>CM061142.1:248481168-249681168 GCA_030789695.1 Scilla litardierei
CCCTCTCCTCTCTTTCCTTTCGGCCACCCTCCTCTTCTCAGGCAAGCCGCAACCCTCTCCCCTCTCCAAATGTGCGCCCCGCAGCCCCTTACCTCGACAGCCGCAGAACCCCGCGCCGCCACCATCTCCGACCAGCCCCTAATCCGAAGTCTCACCTGCCACCTCCCAGCACACAGCCCCGCAAACATCGTGCCTCCTTCCCTTTCCCCCGACAGCCGCGCCTCCATCATCTCCCCCTCGTCGACCCTCATCTCTCCGTCGAGCCACGATCGTGCGCACCTCTTGCTCTCCTCCCACACCTCCAGCACCTCCCTAGACCCGCAATGCCAGACCCTCCTCTTGTCGACCTCAGCCCTCCATGCACACCAACGAGAAAACCATGCAACCTCGCCTCCTTTGACTTCTTTCACCATCGCCCCGCTTCCTGCAAACCGCCTCGCCTCACCTCGCCAAGCTGCACCACCCCGACCTCCGACCTCAGCCCCCACCTGCATTGTCACTATCGTCGTTGGTCGCGTCGCCATCACCCCTACATGTGCCCAGCGAATTCAGGCCCATGCCTATGAACTCGAGGCCCACTGCAGCTTTCCCAAGGCACGCGTCGCTGTTTTGAGGTCGTACGCGCCGTCGCTGCCCTTTCACTACACATCGTCTCTTCCCTGCATTACCGGTTAGTAGTCCTATCCATACTAAGCTACAACCCACACCATATGATAGAGAATCTAATAAAATCGATATATTGTTAGATGTAAGAGTTATTTAATATTTTATTTGTGTCGAGACGAACCTAATTCGGAAACATGTTTAATCAAACCAGCGAACCAGTCGTGACATAGCGTAGTGCTCGTCAAAACGAACCCAACAACACCAAAATCACCGAAAATAGGCAAGTGTGCAAATTTATATCAATTATTGAAGTTTAATGTTTTAATTGCATTTTCAGTTAAAGCTGAATTATGGAAAATTGACCCGTGAAATGATGCTCACAAAAATTACCATGGTAACCTACACTTATTATGTGACACATTGATATAAAATTTCGTAGGTTTAGGATTTAAGATTTGACAACGAAAAATATTTGTTTGCAGCATCTTTATTAATTAACCCATTAATTTCTTTATTTTAAATTGTTGAAATTGTCGTAACACAAGAAAATGCTGATGATTAATATGGCTCACATCATGCTTGTATACACTTATTAGGATGGACGTTAATAGAACATCTTGCAAGAATTTGAATTCGTGAACTTGCGCCTTCGATGGCGAAATCTTGAATTCATGAACTCGTGAACTTGATTAGGCTGGCTCGTGTTTCAGCACAACATTTGGTTGGGGTTAGGGTTGAGCGGCCACTAAGCATGTGTGAAAGGGTCCCCTTCAAGAGCATCATCTATACTGTGGGTGGCGTCAATCACGATTATATCCCCGTGAGAAGGATTGATTCACTCACCATGACTTAAAGGTGTGAACCCTAGGCATGATATAAAACAAAATGCATGGAACTTGAATAAATTATTGTTACCTAGTCGCACATTAAAAATTGACAAGATTATAGTATTGTACTATTTTAGAACTGCCATATTCATCAGTACTTGCTTTAAATTTCTTAGAACTACCATGCGTAGAAGTGTTGTACTTTAAATCTTAGAATTGCTATGTTTATAGCTATGTTGTTGATAAATTGTATAAATGCGACATTAGAATTGCCTTCACCTTTCAACCTGTTTATAATAATTCGTACACCTTGATTTGGGCCATCTCACCTTTTACTTGCCAGACCCTTGCTGACATACATTCAAGTTTTTGGAATGTGTGTCAGATCACGAGGCAGAGTACCAGGAGCAGGAGTTGTTTAAAACGGCTGACCCAGCGAGCCAGGAGTTTGTTGACCAGGAGTTACTCCCTGATGAGGACTAGAGACTTGTTCTGTTGCTGCTTTAGGTTTGTTTAGCACTTTGTAGTATGGTATGTTTCCTTGTTGTTGTTTCCTTTGGCCATGTTGAGGTCTTATTGCTTTTATTTCGTGTACGGACTTCTGGATATGTCTTTGTTCATATGAATATTCTGTTTTTCTGAAAGCATGCAAGAACCTTGCGATGTTGTTGTCACAGACGCTTAGTGAACTCTACGGTGTTGTGGCGGGGGTCGCTGGGGTTGTCGGGCTCGGCGGTGGAGTTCGATGGGAGGGGGAGAGAGGGGGGAGAGCGGCGACTGTGGTGGTTGATGGAGCTGACGAAGCTTGCGTGGGCGGTGTGGCAATGGATGATGGCAAGGCTAGGGGGTTCGCTTGGGCTTGTAATGCAGAGCTGGGTGATCGGGGAGGGATCTGTGTTTGAGGCAGGAGGAAGGGGATCGAGGTATGTGGCTTGGCGGCGTTGGGTTGATAAAGGGGAGGGTTCACGGGTCTTTGTAGAAGAAGATAACGTGGGTGGTTGAAGGAGGAACGTAGGAGAGCACATGATGCTTGGGAGTAGGGATCCATGGAGATTGTGTAGATGATGAAGTTACGAAAATGAAGGGTGCAGCAGTTGTTTGGGGTTTCCACGTGCGTAAGATTTGGATATGTTGAGATTATGATGGGAGAATCGTGGGTGGGTTGTTAGATTCAGATTACTTAGGATCTATTTAATTAAGATTAATATTAAGATCAAGATTTGTTAAAAATAAGATTTGATCAATTCAGTTTGGATACAGAAAATTAATCTATTTTAGATACTAGGATTATTAAGATAAGATTTAATAAGATAATATTTGATTTAGGAAATCAATGTAGTTAGAATTATTAGATTTGATTATGGAAATGTTTGATTACGATTGATTTGGAAATCAATTCGATTCAGATTCGATTTGTTTTAAAAAAATCAGTCCAGTTAAGATCTTATCGAGTTAATTAAACTTTTGGTTTAAGATTTGATTCGGAGAATCGATCTAATCGGGAATTTGATTAGAAGGGATCGATTTGGTTAAGACATAGGATTCGTTACGATCACGATCTGATTTAGAAAATAGATGTAGCTAAGATTAGATTAGGAGGATCACTTGTGGGATGTTCGAGTTATTACAATCTTACCCCTGCAATCAACGTCAACCACTAGTTAATAAGAAGGCACCAATACGATCATGAAGCCGCGAGGATCGCGAATAATCCGATCACAAGTTCAAGCTATGAGAGGATAATAATAATATCCCAAGAAAATTATTCAAATAAACTAGCTAATGGAATACGTACGTTCAGAAACAGGCAGTTACGCTGGTAATTTTTCTATGATGGAATCCATTCAATCTGATAGCATTAATTTTCCAGTGAAACCAAAAGATTTTGTTCGTTCATCTAGCATTGCAAAAAGTCTTATAACGAGGACGACATTAAATATGCGACAAATAGATAAACGAGCAAAAACATTTGGATTCATTTGAAAATTAGTTGTTGGTGTTTTAAAACATAAAGATCAAAACGGTCACACCTGATCATCGAAAAAATAAAGTGGTGATAAAGTTTTGACGCTAATCAAGGACAACCCACATTTTTCTCATAAATTTTATTAGTTTTCCTTAATTAGACGACACTATCAATTTAAAAGCAATTTATATTTATAGTCGCACCGGCTCGGTTCAAACCTGATACGAAACCCGATAAGAAAAAAGGTTCCTGTCTGAATGAATCCAAATTTCTTTTTGGTTCGGGTTCAATTCCTACATGAATTCGATCCGAATGCGACCGGTTTTCACCCCTATCTTTAGGCTTATAGCAAACAAAACATTAGTTTCTTTTTAAGTGTTGTTAATTGCACCACATATGTTTATGAATACATCACAATTCTTATTTCACCATTCTAGCATTTTCAACTTGGTTTTTGATTTTTTTCTTCATCACAAATTTTGACTTTTACACACTTTAGCATAATGTGAGTCCTCTATTCCTTTGTTTAATTCACCACACAATTAACTCATGGGAATTGCTACGCACACATACCGTTTTGCTTTGTGCACGACCGCGTTTTGAAATGAACAGTAACGTAAATGACTTTTTGAAAACCCCAGAAATATCTCTGTATGAAATGAACGGTTGTGCGCGGTGAGTAAAAAGTGATGCGGAGAACCAAAATTACTCACCTTGCATAAAATGCAAAATTTATGCGTGTGCACAACAGACAAAAATATCGCCTCATAACTTTTTACTCACTGCGCACGACCGTTCATATTTTGACAGTGCACAACAGACAAAAGTTTTACATGTTGTGCGCGATGAGTAATTTTGTTCGCTTCATAACTTCTTACTCACTGCGCACAAACGTTCATATTTTGACAGTGCACGACAGACAAACGTTTTTTCTGTTGTGTGTGGTGAGTAATTTTACTAAATGTATAATTTTTTACTCACAGCGCATAACAGGCAAAACATTTTCCTGCTCACATGTAAAATTTTTGCATGTTGTGCGTGTTGAGTAAAAATATATACAGAGTTCAAAATTACTCACCATGCACAACCGGTAAAAATTTTGCCTGTTGTGCGCGATGAGTAAAAATAACAAAGATAGAAAAAGTACTCGTCATGCACAACAGGCAAAAGTAACAACATGCAAAATTGTTGCATGTTGTGCGCGGTGAGTGAACATATACACAGACAGCAAAATTACTCGTCGCACACAACATGCAAAACTTTTACCGGTTGTGCGTGGTGAGTAGTTTTGCTTAACAAAAGCGAATTACTCAATGCACACAACAACGACAACAAAACCATTGTCTATTCGCGATCAGACCCGAATGCAAACAGCGAATGCGAACAGACAGATACAAAGGCGCAAAAAGTAAACAAGCAAGGGTTTGAGTTTGTCCAAAGAATTATAAAGATTTCGTTGATTAGTAGAGTCTAGAAATTTCCTGCATAGATGAAAACAAGTTCTACATCCAGAGCAACAGATTTTGGGAATTTTATGCCCTAAAATAGTACAAGGACTAGTCAGTTCTTCGTAAAGTTGGTAAGAAATTAATTGCTAGAAAATAATTGGGTATTTATTACTATATGAAGAAATTGATGGTTAAAATGTATTGTTGGCACATGAATGCAGATAAAGTAATCAGATTGAGATGGACTTATATAAAATTGAGAGGATTGTTAAAGAAGATGAACAACAATCAAAGGTACAAAATGTTTGCTATATGTTAACTGTAAAAATTCAACATTGTTGTAGGTTTAACTGTAAAATAAAGTAAAAAATTCATGTTAATGTAGAAAGCTCAGATGTTATATTGATATGTGTACTGTAAAATTCAGGTTAATGTAGAAAGCTCAGATGTGTTTGAAGATTTTACTTGAGTTTACAACTATGAAAATTTCAAAAAGAATAACGTGTTAATTGGATAAAGGCCGTCGATAGTGCACATGGGATTGTGGTTGTTACAAAGTCATCGAATATGAGTACATTGGGCAATAGAATACCAACTCATTACTTTTGTTATGAAAGAAGCAGGAAGTATCGGACACACAAGAGGGAGAAAAAGTTCAAAAAAGATGGAAGCAGGAAGTGTCAATGTCTCTTCTCCTTGAGTGCTAATGAGGTCGGTAATGATAAGTAGAATTTGACAGTTGTATGTGACATGCACAACCATCCAACCGTGAAGTACCTCGAGAGACATTCATAAGTTGGTAGGTTAAGAGGGGTGGAGATGAACACATTGAGAGACTAGTCTAATAGCTTGGTAAGGCTAATAGAAATTTTGAAATTTCTGAAGGAAAATTATATGTGCAATGCTACTATAATTAAAACAATATATAATGCCAGACAGAGGATGCAAGCAGTGGAAATGGCCGGGAGAACTCAAATGCAGCACCTACTGTAGAACTTGAATGATATGAATTACATTGAGTATCACTCTGTGGATGAAGAGACAATGGCCGTGAGGAATTTGTTTTTGGCACATCCGAAGTCGGATGATTTATTACGTGTATTTCCAGAAGTTCTGATTATGGACTGCACGTATAAGACCAACAGATACATGCTACCATTGTTGGAGATTGTAGGTGTTACATCCATAGATATGACATTCACATCTGCATTTTGTTACATGGAGGCCGAAAGGGAGGATTGCTACATGTGGTCATTAGAGAAGTTGAGATCTTTGCTAGATGGATACACAACGCCACAAGTTATTTTGACAAATAGGGATCTTGCACTTATAAATGCCATTAGCAAGGTGTTTCCCTCTGCCCAAACCAATTACGTTGATGGCACATGTCTAGAAAGTCATGGCCCATTGCAAGAAATTATTTGAAGTTCAAGAAAAATGGGAAGCTTTCATATCAAGCTGGAATTTATTGGTACTGGCACGTACGAAGGAGGAATATGTAGAACAAATGATTGAAATGGAGAAAAATTTCAGTGCTTACCCACATGCCTTAAGCTATGTGAAGATATCTTGGTTGGAAAAGTACAAGGATAAGTTCATTTATCTATAGACTAATAGAAATCTTCATCTTGGCAATGTCACTACCAGCCGAGCTAAGAGTTCACATGCTAAGCTTAAACAACACTTGGATTCATCGGCATACAGTTTTGCCACCTCATGGACAACCATACATGCTTTGTAAGAGTTGTAGCATACATAGATCAAGGCCTCATTCGAGAAATCAAATATCACTGTGCAGCATAAAATGACAGGACACTTATACAACGAGCTGATAGGGTTTACATCCACTAATGCGATGAAGATAATTTTTATACATGCATCACAGTCTGAGTCAATTGGGACAGACCAAAACTTATGTGATTGTCTATCAAGACGACTTTATGGATTACCATGTGCCCATGAGATTGGACAACTAAAAAGGGAAAATCTACACATTCCCTTAGATGCCCTAATCCACACTGGAAGACGCTAGACATGGAGCCTAAGAAGGATACGATATCTGAAGATGAAGTGCTGATATAAGCTGATTTAGATCGCATCTACAAGCATTATGAACAGCTTAATGAGACTAGGAAGATGTAGCTTTTAAAAAAGTTGAAGGAGTTATCAACCCCGGAGACAAATTTGATTACTGAGCCGGAGGTTAAGGTCAATATGAGGGGTACGAGAAAAAAGGGTGAAGAAGTTGAAATCTGATACATCCACCACTCGGGACTCATCTCATTTTGAGCATGTCTTATCAGCTGAAGTTATTTGCTCCGCTCACACTCCAATTGAAGGGTCTAGGCAAGAAGTAAGATTGTTAAGAAGCCCTTGGAGACAGACACAAAGGGTTAATAGGTGTTGGACGCAACGATTTAGGATCTCTTGGTTTGATGATGACAAACGTGTTGTGATATCTAATGTGTGTGCTAGTGTGTTTCAGGATTGGCGAATCAATATATCTCTCTTCATATGGAGGAATTACTAAGTATAAAGCTTTTGGGAGAGAGAAAGATTGATGTGCTCAAAGCAAGTGGACTTGGTCAAGATGAAAAGATGAGGAGAGATCAATTCAAATCAAGTTGAGATTAGAACAAATCAATTAAGAATATTTGCTTCTATCAATCTCATATTCAATTCCCAATTTGGTCAAATCATATCTCCTATTTGTGGTGCAAAGCGATTGAACCAAATCTCTAACTCCTATTCAAAATAGGATTCCCCACAACCGCATCACCCTAGCATCTCCCTATAAAACCCTTGAATGCCGCAACGTTTCTTTTTGCCTCTCCATGTGAACACCTAGCAGCCGAACCGCTGAGAGTCGCACCCCAATTCAAGAGAGCATGTGCATTTTTGGGAGCAAACTTTTTTTTGAAGGAGGCCGAATTTTTTTGGGGTTTCTCTGTTCTTCTTGTAACAAATGTTTTGATCCCCAAGCAGCCAAAAGTTTTTGTTTATTATTTTTTTTTGTGATAGCCGAAAGAGCTCTCTCCTTTAGATTCACGTGGGCACAAATTTTTTTTGCATTCAACGTTTTCAAAGTTTTTTTCACGCGGGCACAAAAATTTTTGAGGCTGCACCTTATTTTTTTTGGAACAAATTTTTGTGCAGGGCTGTTGATCACCAAGAGCTGTTGATCACCTCGTTTTCTTGCAATCACCAAGCAGCCGCACATAATTGAGCGGGAGATTTGTTTTGATTAAGTTTTTTTTACTCTGTTTTTTTGCAGGCCTTCAAATCTCCAAGAGCCGGAGAGAGGCCAAAATTCTTGGTGCTGGGAAGAATAAATTCAAGTGTACTCTTTAGGCCGGCCGAATTAATTTTTGAAGGGTTTTAGTTTTTAATTTCAAAACATTTTTTGAGGAGACAGCTGCACATTCTTTTAGAGACCTTGCCCAAAACATTTTTTTGTGCTTGATAGAAATTCCTCCAAGCAGCCGCAATTCTCAAATCCTCAACACCAATCACATGCGCAAGCAAGGCCAAAGCACCTCTCCATGCAACAATTCTCAAGGGCTAAGGTTTATTTCATTGTAACTGTTAATTCATATTCAAGATTACCTCTTGATGCGCAGGTGAGAAATATAAGGGGAAACGTGAGCTTGCTTGCCGAATTGTTTTGGAGATAAAGTGAGGAGCATGTGCAGCCGTAATATTTGACTACCCTTCAAACATCAAGTCAACGCAACAAGCAGCCATCTATAAAGTTGAGAGTGCCATCATCAAATCAATCGTGCAAATATCGAAATCTTTTTCAAGTGCCGCAAGCTTCTATTGTTGAGAAATAATCCGCAACTTGAGTTGCCGGTGTCGAGGAGACATCTACATCTACGTCAGACGAGATCTGACCCGTGTTGATTGACGAAGACGACGCCGCTACACAAACTGAGCTTCCTAAACTCTGTTCTTTATTATTTTGTGTAGTTGTTGTGTTAGATCTTCGTAGGGGAAACTTTACCATTTTTGTGACTATTTTGGGACTTGTCTGGTTGGGGCTAGACAAGTGGGACTCAGCTAGTTTGGGACTAACTGGTAGAAAGCGTTACTAGGATTGATAGTGAGAGAAAATACAGTGAGTGGGGTACTGAGAGCCTGGCGAGTGTAGAGACGTAGAGGGTGCTCTGAGCGTGCTCTAACTTGTGGTTTTGTACCTATTGCGCTATTTAATACTAGTATCTGCTTTGGGGGCTGGAGTAGGTCGTTGAGGCGACCGAACCAGGGTAAATCTGATGTGTACTCTGTGTCTGCATTTTATTTACTCTGCTACTGCTATAACTGCGTGAGTTTGTTCGTGGGTTGCACGAATTATTTTATAAGCCTATTCACCCCCCCCCCCCCCCTCTAGGCTAGGATCCAGATCCAACAAGTGGTATCAGAGCAGGTTTTAGGATCTAGCCTAGGTTTGACCATGAATAACCATATGGATAGTGCTTTTGCTGAGGGTCAGTCTGTTTCCCGTCCCCCTAGATTTAATGGATGTGATTATGCATATTTGAAAAATCGAATGAAAATTTACCTCATTTCTGCAGATTACAAGGCTTGGCAAATAATTGAAAAAGGATATAAACTGTCTGTAATTAAAGTAGAAAATGTTGAGATTGAAAAACCAAATGACAAATGTGATGATAATGATTGGAAATCTTATTCTTTAAATTCTAAAGCTATGAATGCTCTCATTTGTGCACTTGATAAATCTGAATATAATAGAATCTCACATTGTTTAACTGCGCAGGAGATATGGCATACTTTGGAGGTGACGCACGAGGGAACGTCATAGGTAAAGGAGTCTAGACTGTCTCTTTTGAGTGCAGAGTTCGAGGGATTTCGCATGCTACCATCACAGAGCATATCAGAGATGTATGCGAGGTTCACTGACATAGTTTACAAGTCTAGCTCGCTTGGAAAGCCATATGATAGCCTCGATCAAGTGAGGAAGATCCTAAGAGCATTGCCAAGCTCTTTCAGACCAAAGGTCACCGCCATCCAGGAAGCAAAGGTATTGTCTCAATTGAAGGTGGATGACCTTATTGGTAATTTGATGTCCCATGAGTTGGAACTGCAAAATATTGAAGCAAGAGAGAAACCTGAGGACAAAGAGAAAGCCATAAAGCCACTTGCTTTGAAAGCTAGGGAAGAAGATGAGGATGATGATGAGGCCATGGCACTAATGGTAAGAAACTTCAGAAAGTTTGTCAGGACCAACAAGGAAGAGAAGAAATGGCACCCAGGTTTAATCGTTCTAACTTTAATAATTCTTCCAAGCAATTTAATGATCAGAAATCTACTGATAGAATGCAATGTTTTAAATGCAGGGAAAGAGGACATCTGATGAAGGATTGCCCAAATGAAACTGCTCAGCTCGCTAAAGGAAAAGAAAAGGCGAAGGTATTAACATGGGATATGGATAGCGAAGCTGAAAGCGAGGAGGAACATGAAGCCCATTCTTGCATGGCTTTGATGGGGATCCAAGATGAGACACCGTCAGGTAGGAAAGCTGAACTTCCTACTCTTTGTAAAGAAATGCAAGATAAAATAGTAGAGCTTGAGTCCACTATAGATGATTATCAAAATGAGAACTTTGAAATGCAACAATCTGAATACGATATGTCTAAGGAGATTGAAAAATTGAAAATTGAAATTATTGCTCGTGACTCTACTATTGATATATTGAAAAAGGAAAAATCAAGCTTTAATGATGAAGCACCTTGTCTCTCTTGCCCTTCCTTGTTGAATAATATTAGCATGCTTAAACTTGATTTGATTAAGCTCGAAACTGAAAAAGACTGTGTGATTAGAGAGCTTAATGATAAATTCTGCATGTTAGATAATGACTTTAAAAGAAAAATGATTGAATTCTAAAAGAAGGAAGAGGAAAACAAGAGAGCTTTTATAAGTAAGTGCACGTTGCTTGTGGAAGAAAATAAACTTTTAAAAACCAAAGCTTCTAATCTTGAAGTGGCCATTAAGAAATTCTCTATGGGAAAACAATCGTTGGATACTATTTTAGAGAATCAATTATATGGCAATAATAGAATAGGACTTGGATTTGGTTTGAAAAACGTTGAAAAGTCAAAATTCAAGAAATTCCACAATGTACCCTCTATTGCAAAGAACATATATGCTAAGTGCTTTACTTGTGATAGTGTAGGCCACACATCATATTATTGTAAATTTAGGAACACAAATATCAAGTTTAAACAAGTGTGGGTTCCTAAAACAATAATGGCTAACAATAGTGGACCTTGTTGGATTCCAAGGTCACATTTAACACCTTTCTTGTATGTGAGGTGGAGATTTGGCGAGGAGCAAATTTTTAAAGTCTCATTATATTTCTAGCTCCCTAACCAAATAGCGACGAGAAGGTATAATTTTTATCCCTCTTTGCATTTCATTGCATACCTTCATAGATTGTTTTGTGTGCTTGTTTGCATGATTTTTAATGTTTTTATTTCTGAAAAAAATTTGCAAAAAAATTGAGCGTAAACGAATACCCTTTATGATTTATCTTAAGTGGTATTGTATGAATGATCAAATCAATCCCTTGTAGAAGTTAATTCATTATTGGTGTAGCTACATGAACATGTTGTTATCTTTTTAGTAGACATGACATGTCTCAAAATTTTCAAATTTGACTTCTACACCTACATTTGCACTTTCACGAAATATTAGACTTCTAGTACTTTTGGAGACTCTTTTGAAGACAATGGAAAGTGAATGTAGGAATGATTAATTTCTGAATTTTCTAAGGGATATGAAGTGTCTAGCCATGAATTAAAATTGAGCACAAAAGAATTGAAAAATAATAATAAATATTTGCTCCGTATGAAAAATGGATACACTTCATGGCTAATACACAACCCACGAGTATCCAACTTATGCTAAATGGGTAATCATTAGTGTTGATGTATATTACTCGTCAAGCGATGCCACCCCACATTTAAAAGACCTTTTAGGCCATGTTTTGGGGTTTGGTAACTTGAACTCATCTTTGATGAGGTGGGAAAAATCAATCCTAGTGATATTCATGAAAATTGGAAAATATGGATTGATTTGGTTGATTTTCTGAAATTGAATCTCCCTTAGTACTTAATGGTCTATATCATTACACTTACACAAAGGTGGAAAGTCGTGTTATGAAATTCTATGAGCTTGAATTGTCTATTTTTTGGAAAACTCATGCAAATTGCACGCTACATTTAATAATGGTTTATGTTTGTATGGAATATTGGTTGTGACTTCATTAATTCACTTTTGGTGATTACAAAGGGGAAGAAAGAAAAGAAAGATTTGACAGACTTGACAGTCGGTATATTTGTTGAAGGGGAGCAAGAAAAATAATGTTGAAAGGGGAGCTTGAGAGAAGGGGGAGCATGCTTTTATATTTGTTATAATGTTGTGCATACTATGTTGTAATACTTGAATGTCTCATTCCATGATTCGTATTGCATTACACCCTTCAACACACTTCACACACTCATACTTATTGATCAAATCTTTTATGGGTTTGTCATCACCAAAAGGGGGAGATTGTTGGACGCAACGATTTAGGATCTCTTGGTTTGATGATGACAAACGTGTTGTGATATCTAATGTGTGTGCTAGTGTGTTTCAGGATTGGCGAATCAATATATCTCTCTTCATATGGAGGAATTACTAAGTATAAAGCTTTTGGGAGAGAGAGAGATTGATGTGCTCAAAGCAAGTGGACTTGGTCAAGATGAAAAGATGAGGAGAGATCAATTCAAATCAAGTTGAGATTAGAACAAATCAATTGAGAATATTTGCTTCTATCAATCTCCTATTCAATTCCCAATTTGGTCAAATCATATCTCCTATTTATGGTGCAAAGCGATAGAACCAAATCTCTAACTCCTATTCAAAATAGGATTCCCCACAACCGCATCACCCTAGCATCTCCCTATAAAACCCTTGAATGCCGCAACGTTTCTTTTTGCCTCTCCATGTGAACACCTAGCAGCCGAACCTCTGAGAGCCGCACCCCAATTCAAGAGAGCCTGTGCATTTTTGGGAGCAAACTTTTTTTTGAAGGAGGCCGAATTTTTTTTGGGGTTTCTTTGTTCTTCTTGTAACAAATGTTTTGATCCCCAAGCAGCCAAAAGTTTTTGTTTATTATTTTTTTTTGTGATAGCCGAAAGAGCTCTCTCCTTTAGATTCGCGTGGGCACAAATTTTTTTGCATTCAACGTTTTCAAAGTTTTTTTTCATGTGGGCACAAATTTTTGAGGGTGCACCTTATTTTTTTGGAACAAATTTTTGTGCAGGGCTGTTGATCACCAAGAGCTGTTGATCACCTCGTTTTCTTGCAATCACCAAGCAGCCGCACATAATTGAGCGGGAGATTTGTTTTGATTAAGTTTTTTTTACTCTGTTTTTTTTGCAGGCCTTCAAATCTCCAAGAGCCAGAGAGAGGCCAAAATTCTTGGTGCTGGGAAGAATAAATTCAAGTGTACTCTTTAGGCCGGCCGAATTAATTTTTGAAGGGTTTCTGTTTTTAATTTCAAAACATTTTTTGAGGAGACAGCTGCACATTCTTTTAGAGACCTTGCCCGAAACATTTTTTTTGTGCTTGATAGAAATTCCTCCAAGCAGCCGCAATTCTCAAATCCTCAACACCAATCACATGTGCAAGCAAGGCCAAAGCACCTCTCCATGCAACAATTCTCAAGGGCTAAGGTTTGTTTCATTGTAACTGTTAATTCATATTCAAGATTTCCTCTTGATGCGCAGGTGAGAAATATAAGGGGAAACGTGAGCTTGCTTGCCGAATTGTTTTGGAGATAAAGTGAGGAGCATGTGCAGCCGTAATATTTGACTACCCCTTCAAACATCAAGTCAACGCAACAAGCAGCCATCTATAAAGTTGAGAGTGCCGTCATCAAATCAATTTTGCAAATGCCGAAATCTTTTTCAAGTGCCGCAAGCTTCTATTGTTGAGAAAGAATCCGCAACTTGAGTTGCCGGTGTCGAGGAGACATCTACATCTACGTCAGATGAGATCTGACCCGTGCTGATTGACGAAGACGACGCCGCTACACAAACTGAGCTTCCTAAACTCTGTTCTTTATTATTTTGTGTAGTTGTTGTGTTAGATCTTCGTAGGGGAAAATTTACCATTTTTGTGACTATTTTGGGACTTGTCTGGTTGGGGCTAGACAAGTGGGACCCAGCTAGTTTGGGACTAGCTGGTAGAAAGCGTTACTAGGATTGATAGTGAGAGAAAACACAGTGAGTGGGGTACTGAGAGCCTGGCGAGTGTAGAGACGTAGAGGGTGCTCTGAGCGTGCTCTAACTTGTGGTTTTGTACCTATTGCGCTATTTAATACTAGTATCTGCTTTGGGGGCTGGAGTAGGTCGTTGGGGCAACCGAACCAGGGTAAATCAGATGTGTACTCTGTGTCTGCATTTTATTTACTCTGTAGCTGCTATAACTGCGTGAGTTTGTTCGTGTGTTGCACGAATTATTTTATAAGCCTATTCACCCCCCCCCCCCTTCTAGGCTAGGATCCAGATCCAACAATAGGTCCCTGCAACTTCAGCTTCAGCTCTAGCTCCAACTGCAAGACAAAAATAAGGGGTAAAAAGGGCCACTATAACTTTAGCTGCAACTGTAGCTGCAACTTCAGCTTCAGATTTAGAAGAAATACCATTTATTGAGGAATTTCCAGATGGTGTCACTCAATATATAAGGAACATCATCGATGTCAAAGTAGATATGAATGTGGTTACAGGGCCATAGCTGCTCTACTTGTCATGTGAGATAACAATTGGAGGCATGTCAAAAAAGATTTACCAGGAGAGTTGACTACACACTATGATTTGTACAGAAGAGTTATGGGTGAAGAAGATGTGCAATTAAATATAGACAGAATTGGATATAAGGAGGACAACACCCCATACAATTTTGGATGACCATGCCAGAAGCTGGACATCTCATAACAAGTTATTATAATTGTATTGTACATTTTATATCCAAGTTACAGTGTCTTACTTTTTTCTTTAAGAATAGCTTCAGACCCATTACTTTCCCGTAGACATATCACGATTGGTTTTATGAATAATAGTCACTTTGTACAGATTCACTTTATCTAAGGATGTCATGTCCCCACCAGTTGCAAGCAATTGGATTCGATACCATTATGTTGTGGCAAATGGATGGATGTAAGGTTATACTGATAGGATGCAGAAATTCAAGGATATAATCCAAGACAATGTGATCACATTGGATACTATAGATCTTGATTCCATGTAAATTATTGTACTACTGTTTTGTTTAAGTGTATAGTGTATTTTTTTTATTGAAATCTTAAGTGAAATATTTCCATGTTATGCATATTTGTTCATATTTTTGTAATAAAGAATGCAGATGATGTATATTTGTTCATATTATTTGGTGTCATGGATTTGGTGTGAATGTTCATGAAATTTAACATCATGTTGCATTTATCAGTTTGTATCAGTTTGCATGTTTCATGCAAGGTTACATGATTGATATTTAGTATACGGTTTGATTTAGTAAACCGAATGAAGATTATGTATATTTTTTCATTGATTTCGTGTCATGTATTTGGTGTGAAGTTCTTTGAAGTTTTGTTTTAGGTTGCATGTATCAGTTTGTATCAGTTTGCATATTTCATGCAAGTTTGCATGAATGATATTTAGTATCAGGATGATTTGGTGTATCGGCTTACATGAATGAATGATAGTTTGGTGTCATGTATTTGGTGTCATGTAGTTATTCATGCAAACTGTCATGTATCCGTTTGGACTATGCAAACTATCAATATATTAGTTTGCACGAATGATGTCAATACCGAATGCGGATAATTTGGTGTGTGAATGTGCATGAAATTGTGTCAGTTTGCATATAACAGTTTGGATGTTTCAAGCACATTTGAAATGAAATTTATATCGGTTTGCATGTGTCATGCACGTTTGCTTGTGTTTCAGAGTGTTTTCTCACTACAAAGCGTTGACCGTGGAGAACCCGGTCAACGTGGTCGAGGGGCCCGCTTCGGGTCCCTCGGGGGCTTCGAATCGGTGTAGAAGGGGTGAGGGGTAGCCTCGGCCCTGGTTTAGGTGCTCGGCCTCGGATAGGAGTGCTCGGCCTCGGCTGGGAGGGGGACGAGGGGTAGCCTCAATCGCCCAGGTAGATGCACGGCCGGCGGGTGGCGAGGGTGAGTCTCGGACTCGATTAGGATGCTCGGCCTCGGTAGGACGTGTTCGGCCACGGCAGGCTGTCGGTGAGGGGAAGCCTCACTGTCCGGTTGATCGAGTGGTCGGAGAGGGGCGAGGGGTAGCCTCGGCCCGTTGATCTGTTGTCCACCTGCGCAGACGAGAACGCTCGTCAGGGGGCCGGACCTTGGTTCCGGCCAAATCCCCTCCGATGCCCAAGTCAGATAGAGATCTGAGAAAGGAGGCCCGGCGGAGACGGTCCGACTCGTGAGGAGATCGTGACGGCGTCTCTCAGCACGAGCGGGGGAGGAAGGAGATGAATTGGGGGAACGAGGTCGTTGATGGAGTACCTTAGGTTTTGTTACCTGAGATGCGGTCCCTTTCTTTGTCGTCTTCCTGGCCCTTTTGTAGAGCTCCGGCGTGATCGCCTCTGACCCACGTCCCACGTCCACCATTAATCATGCCCCATCAGTCCCCCCCTTCGCCGCCGCTCTCTCCGCCCTGCCAGCACCTCCCCATTATCACCATTTAGTGGTCGCGCGTCCGGGGGAGTGGTTTTCGCAGGAGTGAGCGAGCGACCAACGGGTTATTGGGGCCGGGTCGGATTGACGTTCGAGAAGGTCCCTTGTAGGGCCTTTGTCGAATGGGCTTTGAGGATGCAGATGGGCTTTTGACCAGTAGTCGGGCTCCTGGGCTCGTGTTTTACGGGTCTCGGCCAAATAGGCGTAACAATTGCCCCCATCGGTCGGGTTGATCGGCCTCGGCCGGTTCGGCTCGGCCGATGTGACCTCTGCCGATTGTGAAGAGCTCGCCAGTCGATGCCGACTCATTTATTAGTCGTCATCATGAGTTGACCCGTTCGATGTTTTTAAGGCGCGGGTTCTGAAGCGCCGTCGGCCTTCAGATGTCGCCACGTGTAGCGGCAAGCTTATCCCCGCCACTCGTGAAGTCGCCTTAAGTTCGAGAAGCCGAAGGGTTTGTGAGCCGCCATTGGTGGGGTTGATCAGCCTTGGCTCGCTCAGATCACCCGTTATGTCTCCTGGGATTCCGAGCGGCGCTTCAATCGAGGCGAGGCCATAAATGCAGGTCATGATGAGGCGGATCGATTGGACTTCGACTGGCGCCAATTTTGGAACGCCGCCGACTCTTCGAGCCTCGCCACACGTTCTTGTCAGGCGCTTTGAATCCTCCCCTGGTATATAAGATCTCCCGTTGTGTTGATCTCCACTTCTTCTTCGCTCCTCCCAGTATTCAGAGCCTTCAGCAACTCGGAGTTCCCCGTCGTCTTCGCTTCTTTGCCTTCTCCAGACTGGTTGAAAATAGGTAATTCCTCTCTTGCTTTCATCTCATGGCTGCTCTTAGGATAGGCGGTTCTGGTCGGAGGACGAGGGGTCCTCCGGAGTCCGGGCGGGGCGAACCCCGGCTAGGGGAGTCAGGTTCCCCCGCCAGGAGTCGTTCTCTTCAAGATAAGGGGAAGGAGAAGCTTTTTCCAGACTACGCCCGTGATGACGTGGCGTCAGCTGCCGTACGGCTTAATGTGCCCCCGGTTGTCCTCCGTACGCCGTCGAGGACCCCTCCTTCGGTGGCCGCGGAGATCCGGGAGAGATATCTCTGCTTCCCATACGAGGTTCGTGTTCGATTTGTCGACGAGCGGATTTGCCTTCCGAGGAGCAATGAGGTCGGCGTCTACGTCGAGATGTTCCGCCTGGGTCTTCGCTTCCCGCTCCATCCCTTCTTCATCCAGATCATGGAACATTTCACAGTGTCCCTGTGTCAGTTCACCCCGTGTTCGATCGCGGTACTGACGTGCTTCGTAACGCTCTGCTGTTCCTGTGGTCTGGAGCCGACTCTCCCCCTTCTCTTCCACTTTTACCAGGTCCAGACGGTCGGTCCGGGGTCATGGCTGCTACTCCGAGCTCGTTCGAGGAGGGAATGCCTGATCGGGTTACCCCGCTGGTCAGGGGATTGGGACTCGGATTATGTTTTCGTGGTCTTCTTGGGGGAGGCCCAGATTCTAACAAGCTGGGGCAGTTCTGTCCATCCTCGCCCGTCGTTAGCTCTCTCAGACGCCGACCGGGCAGCCGCTGCGCTTCTGTTGGCTCTTCCTTTGGAGACGAAGTCCATCTGGTCTTTGTTGGACGACCTGCTCCTGAAGGCCGTCTTGTGGTCTCCGGGTAGGTCGCTTTTTCATCCCCAGATCGCCCTATGACTCATCCTGATTTCGGTCTCCTTTGCAGGGATGGCTGGCCGCGAATTCGTCCGTGACGTTGACGAGCTGATCCGTCGTGGAGCCGCTCGGAGCCGAGGTAGCACCTCTGGAAGGGCGCCTCGGAGGACCATTGAGGAGGAAGTTCGCCGAGCCGAGCCTGCCGTGGGTAAGGTGGCGGCCGCGCCTCCCGCCTCTTCTTCTGGCGATCCCCTTCCGGGGGGTGAGGATGGTGTGAGGCGGAAGCGTTCCCCTCCAGCGCCTTCGGAGCCCCACGGTGGAAAGAAGAGGAAGGAGGACGTGGATCCCTCCGGCCCGGCAGGTCCCGCGCTTCCTGTGGCGACCGCCGGGGATCCTTCGATAGCTTTGCCAGCCACCCCTCTCGCAGCGTCTTCGCCCGTATCACCAGGGGTCGGGGCCTTGTTGGCGAGCGACTTGGCTTCGATTGTCGTCCCTGGGAGTTCGATGTTTGCTGACCGAGTCGTGGCCCAGCAAGTTGCCGAGGTCTCCGTCTCTCCCCGGGACCGCAGCCTCCTCAAGAAGATCCCGGCCGACAAGATGTCGGATTCCTTGGTCTGGATCCTCCAACAGGTTCGGTTATCTTGCTATCCTCTCTTTCTCTTTATCCTATTCTTAGCCCATGTCTCGTCTTTTCAGGGTTCAGCGCTCGCTGTGGAGTTGCAGTGTCGAGCCGTCCGCTTGAGGGAGCTGGAGGAGTCCTCCATGAGGGCTCAGGAGCGGGCCGGGGCAGCCGAGGTGGCCATGATGGAGGCCCAGATGGAGTCTCGGCGCCTAGCCCTCCGTGTGGCTGCGTTGGAGGGACAAGTGGGTGACCTCGAGGGAAAGCTAGGGGATGCTCATCAGTCGGCTGAGGAAGCGGCGGAGTCGTTCCGTCTGGAGAGGGAGGAGCTTCAGAGGGAACTGTCGGACCGGTGTCAGGTAATGCGGCTGGCGGAGGAGGTGGAGAAGGGCGTCGTCGAGACCCTGGGGAAGGAGATCTTCGAGGTTCTCAGGGAGGCCTTCGGTAAGTATATAGACATCATCGCCCCCCGGATCGTCGAAGTCGTCCAGTCTTCCTTCCGGGAATATGCGGAACGTGTCCGGCAAGCCCCTCCGCCAGTCGGGTCCCCTCGCTCCGAGCAGGGCGAAGTGCCCGAGGATGTGTCCTCCCGAGCTCGGGCTCCTTAAGCAGTCCCTCCCAGCCTTATCCTCAAATTTTTAAGCATCCGCTTCGCTTTGGGCCAGTCTACTTGAAATGGATCCCCGGCCCCCGCCATCTCCTTCAGCCCCGCGGCCAACAATTGCTGGTTGCATGGCCGTTAGCTTGGGTCACCTACTCTGGGTCTTTTGTCAACCAATTTTGCTTTGTCGGTGTCGATCTGAACTCTGTCATTTGTCGTGAGTAGACTGTTTGTAGGGTGTTCCCTTCGCCTTGATCTCCTGTAAATAAGACGCATTTTTGTACTCGGGTTAACTATTATAAATGAAATCGACTTACTTGGAATTCTTGTGTACTTTGCGTTGTTGCCTTGTTCTTGGCTTGGGAATGGACGAAAACTGGCGTTGGGGATTCTCCCCAGACTTATGGGCGCAGGGGTCAGTCGACGAGGGGAAAGCTCCTCGGCTTAGGACCGGTCGGCGTCCGTGCCTGCTGGGGGAATTGCCCCCTGACTCATGAGCGCTGGTGTCGGTCGGCGAGGGGAAAGCTCCTCGGCTCATCAGCTTCTCAATGTCTTTCTTCAGATGCCAGCAATCTTCTGTGTCATGGCCATCGTCCTTATGGTACTTACAGTACTTCTCCCGGTTCTTCCCGCCTCTTTTAGCCTTCGGTGGAGGGCGATCAGCTCGCTCTTCCTTCTGTACTTGGGCGAGAATGGCGTCTGGGGTGGTATCTCTCGTGCTTTCTCCCCGCTGCCTGTTCCTCTGCCTCTTCTCGGTCCGGTACCCTTCGGGGCTAGCTCGTCCGCCGTCGCCACGCTTGGTCCCTCGAGCGGTTTTTCCTGCATCCTCGGCCAAGGCCTCCTCAGTCAGCATGAAGCGCTCGGCCCTTGCCATGATCCCGGGGAGGTCCTTTGGGGGGTCGGTGTGTAGGGACTTCTTGAGGCCCCTGTGGCGAAGCCCTTTCTTAAGAGCCGTCTGGACCACCAGGTCGGGTGGGTTGTTCACGTTCAGCCTTTCCGCATTGAAGCGGCGCATGAACTGTCGGAGTGGCTCGGCCGGGCCTTGCACTATGTTGAACAGATGTTCAGCACCAGGCTTGATCAGCCTCCCCGCCATGAACTGTTTGCAGAACAACTGGGCGAGTTGCTCGAAACTGTCGATGGAGCGGCCGGGCAGGCTGTGGTACCAGATCCTCGCCGCTCCCCTGAGAGTTAAATAGAAGCCCCGGCAGAGCAGGTCATCGTCAGCTCCCTGGAAGGCCATGTCCCCCTCGTAATCCATCACGTGGTGCGCCGGGTCTCCTATTCCGTCGTACTTTCCCAGCACCGGAATCCTGAATCGAGAGGGGACCCGGGCGTCGGTTATTCTTCGCGATAAGGGACACCGGTCCCCGTGGATGCCTCCGGGGATGCGGTATTCGCCTGTCTCCGGCTCGAGCGGGGGTGGAGGTAGCACCGGCGCCGGTGGGGCTGGCTCCGCAGCCTTCGCCACGCTGGGGGTCGGGCTGACCCGACGCTCCCGACTCCTCCTGCGGGAGCTCCTGCTCCGCCGTGATCGGTCTCTTGAATGGTGTCGTTCGCTTCTCCTGCGGTGGGACGACCGTGATCGACGAGACGATGCCGTCATCGATTCGCCGTTCGTCCCTTCGGTCTCTCTCCGGCTCCTTTCACGATAGGGCGAGGAGGCCCGTGACCTCGCCTGACGGGAGCCGGACCGCGTGAACCGACGCTCTGTGTTCGGTTTCCGGGTCCCGTGGTCGTCGACCACCGCGGATCGTAAGTGCGGGGGACCCCCCGCCCATCGGTGGCTATCGTTCAACGCGCCCCCGTCGGACGGCGCGGGGCCGACAAGCTGCTGTACTGTCGCGACCAACGTCTGGAGGCTCGCGTTGGTCTCCTGAGCCAGGGCACGGAGCTGTCCCTGTATGGCTAGTTCTGAGCCGCCGGTCTCTTCGATTGAGTGGGCGGGGTGGCCGTCGACGTGCGTGTCCTCGGGGTTGCCATTAGATGCGCCATTCCCCTCCTCTGGGATGGGGGTCATGCGCTTCCTTCCATTGCTGGCGCGTGCCATTGTTGGTGTGGTTTTCTGCTTCGTGGGATGATCTTCGTTTCCCACAGACGGCGCCAGATGTTTCAGAGTGTTTTCTCACTACAAAGCGTTGACCGTGGAAAACCCGGTCAACGTGGTCGAGGGGCCCGCTTCGGGTCCCTCGGGGGCTTCGAATCGGTGTAGAAGGGGTGAGGGGTAGCCTCGGCCCTGGTTTAGGTGCTCGGCCTCGGACAGGAGTGCTCGGCCTCGGCTGGGAGGGGGACGAGGGGTAGCCTCAATCGCCCAGGTAGATGCACGGCCGGCGGGTGGCGAGGGTGAGTCTCGGACTCGATTAGGATGCTCGGCCTCGGTAGGACGTGTTCGGCCACGGCAGGCTGTCGGTGAGGGGAAGCCTCACTGTCCGGTTGATCGAGTGGTCGGAGAGGGGCGAGGGGTAGCCTCGGCCCGTTGATCTGTTGTCCACCTGCGCAGACGAGAACGCTCGTCAGGGGGCCGGACCTTGGTTCCGGCCAAATCCCCTCCGATGCCTAAGTCAGATAGAGATCTGAGAAAGGAGGCCCGGCGGAGACGGTCCGACTCGTGAGGAGATCGTGACGGCGTCTCTCAGCACGAGCGGGGGAGGAAGGAGATGAATTGGGGGAACGAGGTCATTGATGGAGTACCTTAGGTTTTGTTACCTGAGATGCGGTCCCTTTCTTTGTCGTCTTCCTGGCCCTTTTGTAGAGCTCCGGCGTGATCGCCTCTGACCCACGTCCCACGTCCGCCATTGATCGTGCCCCATCAGTCCCCCCCTTCGCCGCCGCTCTCTCCGCCCTGCCAGCACCTCCCCATTATCGCCATTTAGTGGTCGCGCGTCCGGGGGAGTGGTTTTTGCAGGAGTGGGCGAGCGACCAACGGGTTATTGGGGCCGGGTCGGATCGACGTTCGAGAAGGTCCCTTGTAGGGCCTTTGTCGAATGGGCTTTGAGGACGCAGATGGGCTTTTGACCAGTAGTCGGGCTCCTGGGCTCGTGTTTTACGGGTCTCGGCCAAATAGGCGTAACAGCTTGTATTAGAATGCATGTTATAAATGATACCATATTATAACTTTGTTGTAAATTTTGTTCTGTGTAATTTTTTTGCCTGTTGTGTACGATGAATAATTTTTTATCCATTATTTGTTTGGGACAAAAATTTTCCATGTTGTGCGCGATGAGTAATTTTGTTCATTACATTTATTTTTACTCAATGTGCACAACCGGCAAAATTTTAGCCGGTTGTGCACGGTGAGTAATTTTTTTATCCATTGTGTGTTACTCACTGCGCACAACATACAAAAATTTTGCCTGTTGTGCGTGGTAAGTAAAAATATATGCACTAAACATATTTACTCATCGCACACAACTGGCAAAATTTTTGACTGTTGCGCACGATGAGTAATTTGTTCATTACATATGTTTTTACTCAATACACACAAGATGCAAAAATGCATGATGAGTAAAAATTTTTTGTTAGCAAAATTACTCAATGTGCACATTAGGCAAAATTTTTGCTTGTTGTAAGCTATAAGTAAATATTTAAGAAGTGAGCAAAATTACTCACCGCACACAACATGTAAAAATTTTGTGCGTTGTGAGTAAAAATATTTTCAGTGAGCATAATTACTCACCACGCACAACAAGAAAAAATTTTAACTGTTGTGCGCGGTGGTAATTTTGCTAACTGAAAATATTTTTACTCAACGCGTACAATATGCAAAAATTTAGCCTATTGTGCACTTTAAGTAAAAATTTAAGCATTAAGTAAAATTACTTATTGCACACAATGGGCAAAACTTTTGCCTATTGTGCCTTGTGAGTAAATTATATCTCTTTTACATTTTTTATTAACCGCGCACAACATGCAAAATTTTTGCATGATGTTCGCATTGACACTTTCTTCAGATTTCATTATCGTTTCAGTATCGTTAGTGCCGTAAATCATTGCTCCTCGTGAAATTTTTTAATAAAAAATATATCTTTCTTGCCCTAAATCAACTTTTTTGAAGAATTATTGTTCTTTTCCAAAAAATTTCTTTCTCGATCGTCGTATTTCGGTATTTTTCTACTCGATCGCCAACTTTCGTGTTATCACGATTCTGTTTTTCCTTCAGTCGATACATATTTTTAATAAGTTTTTTAAGGATTAATTTTGATTTTTTCAATGATGTTTACATGATTTTATGATGTTTTGCCTTATGGGTATTTTCGGTATTTCTGGTCATGCGCTGAGTAAAAAATTAAATATTATTATTTTATTCATCGTGCACGGGAGTAAAATTTAAACCGGTCGTGCGCAGAGCAAAACAGTATGTGCGCGTATTAATTCCCTTAACTCACCAATCACTTATTAAAGGGAACTTCTTTGCGCACCCACCATTTTACTTGTGTGCACAACCGCTTATTCACAAGTTTACCATTCAAAATTTCACCTCTTTTACACTTGTCTCTTCCCTCGCCACTACCGCCCCATACTGATGGTTTTAGGGATTGGAATGGGGGGGGTTGGTGGCGGAGGAGGGTGGAGGCCGGAGGGGGAGTGTCTGGGTTGTCGGAGGAGGGGGCGGAGGAGGGAGCAGTGGCAAGGTTGTCAGTGGATGGGGCGACGGAGGGGGTTGGGGAAGAAGAAGAAGGGCGGAGGAGGGGGCAGTAAGAGATCAGAGGAGGGAGGGCGGCAGGGCAGGGGAAGTCGGAGAGGGGGCGACGAGGCTGGGGATGTAGAGGGTGGTGGTGGTGGAGAGTGGCGGCGGAGGGGGAGAGGGAGGGGATGGTTTGTCGGAGGAGGGGTGGAGGAGGGGGTGGGGCCGAGGTTGTCGATGGATGGGGCGACGGAGGGGGCTGGGGAAGATGAAGATGGTCGTCGGTTGGGGGGTGGCTGGGTAGTCGGAGGTGGTGGCAGCTGAGGGGGAGGAGTTGTCGGAGGATGGGGTGGAGGAGGGGGGAGGGGGGCGCGGAGGCACTGGGGAAGAGGAAGAAGGTCGGTGGAGGGGGCGGAGGAGGGAGTGGGGCTGAAGATTGGTAGAGGATGGCAGCGGCAAAGTCGCCGTTTACTTACCGGGTACAACAGGATAGTTTTGGGATTTAGATTTGTTGTGCGCAGGGAGAAAATTTGAATTGCAAACTTCTAAATAAATTGAATTCCTTTTGTGTCCGAGAGTAAAAAGGTAGGTGTACAAAGAAGTTTCTCTTTTAAAATGGGGTTTTTAGAATTCAATCCCCCCCTCCCAAATGGGTCATTCGAAAAGAATCCCCCAAATCATAGCATTTGCTATTAGGTCCCTCTAATCCTTTAAACCACTCGAAAAAGTCCTTTTGGACGGAATCTGTTAAAAAGATTAACTCGGGTCTAGTTTAAGAAGGGTTATACCCGAGTTAGGGTGTGTGTAAGGACCGTCTACCTTGCAATACTAACAACAAACACTCTAGAGGGGGTGAATAGAGTAATGACAATAAATTATGCAATTAAAATTAAACTTGCAAATGCGGAATAATAAGTGCAAGAGAAATTAATCAACACAATCAATCCAAACGCAAACACAAGAATTACCCTGGTTCCCCAAACTTTGGGTACGTCCAGCCACACCAATATCCACTATAATTCTCACACAGAGAAGTGAATACAATCTCACACAGAGATACCTCACTCAGAGGATTTGGATTCTCACACAGAGAAATCCTCACTCTCACACAGAGAGACCTCACACAGAGGATTCAGGATTCTCACACAGAGAAATCCTTGCTTTCACACAGAAAGACTTAAGCTCTCACACAGAGAGATCTCAACCAACCCTCACACAGAAGGTTATACTCTCACACAGAGAGTAATTAGCTCTCACACAGAAAGCTAGAGTTTCAATGAAATAAAAAAGTAAAACAAATACTCTTACCTATGCCTTGAGATGAACTTACTTATAAATGAATGCAAGGCATGGAAGAGGATCTCCAAGTGATGAGATGTGCAAGAATGCACTTGGATGAATTCCCTTGAGCTGGACTTCAATGCATGAAGAGGAATGAGAGCTCTAAAGTGGGAATTGAGGGAGTTTGAGAGTGGCTTATAGATCTCTTGAGATATTCAATTGCATCAAGAAGCATAAGAGATAGTAGCCCACTCATATATATATATATATATATATATATATATATATATATATATGAACCCTATATCAAACCCCAAAACCCAAGAAAACAGCCAAAGAATCAATTCTGCAACGGCTAGAAACTAGCAAAAACGACAGGAACAGTCGACTGATAATCAAAAGACAGTCGACTGATCAACGGTTAGAAAATATCCAACGGCTATAATCTGAGCCAGGACAGTCGACTGATGAAGACAGTCCAGTCGACTGAGAACAGGACAAGCGCATGTAAATCCTTCAGCAGGCGACTACTGCAGGGGATGGAATAAAACAGAGAGCTGCACTCTTTCTCCAGTTTATCGCACAGGCGACTGATGTCAATAATACAGTCGAGTGTCTATTAGTCAGACGACTATAAAACCTTAATCAGTCGTCTGTTGAAAAAGATGGAGAAAAGACAGGGAGATGCAGAGAATGCACATAGGCTACTCAGGCGACTGATGACCAATCTACAGGCGACTGTACATATACAGGGGACTGTAAACTGTCCAGTAGTCGACTGTGTGTAAAGCTCAAGTTTGAGTCAATTGAAATGTTGACTTGAGCTGTGCATATCAGGCGACTGTAGAAGGATCTACAGGCGGCTGGAAATCACCCAGTCGACTGTGTTTCCTTCATCAGGCGACTGATGGAAAGCCAGAGACTCAAGATGAGTCTTTGACAGAGTGAACCTATTGGGTTGGATTCTATGATAATCCTAAGGCTCACTAAGATGGTTAAATGCATGTGCATGAATGAGTAAACAATCTAACAAGGCATTACATTAATCCTAGACTCAAAAGAGAGAGAAAGCAATAAAGTAAATTACATGGATTACAATGCTTTCCTTAGAGTCTAAGTCTTCAATCTTGATGCCTTGATTTCTCTCCACCATCTCCAAGCTTTGGCACTCCTTGAGTCCAAGCAATGGTCCTTCTTCACATGATGTCCATCCTTACACCAAGTGATTAGTCTCTAAGAAAGATATTCTTGAAATAAACTGAGAGACTAAAACATGATAGTCATTAGCAACAACATAATGTAATGATCATCATCAAAATAAGATTGGTATAAAACACCAATACTCAACATTCTCTCCCTTTTTGATGATGACACACATTATGTAAATTACAAAGAATTAAAGCACAATGCTAATGAGCTCCCCCTACTTATATTTACCAATTAAACAATGAGCTACATAATAGAAAATACTCATTCTACCAAATAACATCATGGTGACATATAATAGGCAAGGATTACATAAACCAATTGCAATAGACAATATCATGCAAACATGAAAGGTTTATCTAATCCCATATATCTATCCCATATATATATCTCTCCCCATATGCATAAGTATATAACTCTCCCTATATAGATACATAATGCATATATCTCTCCCCCTTGACATCGTCAAAAAGGTGGACATCAAATATATCCCCCTTTGTCATCTTCACTAAGATGTGACAATATGCAAGAAAAGAAAGAGATGTATGATATCAAATTTAAAATTTTAGTGGGTATCAATTCACTATCCAATGCTCCCCCTAGATCATAGAAATGGTCAAGTTTTGACTTCTAGGATCTAATACCAATTATTCAATAACTGGAGCCATGGGCCAAAAGTCTATCAAAGCAATAGATATGGAAAAATCAAGCTTCAAAGATACTCAAGGATATTGACAAAACAAATATAACATGAAACATGTTGGCAATATACAAGAGGTTTGGTTTGAGACCAAAAATAACCAATTGTAAATAATGATCTCAATCACCCCCCGAAATGAGAGTTAAAATATGTTTTTTGTAAAATATTTTAAACATACAACATATTAACTCCCCTATTGACATACACATGGATCAAAAATGCATGCATGTCAAGAAACCCCAAGGTCCCCATTTTCATGAAAAATAAGTTTGAAAACATTTTCAAAATCATGAAACACACACAAACAATGGGTATGCTAAAATAAACAAATAAGCATAATACACATGCAATATGCATATGTGTGAGGAACCTAAACATTAGGGAACCAAACCCAAGAGGAGATTGACTTCCTAATGTAATCACATGAGGTGATCACATCCCTAACTAGAGAGTTGATGTAACTATCCCTCTCTTGCACACTAACCTTAGTGGGAATACATAATCTCAATGATTTCCTAGGCAAGGGTTTTGCCTTTGCAAGAGGGATGGATGTGGCATGCTTAGGTATAGAAAATATTTTCTTAGCATGCATGAAGTGAGGATTTTACTTCTTAGCAAAAATGAAGGATTTTCATTTTTCCTCACCGCCTTGTGATTTACATGCTTCTTGTTGGTGTTATTGTTATACAAGAAAGCATGATGATTCTTCTTAGGTGCTTTAGCAATATTTCTCATATTTGCACCAACAGAAGAATTAGAGGTGGGTTTGGTAACCACCTTTGGAGTGTATCCCAAACCTCCTCTATGGTTCGCCGGATGTTGTTTTTCAAGCAAACCGTGGAGTGAATCCCTAGAATAAACAAAGCTTTTGAGCTTACGCGATTCCTCTTCGCATTTCAACGTAAGTTGTTGAATGTGAGATTCTAAGCTAAGGTTTTGAGCAACAACATTCTCATTAGTTAAACTCAATTCCTTAACTTGAGAGAGAAGTGTGTCTCTCTCACTAGTGTCACAAATATGCAAGGCATCATTATCATTTACACTAGTAGATTCTAAGGCATGCAACCTACTCATAGCATTTTTAAATTTAGCTTTCAATTTATCATATGAGTCGACACACTTACTTGCCAAGTTGGAGGCCACATTGAAGCGGTATTCGAGCTCCTCGTAGGATAGCTTCTCCTCCTCAACTTCCTCATCACTTTCCTCCTCGCTAGAGCTTGGCGAAGACTCTTCCCCCTCTGCCATGAAGCACATTTCCTTGTTAGGGTTGAGCCACGCCTCCACCTCTTCATCGCTTGAACTTGAGGAGATTGATGAAGAATCATCAAAAGCCGCGAAGCACATATGAGCTCGCTCCTTGTTATCCTCTTCTTCATCACTTGATGTGTCCTCGTCGGAATCATCAAATGTGCTGACAAGTCCCTTCTTTTGGTTCTTGAACTTGGACTTGCCTTTCCAATACTTCTTCCTTTTCCCTTTGTAAGTCTCTTTGTCGGGCTTGGAAGGAAATTCGGTAGAAATATGACCTTTTCCTCTACAATTGAAACAAATAGAATTGTTAGACTTGGAGGCAAAATTTGACAAAGATTTACCTTGCTTGCCCTTGAGGAATGCCTTGAATTGCTTGGCAAGCTCGATGTAATTATCATCGCTAACATCATCTTCTCCATCATCTTCTGTAACTGCCGCTTTTCGGACGTACATTTTTAGTACGTATCTCTTTATCGTATGTGTATTTCTCGTGTTTAATTTTAATTATTTTTTTTCGTAGTTCGGACTCGGGATTGGACCTCGTATTCATGACCCTCTCGGAGGCGCGATCGTTCTGGTATTTTCTTTATAATTTTCGGATAACGAGAGGCGAAGTTCCCTATATCTGATTATTATAATTATCATTAATATTTTCCTAAATTATATCTTTTAGAATAATTCACGATTATTAAAAAAAGGAAATCTTTTGAAATTTAGTTTTCTTTTGAAAGTGCTAATCTGTTATCTTACCTAAACACATTTTTTTATAAAAGAAAATCAAAACGATTTGGTTTATTAAACAAACTATGGTTTTTGGGATTAAAGTTTTAAAAACAAACTTTTATTATATTTTCCTTAAATTAATTCTAATGATAAACCATATCTTAATTTAGTAACTAATTATATAACCTTAATAACCCCACGTGGGCTCTTTCCCTCATTATTTTCCAACAACCCCACGTGAAAACGCATGCAAGTGATTTTAAATCATTTCCCCTCCTCTCCCTTCATGCGGTTACGACCCCACATGGCCCTTCATATTTCCCCACGATTTACGCAACCGCACCCCCCTCTCTCCTATCATTTCGCAACAGCAGCCCATGTTCCCCACGCATGGGCTCAGCCCCCACGTTCCTCTCTTTCTCCTTCTATATCTATTTTAATACTAACCTAGTTTTAGGCTAACAGCAGCCTACTCCAATTTTAAAACCCAGTTCAAATATTTTCGTCTCCCCGAATCTCTCTCCACGTCAACCTCTTTCTTTTCCCCTCTATTAAAGCAAACTAGCCCTAGGGCTTTAGGGGTTGCAGCCGCCGCCTCTTTTTCTTTTCCTGTCAAACCCTACTATACTACAACTCAAATAGAAACTCAGTGAACTCTTCTTCTTCTTCCTTCGGGCCACCCACACAAAGCCCCCACTCGCCGCCATCAACTCCTCCTGCCGTTCACGGCGACTACAACCCAGTCACCGCCCAGCCTCTCCCACGGCGCCTCCCCCCACGGATCCGACGAGCGACCACGCCACCCACCTCAAAGCCCGCACGGACGCCACCGTCGGCCCCAGCTCACCACCCCGAGGCGCCGCTGCTTCGACTTTGCCTCCTCCATCGCCAGCGTCCCCAGCCCGACGCCAGATCTCCGATCACGCCTCCCGATCTTCCGCCCGCTAGCCGTTGCCTCAGTCGCTGCCGCCGTACCGAGCTCGCCCATCGCCAGTCGCCGGTCATCTGCAGCCGCCCACGCCGTCGCACCAGAGGTCGCCGTCACCCGCCGCGCGCTCCACCCGCATGTGCACGCCAAGGTGCCGAACGCACGTAAGTATGCAGTAGCTTAATATTTTGGTGTGCGTGTAGGTTAAATCTCAATAAGTAAGTTAACTGCATGTGTAAATGATAGTTACACTACTACAGATTTGGGCTTGGGTAACGCTTTGGGCTTGGGTAACGCCACTTAGATAGCGCTTTTACAAAGCGCTATCTAAGTGAGCTCTTGTATAGCGCTTCTGCACTTATAGAAAATAAAAATAAATCAAATTTACGGTAAAAATCACTTAGATAGCGCTTTTTGTTAAAGCTCTATCCAAGTAATACCTTAAATAGCGCTTTATTTTAGTGGTACCAATCGTTACACAAGCAATTTTATTTAAAAAATTTCATTTATTAATAAAAATCTCCTCATTTACACAGCGCTTAAGGGCTTCGTTTACACAGCGCTTCGTTTACGCTTAGTTTACACAGCGAAAATTCTTTTAGGGCTCATTTTTGGGGGGAAATTTTCCCGTTTCCCGCCGCGTGAACCCTCTATCCCAACCTCTCGTAGATCTCCTCTCAGTCATCCCCTCCTCCCAACCCTCGTCTCAGGCATCCGCTCCGACATCGCCCTCCTCGCAGCGGAGCTCCGACATCCCCCTCCTCGCAGCGGCGATCCGACATCCCCTCCTCGCAGCGGCGATCCGACATCCCCCTCCTCGCAGCGGAGCTCCGACATCCCCCTCCTCGCACTCTCTGCGGGGTTGTCGGCGGTGACTCAAAGGGAACACTTACAAGAATCTCGGGGCCTCTTTAAGGACACCGGCGATTCGATGATCCTCGCCCCCTCTTCTCCATCTGCCGCCGCTGCTGCCGCCCCTCATCGCAATGAGATGCTCCTAAAGCCCCATCTCTACTCCAAACCTAGTGAAACCCTAGCGCTCTATTTTCTCATTCCAAAAACCCTAGCTATTTTAAAATCCCAATTTCTCTTTATTCTTCTTCGAATCGTCGCCTTGCCCCTTTCATGGCTTCATCGATCTCTAGTGCTACCGTTTCCAGTGGAGTTGCTTCGGCTGACCAACATCAGGAGCAGCAAGTGGAGCAGCGACCAGTGCAGGTATGTGGATTTCTTTCTTTTCTCTCTATGTGGGTGTGTGTTGTATAAATTTAGTTTTTTGTTTTCCTGTTGGATTTCTGATATTTATTGACAGAACTGCGTGATTCAGTTGCGATGAACTGGGAATTTACTATCTGATTGTGCAAATTCTCTGAATTTTCTGTTGAATTGTTAAACTGAGAGCTCTCTATTCCAGATGGTTGGAATGGCAAACTGAGGTTCTATTAGCAAATTGGAGTGTCGTAGATGGGATGAAACGACTTAAAAAGACAATGTCAAATTTTTTGCAAATTCTAGGGGAAATTCTTGTAAAGGTGAAGTAACAATGACAAATTATTAATGGAAGGTATGTGAATATATTAACGACAAAGTCAATAATATCAAGTGTCCCAAATTTTCATGTCAGGCTATGGCATGATGAAAAATGCTTACTAAGGCATATCTATATACCTAGACTTAAATGTTCATATAAGAACCCCAGCTGTGAGCTGCCTGATAACTAGCAGCATGTTGGGAAAAAACAATAACGTATTTGCCTCCATTGTTAAAAAGAATGTTCTTTTTGAAGTTCAATCATTAGGAGAATGAGCATTTGGCAGAACATGCTACTGAAAAAAGTTGCAAGAAAGATTTGTTGAAAGGTAAATATATCTTCAAGTTTTTTTCATTACAAATCTATATATACATAGTTCTTTTGAGATTTTGAGGTGTTTGAACATAGTTTCTTTTGGTAATGTGTCTTTCATATGAATTTGTCTACCTTTGATAAAAAAATTCTTTCACATGAAACAACCTATACTGTAAATGTATGTATTTCATATGATACTGTCCATTTTTCATACGAATCCATCTACTTTTTATATATGAAACTGCCCATCTTTCTTATAAAACTGCTCACTTGTTGTATAAAATTATTTTTGTTTCATACAAAACTGTTTACCTTTCATATATGAAACAACCCAGCTTCCGTGTATAAAATCTGTCCACCTTTTGTATAAATATCTGCTTCTCATATGAAGTTCTCTGCTTTTCATATGAAGTTCTCTATTTTTTCATATATGAGACCATCCGTCTTTCGTATGAATATTTCTAATTTTTAAATGATTGTTTGCCTTTTTATTTGAGACTTTTTGTATTTTTGACTAATAAATAAATATTATTATAGATATGGACATTATAATCCCTCATATAATGAATATTCTGAAACCATTACAAATAGAACCATCAAAATTTACTGATCAGATGATTCTAGGACCACTATAATAAAGTTGGATACTGGATAGATTTTAAATAAGGATGACCATTTTTTATGTTAACAATAATTTTTTCGGTCTAGAAATGGAACAAAAAGGTGGAATTACTGGATAGATTTTAATATTTCTTTTTTCTTCCGTTCTTGCTTAGAATGTCAACTTACATCACTGTCATGAATTGGTTTATTTGAACGAGAATTGAGCCTCATATATTTACTTTGCAGGGTGGTGATACAAACTGTGCGCGCGCACACATAGAGCAAATGCGTAGGGAATATCTTCTCACTTGTTCATATTTAGATTTTGAATGCAAATCCATGTCTGATTTCCCTTAAGATACAGTTATGTATTCTGTGCTAATAGGCACGACATGTCTGAATACATACATGAATATATTTGGAGACATTTATTTTTAGCATATTCAGCATTGCATGCTATGATGTCTTGCGCAAGAAATGATTGCAATCTTAGATTATATATATGTAGATCTGATATTTGACATAAAAGAATAATAAAATCAGCGACCTATCTCTTTGTTTGAATGTTTATTTAATCTGCTTACGTCTGGAACTATGTGACAATCTGGCAAGGGTATTGAGTTAAATATTCATATCCAAACACATGTATATGGTAAATTAAACGGGTGTTGAAACTAATGTGGTTTGAACCAAGAAATTATAGACACATCATTATTTATAAATATGCATGCAAAAGGGATTTTAAAAGTAGATGCTGCATGTGTTTTGTGAGTTATATTTCCATTTATTCTTGGCTGTATGAATAAAAAGAAGAGAGAAGGACATCAGAATAAAAAGACAACTGAGGTTCTTCTTGAGTTATATTTCCATTTATGTGATTCTTTCATATATTCTTTTTCTGTCAATTATTACATTTCAGACTTTAAGCAAACCCTGGAGGATCATTTATTCATTGTTGATCTCCAAGTATATACCTACCCACTGTTAGGTTGTTGCACATCATGATCTTACTGTATGATTGTATTTTGGTTTTGCCATTTTAAGCATTTGTAGCTGCGCCTTTGAAGACGATCCCTTAAAGGGGCATCCTAATAGAGATGATTTTTTGTGGCTCAAGATACAGAATGAAAAAAGATACAGTCTTTGTTGCGTCTTTTATTCTTCTTGATCCCTTCCAAATTGGCATCATCTGTTGGCCAAAAGAGACATTTCTCCCATCTAAATATCTTCATCCTTTTCTAGTTATTCGAGTATCCGTGTCCTAAAATAGAAGGCTTGCAATACATTGTCCGATATTCATACATAAATAGTAATGATCAGGTGTCTTGTTGAGATCAAATGCTTGTTTGATACTGATCTTTTCTTTTTTTAAAGATGCATTTATGTGATGTATTCAATAATGATGTATATATTCAATAATGAGAATGCAGTTCTATTTAATCTTGGCTTGTAGATTTACGGGTTTCAGGCTTCCAGCTGATCAACAGGTGCTCCCTTTTCCAAGTATTGTAGTATTGCTACGACCAAAGGATGTGAAGGCAAAACTAATCTTATTTATATTCTCTGATGGTTTCCACTGCTTAATTCCTTGCATCCTAATTGCATCATTTTACTGTCTTGAACTTTTTGCCACATTCAGCTGGCCTTGCCAAAGGCTGCGATTCGTACTTCATACCACTGTTGTAACATTCAAATGCAACCACTGCCGATGACACTGTCGTCGTCAGTGTTTCCGTGCCACTACCTGCGATGCCTTGTAATTACCGGCCGTTGCATTCGCATCACTGCCGATGACACTGGCATGCCTCTCGCTTGGCTTTTGGTTAGGTTTGGCTTTATTTAGTCTTTAATTTGTTATAACCAAGAGGTCGTAACATTTTGCAAACACTAAAGTCCCACACCGTTACTCTTTGTGATGAATTCTTTTCAATGTTAATCTCATATACATTTAGTTTTATTCCTCGTTTATCGTGATAAGTTGATCACATGCGCGATAAGATAGAAGCTAATTTAGTATACATGCATGACTTGATTATCATCAGAGATGTAAAATACGAAGGACTAAGGAAAAATCTCTTGATTTAATTTCCAGTCAAGGAACTTGGAGAGCTCAAACACTTTCTGTCGACTTCCATCAAGGAAAGGAAGCAATGCAGAAAAAATTTCAGGATGGAATGACAGTAAGTGATTTATTTATTTGCATTACAAACGCATGAGCACACGGTTGCGTCTTTCAGAGTTCTGTCTTGCAGTTTTCCATTGACACACAAAATCCATGGCTACAAATGACTCGCTACTTCCTGTAGAAACTAAATAAATAAGCTCTTCCTGCAAGCAATGCACAAGTCAGGCAACCATAATCCTTTCCTTCACCCTTCCGTTCACTTCTGCAGCTTTATCTGATCTAAAGTGCTCTTCCCATCGAGTTTATCCGAGACACTCAGCCTTATGTAGCTCTCATGGCCCATTGTCCTGTAGAGATCATTTCCTTGCGCGAGCTTCGGGAGAGGGCCGATCACCATATCGAACCCTGGGTTGTGAAACGTCGCGATTGACATCCGTTCCTTCTCTGGATTTATGACTGCAATGTGCTCGATGCTCTTGTACCTCCCATTTGTTATTATCTTCCCCAAGAAACGAACAAAGGGAAAAGAGAGAAGAATTAGAAATGGCAACCGATATCTTGTTTTCTGATATTGTAGTATTCATGTATAAGAATAAATCAGTTTAAATGAGGCCAGAGATCTTATTATATCGCATGCCAATGTTGACAATAATTGAAAGCAGATCAGGATCTACCTCGAGTATATGCAGGTTACTTAATTGCATCGATTCTTTGTTTGTGTTCCACAGCCATGAATCATGATAAAAATGATTATAATCTTCCCTCTTTATTATTTTGACAGATTGCGATCTCTGCATCCAACACTGGTGGTGCTTGGGATAATGCCAAGAAGTACATTGAAGCATTGGTGGTGCTTGACTGTTTCTAGTTCTCAAAAAGAGAAAGAAAAGTGGGTTTTGATTGTACATGGCAGAGTCGCAGGTTATATTCTTCTCTTATGTGAAAATGGAAGACTTGTTTTCTTAAAATAAAATCTCAAGTATAACGTTGATGGGTTGCCAAATAATTTGGAGGATCCTGCTAGAAGCATGTTAAATTACTTTTTGTGTTACAATTTACATCTTTGAAGGAAACCATCTCTAATGTCTTCCCTCAACATTTATGCAGTGCTATACTGAGAAAAAATCTCTAGGTGAGGTGAGCCAAGAGCTGTTAGATTCCCAAGTTAATCCTGCCGTGCGGGAGATTAGTGGCCATATTGTGCTGAAGCGGAAGAAGGATTATGAAGAGGCAACGGCGGACTATGCCTGGAGGCTCTTGGTTGCAGTCTCGCTCTCCAACGATCGATTCCAAGAAGTGAAAGGTTGCATCTTCGAAGCCACCGGCTTGGTCGAGGCCAAAGAGGACGCTGCTGAGAGCAAAGAAACTTCTTCACAGGCTTCAGCTATGGCTGCGTCTCCCCATTTGCCTGACAGCTGCTTGGTCCTTCAGTGATGGTGTGCTTTTTATTTGTGTGCTTCGTCTTTGCTGAAATAATGGAAAGCCATAGCGACGCTATTGCTTGGTGCAGTATTGTTACTGATGTGCCATTCTATCATGTTCTATGTGGACTGTTCTTCAGGGCAATGAGAATAATGAGGTGGAGATATGTTTGGAAAGTGGTAATAATGAGGTGGAGATATGTTTGGGACTGGATGTTGATATAGCTGATATTTGCATTAGTAATCTTATTTTCAGCATTATGCTATACCCTTGGCTTGAATTCTTTGAATCATTAGGGTTTGTTGTTGTTTTGAGCTATGAGTTATTATCATTGTTTTGTTGGTGAAAGTGTATCTTCTTCTTTTTTGTTTGGGCAGAGGAGCCCGACTGAATGCTTAAAGGTATTTTGCTTGATTTTCTATTTTTTTTAAAGAAAATTAAACATTAGCCACGGACTTGCCGTGGCTAATGCATATTAGCCACCGACAGTCCGTGGCTAATAGGCATTAGCCACAGCCAGTCCGTGGTTAACTGGCCGTGGCTAATGCCTATTAGCCATGGCCAATCCGTGGCTAATGCCTATTAGCCACGGCCAGTTCAAAATTAGTAAACCACTTAGATAGCGCTTTTATAAGCGCTATCTTAGTAAACCACTTAGATAGCGCTTTTAAAAGTGCTATCCAAGCTACCATAGCGGTAGCTTGGATAGCGCTTAAAAGCGCTATCCAAGTGTAAAAAAAGCGATATGCAAGCGTTTTTTTGTAGTAGTGTTAGGATAGCATATATTTATTACCCTGTTGATTTAAACACCAAATCTTAGCCTATTGGTATGTTGCAAGTGGTTACAGTATGTAAGGGGTCATGCATGAAGTTTGGCTTGGGTGTCTGCACTTAAATGAGCACGACTCGATGGTGACGCCAGCTTGTTTGATTATGAAGTGTTAATATAAAGTCTGTAATAAAAAGCTAAATTTATTAATGGGCTAATATCAGTAAGTGTTTTACGCTGCATATTATCACACCTATAGTTCTAATGCATAGATTAACTTAATGTACTTACACATTGTGATGTTAAACATGTACCTGATGATTTATTACCACTGCTTGCTGCTAGTTCCAGAGCTTTTAAAATGTCACCATATTAAAATGATTAGGAGTCACTGGAGGTTAGTGACACATGCTATTAAATTAATTGGCTGAATGAGGTAAACTAGTAAGCTCTGATTAGTCCGTTAAGAACCATTTAACTGATGTCAACCCAATTTCGCAGACAAAACGTGCTTTACGTCTCGTTCACCCGGACACCTAGCACCATCCTCAGGCAAGTATTTACCAACTGCAAGTTTATTACTTTCTTCATACTTTTTCAAAGGCGCATGTAGTTACCCCTTGAAAGTATTTTATTTTTTCTACAAAGTTTCGAAGGTAAAGTCTTTATCCCCTATCGATTTTAAAGTATAAGAATGCTCCGTCATCTTTAAAACGCACATTGCTCTTATTGCTTGTGGTACTACTATTTGTGTCACCAGATATATTTTGAATTGCCCACCTCCATTGAAATGTGACATTGTGCCCTTGGGCAATTACGGACTATTGTGCCTTAGGGCAAATTTACGGACTATTGGGCCTACGGGCAATTACGGATATTGGGCCGCGGGCCATTTACGGAATATTTGCCACTCGGTAAACATTGAACTACGGATTGACTTATGTACACTTGGGTGGGGTAATCTAGTGTAGTAGAGGCTGGAAAGCTGGATTACACTCTAGTGGTGAACTTGACCGACACCTGGCCGGGTCGGTGAGTATAGAGTCACGGGTAGCTCCCGTTGACTTGGGTGTGATGCTGGTCACCTCCCCCTCAGACACTGGGCTTGTCACTAGATAGGAGATTGATTGATTGATTGATTGATGCACCCTTCTCTTTACCTCTGCTGATGCTACAGTGTAAACTGCTAAAATTATTGTCACGATTGACTATTGCTGTGCACACTACGCTTGTCACTACTTTTGCTGTACACACTACGCTTGTCACTACTTTTGCTGTACACACTACACTTGTCACTACTTTTGCTGTGCACACTACACTTGCCATGCTAGTTACTTTACGCACTACACCTTGCTGTGTTTGCTACTCGCACACTACACTTCGCCTGCTCACTACTTTGCACATTACACATTGCTTACGCTCACATGTGCCCTTCTGATGCTATGTTTCAACTTGTTGAAATGATATTGTGCTTCTCATCTCCTCAAGTTTTGAAAACTATATTATCACCTTACCGAGGGTCATTTTTATTACTAATGTTTTTAAATCTTGCCGAGCGACCCTCGCTGACGTATATTTCCTTGTCTGTGAAATATACGTTAGGTTTTGAGCAGAGTTCACAGGGGAGTTCACTTGGAGACTGAAGAGGGTGACCAAGGATTATCAGGAGCACGAGATCCACTGCTGAAGACGACAGACACATCGCAGCTTGCTAGAAGTTTACTATTTGTTGTTGTATTTCATTCAGGTGTACTTTAAATTCTTTGTAACTGTTTGTAATGGCCATGCTAGGCCTTTAATTCTTTTGTGTACCTGTAATCTGGAAGTCAAAGTTTTAATGATGACACCATATTTGTGTTGTTCCGATTGTTCGCAAGCAAGAACCTGACAAGTAGTCATACACAGACGCTTATTGGGTTGGGGCTTCACCGCTCCAGCCCAAGCGGGGCCGTTCACGTTCTCGCTCCCAAGTAATGGGAAGCGGGGCGTGACATCTTCACTCGGAGCTTCCCGATGGAATTTCTTTCTCCATTCAATTGGCTCCTTCTCGGCATGGAATGCAACCCCTTTTTGCTTCTCAGGCTTCTCGGGCTTGGATGGTTGAATCTCCTTCTTGTGTTGAAGCTTTACTTCATACGCCATGAGATTCCCAATGCACTCCTCAAGGGTGTATTTGGACATGTCGTAAGACTCCAAAATACCGTTGGCCTTTGACTCATATTGAGATGTGAGCGAGTCAAGGATCTTCTCCACTCGATCCTCTTGGGAAATCACCTTTCCAAGTCCTTCCAAAGCGTTCACGATTTCTGTGAACCTTGTGAACATCTCCGAGATGTTTTCACCTTCCTGCATCTTAAACAACTCATATTTAGATCTAAATACGCATTGTTTAGATTTCTTTACCTTCGAAGTCCCTTCATGAGAAATCTCCAATGTATGCCAAATTTCGTTGGCCGTTTTGCACATGGAGATGCAGTTGAACTCATTTGAAGTGAGGGCACAATAGAATGCATTCATAGCCCTCGCATTAAATTTGATCGAGTCCTTCTTCGCTTTTGTTCTCGAAGCCGCGGGTGTAGTAGGCTTCTCAAATGGCGACTCTGTGATGTCCCAAAGATCTTGACCCTCCAAGTAGATCATCATCTTGATCTTCCAACTCGGGTAGTTGGTTCCGTTGAAGACCGGAGGTCGAACGGTTGATAGACCTTCTTCATGAGACATGGATGAAGCGTTTGTATGCCATCGTTGTTGTATGCTTCAACCTCGCTCTGATACCAATTGTAAGGACCGTTTACCTTGCAATATTAACAACAAACACTCTAGAGGGGGGGGGGGGGGGGTGAATAGAGTAATGGCAATAAATTATGCAATTAAAATTAAACTTTCCAATGCGGAATAATAAGTGCAAGAGGAATTAATTAACACAATCAATCCAAACGCAAAATAAGAATTACCATGGTTCCCCAAACTTTGGGTACGTCTAGCCACACCAATATCCACTATAATTCTCACACAGAGAAGTTAATACAATCTCACACAGAGATACCTCACTCAGAGGATTTGGATTCTCACACAGAGAAATCCTCACTCTCACACAGAGAGACCTCATACGTAGGATTTAGGATTCTCACACAGAGAAATCCTTGCTTTTACACAGAAAGACTTAAGCTCTCACACAGAGAGATCTCAACCAACCCTCACACAGAAGGTTATACTCTCACACAGAGAGTAACTAGATCTCACACAGAAAGCTAGGGTTTCAATGAAATAACAAAGTAAAACAAATACTCTTACCTATGCCTTGAGATGAACTTACTCATAAATGAATGCAAGGCATGGAAGAGGATCTCCAAGTGATGAGATTTGCAAGAATGCACTTGGATGAATTCCCTTGAGCTGGACTTCAATGCATGAAGAGGAATGAGAGCTCTAAAGTGGGAATTGAGGGAGTTTGAGAGTGGCTTATAGATCTTTTGAGATATTCAATTGCATCAAGAAGCATAAGATATAACAACCCACTCATATATATAGGAACCCTATATCAAACCTCAAAACCCAAGAAAACAGCCAAAGAATTAATTCTGCAACGGCTAGAAACTGGGCGAAAACGACAGGAACAATTGACTGATGATCAAAAGACAGTCGACTGATCAACGGTTAGAAAATATCCAACGGCTATAATTTGAGCCAGGACAGTCGACTGATGAAGACAGTCTAGTCGACTGAGAATAGGACAGGCGCCTGTAAATCCTTCAGCAGGCGACTGCTGCAGGGGATGGAATAAAACAGAGAGCTGCACTCTTTCTCCAGTTTATCTCACAGGCGACTGATGTCAATAATACAGTCGACTGTCTATTAGTCAGGCGACTGTAAAACCTTAATCAGTCGTCTGCTGAAAAAGATGGAGAAACGACAGAGAGATGCAGAGAATGCACATACGCTACTCAGGCGACTGATGACCAATCTACAGGCGACTGTACATATACAGGGGACTGTAAACTGTCCAGTAGTCGACTGTGTGTAAAGCTCAAGTTTGAGTCAATTGAAATGTTGACTTGAGCTGTGCATATCAGGCGACTGTAGAAGGATCTACAGGTGGCTGGAAATCACATAGTCGACCGTGTTTCCTTCATCAGGCGACTGATGGAAAGCCAGAGACTCAAGATGAGTCTTTGACAGAGTGAACCTATTGGGTTGGATTCTATGATAATCCTAAGGCTCACTAAGATGGTTAAATGCATGTGCATGAATGAGTAAACAATCTAACAAGGCATTACAATAATCCTAGACTCAAAAGAGAGAGAAAGCAATAAAGTAAATTACATGGATTACAATGCTTTCCTTAGAGTCTAAGTCTTCAATTTTGATGCCTTGATTTCTCTCCACCACCTCCAAGCTTTGGCACTCCTTGAGTCCAAGCAATGGTCCTTCTTCACATGATGTCCATCCTTACACCAAGTGATTAGTCTCCAAGAAAGATATTCTTGAAATAAACTGAGAGACTAAAAACATGAGAGTCATTAGCAACAACATAATGTTGTGATCATCATCAAAATAAGATTGGTATGAAACACCAATACTCAACATGTGGTCACCGGGAAGCTCCACCGCCCCATTCGTTTCCCGCGTCTCCTCCGCTAATCCCAACATCTCCTTCCATCGCCTCTCTCCCATCTCCCTCCCTCCCACCGTCTCCTCCAGCAATCACGAGGCCCTCGCCTTCGAGCTCCTCCTCCTCTATAACCGAAGCCTCATGTCGTCTCATGCTCGTGCTCTCGTGGTCGACTGATTTGAAGAAATCGAGCTTGGGCTTGAGGGTCCAGTCGGGGTCGGAGAGGAGGAGCTTCGGGAGGCTGGAGATGATCCTGGAGATGTGGGAGGCGGCGAAGTGGTAGGATTTCAGGAGGGAGAAGACCGCATGAGGATTCTTGGTGGATTTGATGCGGAGTTTGTGGGAGACAGAGAGGGCAATCGTTGCCGGCGGTCTGCTGCTTCATTCGAGATGTTGGGGGAGATGAGAAAGGATGTGGACGACGGTGCAGTCGTGGCCGGCGGACCAGCGGGGGAGGATGGGTCGATGAGGGAAGTTAGGGTTAGGGTCGAAGGGACTTGGGGAGGTCGCCGATGGCGAGGAGGCGGGAGGGGGAGTGGTAATGGGTGGTGAGGGAGCTAGGGTTATGGTTTTGGGGGGAGGGCAGGAAGAGGCCGCCGCTAACAGAGAAGTCGACGAAGGCGTCCACGAAGGAGGAGATGAGACGAGGGAGGGATCTGTTGGCATGTGTATAACTGGTATTTCATCTTTCTGTTAGAATAAACGGAATATTCCTTTCAAATATAACCCTTCTTTATTCCAGGGACAGCTTTCGAGTGGTTTAAAGGATTCGATGGAACTAATAGCAAATGCTTGAATTTGAGGACCCTTTTCGAATAACCCATTTTTGGGGGTCGAATTCTACAAAAACCCTAAAAAAAACCAGCCTTCATCCTAGGTTTCGCCGTTCATTTTCGTTCACCGTCGTCGAGGACTCGAGCTTCGCCGTTCTTCGTAGGGCTCTCTAACGAGATCTCTCTCTTTCCTTTCGAGCATCCATCAAATAAACTTTGAGAACCAATTCTTTTTAGAGACGAAAACGCGTGCCCGCAACTCCACTTACTTTCTTGTCATCCATCCGGCCCCCCAAAACCCTCATCGACAGACTCAATGTCCGGCACCGGCCAGCATCCTCCCGCCGACGCCAACGACGACGCTACTCCCTTCCGCCCGTACCGCCTCCGCCACACCCTTCGCCACCACTCTCGCGCGGTCTCATGCGTCAAGTTCTCCAACGATGGCCGCCTCATCGCCTCCGCATCTCTCGACAAAACCGTAATCCTCTACTCCGTTGCCGACCTATCCTCCCCCCTCTCCGTCCTATCCGGCCATTCGGACGGCGTCTCCGACCTCGCATGGTCCTCCGACTCCCACTACGTTGTCTCTGCCTCCGACGACCGCTCCCTCCGCATCTGGGACGTCCGATCCCCTTCATTCGACTGCGTCCGAACCCTACGCGGGCACTCCAACTTCGTCTTTTGCGTCAACTTCAACGCCCAATCCAACCTCATCGTCTCCGGCTCCTTCGACGAGACCATCAAGATCTGGGACGTGCAGAGCGGCAAGTGCATGAAGACGATCGAAGGGCATGAGGCGCCGGTGACAGCGGTACATTTTAACAGGGACGGGACATATGTGGTCTCTGGGAGCCACGATGGGACATGTAGGGTTTGGAATGTGGCCACCGGAGCCTGCTTCAAGGTTTATATGGATGATAAGGCGCCCAGGCCGGCGGTGTCCTTTGCCAAGTTCTCCCCCAATGGGAAGTTTGTGCTGCTACCGACGCTCGATAGCACTTTGGTATCTTTTATTTGTTCATTTCCATTGTTATAGCCTCTATCCATGTAAAATGTATAAAAGCTGATAAGTTGCTTATTGATCCGTAAAATTGCCTGCATGAAAGTATGAAACCTTAATAAGTCTTTATCGAATAATGTCATTAATCACCATGAAGGCATCTCATAGTGTGCTACTTTAAGACGGTAATAGAGTTTGTGTTGCCTATAAGATTTAGTTATCAAACAAAGATGGACATGCTTATATGGTGCACCCTGTTCATCTCAATCGAAAGGAAAATCATTATGACCAGTCTTATATTTATATAAATTGTAATGCATTCAGATAGTTCGCAAAGAGATTAGTACATTCACAAACATTTTGGTGGTACCTTTGGTGGATGATGAAACGGAGAATTATTTGAGGTGGTTTGATGTTTGAACATATGCAATAGAGAATGATGAAGACATTCCGAGGGACATGTTAGTATTGTAATCAAGGGGCCATAGGGTGCGGGCCAAAACAACCAGGATTGTCGATAAAAACGATACTAATCCTGCAAACTGGACATAATGTATGACTATTTGTCAAGTTAAATGGAGGGAAAAGATAGCCGACCATAAACGTTTGTGATAGAAGTTTTTATGAGATACTATGCCTTCAGTTTATGTGGGCTTGCCTAACTACTGTCTTGCCTTAATGTGATTGCATCACATAACTCGGATGTGAAGTAAACTCAGTAAATCGTACTTGTATATATAAAGGGGAAAAGGAAGTGCGAGGCGAAGGACACCTTCTTGTATCTTGATGAATGCTTTTTGATTCCACTTTACTTGATGGCAGCATCTTTAGTGGGGTGCTTTTGTGTCTCCACTATGATCCTGAATTTTAATCTGAACAGGAAGAAATAATGGGTAGGTACTTTTCTATACGATGAGCCGATTTGAGAGTTGTGGTAATCCAGGCTTCATATATATTGGTATATATTGGTTGTGGAAGCAATGAAATGTTTTAACTTATTGTGGTCATGTGTTTTGTTTTTCAAATCTGCACAGAGCATTTGATCCATGCCCTAGCAAGTAGCTTCTATTTTAGGTGTTTTGTGGTACTATGTTCAACAAATAGTTTATATTTTTTGGGTGGGCGTGCACCCTTCTATACGGTTACTAAATGTGCTTATCCTCACATTTGAGTTTAGGAAAGTGTCTGAACGATCCATTTTTGTTTAAATTATCGTCCAGAGAACTGTCCTATGAATTTTGTATCTTTGTAACACTCTAGTATCTTAATGAAATGGAACATATATAAATATTTATTAGATCTGACTCGTACCTAACTTAATCATTGTGCAGAAGCTATGGAGCTATCCTAATGGAAAGATTGTAAAAACATATACGGGACATGTCAACAGAGTATACTGCATTCAATCTACTTTTTCTGTGACAAATGGTAAATACATTGTCAGTGGTTCAGAGGACAATTGTGTGTACATATGGGACCTCCAAAACAAAAATATGTTACAAAAATTGGAAGGCCATGCTGACTCTGTCATTTCAGTCTCCTGCCACCCTATTCAGAACATGATCGCGTCTGCTGGTCTCGATAATGACAGAACAGTCAGGATCTGGGTTCAGGATACTAGATGATGCTTTGGAAGATTAAAAAAATTGTAAGGTAAGTCCTTTGCAGGTGAATGATGGCTATTTACATGTTGAACTGGAAATTTTCCGTGGTCTCTTTAATGTATTGCATACATGAATCTGCTCCTAACATGCTATGCATTCCTAAAATTTTATGGTAGGATTTTCATGGTTTGAAAAGTTGATGGATAATGAAACATATTGCTCATATCAGATTTTATGTTGTCTTTACAGTCAATTCGGAACTGGCCGATCTAATTGCTATTAACTAACAACTAATGACAGAAGAGATACGGGGTTTGAAGTACAGAAACATTTAAATTCTGACACATTGCATACAATGGTCATCATGTCATACCTAATCCATATGATATTGATGAATTACCTAGGACTCATGGCTCTTGCTTTATAGTGACGATGCATACACAGACCCCTTGTTATCCACCAATTAATATTGCAAAGAATGTTATCCATTCAATTTGGATCATCCTTATGCGACCAATTCATACGAAATAAAGGATTGGTTATATGTTGAAGATTGCATCTGCCCTAATGAGATTTGTAATGCAGGTGCTGACGTTAAAGAACTTTGTAAAACAATCATTTAGTAGATCCACTTATTCATGAAATTTAAAGAATTTTTTCCAAAAAGCTTCTCAATGTGCAACTAGTGTACTGGGTCTCATGTTTTACAAATATTTCATTCACTTGTGATCATAACTCCATCAATTAATCCAAAATACTTGCGAAATTGTTTCAGCTATCCAAGATAATTTTAACGATATTCTATTTTGAAGTATTTTCAAGGCAACCTATATCTGAAGTCCGATCCTTTCACTACCTATAATTTTCATGGCGGCTCCGGGGTGGAGAGCGTGATGTCAACTCTCACTCCGTGCTTCTTGTTGTTGCTCGACGTAGCAATGCATTGTTTCTTCCTCCTCAGCTCTCCGAGGTCAATGTGATGTGGTCTTGGGTCTCCTTCCTTGACACCCTTCCTTGGCGCTCCGTCAAACTTCCTCGCTAGAGCGACCGTCTCCACATCTTCTTTGTATTTAAGGCTTGCATATAAAATTTCTCCGTAGGGCTCAGGAGTACGTCCTCTAGCTTCGCTTCCTCAATCACCTCCTCTAAAAGATCGACTTGATCATAGTCATCCTCCATGAACTCTTTCATGCTCCGTTGAAGGTCAACCTCGACCTTTTTCTTCCCGACATTCATGGATATCTTTCCTCCCTTTACATCTATCAGCACTCCCGCGGTGGCTAAGAACAGATGGCCCAAGATAATAGGAATACGGGCGTCCTCCGACATATACATGATCACAAAGTCACATGGGATTATCATGTCTCCCACCTTCACCGGTACGTCTTTCAGAATTTCCACGGGGTATTTGATTGACTTGTCGGCGAGCTACAACGTCATCCTTATGGGCTTTGGCTCTCCCATCCATAGTCTCTCGCTTATGCCCAACGGCATTAAGCTCACGCTTGCACCCAAGTCGCATAGCGCCCTTTTGATTGTCATGTTCCCTACGGCGCAAGGGATGGCGAAGCTTCCCGGATCTTCAAGCTTCTCGACGCTCTTCCTCTGGAGGATTGCACTACGCTCCATGGATAATACGACCTTTTCCCTTCTCCCTATGGTTGTGATTAGTTCCTTCAGAAATTTTTCATACACCGAGATCTCTGAGATGGCGTACAAGAACGGTATTGTAATATTCAGCTACTTCAACATGTCAACAAACTTCCCGTATTTCTTTTCTCGTTTTGCATTCGTCAATCTCGAAGGGAATGTAACCTTTGGGACAAACTCTTGGAGGCTCCGCTGGGGTGTCTTCATCAGATTTTTCAGCTTCCTTCTCTTTGGATGATTCCATAGTCGGTGATTCTACCACATCATTTTCATCGAGCTCGATCTCGATGCGAGGATCAATTTCCACCATGGGCTCCCGCTCCTCAGCAATTGGCATCATGGGATTTTTAGTTTGTTTACCACTCCTCGTGGTAATGGCGTTGACGTGTCCTCGTGGATTTGTCTCTTTCTGCCCTGACACCTGCCTTTGTTGCATATTTAGCTGCGTCACTTGCTCGGCCAGCTGTGCAACTTGAGTCTACGGACTTTTGGCCTATCATGAGCTGCTGAATGGATGTTTAGAAGTAGTCGTTCTTCTGCCCCTACATTACAATAAAACTCTTCATTAGTTTCTCAAGATTAAAGTTTACATGGGGAGGGGGTGGTGGTTGATTAGATTGCTGAAAATTTTGAGGAGGTCCGTATGGTTGCTGATGATGTTGCGAGAATGGCATTTGAGGCTGCAATCCTCCATTTCGGTACGAGAAATTTGGGTGGTTCTTCCACCCATGCTTGAAGGTATTGGAGTTAGGATTGTTGCCTTGTCGCTGATTGTTCCCATATAGAGCTTGAGATTGCTCTATCGTCATTCCTGGTTGTGTGACGTGGGTAGATGAACATTCTTCTCCAGGGTGTTCCTGCACGCCACATACATCACAAAATGCTGTCGTAGGCGGATTAGCAACACCAAGTCCTAATCAGAAAGCTGCTTCGTTAAAGCATCAAATTTTGCAGATAACATGGAAACCTCATCAAGTTCATGCTTACCTCCTTTCCTTGAGCTAGCTCTCTCATTGCTCCACAAGTCATTGTTGGCGGCTATGTCCTCCAACAACTTTTCGGCCGCCTCTGGAGTCTTACTCATAAGTGCACCATTGGCGGCAGCATCGATCGATATCTTTACCTCACATGAGTGTCCATTGTAGAAAGCTTGGATAAATAGCCAGTCGGACACACCGTGGTATATGCAGTTGCGTTGTAAATCCTTGAACCTTTTCCAAGCTTTATACAATAACTCCTGGTTAAGCTGGGTGAACTACGTGATCTCATTGCGCATTTTTACTGTTTTCCCTGGAGAAAAGAATTTAGTTAGAAATGCGCGTGAAAGAGCATCCCATGATGTAAAAGTATTAGGATCATGGCTTCTAAGACAGTCCTTAGCTTTATCCCTAAGAGAAAATGGAAAGAGTTTTAGCCTGATGGCGTCAGAGGTGACACCATTCATTTTCAGCGTATCCATCTTCTCGAGGAAGGTGTTCAGGTGCTCATTGGCAAGGTTTGAGGTATCGCCCGATACCTCTTGGTATCGGGCGTATCGGACCGGTACCGCCCAGTACCGGTCCGAAACGGCATCAAAAAATCGGTATCGGCCGAAACCCTAGGGTTTCGGCCGGTTTCGCCCAGTATCGGACGAAACTGGCCGAAACCCTAGGGTTTCGGCCAGCAAATGGGTAATAAACTGGCCAAAAATAAAAAAAAGAGGAGGAAGAAGAAGAAACTGAAAAAAAAATCAAACTTACCGGCAGCCGCCGTCGCCGTGCCGCCGCCGCCGTGCCGCCGCCGCCGCCGTGCCGCCGCCGCCGCCGTGCCGTCGCCGCCGCCGCGCCTCACCTCACCGTCGCCTGATGCCGCTGCTGTCGCTTCCGGGAGAGAACGAGAGAGGGGGGGGACCGAGAGAGAGGGAGGAGGGGGGGACCGCGAGAGAGAGGGGGGGACCGAGAGAGAGGGGGGGGGATAATGCGTGAGAGAGGGGGGGAATATTAATAATGGTAAACTTGTAAATAAGTTAAATGTGTATAGGAAGATATTTTATGGCAACTTTGTAAATAAGTGATATGTGCACAAAGCAAAATGGTAGCTACGCAAAGCAACTCCAAGGCAAACTTGCAAATAAGTGATACACGCGCAAAGTAAAACGGTGGGTGTGCAAGGCAAAATTCTAGCTACTTTAGTTTTTTACATATCTGATAGATTTTATGTATTTAAAACTACCGATACTGACCAACCGAAACCCACGTCCGATACTGCCGAAACGGACGATACCGATACCGAAACTTAAATTTTCGAGAGAGCGATACCCTCTCCGAAACCGATACCTAAAACCTTGCTCATTGGGATTCTCTATGGGCTTTCCTCCGAATTGGTCCTGCTGTATAAAACTTATCAACTCCGGCTTCAACTCAAAATTAACGGCCTCCACAGTTGGCCTTGCAATGCTCGACGTTGACCCGTTGAAAGGCATAGAAAAGTCCACGATTGACTTTGCATGCCGTGGATCAGGATTCTCTATTTCCGTCATTGATTCAAGTGCTATCTTCCTTCTCCTTTTGGCGTTCCTCATATGTAGTAGCTTCAATTTCCGGGTCCAATGGATGTAAATTCGCTATACCCAGTGATCTCCTGCGCATACACAAAAGAGTAACACAAAAGGGAAACGTCAAATGCACCAAACATCAATAACAGAAGAAGACAAAAAGAAAAAGAAAAAGAAAAATACGTAGACTATCAACAAAGGACGAAACTAATAACAAGCCATGCCTCCCCGGTAATAACGCCAAAAGCTTGTTCGCAATCGTATGTCAGCTTTAAATTTGTAAGCCGCAAGCACACGGTGTAGTTGTAGCGCTATACAGGTCGACCTCTGGGAGGCAGCTGTTGCTATCAATTTCTTTTTATGTCGATAACTACACAATCAAGTATAAGGTTGAGATCTATAAAAGTTTAGAGAAAATACCAATAAAAGAAGCCCTAGGGCATGGATATCCCCAACATTGGACTGAACTAGGATTGATCAGTATTAATCGATTGTTGAGTTCATGAGGTTTGAGAGAGGTCTAATCTAAAGGTGTTCTCCTACCCCCCACTTCCGTGATGCATGATAAGATATCCCCTTACCCTCCACTTCCGTGGTACATGATAGGACTGTCTAGCTCGTATCGATATCGACGTCAATCGTGCATCGATACGTGCTAGATGCATTATGTCCGACGAATATCTCCAATCTTCCTACACGCCACTTCCATGGATTAGGATTATGATCTATGTGAGGAGGGCTCTAATCGATTATCGACGTCAATCGTGCAATTCGATAGTAACGATCAATCTATTCGAAAACCCTAGATTAACCCCGACGTCAATCGTGAATTAATCTAATTACACACGAAGGGAGAATTCGATCTACATTCATAATACTCATCCTAACATACCCTTCATCCTAATTGCTCAACAAATTATCAACAAATCATCAATTCATAGTTTCATCCAATGAGGTTCAACCCATTGGCCCTTGATGAATCACTACCCACGATCCATGCAATAATAGATGATAGATTTCAATAAAATAGCATTCATTGCAATGTGTAATGGCAGGGTTTCAATAATTACCCAATCCACAATCACACGATGCAAAAATAGATGGATTACTATTCAAATAAAACAAAAAGAACAATTAAACTAGCAGAGAATAATAGTTTGTACACCTGAAAATTCTATGAGAAAACTGGAAAAAGTCTACAAAAAGCGTCCCGAGAAGATCCTCTACGCAGAGAGGTCTCAAAAAGCTTTTATACCTCTCAAAAATACCCAAAACTACCCCTTGACGGCGTCCACTCGGACCCCAAAACCTAGGAGGACGCGGTCACGTTAAGAATGATGCGGCTGCGTGGCCTAAAGTGCGAAAAAGGGCTGAAAGTCCTACAGGCAATGCGGGCGTGTGGATAGCCCACGCGCCCGTGTCGTCTGGGGGCTATTTGCTCCAGATCTGCTTTAAAACGGCAGCACGGAGCGGCCGCTTGGCTTTATCTCAGCATGGGAGGACACGACCGCGTCGTCTCTAATGACTCGACCGTGTCGTTTGGGTTCTTTTCTTCATTCAGCTTGCACGACACGGCCGTCTGGCTTTTGGGAACCGCGTGGCTTCAGAATGTCTCTTCTTAGCTCCTCCACACGGTCATTTGGCTCTGACGACACGACCGTGTGGCCTCGATCCTATTGGCTGCTTGGGTGTCCTGGTCGACGCGGTCACGTGCGGTCGCGTGAGTACGTGGTTTGGCTCACGCGACCGCATGTGTCATCCATCAGCTCATTTCTCCTCATTTTGCTTCCCAATTGCTTCTCGCTCCACTTTATCCTCTTTTCCCTACGTTTTGAGCCCAAAAATCCTGATTTCTCCTGCAACGCATGAGAAATACCAAAAAGCCTAAAAGGAAACAAAAACGGGAAAATGTGGTGAAACGTGGGATGAAATGATATAAAATGCAAATGAAAAGAGTGTAAAATATGTGTAATAATGGCACACATCAGTGTCCCACACATTGGCATTTAAAATAAGTGATATTAGGATGAAACTTGGTATTAGAGGGATATACATGCTTTGGTGCAGAAAAATTTTTCTTAGTATATCTATTGTGAATGGATTGCTTTCTAGAATAGAAGGAATCATCTTGATTTGCATTCACAATGCCTCGTCTTACAAGCTTTTTGTTGGGGTTGCTGTTATATACGTAAGCATGATGATTCTTCTTAGGAGCTTGATAGGGATTTTGTTTAGCTTCGTTAGAAGATGTGGTGGGTTGGAAACCAACTTTTCAGTAATAATCTAAACCCCCACGATGATTTGCCGGATTTTGTTGATTGAGCAAATCATTGAGGCAATCCACGGATGTCACAAACTTTCGAAGTTTACGGGATTCCTCATCGCATTTCAAAGTTAGGGTGGAAATGCAGGATTCTAAATCCAGATTCTTGGCTTTCAATTGGTCATTTTCTATGCAAAGATCCTTGATTTGAGAAATACGTGTTTTTTCTCAACACCTAATGTGTGTGTATCAGGCATATGTGGATCAACATAAGCAATAGATGGAGTGTACTCTTGACTATCTAGCAATACATCATGCTTAGTTTTAAGAGATGTTAAAGCTCTAGCTAGCTTATGAAGAGATGCCAATATTACCTTGTTCTTTTGAAGGTCCTCCATGGTCTCCTCCTCCTCCTCTTCTTCTTAACGCTCATCATCGCTTTCCTCATCGCTTGAACTTAAGCTTGAGGATGATGATTCTTCCTCAATCGCCATAAGACACTTTGTCGTACCCCAATCCGCGAGATCGTGCATGGCATCAATAATGGATGTGAAAGTGTGCTCATCGTCTTCACTCTTACTCGAGTCATTGGAAGAAGACTCATCCCAAGTTCCTACAAAAGCGGGGTTCTTTTTCTTCTTTCCTTTTCAATGCTTCTTCCCTTTGCCCTTATACTTCTCTTTTATCTTCATTGGGCAAGCATTAAAATGTCTTGTTTTGCCACACTTATAACACAACCATAGCATTGTTAGTATTCGAAAATAACTTTAAAGCTTTCTTGCGTTGCGACGGGTCCATGATGCTCATGAGTTTGTTGGCAAGCTCCATTGCTCATCCGTCGTCATTTTCACTTTCATCATCATCTTCATTCTCGTTAGAGGCATGAAAATACTTCTTCTTATGCTTCTCATCGTTGGGATTGAATTTCTTCCTCCATTCAATTTTCTCGTCAACGGCCTTGAAAGCAATTCCCTTTTGCTTCTCGACGGGCTTTGACGTTTGTCACTCCTTGTGTTGCATCTTCACCTCGTAGGCCAGCATCTTCACCTCGTAGGCCATAAGATTTCCAATGCACTCATTCAGGGTGTACTTGCTCATGTCATTGGATTCTTCGATTCCATTGGCCTTGGATTCCCATTGAGGTGTGAGAGAACCAAGAATCTTCGTGATCCTATCTTCTTGAGACACAACCCTCCCAAGGCCTTCCAAAGCGTTCACGATCTCGGTGAACCTAGTAAACATCTCTGAAATGCTTTCGTCTTCCTGCATCTTAAACATTTCGTATTTAGACACATAAACGCTTAACTTAGATTTCTTTACCTTTGAGGCCCCCCTCATGTGTAATCTCCAAGGGAGTCCAAATCTCATATGCCGATTTGCACATTGAGATACGGTTGAACTCGTTTGCGTTAAGGACACAATGAAGCACCATCATTGCCTTGTCATTGAACTTATCATGTCATTCTCCGCTTTTGTTTTTTCCGCCGCAGTCTTTTCGGGCTTCTCAAATGGAGTCTATGTAATACCCTATATCTCTTAACTAGGGGCGGGCATCGGATTTATCGGATATTTTAAATCAGATCCGATTCCGAAACCGATTTATTTCTGAAGGGTTAAAAAAATCCGAAACCCGATTCCGATAAATCGGATCCACACCGAACAAATCCGAATTCGTAATCGGACCACAACATTTGGACCGAAATCCGATTCCGACTCGGCCCATCAAGTAAATTGCAACATAGAGCGCTCACTCAACCAGGCGCCAACGGGCCCAACCAACTGCGAAAGTGGCTCTCCCAATCTTTAACTTATTTCACAATAGTCCCCTTAATTTGCCCGATGTGGGACTATCTTATAGCGCCATGCAGCGCTCGCTCCGCGACGTCCGAGCTGCTGTTATCCATTATTTTATCTCTATCTTTCCCCTCCCCATCCTGCTCTCCTTTGGCTCCAGCCTTGCCGTCTCCTTGCCTCCCTGCACCGTACTCACCATCATTAATTCAAACACATCTAGAGACCAAGTGTTGGAATTGGGATCTATGGTGATAAGAAAAGATCAAGATGTGGGCTTGGTCGATTTTACGCTTACCTAATTTGAGATAGAGATGATCGTGGTGAGGGACTGAAAATTTTTTGTGAGTTGGAAGGATATTGTCCCTTGAGAGATAATAGAGATGCAACAATAGGCTATGATATTTGCTTGTGGCTATTTTTATAATTTGTTTCCTTTATTCAATTTTTCCTCTTCTCTGTCGAAATATCTCTCAATATTCTCCTCTTTTTCTCTCTCTAAAGAGGTAGGGAGATGCAAAGGGGGACTGTTTATTATTAACTTAGGCATCCATTGCCATTGGTTTCAAGGGTAGGATGATATTGGTGGGGCCTAGAAAGAGAAAGCAAGTGTTTGCTGTTTATAGAGAGGAGAGAGAGGGGAAGGGACGTTGAGAAAGAGGTTATTAATGGAGCGTGAATACGACGTTGGGCTCAGCTGCACTCAAACAAATATATTTAAGTAAAAGAAACTGGAAAAAAAGGAGGGAAGAGAGAGAGGGCCAGCTAGCTCAATTCATTTCATTCTGTGTCCTTTTCATTGCATCCCTTTGTCTTGGTGTTTCTTGCTTTTATCTGCGATTATTGACATGCCTTCGCAGCTCTCGCTCTCGAGACTCGGCTCATTTTCTCTTATCTGTTTAATCCCACATCGGTGGGAACAAAGACAAATACATTGTTTAAATACTTGGGCCAGGTATAGTGAGATAAATAAGCGGAATCGGATCGGACGACGATGTTGACTGTGAGATCCGCATTCCGATTCCGGTTTGAATCAGTTTGAAGATTGTTACCCGAATCCGATTCCGATTTTTTGTTGACCGAATATTCGGAATCGGATTCGGGTACGGAACCGGGTTCGGAATCGGAACCGGGTTTTTTGCCCACCCCTACGCTTACCTTCTAGCCAAATCATCATCTTCATCTTCCAAGATGGATAATTTGTGATGTTGAAGAACATATGAAGAATTAGTGAAGGATTGGTAGGGATGATGATGTGGCATGCCCAATTGGAAGCCCAATTGGAAGCCCAATTGGGCTTTAGGCATGCCCATTCTCATCCCTACCAACGGAGTTGTGTGCACATACTTTGGCTGATGTCGTCTTAATTCGTTTTAAATCTTATACTGTGGGGAAATTTACAAGCACAACATTGATGACTCTCTTGAATATTTTATTCTATGGGCGGGAAGGAGCTAATTCCTTTTATCATTTCTACTCATCGTGATCTTTGTCATCTCTATTTATTACATGCAATCTGAGTTTTGTTTTTGAACTTTCTTCATTCTTCCAAGAATTGTTTGCGCAATCGGGCCAATGTAAATCTTGGTAATGTTTTGTCTTGACCAATAAGTTTGAAGGTTGAAGCTCAAATCCTCCATCCAGTGTTGGCATCACTGGAAACTCTTCTTGATCAACTGTGTACCATAGTACAATATCTGTATTCTCGATCACTCTGTTCCTGCAGTGACCGAAATAAGAAATATGGTCAGCAATTATATGTCATAGACATACCTACTCAACCAAAACTTGATAATGGAAGCTGGAGCAGAGGAGTTGGTAAGGAGTTCTCATTATATATATTCTTAGCTTCTAACTTCCTTCTTGTTGACAAGGACAAATATTGTTTATTAAAGTGCAAACGACTTCCTTTGTACTACAAGAGGTTTTTGTTATTAGATCTATATGCAAATGCATGACACGTTTAGTAGTACATACCTCAATTTATTTACCGTTATGTATTATCTTCTGCGTTAATTTCCATTGTCTCATCTCCTTCCTCTTTTATCTTTCCGCAGGTTCGTGCTAGTTTTATATGTTCAAGCGGCCGGGGATTTGATGTTGATAGTATTAGTTGCAGTTTCAAATCTTAGATTGCTTCACAAGATCTGTTGAAACATGAAGTAATCTGTGCTAATTTGTTCAAATTTCAGGTTGCTTCATCCCCTCCCCTCATTTTCATGTTATGTTATTCCTGTTCTATTTCTTGCCTTCAATTGCTATTGATATCCGTATGTTGCTGCAATTTATACCATCCACCATGTCATCAAACATTTTATGAAGCTAACAACCTTCTACACCATCATCCACCTTTGTTAACTATTTACTTCATGTTTAAGCTGTACTAGCCTTGGTTTAACGTAACCTATTTTTATCTCACATGAATCCCGATAGAAGGTTTTCATATTTCTTAAGCATATATGAATGAGTTTAAGTAGGCCCACACTGTTAATTAAAAAAAAAAAGAGCTAATAGCTTTTGAATTCTGGCTAAAATGTATGCGCAATTGGACATCTTGGCTCCACATTCATATACAAATGATTGAATAGAATTTGTTACTTTTCGAATGTTTCTGTTTGGAGGTGTAATCCAACTGAAGATTTAACAATGTGTGTGCAGGCATGTGGACTCATTGGGAGTGTTTTCATGGCCTAGTGAGTAGTGTTTTTTCCTGTGAAAAGTTGATCTATACTTTGTGTTCGGGTGTGCTCATGCGTAGCTATGTTTGCCGACAGATTCATAAGTTGATTTTGCATGGTGCTGATAAGTGATTTTCACCTTGGGCTCCAAACAGCAAGACAGTCATCCCCTCTGCTCTGATCAACATAAAGTCCTGCAGCCCATTTCTCAGACTTGTTATAAGCTGTCACCCACACCTGCTTCTTACTGTAACTCGCCCGTATCCGGGGATAATCATCATCGGTCAACAGGGAAGTAGCTGCACCACCACCAAGAATCCGATACCCATCATTGTTTCCGACCTTGGTCTTCTTATTTGGATTCAATCAAAAAAATCAGCAACTCCCTATCCAATTTCAATTCTGGCATCAGCTTCGGCCCTTGCTGTCTCTTTAACGACTGCCCAGTAGCTCTTACCAGCATTGTCTCCCTTGTCAACTTTGACTGTTTTCATTTTGTTTTTCACAAAGGAGTTGGTGTAGCCATCCATGTGCACAGCTACTGTGGTCATGGTACACAGCTACTATGTTATTGGCTATAAGAGTTCCATGCTCTCGTCTGTAGCTACTTCTAGGATTCCTGTCAAGGACACCTGCAAGAAAAGAAAGCAATACAAGTTGTATTAACGAAACAAGCTTGTCGTACTAAGATACAATGACGTGATAATCTTACCCCAAATTTTACGGAGCCGCATGGCTTGAACTCCCATTCCATGACATAGCGGTTGATACAAAGCCCCTGTACATTACACTCAGGTCGGGACTTTTGCCACTCTATTGGACCGAGGCTAGAGATAGGATATCACCAGCTCTAACGTCAAAACTAAAGTGGGCACTCAAGTGGAAAACCCAGTTGGACCATCTAAGTGTTAAGTGAAGCTGTTTGGAACTAGGAAACTCAATGGTTTGAGGCAGAGGCCTCAGTTTTACTTTTGCATCCAAATGGCGATTTCTCTTTCTGGTTAGAACTTGATTTCCAGTCATTGGAAAGATACATTTTATAATTTTAAACCTAGATGTGCCTACCTTGGAAGGTGAGTATTGTAGGTTTTTAATTTATTCTATGATGCATACAAAGAGAGACAAATGCATTAATTGTAATAATTTACTTGTAGGCTATGAAGCATGGGCACTGGACAAGGATACAGCTTGAAATGGGCATACGGATATGCAAAGTTCTTAAAATGTAGGACACGATGACATGTTATATATATGCGTGCATATGTGTCGCATGTGTATCGATATAATACACATCCCATACATTGACTTATTTATGTACAAAATAAAATTTTTAAGACTTATTTTTGTTCTCTTATTTTTTAGGTGAATATGGCAATTTTACATGTCTAACGACTACTTAAATCTGATCTCAAGATTATTTTCTGCATATGCTGGAAGGTAAAACGACATTTTAAAAAAGCAGCATGCCGGGTAGATAGCGGGTCGGGCGCGCCAAGCGCAACCAGACGTGAGCTCGAGCGCGCACGGGAGGCAGCAGAGTTGTGGTGGATCTGTTTGCGGGTTAGGGCGCATAAACCTGACCCGCTTGCTACAGTACAGAACCGTTTGAAACGGACCGTTTCGTGATTTGAAGGCTATTTTGAGGGTTTTTTTTTTTGAAAACCTAGCTGCGAGTTTTTCTTCATTGCTCCATTTTTTGGGGTTTTAGAGGCCACGAAAGGGGCAAATAGCTTGGAGGAGCACGTTTGGAGAAAGGCACCACCTTTGAGTGATTTAGAGATAAATCACTTTCATCTCGTGTATTTTCTTGTATTAGTCTTGTATTTGTGAATGGATGCTATTTTTAATGAAAAATTGCTTTGTTCATCATGCTTGGCTAATATTGTGATGTGTTCGGTTGTGGTTGGCAACGTGTTGTTATTTAGTGTTTTGATTGTTCCTTTCATGTATATTGTTAGTATTGCTTGCATATTCGATTTCTACACACATTTCTATTTGCATATTGCTAAAGATAGTGTATTTGGATGTATTGAGACCCGATAGGGGATCTAGCCTATTTCCATGAAATCCGTGATGTGAGCATCACCATTTACATGCCATCGGGTTCATCACTTGAATGTAGGGCTTCCTCCTGCATTTTCATCCGAATATAATTGAGAGGAGTGTTTGGTTGTAATATGACCCCGAGAGGGGCATTGGCCTTATACCATGAAACCCGTGATGCGAGTGATGATCACGACCTCCATGAGCATCCTCCTGAGAGGGTATATTTCGATTGTGGTCCGAGAGGGACTCACAATTGGGTGTTAGGTCTAGTGAACGTTACCATTCGGATTGCGCAAGCCCGAGAGGGATCCACAATCGAGTCATATACACCCCAAGCTTAATCCCGAGAGGGCATTTTTTGATCATGCAAGTCCCAAAATGGATCCATGGTTGAGTCATATTAGGGGCATTAGAACTGTGATTGACAACGACCCTAGTGAACCCACAACCCATGCACTCCTCCTTGCTAGTCTAGTCTCCTATTTGAGTCTTCATCCCTAGCTATTGTGGAGTAGGTTGATAGTTTCATCACCCATTTCGCATCATTATCCCGTTATCGAGTTGGTTGTACCATCACCATCACCTTTCATTGATCAATTGAGATTGTGACATTGGAATCGAATTATCCACGTGTTCGACTCTAAGCTTACCAGTACTTTACTACTTGAAGAACTCCTATACTTTGGAGCGTGTGCAATTTTTAATGAATGTCAGAGATAGCCAAATGCCTTGTGCTCGTGAACATGAACAATGAGTTGCAAAGACAGCACACGGATATGGATGTTTAATCCATATTTCTCCATGTAAAAGAGTTATATGGAGAGCAATCTCGAATAGGTAGATTCTACACCTTGAAGAAAGTGTTTCATGCGAGGTTGACAGCTAGATCTTCAGTTTAAGATCATGTCCTTAAGATGATCAATTACATCGAGAAACTTGAAGAGTAATTTGTTGGATCCTGTGGATGTAAGACAACACTAGGAGGGGGGTTGAATATAGTTGTCAACAAATAATAAATTCTTTGCGTAAATTAAAATCCTTCTATTTGTTGCTTAAGTGTCAACGGAGAGTTACCTCAATTTGTACTTAATCAATACAATCTTATAAGTTTGTTAAAGATATGAGTACAACGAAAATAAACGTTATAAGCAGATATAAGATAAGAGATAGAGACAATCAGACACAGCGCAAACACAACAGCTTTTATCTTGGTTCGGTCCAACCATGGCCTACGTCCAGCAACCAAATCATTAGCTCTCCACGAGAGCAACCTTGCCTCAACTCAACGAAGAGGACTTCGTACAACCACCTAGCTCCACGTGCTAGGAATTTCCAACACATAGTTACAACCGACTAGGAATTTTAACAACACCTTCCCTTCACATGGGACTTACAATAACCAAGTCTTCTTCAAATATTTACAACAAATATGAAAATTGAGTACAAGATTCCTAAAGCCAAAATGAATATATTTGTGAATATGTGGCTTAAGAAATCGGAAAACTCTTGATCAAATTAAATGATATAGATGGACACAAATTTGATCAAAAGAATTGTTTGGAAAATGATTATATAAAATATGTACTTGGGCTTTAGAGATCAATGATCAAGATTTGATCTTTGAGAAAAAATAAAAGAGCTAAGAACAAAAAAATCATAAAGAAAACTTGATGTTTGAATCTAAAAAAGAAAAGCTATGAGCTTTAGAGATCAAACCAAGTATAAAAGGCCAGAAATAATCAGAGAAAATAACTGAGAGTTTTACACAAAAGAATTTAAAAATAGTAGCATTAGAAAATCTGAAGAACTTTGAGAGCTTGAGCACTTTTTACCAAAGAATAAGATTGTAATAATATGTATTTGATTATTTTAAAACCTCTGAAAACTTAGTTATTTATAGAGAAGAAAATAGCCTAAAATCAGCTCAAAAAGTCTCATCCAACGGCTAGTTAATGACTAGCAAAAATCAAGTATAGTTTTCAAAAATGTTAAGGGTTGAACCAGATAGTCGGCTATTCTGGTGGATAGTCGGCTATTTTACCCAGATAGTAGGCTATTCTCAAGAATAGACGGCTATAAATTCGATAGTAAGTTGTAGGCATTTTTCGACTGTCAGTAGTCGCTTATCTGTTTTAGATAGACGACTATTTCTTGATACTGGACTATTTATACTAGAAAATACTTGGAAAAATTATTTATAAAAATTATAACAAAGTATTATATGATAAAATATATTTAAAACTATTTTTCCAGAAATTGTGTGTGTAAGGAATATTCAGTTGGCTTTTGACATTCTAAGTACACAACTTACTTATACACACATCATTATCTCTCGTTCTTCGATCTTTGACATGAGACATCTAGTCTTGATCTTAAGTCTTTGGTTGAGCCATCATACACTTTTTGTTTCTTGACTTGAAGATAGTCTTACGATAATGGCTTCTAAGTCCTTCATTTTAGCTTTTCAATGCATTCGATCTTCATGGCTATAAAATAATTCATTAACACCTATACACACTTGAATTAAATACATTAGTACACATATCACTTGTGTACATCATCAAAATCCACTGGGGTGGCTCTCAGTATCCCAACACACTCTCACTTTTTGATGATGACAACAAATGATATAAAAATTAAAAATGTATAATATGACAACAAAATGATTACTTACGCTCCCCCTACAGAGATGCATGATTGCTATGGAGAAGTTACTCCCACTGCATCAAGGCTGGTTAGTAATAATGTAACGTCCCGCTCCCCAGGATACACGGGAAGTACGAATCTTTCCCAAGTATTCCCAGAGCAGCGAGTGTTAAAAAGAAAGAAAGAAAGAGAGAGTACAAGAAGAATATGTAGGTCACGACGCACATGCTGGGAAGTACAAGTAATGCTTCAACACAGAAAATAAAAGACAATGATATACAATTCCAACGTTCTTTTATTATTATAATAAGAGTACATCTTTACATACATCATTTCAACTCCATGTACAAAAGTGGAAACAGAAGAGAATCCCAGAAAATCCACAAAAAGACTAGAAGTGTCCATACCAAGTATAACGCACCCACTAATCTACCCGGGAAAGTCCAACTGGACCAAGTCGCCCATATGCTATACCTCAGAACTGGAAATGGTTTCTTGAGCCGGGTCTTGCTCTGCCTGCTCTGATCCTACTCCTGGAAAACATAAATGGGGCATGTCAATGCATGGCCCAGCAGAAAATTCTAACATCACTAAGTAGGATCCAGTTTTAGAATCGGTCTCCTAACTATAATCTATCTACTCGTGATACAATGTCCATAGAAATAATGCATAAATTAAACAATCATGACATACACGTGTTGAAAGTGAAAATTGAGTAACAGAAAGTACATGACCATAATTACAAATTAAATTATTCTTGAGGTTAGACATTAATCATTATTTGGAAACAGTGTTTACCCCTAACAACGACTTGTATGTCTAATGTCTACAAATGACTAATTAAGAATGACTTGTATGAAGAAATGATAGAATGACTGTCCTACATTGCCCGGGTTTCCAAATTAGACATACAATTACAGATTAAAATATTCCTAAGATATTCTTAAGATTAGACATTAGACATTATTTGGAAATAGTGTTACCCCTAATAGCGCCTTGTATGGACTCTCAGTTTACAAATCATTTTATCATTTCTTCATTTGGTGGTCTCATTTACCGTATTCCGTAACATTTCTTTTTAATTCATAATTTTCCACCGATGTCGTGATTAACGACTATCACATTCCTTTCTTAATACATTACATGATTTCCATCATTGCCAATTAATACTTCACACATCATGGAACACACAATCCATGTTATGACGCAAAATCTTTGAATATGAAACATGTTAAGGAAATAACATAAGTAATCTCTCTTTCATATGACAATGAGATCTTATAGGAATGAAGGCGAGTATCAACAACAAAGCATGGCATAGCATTAGCAAATCCATTAGCAAATCATACTAATAAATCTCCTTCCATGTAGCAACAATAATCATTAACAATGAAAGTAAGATTAACACCAATACCTAGTTCAAACTTCACTTTTACAATTTAGCTTGCAGGGAAAATGTAAAGAATCATGAGCAGGGAAAATGTAAAGAATCATGAGCATTGACAGTTATCATCCATTTCCTTTATGACTTTGGTGAAACTTACTAGATGAAAGTTGTAGAGAATGGAGTTTTTTTCTTAGATATGAAAAATCATAATTTCTAAGCAATTAGGCTAATTGTTACAGCCTAAACCCCACAGGGTACAGAGACTATCTTTTAGACTGAAATGTTGAGCCTTAAAGATTTGTTATTTCTATTAATTTACATTCAGAATTTCAATGAAGACAAAACACGAAAGTTATAGATATTATTGTTAGCTTTCCAAATTGTCCAAAATCATAACTGTTGGATCACTTCAGTGGAAGTTCTATTCTTTTTTGTAACTGGGTGCAGATTCTGACAGAATCTGACACTACTGCATAGATTAACTCTTCAGTCGAAATATAAAAAGAATTTGACCAAGTTTAACAGACGAAAGTTGGAGCTAAACCAACTGGTTTAGCTTTCCAAATTGTATTTTTGCATGATTTTTGACATTGCATATATGAATTTGCAACAGAAACTAACTTCCAAAACTGCCAATATCTTTGCAAGAAAATTAGGCCAATACTTGTACTAATTACCATACACCAATATCAAAATTTAAGAATTAACTAAAGCTATTTGAACTCATATTAACCTAAATCCTAAAACTACATCCTATATAGGATGCTAGAAATCCTACCTTATTTGGTCCTTCTTTCCAATCTTTGGCCCTTCTTCTCCTTGAATGCCTGCTAGCTTTCTCCGCTCTCTTCAAACTACTTCTTCTCCAAAGTCTTCCTCCCTTCAAGCTCTAAGCTCTATGGATGAAGCTAAAATGATGAACTTGGTCAATGTGAATTTTTGGCCTAAAGGAGAAACAAGGAGGAGAAGGTGGTGGTTCTAGGTGGTGGTGGGAGGGGAGGAGCAAGGGGAGGGAGAATGGTACGGCCAATGGGGAGAGAGAGAGAGAGCATGAGAAAAAATTTTCCCTTTCCTTTTTCTTTTCTTTTTTCCTAAAATCCCACTAATCCTCATCATCTCTATTTTTCCTTCTAATCAAGCCAAGTGTTGGGTGAGTTGAAAAGGATATAAGGGGTGTTAAGGAGAATGAGACACATTACTAGCTAATGTGTCATCATGATGTTTTACTCAAAATTCTAATTTTAGAAATTAGAAATACATTTATAATACCATATACCCCATGCTACATCATGTATTTTCATTCAATACTTCATCCTGAAGTTTAATATTATTTAAAAATAATTTTGGATTTATAAAAATCAAGAAAAATTATTAAAAATACACACAACATTAGTCTACATAAATACGTCCCAAAAATACGTATATCATACTTGTATCTGTAGCTACAGAGTATTACAAATAAGCAAAGAATATGCACGATTCATATTATATTTCGTTTTCAAGTAGTTGATGCAACAATGATGATATCAATTATTCCAATCAATATTTACCATGATTTATTTTATATGCATTGAACAATTTCTCTCCCTTTGTCACATCAAAAAGTGTGACATAAAATTACTTGATACACAAATGCACATAAAAAAATATGTGTACAAAGTAACATGCTAAGAGAGATCATACGTATACATAAGTGAGATAATAAATTCAAACATATTCAATTGGATATCAATTCCTTTTCACTTAAAAATCCTAAATCTCTTAAAAGTTTTGAAAATGGTTTTATTTTCAAAGCCTTCGTGAGAATATCTGCAACTTGATGTTTGGTAGAAACATATTTAAGTTCAACATCCTTTTTGCTACAGTGATCATCTATGAACTTATGCGTTATACCTATATTTTTGGTTCTAGGATGAAGAACAGAATTCTTGGATAGGTTTATTGCACTTTTATTGTTACAATAAATTATATATGTATATGTTTTAACACCATAATCTACTAAAACTTGCTTCATCCAGCGAAACTGTGCTCATGCAAGTCCGGCAGCTATATACTCTGCCTCAGTGGTAGATAGTGAGTCTAAACTTTGCTTTTTGCTAAACCATGTGATAAGGAAATGTCCAAGGAAGTGACATGTTTCACTTGTGCTCTTTCTAGTGGTTTTGCAACCAGCATAGTCTGAGTCACTATACGAAATAAGATCGAAAGTGCTATCTCTAGGATAAAGCAGTCCAAAGTCAGAAGTGGACTTATCTAAATATGTATTTTACTGCTTTAAGTGTGATTCTTTGGGATCACATTGAAATCATGCATAAGCGAATACGTTAAACATAATGTCAGGCCTACTACTAGTAAGATATAATAAAGAACCAATCATATCTCTAAATGTCTTTTGATTAACACTTTTACCCGCTTCGTCTTTTGTCCAAAGAGGTGGATGTGGCCATGGGAGTATTTTTCCCTGATGCATTCTCCATCCCGAACCTTTTGAGTAGATCCTTTGCATACTTCGTTTGATGAATGAATGTTCTCTTTTTCAACTGCCTGATTTGCAATCCTAAAAAAGTACATAAGCTCGTTCATGTGGCTCATCTCGAACTTATCCTGCATCAACTTTGCAAACTCTTGACAAAGATTTTCGTTAGTCAATCCAAAAATAATGTCATCTACGTTGACCGGCGCCCCGTTTACGGCATGGGCGCGGTGTCGTTTTACCGCAAGTGCACGGTTAGTGTAGGGTGCAGGTTTATCGAACTCAGGGAGGTGGATGGCTTGAATGGCTACTAGCCTCGACTAGGTTGTGTGCTAGCTACGCGGATAATGTGGGTGGAAGTGTAGAAATAAAGGAAAGAAATAAAAAGACACGAAATGAATCACCGCTAACACGGGCTAGAGCACTCATGACACTTGGCATTTGACTTGACCCAGGGTGAGACATTGCCCCAAAAGGTGGTACCTAGCGTCCATGGCCCGATATTCCGGTCGGTGCCAAGCACGCTAGGCCTACCCGGTTCCGGAAGGTGGGCATTCCCATGTCCATTAACACCTTTCGCAACCGGGAGCATTAAGGCCACAATGATATCTCCCAACACTTCGTCCAAGCCGCTCCCGCACGCGAGGACTCGATGTCAACGCTCGGGGCGTGAGCTATGGCTAGGGAGTCAACCGCCAAGTTTATTCCCCCTTGGCTCGATGGTCAGAGGCGGTCTTTCTCCCGCCAATGACAATGAAACACCCCCGCGTAACCTTAATGGCCAAATAGGTCAAATGTGATTTCTAGCAATACATCGTAGCGGATCTTGACAGGACAAGCACCGGACCCCAATCCCCAACACATCTAGTGTGTTGCCATACAAATTGGACCCAGATTGCTAGAAATCCCCATTGACGCATTTCATCGAACAAATGCCATGCAACCAAGTCAAATGAAACAACCAAGCATCAATCCTACCCTAACCCGTATTAGGGTTCATCAATACTACTCCATGATGAAAAACATATAAACAAACAACACAAAAGACATACAAACATTCATCATGAAGCAAAATAGACAAAATACAAACAATGGAGAAAAAGAAAGGAAAATACTTATCTTGAGTTGAATCGTCAATCCAATACAAGACTTATTGAACAAAAGCCCTAATCTAAACTAACCTAGAACTCACAAGAGAAGGGGGGGGGGGGGGGGGCAAAAAGCCCTAAAAACTCCAGGAGATCTCCCTCAAGTCGGCCAGCCTCGTGTATTTATAGCCCCACTTCGAAACCCTAATGGTTCGGGTCCAAACCCGCAGGAAAAACGCCACCCGATCGGTTGACAAGTCAACCGATCGGGTGATCTGTTACAAATAATAAACAGAAAACGACGGAGTTTCACCCGGTCATATGAACCGGTCGGTTGAGTTCTTGGAGTGACCGGTTGGATCTTGGCGCCATCGGGTGAAGGGATCGGTTGGGTGCCCGTGTCTCGGCTCCTCAGCATCAGCTACAGATGAACCGATCGGGTGAGAGTCACCCGATCGGTTGGAATTTGGCTTGAAAAGACAGAGAATCAGCCCCGTTGAATCGGCCTGTGAACCGGTCGGGTGACTTCCACTTGAGCTCCGGCTGAGACCGGGTGGTGCACGCGTGCACACCCGATCGGTTGGAGATGACCAACCGACCGGGTGAGGGGCTGAAAGATGTAATTTTCGTCGTTTGACCCCCTGGATCATGCGTGACTCCTCCCGTTGCTCCGAGGACTTGAGATATCGTCGTTAAATGTCCCCTACGCGGGCAATCTCCTGCAAACATGGAGAAACAAAGAAAAGTGAAAGAAAACGAGAAAATACGAGAAAACGAATAAAAGACGGCGGAAAATACGGAGAAACACGGAAGAAAACGCGCGCAAATATATGAAATATAAACGCACGTCAAAATCCCCCAAGCTGAACTCTTCCTCGTCCTCGAGGAAGACGAGTGAGAGTAGGAGCTCGGAGGGAGAAAATAGAGAGAATGAGAGAAAAAGAGAACTCTATATCCTAGATCGCCCATAAGGGCCAACAAAATCAAACATGCCACACGAAGCGAGCATACGACAAAACACAACACTAAACCAAGGAATGTGAGTCCAAACAAGTGCCGTGGGCCCACGCGGTGAAGCGCGAGTGAGAGTAGTCGTGTGCTAGCAAACGGTATCACTATCTACATTGTGCAATAAAGCTCCATATACACATACCCAAAGAAAGACCCAAATATCGATTCAATTTGAAATTGCGGTGAATATTAGCTCAAGCATGCATGAGAAGAGTATAAGAATAGAAGCGTATCATGCATCGGGGACTCCACAGCTAGGGACTAGGAAATCACCACACTATAGCCTAGGTAATCGCTAGAAGGTCCCTATGCCAAGTGTTTTCGAAAACGATGGAGGTTGAGAAGATGTGGAGTAGAACACTCGGTGCAAATTCTCGCCTTCCCCTTATTCACGGCAAGTAGGAAAATATTCACACTGGAATTTTTTTGGGTTTTGGGTATTTGTATTTTTTTTCCTTTTCTTTTCATTTCTCATCTTTTGGGGTTTTTCTTTTCTTTTCTCCCCTTTTTTTTGATTTTTGGGAATTGGGATATTTACATGTGTACTCTCCCAAGTGGGAGAACGGTACACGACGAGGGGATTTGCACCAAGTAAAATAAAAATGAAATCGGATTCTAAACACTTGGACAAAGGAGATATTTCTCGCTAATCAGAGCATAGGCTAAATGGGTTATCCTAGTCCTTATTTGTGGAATCCCGACACATGCGAATTGAAGTACACGATATATATATATAGCATGCAGAAGCAGACAGGGGAAATAAATACCGCATATTCAAATCGAAGCATGATAATCTAGGGGTCATTCCTGGACAGGTATATAAAGTAAAATCAAAAAGTAGAAGCACACCAAGCAGCTAGGCACGACGCACGACTCACAAAAAGCTAAGTGGACCCGCGATGCATGAAATGCAAGAGGACTCGATATCCTAGGGTTAGTGAATGTGATTATCGAAGCCGTGCAAGGTGTGCGTGTGATTTTCGTGGCAATTCATCATAGTGTTCATCTCTAGGAGAAAGAGATAAAAAAGAAGAAAAGAAAAAGAGAAAGAAAAACACGGAGAAAAACGACTCAAATAACGAAGAAAAAGAGACAAATGACGCACGAAGTGCGACTCCCCCAAGCTGAAACTTGCATTGTCCTCAATGCAATAGTAGTGAATACGGGAGGGCAATGAAAATGGGAGGGAGTTACGCACCGACACAAAAAATGAAAAACACGAAAAACACATGAGTGAAACTAAAAAATAAAGAAAAAGAAACACTCAAATAAAAGGTATAAAACACGACAAAAGAACACCTAGACACAGACACACAACAACGACACACGAAAACATGCACACAAATCGATTTCCCCCAAGCTGAACATGACAATGCCAACGAAACGATATGATCAATGTGATGCAGAAATATGCAAGGGGAAGATCGGAAAAGAAAAGAAAGAAATCAAAATGCAGGAGAGACGGTGTGCTCATTCTCCTCGGAAGATGATGAGGGTGAAATGATAGAAGGGCACGACATGAAGGGTTATTAAGATGCAAAAGCAAACCCTAGATACGCTCCCCTCGCTAATGAGAGGAGACGAGATTATTCAAACCTAAACTAGAAAGCGGTAAATTTTTACACTACTGGATTAGGATACACCTGAGCATAGGTGGATCCAAGATCTGGAGCGGGGCAGGTAGCTGCTCTAACTGCTCCTTCTGTGGCTCCGCCAGAAGCGCTGTGCCACGTGTGCCAATGGACCCAAGCAATGCACCTCCAAGCATCCCTCGTAGGTGTCCACCTGAGACCTGCAAAGGACGAGGTGCATTAGTCCATGGCAAGAAATTATTTCCCAACATAAATGTATCCCAGAGATAGTCGCCGGTAAATAATGGTAAAATATATGAAATGTGGCGAACACTCCCTGGAAATGGTATGCTATCCTCTGTGCTAGCGACGATCAAATCCCCGCTCTCCATGTGAAGTTGCTCTCCAGGTGGTGACACACCACAACATACCTCAAGGGAAGTCGATCTTGTGTCCTGTGAGAGATATGGTGTGTCAAATATATATGAGTCTAAAGAAATAGGACGTGAAAAGCGAGACTCAAATGTGGAGTGAGAGTGAGTATGAAAATCTCCCTGAATAGGGGCAATATGCTCAAGTAGATGCTCAGCCGCAGAAGAAGTGGAGCGTGACGGTAGAGGTAGATGTGGCTTGGGCTCCATGAAGTGGACGATCGTATCCAAGCCCTCATGCACATCCTCCTCGACGATATGCTCATGCTCCTCCATCTGCCCGATGTCCTGAATGCCATCCTCATGGTTGACCACCGACCAAGGAGGAAGCTGTGACAGAGATGGCTGTGGAGGTGGATGTGGAGCGGACCACTCGTATGTGGTCGTGGTGTCGTCGTCCTCACGCACATCCTCCTCGCCGGTATGCATAAGCTCTGTGGTCTCCTCGGTGCTCTCATAGGACTCATATGGGGTATCCAAATAAAGATGAAAAGTCTCTCCCACAGATCCTAGAAAAATCTCCCCATCCTCACTATCATCATCAAAAAATGCTTCGTCATCCAAGTGGTAGTGTGGGAAAATTGGGGCATCGACATGAGATGTGTCTATGGTGGCCGATGGCATGGTGGTCTCAACCATGAAGGTGTGTATATCATCTCCTTCATCCCCTCTCCTCGGTGTCGGCTCGGTGATTGGTACCGTCAAGTTTTGTAATATTTGGCCTTGGTTAAACATGGCACTTTCAAGGAGAGACACGAGGCTTGATTCTTCTTGTGTTTGTGGAGGGGTATAAGGTTGAGGAAATGGATGGGAGGTGTTTGGGCTAAGGTTGTGGGAAAATGTTTGGCCTTGGAGCGGGGGGAGGCTCTCAAGCGTAAATGGGCAATCATAATACACGTGCCCCGCCATCCCACAAGTCTCACAAACCACAACCGAATAAGGATTGTATCCTTCCATCTGAGCATCGAAATTTGATCTCCACATGGTTATACCAAAGATACCTGAACAACAAAAATAAGAAAACTAGAGAGGAGCGTCAATAGTACAAGAGAATAACAAAAAGATAATATAATAGTGGGGGAAAAATTTCTTGGTTATTGAATATATTTTTTTAAAAAGAATTTTTTTTTGTGTTTTTATGCGTAGTCTAACGAACCCAAGCTTAGCTAATATCAAACCGAACGCGTCCCCGGCAACGACGCCAAAAACTTGACCGGCGCCCCGTTTACGGCATGGGCACGGTGTCGTTTTACCGCAAGTGCACGGTTAGTATAGGGTGCGGGTTTATCGAACTCAGGGAGGTGGATGGCTTGAATGGCTACTAGCCTCAACTAGGTTGTGTGCTAGCTACGCGGATAATGTGGGTGGAAGTGTAGAAATAAAGGAAAGAAATAAAAAGACACGAAATGAATCCCCGCTAACACGGGCTAGAGCACTCATGACACTTGACTTGACCCAGGGTGAGACATTGCCCCAAAAGGTGGTACCTAGCATCCATGGCCCGATATTCCGATCGGTGCCAAGCACGCTAGGCCTACCCGGTTCTGGACGGTGGGCATTCCCATGTCCATTAACACCTTCCGCAACCGGGAGCATTAAGGCCACAATGATATCTCCCAACACTTCGTCCCAGCCGCTCCCGCGCACGAAGACTCGATGTCAACGCTCGGGGCGTGAGCTATGGCTAGGGAGTCAACCGCCAAGTTTATTCCCCCTTGGCCCGATGGTCAGAGGCGGTCTTTCTCCCGCCAATGACAATGAAACACCCCCGCGTAACCCTAATGGCCAAATAGGTCAAATGTGATTTCTAGCAATACATCGAAGCGGATCTTGACAGGACAAGCACCGGACCCCAATCCCCAACACATCTAGTGTGTTGCCATACGAATTGGACCCAGATTGCTAGAAATCCCCATTGACGCATTTCATCGAACACATGCCATGCAACCAAGTCAAATGAAACAACCAAGCATCAATCCTACCCTAACCCGTATTAGGGTTCATCAATACTACTCCATGATGAAAAACATATAAACAAACAACACAAAAGACATACAAACATTCATCATGAAGCAAAATAGACAAAATACAAACAATGGAGAAAAAGAAAGGAAAATACTTATCTTGAGTTGAATCGTCAATCCAATACAAGACTTATTGAACAAAAGCCCTAATCTAAACTAACCTAGAACTCACAAGAGAAGGGGGGGGGGGGGGGGGCAAAAAGCCCTAAAAACTCCAGGAGATCTCCCTCAAGTCGGCCAGCCTCGTTTATTTATAGCCCCACTTCGAAACCCTAATGGTTCGGGTCCAAACCCGCAGGAAAAACGCCACCCGATCGGTTGACAATTCAACCGATCGGGTGATCTGTTACAAATAATAAACAGAAAACGGCGGAGTTTCACCCGGTCATATGAACCGGTCGGTTGAGTTCTTGGAGTGACCGGTTGGATCTTGGCGCCATCGGGTGAAGGGATCGGTTGGGTGCCCGTGTCTCGGCTCCTCAGCATCAGCTACAGATGAACCGATCGGGTGAGAGTCACCCGATCGGTTGGAATTTTGCTTGAAAAGACAGAGAATCAGCCCCGTTGAACCGGCCTGTGAACCGATCGGGTGAATTCCACTTGAGCTCCGGCTGAGACCGGGTGGTGCACGCGTGCATCACCCGATCGGTTGGAGATGACCAACCGACCGGGTGAGGGGCTGAAAGATGTAATCTTCGTCGTTTGACCCCCTGGATCACGCGTGACTCCTCCCGTTGCTCCGGGGACTTGAGATATTGTCGTTAAATGTCCCCTACACAGGCAATCTCCTGCAAACATGGAGAAACAAAGAAAAGTGAAAGAAAACGAGAAAATACGAGAAAACGAATAAAAGACGGCGGAAAATACGGAGAAACACGGAAGAAAACGCGCGCAAATATATGAAATATAAACGCACGTCATACGTAAACTTGAATTAATATGATGTCATCATGAATTCTCTTAATAAATAATGTAGTATCTATCTATCTTACATTATATCCTGAATCGATTAAGAATTTTATTAATCTCTTGTACCAAGCTCTTGGAGCTTGTTTCAATCCATATAGTGCTTTATTCAATTTAAAGACATAATCTGCTTCTTTTCATGTTCAAAGCAAGGAGGTTGTTCAACGTAGTCTTCCTCCTTAATGTAACCATTCAAAAATGCACTCTTTACATCCATTAGATATAATTTAAATTTTCTAAATGATGCAAATGCAAGTAATAGTCTAATTGATTCTAATACAGGTGCGAAAGTTTTGTCGAAGTCACTACCTTCTTCTTGCTAATATCCATGTGCTACTAACCTTACTTTATTTCTTACCACATTTCCGTCCTCGTCTAGCTTGTTCATGTACACCTGACGTTGCCCCCGGTTTGCAAGCCGCAAATGGCCGGGGGACCCGGTGGAGGTTTAGATATTTGTAACCGCAAGCGCACGGTGTTGTAGTGTGGCTTGGGGGTCAAACACAGGGAGGCGAGGATGTGCTTGTGTCAAAGAGGATCAAAATCACCCAGTGGGCGAGCTAGCCCGGATCAATTGAGGGTTTGTCACGGTAAAAGAATGCAAGGTAAAGACAATATGAAGAAAAAAAACCCGGGACTCTGGTTTCGACCCCAACGAGCGACTCTCGCCGATACGTCCTACGGGTAGGATGGCGATCGGAATTAGGGTCTAATGGTGAGACGTTGCCTCTAAAAGTGGTACCGGCATCCCATGGGCCCGATATTCCGGTCGGTGCCCATGATGATACGCCGGACTTCCCGGGTTCGATCAGTGGGCACTCCCGTGTCCATTAACACAGATCGACTCCGGGAGCACTAAGCTCGCAACGATAACTCCCAACGTCTCATCCTGCCGCTCCCGCGCGCTAGGATTCGGCGTCTACGCTAAGGGCGTGAGCTATGGCTAGGGAGTCAACCGCCAAGTTTATTCACCCTTGGCCCAACGGTCAAAGGCAGTCTTTTTCCCGCCGATGACAATAAAACACCCCGTATAACCATTAGATTCCTAATCCATATCGATTTCCTAACCCTATGGACGCATCGGGAAGAGCCCCCGAAGGGGTTTCCGCCAATATCCCGGATTAGGGAACTACTCACAAATATTCATTAAAAAGCGATCTAAATGAAAATGGACCGTCAAAAACATAATCAGACAATAGAAATACAATGGAAGTAAAGCAATTAAGATAATACTAAAGTTTTACAAAGATCCGAAAACTTACAAAAACTGGGAAATTACAGCCGTCACAAAATGAAGAAAACAGTAAAAAATAACCAACTCCTGAATCTGGGAAACCTAGGGTTCTATTTATAGAAAACGACATCACCCGATCGATTGACAAGTCAACCGGTCGGGTGAGCCGCTTCATAAAATTACAGCGCAATGCGGGGGTTTCACCCGGTCAGTATGAACCGGTCGGTTGGAACTTGGTGAGGTCGGTTGGATCTTGGTGCCGACCGGTTGGATCTTGGTGCGGACCGGGTGAGGAGACCGGTTGGAACTTCGTGTCTCGGCTGTTGAAATTCAGCTACAGGTGAACCGATCGGGTGAAGGTCAACCGATCGGTTGGTAATTAGCTTCGGATTTCCAGAGACTTTGAGCTTTTGACCCGGTCACTGAATCGACCGGGTGACTTCTCGTGAGCTCCAAGCTGCGCCCGGGTGGTGCACGCGTGCATCACCTGATCGGTTGGAGATGACCAACCGACTGGGTGAGGGGATGAAAGATGCAATCTTCGTCGTTTGACCCCCTGGATCACGCGTGACTCCTCCCGTTGCTCCGGGGACACATGATATCATCGTTTTATGCCCCAAATGCCAGCAAACTCCTGCAAAACACAGAAAACACGGAAAAGTGAAAGAAAACAAGAAAACACAAGAAAACACGAGAAAACGAATAAAAGACGGCGGTAAAATACGGAAAAACACGGAAGAAAACGTGCGTAAATATATGAAATATAAACGCACGTCAAAATCCCCCAAGCTGAACTCGTCCTCGTCCTCAAGGAAGACGAGTGAGAGTAGGAGCTCGGGGAGGAAAAATGGAGAGAAAGAGGGAAAAAGGAAACTCTATATCCTAGATCGCCCGTCAGGGCCAACAAAATCAAAAGACACACCAAGCAAGCAAACGCCAAATCACATCACTAAACCAAGGGGTATGAGTCCAGACAAGTGTCGTGGGCCCACGCGGTGAAGCGCGAGTGAGTGTGGTCGTGCGCTAGCAGTCCGTGTCAATATCTACGGTGTGCGATAAAGCTCGATATACACAAATCCAGGAAACGACCCAAATATCGATTCGAATTGAATAAAGCGGTGAGTATATAGTTCAAGCATGCATGAGAATAGAGAGAATCGAAACATATCATGCGTCGGGGACTCCACAACTAGGGTTAAGGAAATCACCACACTAAAGCCTAGATAATAGCTAAAAAGTTCCTAAGCCAAGTGTTTTCGAACCCGATGGGGGTTGAGATGATGTGGAGAAGAACACTCGGTGCGAATTCTCACATTCCCTTTATTCTCGGCAAGTAGGAAAATATATTCACACGGGAATTTTTTGGGTTTTGGGTATTTGTAAATTTTTTGGATTTTTGGCTATGCAATTTTTTTCTTTCTTTCATTTCTTTCTTTTCTTTTCTCTTCTTTTTGGGTTTTTCTTTTCTTTTCTCCTTTTTTTGATTTTTGGATATTGGGGTATTTACATGTGTACTCTCCCAAGTGGGAGAACGGTACACGACGAGGGGATTTGCACCAGGTAAAACAAAAAAGAAGTCGGAATCTAAACACTTGGGCAAAGGAAACCATTCTCGCTAATTAGAGCATGGGCTAAATGAGTTATCCTAGTCCTTAACTGTGGAATCCCGACACATGCGAAATGAAGCATACGATATATATATAATCATGCATTCAGAAACATGCAAGAGAAGCAAATACCACATTATTCATATCGAAGCCTGATAATCTAGGGGTCATTCCTGGACAGTTATATAAAGCAAAATCACAAAGCAGAAGCACACCATAAGCTAGACACGACACACGACTCACATAAAAGCAAAGTGGACCCACGAAGCGTGAAATGCAAGAGGACTCGATATCCTAGGGTTAGTGAGTGTGATTATCGATGCTATGCTAGGTGTGTGTGATTTTGTGGCAATTCATCATAGGGTTCATCTCTAGGAGAAAGAGATAAAAAGAAGAAAAGAAAAATTAAAAACACGATGAAAACGACACAAAAACGACAAAGAAAGACTCAAACGACGCACAAAGTGCGACTCTCCCAAGCTGAAGCTTGCATTGCCCTCAATGCAATAAGAGTGAGTACAGGAGGGCAATGAAAATGGGGGGGGGGGGTGCACACAGACACAAAAAGACATGAAAAACAAGAGAAACATAGATACGAAAATGAAAATAAAGAAAAATCAAAATCAAACCACACGACACGAAAATAGAAAAAGAAAGAAAGAAAATGACACGACACACAAAAATAAAACAAGCACACACACACGAACAAAACACGACAACACACCCAAACTAGACTTCCCCCAAGCTAGGCATGACAATGCTAGCAAAGAAATATGAACGTGAAAGTGCAGAAATATGCAAGGGGGATGTCAAAAAAAAAACAAAGCGAAATCAAAAATCAGGAGAAGGCGAATCCTTGCCCTCCTCGGAAGAGGGAGGGGATGGGTGGGAGGGGGAGACTGGGGGTGTGCGGAGAAGTGGACAAAGAGGTGGAGGAATGGGTGCAGTGGTGGTGTGAATGATGGGTGGAGTGTCGGTGGTGGTGGGCGGTAGTGGAAGTACGACGATCAAGGCTGTGGTAGAAGGAATAGAAATGGGGGGAGAAGATGTGATGGTGACGGTAGTGGGTGGAGGTGGGAGAGATTTGGAGCGCACCGGTAATTTCCTGCGACGCACATATGATGTGACGGTGGAGGAGGTAGAAGGTGGTGTGGGTGCGACGGAAGTGGTTATGGGAGGAGAAGTGGATACCGGGATGGGAATAGATGTGGGTGGGGGAGATGATCGCATAGGTGGGGGTGGGTGGGATGGTGGAGGAGAAGAATGTGACGGGGGAGGTGATGGAGGTGGGGATGTGTGGGAGGGTGGAGGAGAAGATCGTCGAGGTGGTGAGGGTGGTGGTGATGGTGGTGGTGTGGGTGGTGGTGGTCCGTGGAGGTGAGTGAGGAGGCGAAGAATGGCGGCCACGTTCCTCTCAAGTGCGAGGAAGCGTGGGTGAGTGAGAAAAGAGGACGGTGATGGGTCCGAGGGGGCAGAGGACATGGCGAGATCACAGAGGGCAGCGACCTCCCTCTCGAGAGCAAGACAGGCAGAGACCTGACGGCGACCAAAGGAAGTAGACTGACGTGAGGCAGAAGTGGTCCCGTCAAGTGAAGTAGAAGTAGTGCCGGCGGTAGTGGTCGTGCCGGCACTGGACATAAGGCCAGAGATGGCCACAAAAAGGTGCTCAGAAGTGATGGGGCCAGAAGCAGAAACAGGGTGACTCGGGCCAGCACCAATATCTCCCCGGGACGTAGGAATATCCTGCTCACCTAAGTGGGCGGCAGGGGAAGGTGGTCTGCGTGCGTCCGGGGGAAAGAAAGGAAGGTGCAACCCCATAGAAACTCGGGATCGGGCGGAAAAGTCCAATCCACCATGATAGCAACAGTCATGCGAGCGGGGTTGGAGAGAATGGTGTAAGGGCGAGGGGGGTGGCCGTAATTGAATTCGAAACGACCATCGGAGCGGGGTTTAATCATATGAATGTGCCGCAGGACGTCAAGATCTAGACGTGAGGGTCCTGCGGCGACGGGAAGACCACGGGGGATATGGATATTAAACGGGGGGTAAGAAGCAATAATAGTGATAATGCCCCCACAACAGATCTTGCCCTTCCCGGCCCTGCTAATCTCGAGAAGCTTGTAAACAAGCCAATCGCCAGCATGAACAGGGATAGTAGGGGCCCTAAAGCTAACTCCATCATCGTCACGAACAAAGGGGAAAGTCATGGCCCAGAGAATAAAAAGATCGGGGATAGTCACGGTGCCTGACTCATCCCGCGGGAAAAATGCAGAGGAAATGATCCTATGGGCCAGACGAAATATGGGATGGATGATGGAGGAGGCCTTGGCCTTACCCCGTGGATAGCGACGGAGTATGGTGAGGCGGAACCAAAAGTTATCGACGTTAAATTCCGGGGGATATCCGTAGTGTCGGATAGTGTCATTCCCTAGAATAGGGAAACCAAATATATGATTGATGGTATCCAGGTTGGTGCGTATGGTTTGGTTACGCACCCGAAAAGTGACGGTCGACCCCGACTCACAAACGAGGGAGGAAAGGAATTCTAGGGTGAGTGACGGGTAGGACATCGCAGAGGCATTTAGGAAGGCCAACCAACCTAGGTTAGCAAAAAGAGTCTCGACCTCGGTGAATACACCGAGGTCGACGAGTGTTTGGGTGTGGGCAAAATTGGTTGATAGATGCCACTAGCATCTAGTCTGTGGTAGAATTCTTTCTACTCTTGGTTCCTGAATAGGTACCCATGCGGGCCCAACATGGGGTCCACAGGGGGATAAATGGAGGGGGAGGGGCTAGTGTCAGCTCACGTGTGCGGGGAGGGGGACGTGTATGTTTACGTTTCTTTCGGGACGGTTCCTCCTCCCACATTATACCCTTCCCTTTATCTCTCTCTCGGGCCATGTGTGTGTGTGAGTGGTGCAAATGAGTGCAAAATACTATCAAAGTGTACACACACGAACAACCAAGCAAATCAAATATTTAGGGTAAAAATTGAGATTTGAAAAGTGGAGCGAAGTTACCCCGTAGAAATTCGAGCTCCTCGCTTGTAGATGACTCAATGCCGTGCAATGGGAGAAGTGTGGAGCCGCGACACTCTTCTTCAACAAAAAATTCGAAAGTGGGGGTTGGTATTGGGAATTAGGGCTAGAGAAATGCGAAATGGGGGAGGGAGAGAAAGAAATAGACGGAGAGATGCAAGGGGGAGGTGGAGAGAGAGGTTAATGGAGGATTAGGGGTTGTGGGAGAGGGGGTTTTGGCAGTCGGGTTCGTGGAGGAGACGAAACGACGGAGAAAAGGCGAGATCGGGCGAGGGTTTGTGAACGGGTGGGTCGAGGGTATTTATAGGTTTTAAGTCGAACCGGTCGGGTGAGTTGTCACCCGATCGGTTGACTTTAGGTCGAAATTTGATGCTGAAAAAACGCTATAGGCGACCCGATCGGTTGAAAACTCAACCGATCGGTTCGCCGCTCCACACATTTTCCCAAGAATTTAGAGTTTTTCACCCGGTCCGTCAACCGGTCTCGCATATTGTCACCCGGTCGGTTGACAAACCCCTGAAACTTTCCCGAGAATTTCCCCAGGTCACTCGGTCTGCTCACCCGGTCTGCTCTTTCTCCACCCAGTCGGTTCATTTAGCTACTGATACGGCTGCTGGCTGATACATCCCAACCGATCGGGTGAGTTATCACCCGATCGGTTGAGGCCTTGTTTTCTGCAAAAACCCACAAAGCGCCTAAGTTCCTTCACGGAAGTTGTTTCGGCTAGATTTATTTATAAAGATAGATAAAATAAAGTTAAGAAAAAGTCCTAAAAAAGCGGGAGTAAAAGTTTAGAACATGGGTTGCCTCCCATGAAGAGCTTTTGTTTAACGTCGTTTAGCTCGACGCCCGTTTATGATGTTCAAGGCGGACGATAGGGGTGATGCCCAAAATCCGGCATCTCTTCAACTCCAGAGCTAGTGGCTATTGGTGTAGTCGGTGGCTGTAGGAAGATTTTCTCAACTACCCTCCCTTCGTCGACAGGATCCGGAGGCTTCTCCCTCAAATTGGCGTCTACCGTCATCTTTTTCAGGATCCGGACCTCATCACCGGTGAGGTCCATGGGTTCTTTCTCCTTTCTCCTCGTGGGAGGAGACTTAGGGAATCCGGGAGGGATCAAATGTCGCGTGACCGCCTCATTAGCAACTTGCTTCTTTGGAGGGCCAACTTGCTCTCCAAGGCCCCCCAAGCTATCGGGAGGATTCCTCGAGAGTATTTCCCAGGCACTTGTTTCAACAGCTCTATCTTCTTCATTCTCCAGCATACTGATACTCGGATCGTCCGGGGGATTTGGATGCTTCATCGGTAAGCCTAAGTCAAATTCGACTCTTTCTTGGCCCACATTGAGGGAAAGCTTCCCATTCTTCACGTCTATCAAAACTCCGGCGGTTGCCATAAAGGGTCGTCCAAGAATAATTGGGGTATGCTTGTCTTCTGGCATGTCCATCACCACAAAATCAACCGGTACATGTACTCCTCTCACATCGACGGGGAGATCGTCCACTACTCCCACCGGATACTTGACCGAACGGTCAGCAAGTTGCAATGTCATGCCGGTGGGCTCTAAGTCTCCCATCCCTATTCTCTTGTACAACGATAGGGGCATTCAGCTGACGCTCGCGCCTAGATCGACGAGCACCCTCTGGATTTGCACTTCCCCAATAGAGCAAGGAATGAAGAAACTTCCTGGGTCCTTGAGCTTGGGCGGATTTGCGCGCTGAATGAGGGCGCTACACTCCGCCGTTAACACGACCTTTTCTTTTCTAGATCCCCGTATCACCAAGTCTTTTAAGAATTTTGCATAGGAGGGGATCGTCTCTATAGCTTCTAGGAAGGGGATTTGAAGGCTCAAATCTTTGACCATGGCAAAAAATTTGCCATACTTCTCGTCGATTTTTGCTTGGGCCAAACATTGCGGAAAGGGCACAACGGGCTTGAATACCCTCAAATTCCCTTCTTCTTTCTTCTTCTCTTCTTCGGGGGGGGGGGGGGGGTCCCTCCGGAGTCACAATTTTTGGCGACGGGGTACCGTCGTCATTAGCTTTTTCAATCGGCCGCTCAACGGCCAATGGTGCTTCCGGTTCCCTGGGTGGCACTCTAATAGGAATTTGTGTCCCGCTCCTCAAGACGATGGCGGACACGTTTTCATGTTCATGCGTGAGCGCCAACGTCCGATTTACCCCCTAGGGTTCACCTCAGGCTGTAGCGGTAATAAATTCTGCGGTCTCTGAAGGTTCGCCACTTGCAACCCCAGCTGGGTCACCTGATCAGTGAGGACTCTTTGTCCCATCTCCAGCTTCAGATTGATCTTCTCCTGGTTGGCTATGTATTGAGTCAAGCGGGACTCAACCGGAGAAATGGCCCTCTGCTGGCCGTATTGCTGCTGGGTGGGCTGCTAATTCCTAGGAGTGTACTGCTGGTACTGTTGAGGAGGTTGTTGCTGCTGAAATTGCTGCTGAGGCCTAGCCGGCTGATATATCTGCTGTTGTTGCTGAGTTGGCTGTTGTCACGCCCCGCTTCCCTAAAATGGAGGCGAGACGTGAGAAGGTCCGCACGAGAGAGGAGCTGTGAAGCCCCAAACCCGATAAGCGTCAATTTAGTATAAGCATGTCCCTGTAATCGCAAAAGAAACAACAACAATAATAATAAAGAGGCGGATATGAAATACCAATCCCAAAGTTTGTCCATAAAATATTCAACATCACAGAAAAGCCACCAGGCTAACAGAAAAGAGTCTAAAGGCCCAGAACAAGGCCAACAAAAGCAACGACATAACAAAGTATAGGTGCTACGCACCGATAACACAACAACTGTCTAAACAAAAGTAAAACACAACGAAGACACTAGGACTGGTCCCCAGTATCAACGTAGTCCTCGATCAACGCGGGCCCTGACTCAGCGTCAGCGAGCACCACGTCCTCAGCAAGTAACTCAGGCTCGGGCTCTAACATGTGTCACCCAAAAGAGAAAAGGGGCACATGTCAGCAAGTCGAAAGACTTGTGCAAGGAAACGGAAATAATGGTAAACTAGCAACCTAGCAGTTAAAACATGGTGCATGGCAAGTAAAGTACGGTGGTAACAAGTAAAGTAAAGGAGAGTACAAGTGGCAAGTGGTTGTAGTGACATGTAATGTCAATTAACAAGTACAAGTACAAGGGATCACTCAACGAGTGCCCTTTGCCCGCCGGCTGGGTTCAAGTTATCAAGTACAAGGGGTCACTCAACGAGTGCCCTATTGCCCGCAGGCTGTGTTAAGCTCGTCTTCTGGAGCACGAGCCAGAAAGTGCAAGTGGCATAGGATTGTGCCCGCGCAAGGTGGGGGCCTAGCCGGAACGATAGTACAAGTATGTAGCAAAGCTACGCAATCACGATGAGTATTCAAGCATGCAATGACATGAGCAGTTAATACGCGTACCGTTAATTGTATTTAAACGTGACAGGCAAAATGCAATGACATGAATAGATATTTGCGTACCGTTTATTTAAATTAAACATGACAGGCAAAATGCAATAGCAGTTAAGGATGCATGGATGACATGAACATTTAATACGCGTACCGTTAAGGGAAAATAAACGTGACATACAAGCATGATGAGGGTGACGGACCAAGCTTCGTTGTCAAGCTAGGTCAATGGCGTCTAAACGGCTATCCTTTCACCGTCTAGTCTCTTTTACGCTAAAGCAAGGTAAATGGCCTAAGACATGGCCCAAATCAAGAGATGCAAGTTTCACTTGCCTGATACCGGGATTGACGAGCAATGAAGATCGTCACACAAGCTAACTACGGAATGATCCACTGTTATGGCAAAACAATTATTAGCACAATGATTCTAAATAGGTTTCTTATTAGAACCCTAATCATCTAACCATCCATTTTATTAGGGTTTCACAATGTCAATGTGGGTTATGCTAAAATTAAAGGAATCGAGTATTACCGCGTAGGGAACGGAAGAATGACGCCGAGCAACCACGGCGACGGAAGAAACGCTCCGGGGAACCTAGGGTTCAGATCTGGAAATGATTGGAGAAGTTTGGAGAGATAGGGTCTTGGGGGATTTTTGGGGGTTTGATGGAGATTTGGGGAAGATGAGAGGTGGAATGAGTGGAGGGAGGGTTTGGATGATGGAGGATGAGCTTGGATGAAGGAAATAGGGTTTGAGGGAGATGGGGGCTCAAAGGGGGGAGAAATTAGGGTTTTAGGTCGTGAGGGAGGAGAAGAAAACGTTTGGAGGGGTATTTATAGAGTTTGGTGGCGGCTAGGGCAAAACTAGGGTTTACAGCACTGCTTAGTCGGTCAAGGAACAACTGTTGACCGACTAGTTTGAGAACTAGTCGGTCGGTTGACCAACGCAGACCGACTAAGTGTAAACAGTAACTCCAGTCGAAAACCTGAACTAGGAGTTAGTCGGTCAAAGAACAACTACTGACCGACTAGTTTGACATCTAGTCGGTCGATGAACGTTCTTAGACCGACTAAGAGTAAACAGTAACTAGTGTCAAAAATAGTTGATGAGTTAGTCGGTTAAAGAAGCATTGCCGACCGACTAGTTTGCAAACTAGTCGGTCAACCAACGTTCTTAGACCGACTAACGATAAACAGTAACTCCTGAGAAATTTAGAAAGCCAACTAGTCGGTCCAAGAAGGATTGCCGACCGACTGGATCGTCATCTAGTCGGTCGGTGCCCCTTCTTATACCGGCTAATGAGCACCAAAAGTTCCGATACGGAGCGCGGGGCCCCGGGATCGATTTCTAAGACTCCTAGGCTTGATCTAATAGTAAGATACGACCGTTATGAAGTCCTTCACGAATGACATACTTCGAAATCGACAATCCTAAGGAAGAAACGAGAAAATACGACGAATCGATCGAAAATGAAAGCTACGGAGACGAAAACCACACATGAGGAGAAAATCCACCAAAACACATATTATAATATAATAAATCCAGATACATGAAAAGCAGTCGTTACATCCTCCCCAACTTAAGAAAAATTCCGTCCTCGGAATTTCCAAATACTCGCGAGTCCGGAAACAAAAGTGGGAAACACTCTCGCATCGCATCCTCATTCTCCCAAGTAGACTCTCCAGGTGAGCCGTGTCGCCACATCACCCTCACAAGATTGACAACCTTGTTCCGAAGCGACTTCTGACGCCTGTCCAGAATCTGCACTGGATGCTGGTCATACGTCAAATCTGGGCGAACGGTAATCTCCGAAAAATCCACAGCATGAGACGGATCGCTAATGTATCGACGAAGCTGCGACACATGGAAAACATTGTGAACTCCTTCCAAAGTTGGCGGCAAGGCCAAGCGATACGCTACCTCGCCAACCCTCTCCAAAATGTCAAATGGTCCAATGTATCGCGGGCTCAACTTCCCACGCTCCCCGAAACGAATCACACCACGATTCAGGGAAATCTTCAAGAACACATGGTCGCCCGGCTGAAACTCCAAAGGACGACGTTTAGCATCTGTCCAATGCTTAAAACAGTCCTGAGCAATCCTCAACCTCTCCCGAATATTCCTGGTGATATCCACGGCCTCCACGATCATCTCAGGTCCCAACAACTCCCGATCACCAACGTCATCACAACTCAATGGCGATCGACATTTCCTCCCATAAAGAGCGGCGAAAGGCGCCATGCCAATACTCGCCTGGAAGCTGTTGTTGTAAGAGAACTCCACCAAATGCAGATGGTCCTCCCACGAACCCTTGAAATCCAACATGCACGCCCTCAGCATGTCTTCCAAAATCTGAATCGTCCTCTCGGACTGGCCATCCGTCTGCGGATGGTACGCCGTGCTGAAAATCAGACGCGTACCCAAGCTCTTCTGCAAACTCTGCCAGAACTGAGATGTGAACTTCGTGTCTCTGTCAGACACGATACTCACGGGGACTCCATGAAGTCGCACGACCTCCTGCACGATTCATGTTACATCACTATCTAAACTAGGAAAAGGAAATAAAAACGGAGAGTAAATGAATTTTACCTCCATATATCTCCTCGCTAGCGCCTCAGTGGACTGTCCCACTCGGAACGGAATAAAGTGCACAGATTTGGTCAATCGATCTACGATCACCCAAATCGCGTCATTCTGCTTCGGACTCCGAGGTAGTCCAGTCACGAAATCCATAGTGATGTGTTGCCATTTCCACTCCAGAATCGGAAGCGGTTGTAGCAACCCGGCCGTACGCTGATGCTCCGCCTTCACTTGCTGGCAAACCAAGCACTTGGCTACACTCCGAGCCACGCTCCTCTTCATACCATGCCACCAATAATTCAGACGAAGATCCTGGTACATCTTGGTGCCACCAGGATGCACAGAATACGGCAAAACAATTATTAGCACAATGATTCTAAATAGGTTTCTTATTAGAACCCTAATCATCTAACCATCCATTTTATTAGGGTTTCACAATGTCAATGTGGGTTATGCTAAAATTAAAGGAATCGAGTATTACCGCGTAGGGAACGGAAGAATGACGCCGAGCAACCACGGCGACGGAAGAAACGCTCCGGGGAACCTAGGGTTCAGATCTGGAAATGATTGGAGAAGTTTGGAGAGATAGGGTCTTGGGGGATTTTTGGGGGTTTGATGGAGATTTGGGGAAGATGAGAGGTGGAATGAGTGGAGGGAGGGTTTGGATGATGGAGGATGAGCTTGGATGAAGGAAATAGGGTTTGAGGGAGATGTGGGCTCAAAGGGGGGAGAAATTAGGGTTTTAGGTCGTGAGGGAGGAGAAGAAAACGTTTGGAGGGGTATTTATAGAGTTTGGTGGCGGCTAGGGCAAAACTAGGGTTTACAGCACTGCTTAGTCGGTCAAGGAACAACTGTTGACCGACTAGTTTGAGAACTAGTCGGTCGGTTGACCAACGCAGACCGACTAAGTGTAAACAGTAACTCCAGTCGAAAACCTGAACTAGGAGTTAGTCGGTCAAAGAACAACTACTGACCGACTAGTTTGACATCTAGTCGGTCGATGAACTTTCTTAGACCGACTAAGAGTAAACAGTAACTAGTGTCAAAAATAGTTGATGAGTTAGTCGGTTAAAGAAGCATTGCCGACCGACTAGTTTGTAAACTAGTCGGTCAACCAACGTTCTTAGACCGACTAACGATAAACAGTAACTCCTGAGAAATTTAGAAAGCCAACTAGTCGGTCCAAGAAGGATTGCCGACCGACTGGATCGTCATCTAGTCAGTCGGTGCCCCTTCTTATACCGGCTAATGAGCACCAAAAGTTCCGATACGGAGCGCGGGGCCCCGGGATCGATTTCTAAGACTCCTAGGCTTGATCTAATAGTAAGATACGACCGTTATGAAGTCCGTCACGAATAACATACTTCGAAATCGACAATCCTAAGGAAGAAACGAGAAAATACGACGAATCGATCGAAAATGAAAGCTACGGAGACGAAAACCACACATGAGGAGAAAATCCACCAAAACACATATTATAATATAATAAATCCAGATACATGAAAAGCAGTCGTTACAGCTGTTGATAAGGCGCTCGGTAGCTAAGGTTGGGATGATTCCGATTGTTTGGAGAGTAGGCCGGGTTGGAGTTGGTTCGTGGTGGAAAAGGCGCATTACCTGTAGGATTGTAAAATCACGCACTCGCCTGATCTAACGGCGGTGAGATGTCACCACCGTCGAACTCTCCAAAAACCTCGGACTCTACCGCAGCAATCTGTTGTGAAACGGCGCCACCGGCGCCTACCATCAATGCTGAGATCTGGGTTGACAGCAAGTCAAACTTGCTTGACAATTTGTCGACGTCTTCTACTCTATGGATGCCCCCAGATCTTGGTGTGGCTCTCTCGTCACACCATCGTTCATTGTTGGATGCCATATTTTCCAAAATTTGCCCGGCATCTTCTTCGCTTCTCGACATAAAGGACCCTCCAGCCGCGGCGTCCATGGAAGATTTTAAATCGTCCCTCAACCCATTATAAAACAGATTTATGATCTGCCACTTGGGGAGCTCATGGTGGGGACATCTTCTCTGCATCTCCTTGTATCTCATCCAAGCTTCATGCAAGGACTCGTGGTTGGCCTGGGAAAAGGAGGAGATCTCACTCCTCAGCTTCATGGTCTTCCCCGGAGGAAAGAACTTCGTCAGGAAGGCATTTGAGAGCTTCTCCCAGGTGTTGAATGTATTCGGGTCCTTTCCCCTAAGCCACAGCTTGGCTTTATCTCTCAAGGAGAAGGGAAACAGCTGCAGTCAGATCGCCTCAGTTGTGACACCGTTTATCTAGAAGGTGTCACATTTCTCCAAGAAGGAGTCTAAATGCTCAATCGGGCTCTCCATGGGTGCACCCGAAAATTGATCCTGCTGGATCCATGTCATCAAAGATGGCTTAATCTCGAAGCTTTGGGCCGTAATAGCTGGAGGACGAATGGCGGAGGTGGACTCGATAGATGGCATCGAGTACTCCAGCAGGGACTTGTGAGGCGGGGTGTTCTCCTCCATGATTTCAGGATCCTCTCTTCTTCGCTTCTCGGTGGCCAAACGCCTTAGGGTGGCGTTTATCTCTGGATCAACGGAAATCAAGTCGTCGAGACTTCTTGAACTCCTGCGCATGAAAAACAACAAACGCCCGTGAAGCGGAAAGTGGGAAAGAAACAGATAAGGTTAGAAATAAAAAAATAAAAATAGAAATAAGAATAAGAAAATAAAAAGGAAAAAGAAGAATGCGAAAATTATCGCGAGGTAGGGATGTGAGCTAGACACTAGGGTTCATGAAATCCAAAAATTATAAGCACGTTGCCTCCCCGGCAACGGCGCCATAAACTTGACGTTGCCCCCGGTTTGCAAGCCGCAAATGGCCGGGGGACCCGGTGGAGGTTTAGATATTTGTAAGCGCAAGCGCACGGTGTTGTAGTGTGGCTTGGGGGTCAAACACAGGGAGGCGAGGATGTGCTTGTGTCAAAGAGGATCAAAATCACCCCGTGGGGGAGCTAGCCCAGATCAATTGAGGGTTTGTCACGGTAAAAGAATGCAAGGTAAAGACAATATGAAGAAAAAAAACCCGGGACTCTGGTTTCGACCCCAACGAGCGACTCTCGCCGATACGTCCTACGGGTAGGATGGCGATCGGAATTAGGGTCTAATGGTGAGACGTTGCCTCTAAAAGTGGTACCGACATCCCATGGGCCCGATATTCTGGTCGGTGCCCAGGATGATATGCCGGACTTCCCGGGTTCGATCAGTGGGCACTCCCGTGTCCATTAACATTGATCGACTCTGGGAGCACTAAGCTCGCAATGATAACTCCCAACGTCTCATCCTGCCGCTCCCGCACGCTAGGATTCGGCGTCTACGCTAAGGGCGTGAGCTATGGCTAGGGAGTCAACCGCCAAGTTTATTCCCCCTTGGCCCAATAGTCAAAGGCGGTCTTTTTCCCGCCGATGACAATAAAACACCCCGCGTAACCGTTAGATTCCTAATCCATATCGATTTCCTAACCCTATGGACGCATCGGTAAGAGCCCCCGAAGGGGTTTCCGCCAAAATCCCGGATTAGGGAACTACTCACAAATATTCATTAAAAAGCGATCTAAATGAAAATGGACCGTCAAAATCATAATCAGACAATAGAAATGCAATGGTAGTAAAGCAATTAAGATAATACTAAAGTTTTTCAATGATCCGAAAACTTACAAAAACTGGGAAATTACAGCCGTCACAAAATGAAGAAAACAGTAAAAAATAACCAACTCCCGAATCTGGGAAACCTAGGGTTCTATTTATAGAAAACAACATCACCCGATCGGTTGACAAGTCAACCAGTCGGGTGAGCCGCTTCACAAAATTACAGCGCAATGCGGGGGTTTCACCCGGTCAGTATGAACCGGTCGGTTGGAACTTGGTGAGGTCGGTTGGATCTTGGTGCCGACCGGTTGGATCTTGGTGCGGACCGGGTGAGGAGACCGGTTGGAACTTCGTGTCTCGGCTGTTGAAATTCAGCTACAGGTGAACCGATCGGGTGAAGGTCACCCGATCGGTTGGCAATCAACTTTGGATTTCCAGAGACTTTGAGCTTTTGACCCGGTCACTGAACCGACCGGGTGACTTCTCGTGAGCTCCAAGCTACGCCCGGGTGGTGCACGCGTGCATCACCCGATTGGTTGGAGATGACCAACCGACCGGGTGAGGGGCTGAAAGATGCAATATTCGTCGTTTGACCCCCTGGATCACGCGTGCCTCCTCCCGTTGCTCCGGGGACACATGATATCATCGTTTTATGCCCCAAATGCCAGCAAACTCCTGCAAAACACGGAAAACACGAAAAAGTGAAAGAAAACAAGAAAACACAAGAAAACACGAGAAAATGAATAAAAGACGGCGGTAAAATACGGAAAAACACGGAAGAAAACGTGCGTAAATATATGAAATATAAACACACGTCAACACCCATTTCGTGCCAGTGACGGAATGATTTTCTGGTCTAGGAACTAATTCCCATACTTTATTCCGCTCGAATTGAAGAAGTTCTTCCTGCATAGCTTCAATCCATGCTTCATCTGCAAAAGCCTCATCTACCTTTTTCGGCTTAACGTTAGAAACAAAAGTAACATGTGACATATATTCTATCTGTGATTTAGTTTTAACATCTTCATTAATGTTTCCAATGATTTGAGTGTGTGTGTGATGTGCAACTTCAGTGAATGCTTTGGGTAAGGAAACATTGTTATTTATATCACTTGAAAAACAACAACATTTGTATCATCATTTAAAATAGCATTAGGAACACTAATAAAGGATTCATCAAAAGTAGAATGTAATGTTTCAACAACACCAAGAATGTTCTTGTTGTAGATATGATATGCTTTGCTCCTAAAAGAATAACAGATCAAGATTCCTTCATCTGCTTTGGAGTCAAATTTATCTAGGTTATCTTTTTTGTTCAAAACATAGCATTTACAACCAAAAACTTTAAAATAGGATATGTTCGGAATTCGTTGGTACAAAAGTTCATAAGGGGTCTTTTGAAAAGGATTTCTAATAAGTACCATATTTTGAACATAGCACGCGGTTGCGACAACTTCCACCCAAAAGTATTTTAGAAGGTTGTTTTCACACAACATTGTTTGTGTACACTCTTGTAGTCTTATGTGTTTCCTTTCAACTACCCCATTTTGAGGAGCAGCTCTAGGAAAAGCAAAAGTATGTGATATTTCACGTTTTTTCACAAAATCTTTGAAAATGTTTATTGTCAAATTCACCGCTGTAGTCACTCCTTAGAGAACTAATTTTCAAAGAGTAGTCTTTCAATTCTTTTGAAAAAGATTTTGAATTCACGAAAAACATCATTTTTGTTCGTCAAAAATAAAACCAAGTAAATCTTGTGTAATCGTCCACAATGACAAACACATTTCTGCTACCATAAAGAAAAGAAATCCTAGTTGGACCAAATAAATCCATGTGCAATAATTCAAGTGGTCTTTTGATCTGAGGGCTCCTATGCTCTTAAAAGTGCTCTTATGTAATTTGCCTTGTTGGCAAGACTCACAAATTTTATCCAATTTGAAATTCAGTTTTTGGATTCCATGTACCAATTCCTTCCTAGATATCTTATTTACGTTCTTGATGTTGACATGCCCAAAGCGTCTATGCCATAAATGTGTTTTTACATGAAACAACCAAGCATACGTTTGAATCATTATCATTGCAGGAAAGCGTATAGAAATTTTCTAAGCGGTTACCTTGTACTAGCACATTTGTCATAGAATTGTCATAAACTAAACATGCGTTATAGTAAAGAGGACTTTGTAGCCTTTATCGCATAAATGGCTAATGCTAATTAAATTGTGTTTAAGTCAGCTAACTAAACTAACATTCTCATAATGTGGTTTGAAGGGTTACCTACATTACCGATTCCAATGATTTTTCCCTTTTTGTTGTCTCCAAATGCCACGTTCCTCCATCTATCATTTTTATGGAGCTTAGCAACTTTGCGTTCCATGTCATGTGTGTGGAGTATTCGATATCCATGATCCATAACTTCTTGAATTGCGCCTGAAATGAAATATCTTAAATATATTGGTACCCACTAAAGATTGGGTCCATAATGTTAGACATCCATTACTTTCTACTCCTATTTTAGGGTATCAAAGAAAAAAAATCATAATGTGCATGGATACCCAAAAAGAAATATGACATACATGATCATCGTTGGGGAATCTAAATTCCATTTGAATTTGATTTTCTATAAACAAAGGGGTCATTATGAAATCCATGCATGCTTCTAATTAAATTTTGAATATAAATGTTTTTATCATGGAAGCCTAAGTGTTTAGGCACCCATAACATATTATTGTGTACAATGTTTGATTTGTGCAAAAAGTATGATCTTTAATGTGCATTGTGTACTGTATGACCTGAAACTATGGGAAAAACACTAGGGGAGTGTGAATAGTGGTTTATAAAAAGGAATTTTTGTCTAATTAAAATCCCTAATGCAACTAAACTTGTGGAATGGATTATGTGATAACAACACAGAAATTGCAAATGCAAACAAGTTATTTACCATGGTTCAGATTCTCCTAAGTCAAATCCCGACTCCCTAGAATTCTACTCCAGCAACTCACTAGCACATCCCGCTAGTGATTAGTATCACTAATATCCAACTTGCCAAATACCGACAAGTGTAAATCCAATACAACATTGATAACCACTTCCCAAAACCCGGGAATGGTCCACTCTTACAAATCGAGAGTAATCTCAACAAAGTAGAGAGAAGAGAATTGAAACAAATCAATGTGAAACAAATTACACAACCTATGTGTTGAATAATGACTTAATAGTATGATGCAAAGAGCTTTGTGTGTTGTGCTCTAAATGATAAGAGTATAAGCACTTACTACTTGTCTCAAAATGAGGAACAAAGCTAGAATGAAGATCAGCTTTGAATTCCTTGAATGCTTTGGGAGACAAGTGTAGAAGTTGTGAGCTTGAGAGCTTGTTGAAGCTTTGAATGCTCTTCAATGTAGGGAATTTGATCTCTAAACATTTCAAGTCTTTTTGAAATAAATGCCAACAAACATTATTTATAAAGCTTAAGAATTGCACCAAAATCCAGCACAGATCTCCTGCATTTACGAGCATAAATCCTAGTCATCAGTCTACTGGAGTAGACCGACCAGTCGGTTGATGCACTGATTTACAGAGCAATTAATGCAGTCAAACAACTAGTTCCAGATGACTGAAGAAGCCTTCCCAGATGTCTGGGGTACTATGCAGTCGTCTAGGTCCATAGCTTCAGATGACTGATCAGACTAGGTTTAGAAACAAAGTTACTGGAAATGCCAGTCGATAGTTGGCAGACGTCTGGAGTTCAACATCCAGTCGTCTGTGCCGCTGTGCAGACATCTGGATGTAAAGCTTCAGACGTCTGATCAGTCAGCTTGGGAAATTAACAGAGTTACTGGAATTTTGGTCATCAAGTGTCAGACGTCTGGAGTTCATCATCCAGGCATCTGACTCACTACACAGACGTCTGTGATGATAATGTACACAGACGTCTGTGATGATAATGTCAGACATCTGATAAGTCAAACTGTAAAAACAGAGTTATTGGAAATATTGGACATTAAGAGCCAGACGTCTGGAGTTCATCACCCAGGCGACTGTCTTATTATGCATACGTCTGGAATGAGAACATCAGACGTCTGGTCTGGGTTAGGTTTCAGCTATAGTAGAATGCATGCACGTCAGACGTCTAAGTCTCAAGCACTTGTCCTCTGGGGAGGCTAAAATACTTTATTACAATTTTTTATAAGATCTAACCCTATGGGATTCAAATGATGAATGTACTTATGATGTGTGAGTAATGGAAGTGATCATATCAAGTCTATTCAAGGCGTAACATTCTAATTCAATAAGATGATGAAGAATAAAAACAATCACACATTTATCCCCTTCATTTCCTATCGAATGCCTTGAAGACTTCCACTTGATTTCCTTGAGTTCATCATTTGATTTCCTTGCATCATTGACTATACCATCATCGCATTTGATATTCCTTGAGTTAAATTGACTATGCTTTCATTCGCTACAAAATAGGGATTGGTCACAATTAATTATGTTTGTTCATCATCAAAACCAAATTGGGGGATCCAATACTCAACATGTACGACATTTTTGTGTGCCGTGTTGTGAGATATATCATGAGGTTTATTACATTTAGCATGTCTTCCATACATAAAAGCGTGATTTCTTCTACTATGCAAAATATTTTTAAAGCTTGTGCATGATGTGATGAGCTGGCATGCTTGAGTGAAGGAGGAATATTAGCTTTAAGCATTAATTCCTCGTGTTTGAGCTTGCTAGTATATATGTCATTTTCAAGAATATTTACACGTTCATTAACAAAAGAAACATATAGTGCATGCTTATTGTTCAAAGTATATTGATCATGTACTAATGCGTCGTATCTATCCTTGAGACATTTGAAATCATGTATTAATGTATTATGTCCATCATTATTGTGAAGAAAAATATTGTGGTATTTCTTCAACCGTTCATGTTCATGTATTATATAATCATAATCCGTTTTCAAGGAATTGTAGTTGTTCTCTAATCTTTTATTCTTCTTCCTTAATTTCTCAAACTCATTGTGAAGTTATATATATGCATCCTCAACATCAAATTCATTGTCGGAATCACTAACCTCAATGCCGTCTTGTTGATGTGCCATTAGACATAATTCATCTCGAAAGTTTTCTTTGTTGCTCGCTTTGATTGTTTGTCTCTATGGATTCTGCTTCAATTTTGAGTTCTCCATACTTCTCTTCCAGCGACTTTATGCTTTGTTGTGCGATTTTTGCTTCTGCAAACACACTATCAGATAAACATGAGTACAATATGTTCATTACCTTGATGTTTACGTTAGACGTTTTTCTACCTTTATTTTCCACCTCTTTTCCCATATTTTTCTTGATTTAGTTCCCGCCATCACCTTTATTTTCCCTGCCTTTTACTTTCTTTTACCACTTTCACGCTTTGGATGTTTGTTTCATGTTGTGCATGTGATTGAGTTAGAAATGATGCATTCTTGGCGGCATTGAGGCTGATGGGATAATGCGGAGAGCGACGAAGACTTCGCCACACCTGGAGGTTGATTTGGGAAAAAAGAGGAGTTGGCATGGCCGTGCGTGCCCTTGCACGGCCGTGCCAGTGCACCTGCTGCCCAGCATTCGTCTACTGAAGGCTTGCACGGCCGTCTTACATGGCCGTGCAAATTAGACAGAAGACCCTGAAGATGCACGGGCAGGCTTGCACGACCGTGCAAGTTCTTGGGCAGTTGTGAGAAGCTGGGAGCAGCGGATTGGCCAGTACGCCCGTGCTGATTAGTGGCACAGCCGTGCATGAGATGACGTCGCATCTTCTACCTAGGTTTTACACTTTTCCACAGCCGTGCTGACTAGTGACACGTCCGTGCACACCGTTTTCTTTTTAAAGAAAGTCTATAACGAACTAAAACGAAGCTTTTTTATTTCCACAAACTTTTGACTAGTGTTTTTGGCCATTTTTCTTGGGTCTTTCTTGCTGTCTTTCTGTTGTCTTCATTGTAAGAACCCTTGCTCTCTAATCTAGTTTAGTTAATATCTTTGCTCTAGTAATGATTTGGTGATCGCTTGGATTGTGTGTTATTCATTTGCTCATATTATTACCTATTTAGCTATGAACTCCATTACATTGATTTCACTAGGTTTAGCCATGAATAGCGAGTAGTTCATTTAGCTAGGGCAATGTAGATCCCTATTGTAATGGTTGTTCGCAATGGATCGCCCCAAATATCGAACCAAGTGTGGGTTGTAGTCTCGTTATAGGTTAGATAATGAACCTCATTCAATCTACTCCGTCGGGATGCTATACAATCCAAATCGTCAATTAACCCTTGGGATTTGGATTCGATGGCTCCAACGAAGGATTGACTATCTAGTGCACGGTGCCGACGACCAATCGGGTACCCTCACTAGAACTACTGATATCCTAGCTTGTGACTAACCATTGAAGTTACGATAGGGATCCAATCGATCATCTGAGTCCCCTATCTCACGGTTAGACGTCAAGGAGACGAGGATTAAGGCTTAGCCCTCATCGGTGGCTACAATCCTTGTGTCGAGAAGCTAGACCCATTACCTAGATCCCTGCAACAGTAGTGAATCGCTAGCCCTAGCCCCTCTTATCAAATTTTCCCTAGCTATCTCCCTCCTACACTCACCTTACTCACTCTCACGATTACACGAAATACGACATCAATATTAGGTTTCAAACCCTTGCCTCCTCGTGTTCGACACCCGTAGGCTACACGACCCGTGCACTTGTGGCATTTTTAAACCATAAAATAAGCTTTTGGCGCCGTTACTGGGGAGGCAATCGGCTTGACTTTGCATTGATTTCGTGTTTAGTAGACCGTGTTTTTTTCTTTATTTTTATTCTTTTTGACACTAACCGTACCACTGATAATTATTTTAGTCCTTGTTCTTCTCATATGCACAGGAGGTGTCTCAGTTAGGGAAATCTAGTACCTCTCGACCCCAAAATTGAAGCTACATTGAGTAGATTAAATAGGGACAGGCGCATAAGGGAATTGCATGAAAGAATGGTTAATGAACCGGAACCTCCGAAGTCTCTCATGGACTTCGTCATGTCCTCGAGCAGCCTTCCAGCATTCGGCACCCTGCAGTCATGTCAAAATATTTTAAGCTAAAGACATGCCTCATTCAGTTTATTCAGCAGGACCATTTCAGCGGTCATCACTCTAAAAGCCCAAATGAACATCTGACAAATTTCCTGGAGAAGTGTGAAACCATCAAGCTGAACAACGTTTCCAAGGACGCCATAAGATTGCTGTTGTTCCCTGTATCTTTAAGGGACAAAGCCAAGGAATGGCTGAAGAGCAATGAAGCAGATGTTTTTACCACTTGGGAATCCGTAGCAAGGGTTTTCTTGAACAAGTTCTTCCCGTCGGAAAAAACCGTGAAGTATAGAAATGAAATCACCTCATTCGGTCAGCTGGACGAGGAAAGCCTATATGAAACATGGGAGCGATACATGGAGCTCCAAAGGAGATGTCCCCTCCATGGGATTCCGAAGTGGTTACTAATTCAGACCTTCTATAATGGCTTGAAGAATCATACGAAAATCTCAATTGATGCTGCGGCAGGAGGAGCCATCATGACGAAGACCCCATTAGCGACAAAGATGTTGTTGGAAGAAATGGCTTCCAACAACTACCATTGGGTCAACGAGAGGGATTCTGCCAAGAAGGGCGGCAAGCTTGAGGTTGATGTGATTACACTCTTTGAGAGCAAGTTCGACAGCTTAGCCCAACAAATCTTTCAGATCAAGGCTGAATCAAAAGGAGCTTCCTCTTTGTAGGTCATGGTGGTCAATTGTGAGATATGCACAGTTTAGGGGCACCAATCCCTTGAATGCCAGTTTGGAGCTGCACAAACCCAGTGCATGTCATTGGAGCAAGTGAACCCCTTGTACAATCAAAGGCCTCAAGAAAACCCTTATTCCTAGACATATAATCCGGGGTGGCAAAATCACCCAAATTTCTCATATCGAGGAGGGAACTTCCAAGCTCCACCACCTCAGCAGATTAGGTTCCAGCAACCAAGGGCAATGTGGAATGCGCTAACACAAACGCCGAAGTCTCGCTTAGAGACTACTATTGAGGGCTTCATGGCCCAGCAGGCGCAGAGGAACGATAGCTTCCAAACTGCCATCATGTATGTGAGTACTAGAATTGATGCTCTTACTACCTCCAACAAGATGTTGGTGACCCAGTTGGCCCAGTTGGCGTAGCAAGTGGGCACCATGGTAAATAATGAAGGATCACTCCCCGTTCAGCTTGAGCAAAACTCGAGAACGATGAATGCTGTCATCCTAAGGAGTGGTAAGAAGCTAGCTGGACCCCAGGATGAGCAACACATCCCTGAGAAGGATAATGATTCTGGAGAGCTGAATGATAAGGAAGATGTCATAGAGCCGACTATGTTCCGCCAGTGCCATACCCATCGAGGTTGGCTAAAGGGCAGTTAGAGGAGAGATATGGGACATGTTTCGAGGCTCTGAAGCAGTTAAGCCTAAACATCCCATTCCTGGATGCCCTGACAGAGATCCCATCCTTCGGCTAGTTCCTCAAAAATTTGCTGAAAAAGAGGAATGCATCCAGGGTGGCCCTCTTTGAGGAATGCAACACAATTTTGTAAAACAAGCCACAGACAAAATTGGATGATCCAGGGAGTTTCTCGATCCCCTGCTTGATTGATGATATACCTATCTGTGGTGCTTGATGTGATTTGGGTGCTAGTGTGAGTCTTATGCCCTTGTCCATATGAAGGAAGTGGGAGATGTGAGAGCCCGAGCTGACCATGATAACACTGCAGCTCACTGATCAATCTATTAAGTACCCCATTAGGACGCTACATGATGTTCCAGTTGATGTAGAAGGGATCGTGATACCATGTGACTTTGTTGTTCTCGACATGGACGAGGACTTTAGGACGCCTATCATTTTGGGAAGGCCATTCCTAGTGACATCTGGTGCAGTCATAGACGTCAAGAATGGAAAGCTGTCATTTAGCATAGGAGACCAGAAGCTCGACTACGAGTTTCGAGAAAGTGTGAAGGTACCCTTGCCTAATGAGTCCCTCCACATCGATACGCTTGCAACACCAATGACGGAGCATGAGGAGAAAACTCTTAAGGGAGAACCCTCTACTCCTTATTCTGAAACATCCTTTAGCTTTAATCTGTGCTTGCCCACTCTCCTCTTTCCTAAACCTTTTTCTCATATTCAGGGGTTGTTCAAGGCGAGGAAGGGAAAAGATCGGGAACCACTGAGAAGCACGCATCAATCAAGAAGCTACGAACAAGGGACTCGAAGATGAAGAAGCCTACCCCCACTGATGAACCCCTCGAAAGGCTAAAGAGATTTACGTGCCGCCATTTCGATGGCCCGGGCATGTCACCAAATCCATCGCACCGAACGCTTGATTTCGTGGACGTCGAGCTAAAGACGTTAAACAAAGAACTTAGTGGGAGGCAACCCACTTTTCTAACCCTCATATAGCATTATTTTTTACTTTGTTTAGTTGAATAAGAGCCGTATACGTTTTAGGTAAATGTGCACTTATCGTTTCGTGTTGATTTTCTGTGCAGGAATGTGCACGGCCGCGCTGGAATCATGCACTGCCGTGCAAATTCAAGGACAAGGAGTTTCCAGGAAGAATCAACAGTGGCACAGCTGTGCTAATTTGACAGAACGCCTAGAAGTTGCATGGGCGGTCTGCACACCCGTGCGGTCGCCTATGCAGATCTGCAAGAGTAATGCATCCGGCGACACGACCGTGCACACTTTTGCACCACCGTGCAAGCTCCAGGCGAAGTTTTAAGATTTCAATTTGACAAAGTGGCACGGCCGTGCAATCATCGTGCACGGCCGTGTACCCCCAGAAATCCCTAATATTAACCCATCTTCCACCTTCTTCCTCATTATCGCCCTCTTCAAATTCAAAACTCCTTTTCCCAAAACTCCCTTAACCCATCTCCTAAAACTCCTTTCCCCACCTCCCTCAACCCTTCTCCACCCACAAAACACCACAAAACCCCACAAAACCACCAATTCCTCCATCATCTCCTTCCTCATCACAAAGCCCTAACCCCAAATCCTCATCATTCCTCTTTAATTTGGGTGAAGATCTTCATTTTGGAAAGCTTGGGGGAGCTCTGTCAGAAAGGAGGAGCCAAACGTTCAATGATCCAACGAGCTTTCATTGGATCATGGTAACTTCTTTCCATTCTCTCATCTTTTAAAGGGTTTCTTTCAAATTTTTGTTGATTTCTTCTTGTATTTTTGTAATGAGAGAGAGAGAGAGAGAGAGAGAGAGAGAGAGAGAGAGAGAGAGAGAGTCTTCCATTCTCATCACATTCACGCACTCATCATGTCCAAAAGGCTTAGCAAGAAGGTTCTGACTAAGCGGGAAACCCACTCCCGAAGGAGTGGGGTGTCATCTTGGTTGAAATCCGAGTCTATCCCACCACCCACTCTCTCCCTCCACGACATAGTCCTCAAGGACGAGCCACATAGGATGGCCATGGCTACGGTCCTCCCGCGCATTATGTCCCAGACTAGGTTCGCAAACCTTGACGCGCTTCTAACTTTTGGAGTTCTTGAGGGGGTTGAAACATTGTTTGCAATTATTGGTTGGACTGCTTTCCTTCACACGCGTGCCAAAACCTTAATGCGCCCTACTCTTGAGTTCTTTAGCTCTGTGCACCGCACGGATAACGGGATCTCATTCTACCTTTGGAATGTAGACCAAGAGCTTACCTATGACCAGATAGATAACTTTTTGGTTGGCCCTCAGATGGGGGTGTTGGTCCCGATGAGAGCACGTTCCCCCATAGGTTCCATGCAGGAACGTTCCTGTGGGAGATCACATGATCGGGTGCCTATGACTTGAGGACGACCAAGGCCTCCATGATTGTCCACCCGTGCCTCAGTATAGCACACCGGATTCTAGCTTGTGCCTAAATATGATAGGACCAATTGTGGTACGGTTAATCACACTGAGCTCCTATTTTTGTGGCTCATGACCCATCCCCAGCTCTATGATGACGACATTGGTCTATACACACCCTGTTATCCACTCCGGATCTCGGAATGGATGGTAAACAAACTTATGATGGTCGCCACTACCTTTTTAGAAGACATTTGTGTTGGCGGCCTCATTACCCTCTTTGCACTTCACACAGCCTTCCAGATTGAGCTTACCGACGACCTCACACGCGCTGATGGGCCTACATCACTTGATCTGAGTGCTTTCATCAGGATGTCCATGGTCAGGAAAAGGGAAGAGGAGGAATATTTCTGGCTTTATGGACATAACCACATCGACTATACTATTCTGCCCAATCTCATATGCTTCGGTGTGGACGCGGCCATAGATTCGCTCTTTCCATCTGATATTGGCTGCGAACACCGTCCCCGTGATGTAGAGCCTGAGACCCACGTGCAGCACTCACCCATGCACCATGACTGATCCTGCCGCTTCGAGGAGGGCGGCACCTCCGGAGCCCATGACCACCATTGCCTAGTCCCCCCCAGACTTCAGTGCACGTTTTGGCCGGGTGGAGCGAGTCGTTGAGGGCTTGCTCCAGTTTCACATTAGCCGGCACAATTGGTATGACCCTGAATTTCTTCCTCCTCCCTCTGAGGGAGGAGACGAGTGACCACCCTTTCCCATACCATTACCCCACACGCCTCACTTAAACACATTGGGGGCAATGTGTCATTCTAGCTTGGGGGAGAGGCATTCCACTTGCCTCACTCCTAGCTTGGGGGAGTCAGTCAGGAGTCGTGGAGGTGATTGTTGTTGTTTTCTGATCTGATCTGCTGTTTGTTGATGATGTTGTTGGTTTTTGGTGCCCGTCGGTGATGATCTTGTTCGTTGCATGCGGCCGTATCACCTTTTTACTTTTCTTTCTTATTTTTCGTTTCTTTTTCCTTTTGTCTAGTTTTCCTTTTTCTTCATATCCGTTTTCCATTTTTCCTTTTTCCACTTTTTACCCGCATTTCTCCATTTTCCTTTGTATAGCTTGACGATATGATCCCTCTGGCAAAACCATGACAACTCACTGGCTTTGTACACGATAGGTTAGGGTTAATTTTTACCACACACTTTTGACACCTTTCAGTGATAAGACTTTCACACTACCACCATCACGATTTCATTTTAAACCCCCATCCATGAGTGAGATGAAACTAGCACCCGTTCTGCCTCCAATGAGATAGGCTAGTCGTTTTTTCGATCCTTTGATTTCGTGACTATAGGTTCTTCCGATTGCATGGGGTAAATTGAGTCTCGATAGGGTTTCTCTTTGCACCTGGATTATACTCCCCCTTACTATGGTGTCGTCATGTTAAAAAAATCTTGAGAATAAATCCACCATTCTCCCTACTTCGTCGAGTAGACGGGTCTCCGAGCCTAAGGAATATCTGGGATTCATGCCGAAAGATGAGGTTTGGGGGAGTGCATAGAAATAAGAGAGGTTTAGACGATTCGAGGGATTAGGCCTGAGGGGTCCCTTTTGACCTAATGCCCTAGACCCATCTGGGTTGGGAGTTATTGGCCGAAACCTCGCTACGTGAATCGCCTAAGTCCCATGAAAAAAATATATTTATGTATATAGAAATAAGTGTACATACATACATACATACATACATACATACATACGTACGTACGCACGTACATATATATATATAGGGCAATCTTCCATTGCGAAAAAGGGGCTTTTCGCACCGTGCGAAAAGAATTTTATCTTTTTTTTGAAAATTTTTTTTCAAAAATTCTTTTTTTGATGTTTAATCCATACAAATATATACCCCAGGGAAAATAATGGGTGAACTCGTTGGGCATTAGAGCACCCATCCACCCGTTACAAATTTAACGGTCTCAAAACGTGCGAATTTGATGAAATGCCTTGATCGAAGGCCAAATGACATTATTTCTCAACCATTATTTTTTGAGGGGGGTATAACAACATATAATGAGGGTGGAAAAAAGAATTTTTGAAAAAAAAAATTTCAAAAAAAAACTAAATACATTTTCGCACGGTGCGAAATGTTCTCATTTGAAAATTTTCCTATATATATATATATATATATATATATATATATATATATATATATATATATATATATATATATATATATATAGCATGCATGCGAACTACCATAGTTTAGATGGAGTGATTATGACATCGCCAACCTAGGAGAGACTTAATTCTACCACTCGCCATCGTGATTTTTGTCTAGGCAAGTGTATGACTTGGATCGATTTCTACTTGCCTACGCCCATCGAGAGGTCATGTTCGGGGCTAGTTTCGCATGGATGAGTGTCTTAGACCAGACGTCGTGAGGAGGATAGTGTTTTAGTCCACTGCCACATAAGGTAGACATTGTGTGTGTGTGTGTGTGCGCGCGCGCGCGCGCACGCGTGCGCGCACGCGTGTGCGTGCGTGCAAGAATTGATTTTTAGCATTGGTGTGTACACTGATGGGTTTTCTGGGTCCTTAGGGCTATAAAATCGACGTCCGGCCTAAGTCGGATGGACGACGAAAACAAAATTGCAGCAGAAAAACCAGATTTAAAACAATTTTAAATTAAGCCCTTAAGATATTAACCCTAGCCAAGATCTCTAATATCCCAGGGTTGGGTCTGACCAACCACTAATGATAGATCTATCTAACATTTGCAATTATAAACACATGAATATTTAAACTACATACCTTTCAATTCGTTTCCGTAGAATACGAAGAATCGCTTTCAGCAACATTTCTTTGGCCCCGCGTTTCTTCTCCCAAGCCGAACTGCGTCTCGAGCCGTATCTCGTCCCGAGCAGAACCGCGTCCTGAATCGCACTGCGTCCCGAGGAGAGCAACACCCTTATTGTCGAGCCAACCACGCACCAAAGAAGATTTCACCTTGAGTGGATCCTCCATCAAGACTTCGGATCCGATTCGAGCTCATTCGTAGCTTTGCTAAAGCCCGATCAGGAGCAAGGAAGAATTTAGGGAGAGAAAGAATAATTAATTTAAGTCTTAATCCGAGCGTGATCCAAACTTTTGGGAGCTTCTCGGATTTGGAGACTTGGTACAAATTTCAAGGAGGGAGGTTGGCCCCTATTTATATAGGCGGATGACCCCTCTACTTTCATCATATCCACTGTGGGACTAAAAATTTTGGAGGAAAAATTTAATTAAAGTTTGCCTTTCACGAAGGATAATCTTTAGTGAATTTTTTATCCCTTGCCGTTGAGCTTCGCAATTGATACAACCTATCAAATCGAAGAGCACTGAACGATGAACTCATAGAAACAAATGGCGCTCCGATCCGACGTCGTTTGACCCCTCAAACGCGTGTCCAAAGTTCAGCCCAAAAATGTATTTTCGCACAAAACTCAGCCGTTAAAAAGAACAGAACAAACCATAGCAGGTGGGGCCCACAAGTGGGGCCCACCTGCTCAGATCTGGGCACCCAAATCTGGGCGCCCGCATTAGCAGGCGGGCCTGACCCACCCAGTTCGGGCGGGCGGGGCCCAGCCCTATGGGCTAGGCACCCATGCCCAAAACGGGCATGGGCACCCATGACCAAAACAGGCTGGTGCGCCCATGCCCCTTTTGGGGGGTTGGGCTTGGGCCAAAAATGCCCCCTTTTTGATCTTTTCCTATTTAAAACATCTTTTAAATAGGTTTTCTAGACCCGTTTGGACTCCGATTTGAGCGTGGTTTTCTCCCCGACTTTCGTGGAAAAATTCTCTTCATTTCTATGCCCTTAAAAATATATTTGTAAATATTTTACAATATATATTTTATTTTATATTGCATCATATGCAATAATTCACATTTTTAATATTCAAATCCATTTGCATCAAATACAAATGTAGTGAGGGCATACATCCCTCAACATCTCCCATTTGCACTCAAGATCATTTATTCCTAATGCAGAAGCTATCTACAAACTCTTTGGAGTTTGGTGTTTAGGCTTATATTGCAAACTCTTTGCGACTTAATTAATTCCCAGACATCATACGTATTATTTCCCTAAAAGTCTTCCTATTACTTGACGAAGGTCTCACTCTTTGTGAGACCCTAAAGCCTGACCCTACTATAGGTGTAGCTCGAAACCCCAGACGGTAGTGATCACGAGTAGCAGGTGTCGTCACTGTTTCGGTATCATAATTATGTGGTTAACTCATTGACATGAGTATTGTCGGGACCACCCCTGACTGTGTCTGTGATGAATACCGCAGTTTTAGTCTCTTCGTCAAAACTATGTCGCCTAATCAAACCTAGGGTACGGTCAAACTGTCAACCCCAATAGCTCGAAGCATATTAGTCTCCATTAGTCCTTAGTCAAATAATATTGGACTTCTTCCAGCATACTTTGGCCAAAGTTTTTCACTAAAGACCAAACCAACACATGTGACACTAACTCCCCATAACGGGAGTGAATGCTCTCTTGGTCATTACTCTCCTCGCACGCTTCAAGTGTCACCCAACCAAAGACCTTTCGACATGCATTGCCTCGAAGCTAGGTCAGAAATTTAAGTGACACCGTTCACGTACAGGTTCGTTCAATGACCTCAAGTCTATGAACCAACTTGCTTATCATTACAAAGAGTTATCACTGAAAAATTTGTTATACCAACCATGTGATAACTCTCGTTAGGTCATTCAGTGAACTCATTCTCCAATGAGCACCTGTGTCTTGTCTCTGACTTCGCCAAGTCGAATGACCCATGAGATCATCGACTCCATGGTGAAGACAAAGACATAATGGTCTATCCGATGTTTCGATATCCTTTTCTCGAAACATTTATAACCACGAACGATTTCAAACTTATGCTACTAACGGTCAAACAATTCTCTATGATCGAGATCCTCATTTTGATACTTGTTTAACCTCGCATTAAGTCTTAGGACTTTACCTAAGTTCTAATATCAACTACATTTTTATTAACTTAGATAAATTCTTACTATACAAATTACTATAATTTTGAACAAGATGTTTGTACACTTATATAGAGATAAATTGCCTCGGGATCGAGGGCATACCTATCTCCTAACATCTTTCACTTGCACTCAGACCTATTTATCCCGATATCTCATACCGCGTTTACACTTAAGTCTCTTTAGACTTTATGTGGCAAAGCCTTTGTGAGTGAATCTGTTAAACTGTCTTTAGTTATACACTTAAGGAGTTTTTATGTTCATGTTAGACAGCACATTTGAATCTCATCCAAATAATTTCCTTAGTCTCTTGGAATCTATAATATTTGTCTTGCCTGGATCTCATCCAGCTCATCGTACCTTACGAGAACAATCCAAATTAGTTACCGGTCATCTGTATGGTTCATATCATTTTTGATGAAGTGTCAAACTCTTTGACCACTTTGTCAAAACATATGTTCCGGCTCATTGATGCTTCGCATGCCATTTGTTCTCTCCAACTGACCTTGAAAACTCTCTGGCTGACTCATATAATTTTTTCTGCTAAATCATATTTAGAAAATAGACTATACATGAATACACCAGTTTTCATGGTCATCGTGAGCATTTACATCGAGTCTGATCCGAATAGATATGTACACAGCTGTTGATGATAAGGTTTCATCACAATCTATTTATAAGAGTTCTGATGATAACCTTTCTCAACCAGCATAAATTGTACTTTACTGTATTCCCTCTGCACTAAACTTTTGTCTCGAAGTTTCACTTGCAGCAAAAGGAAACACTTTCCTTGGGCACGTCAACCAAAGTCTATACCTTGTTTATGTGCAATGACCTTTTTTGGATTGCATCAAGCCATTTCTTAAGAGTCACTACTCCGAAATGTATCTTGAAAGTTGTCTAGGCCATCATCAACTATGATATCTTACTCGAATTTTCGTCTCACGAGACTCGAGTAATCCTTGAACTTCCTAACGATTAATTTGAGGAATATCATATTGATAAGGTCCTCACAGAACCTTATCAAGAACCCAGGCATTACTATCTGGGACTTAACACAGAGGGAGAATTGTAACTCAGAGTCACTTGCCATGTATCGCACCATGTCTAACAAAATGCGATTCATGCTCTCTAACACACCTATGTGCTAAGAGACTTGACCAGAGAGAAAATCACATTTTCTTTTAATTACACAAGAATAATATAGCTAAGTATTCGAATTTTTGATCTGATCGAAGCAGTTCAAATATTTCTGTCACCGTGTACTCTATTTTATCAGACTTATGTTTCATCAAGAACACGTGTCGTAATATAATAAGTATAACATATCTAGACAGATTTAGACTTGGGTCTGGATACATCTGTATTTATAAGACCGTGAGTTCTCCAACTTATTCTCCCACTGTCTTACAGAAGGAGTTTGGCCATCATACCTTTGAGACAAGACTTACAAGTGTCTTTCGACTCATAATACGAGAAATCAAAACTCTCTTTATGCGACTTGTCAAGTCTGTTCTTATCGGTACGGTCTAGTCTAGTTTGCCATAGATAAAGTTTCTATAACTTGCGTATTTGTGTATTAATATTTAATACAATATCGTTATACACAACATTCACACCGAGACATTGCTTTAGAAGCAAAGTGACGACATTCACCAAAATGTGTTCTCTTTTTGTATAACAATTATCCTAAAATCGTGACATCAAATATGTTACATTTTCAGTTCCTCCTACTTTTGCCTTTTCTTATCATAGTCAAAACTTTCTTTCTCAACCAACTTTCCTCAATGCCTTCTCCGTTCTAAATCACATTTAGACAATACTTTCCCAACAAAATTATTGGCTGTTCAAGCACCTCAGGTATCCAAACACTTGAGCTTCATAACATTGAGTTGACTCAATAAGTTGCTTGACTCAAGATCAGATTTGGATACATGGTCTTGCATCGCTCGTGCACTTATCTTCGAGCCAAGCACTTTGATCGAAGTTTTGAATCTTGCGGATCGAAACCGTTTTCAATACGACCTTGAGTTGACTCAACAAATTGTATGGAGAAACTTGGTTTGAACATCAGTATGTTCAAGCCGCCCTTCATAGAGGTGAGTGACAGGTAGCGTGCTTATATTTTGTTGGACACAGAGCTCAAGAAAATCATTGTCCTTAAGCCTGTGTTAGTAAGGACATTTTAAGGTCAGTGAGAACTTGATTTAGACTATCAAACTTGATCTTGGGTTGATATTCCTTAAACAATCATCTTGACCAGTTAACATATTCCTTTAGGATATTATATTTGGATTCCATCATGTATAACATAGAATTTCCCTAGTTTAGCATATGTTCATGATTTTAAATATAGTCAAATTGAATTTTATTCAACTATACCCTCCCACTATTTTGCGATCATCTTAAGCCATATAGATGAACGAATAATAATATTTAGTGGGAAAGGGACCTGACCACCCTGAGTCTCACAATCTTAAGTTGGCTCAACAAGTTGCTTAACTTTGCAATCGGTAGATGACTCTTCATCAATCACATCGTATGTGATTCCCTTATTGGTTTTTACCCCTAGTCACTTATGACCTTAAGTTGGCTCAACAAATCATAACGACTAGTCTTGTCAGACCCTTGCTTTCTTGTCCAATTCTAACTTACACCGACACTCGGTTATGTTCACGACGCGACGGTTTGGGTTAGGTCGAACTACATCTCATGATTAATAGAATTGGTTCCCAAAATATGGCCCATGCTACAGCTTGGGTTGACTTAACAACTATAACAGGAATCCCTGGTTTGCAAAATTCCAAAAGCAAGGAGGACTACAGCTAATCTTGAAGAAGATTTTTAACGTAATGGACTAGATGTAATTGACGGTGTCACATAATCATAATTCGCATCCTTGCAGTGCAGTGGAATGCTAGGGATTTGGCTAGGCCAAATCAATATCCTCAGTCGAGCTAGGGTGACCCACATCACTAGTTAAAAAACACTAGACTTGATCATGGTCCATTAAAGAAAACTAATTATTCATTTGTGTGCCATCTAGTAGAAATGGATTCATTAAAACTAGTTAATCCTATCAACTAGTTGAATCCTAAAATTCGAAATTATTAGGATTAGTTAATAACCTTTATTAATGTCCTTATCAAATATAAGGATTTTTAAGGTGCTATCCAAATCATGTAGTAGGCATTTAAAATTCAAGTTGCAACAATTTAAATCATAGCCTTTTGTTCAAAATTATTATTAGAATAATTAAAATAATCACTATGGGAGAGGGCTACCATAATCATGTATTAGGAGTTTAATTTTTTACAACAATTTTAAATCATAGCATGTCCTTGAAAATAATCATATAATTTTCTTAAATCTTTTAATGGCTATCCTAAAAGTCTTTCTTGTATTATCACATAATAAATAAGAATAATTTAAGCATTAAAAAATCAACTAAACAATTTAGCTAAGCATGCAATTTAAAATTATCTCATAAATCTAAGTTACATTAACATTATCATATAATTTTAAAGATCTAACTTATTAAAATTATCTCATGATTTTATAATTAGATCTAATTTTTAAAAACAATTTTTCGAAATTCAGCACATGAAAACGATAATTTAATAGCTTAAATAAAACCTCCATCTGAGGGAGAAACATGCTGTATCATATACATTTTATAATTGCAAAATCTATAGATCTAGTAGACCAAGCTCTAATACCCTTGATGGGTATCGCTCTGATATCATTGCAACGTTGTTAAGGCCCATCATACATTGCACCTTAGACCCGTCACAAGATCCCTCACGAAAATAAAATTGCAGCGAAAAAATCAGATTTAAAACAATTTTAAATCAAACCCTAAAGATATTAACCCTATCCAAGATCTCTACTATCCTGGGGTTGGATCCGACCAACCCCTAAGGATAGATCTATCTAACATTTGCAATTATAAACGCATGAATATTTAAACTACATACCTTTCATTTCTTTTTCTGTAGAATACGAAGCGTTGTTTTCAGCAACATTTCTTTGGCCCCGCGCCGCTCTTCCAAGCTGAACCACGTCCCGAGCCGCACCTCGTCCCAAACCGAACCTCTTCCCGAACTGCACCGCGTCCTGAGGCAAGCAACACCCTTATCGCCGAGCCAACCACGCGTCGAAGAAGATTTCACCTTGACTGGATCATTCGTCAAGACTTCGGATCCGATCCAAGCTCCTTCGTAGCTTTGTTAAAGCTCGATCGGGAGCAAGGAAGAATTTAGGGAGAGATGAAATAATTACTTTAAGTCTTAATCCGAGCGTTCTCCAAACATTTGGGAGCTTCTCAGATTTGGAGACTTGGTGCAAATTTCAAGGAAGGGGTTGGCACCTATTTATATAGGCGGCTGACCCCTCCTATTTCTTCATATCCGACGTGGGACAAAAATTTTGGAGGAAAAATTTAACTAAAGTTTGCCTTTCACAAAGGCCAATCTTTGGTGAATTTTTCCTCCCTCACCGTTGAGCTTCGCAATTGATACAACCTATCAAATCGAAGAGCACTGAACGGTGAACGCATAGAAACAAACGGCGCTCCGATCTGACATCGTTTGACCCCTCAAACATGTGTCTAAAGTTCAGCCCAAAATGTATTTTCACACAAAACACAGCCGTAAAAAAGAACAGAGAAACCCTAGCAGATGGGGCCCACAAATGGGCCCCACCCGCTCAGATTTGAGCGCCCAATTCTGGGTGCACAGATTTGGGCACCCGCCCGCATTTAGCGGGCGGGCCTGATCCACCCAGTTCGTGCAGGCGGGGCCCAGCCCACTGAGCTGGGTGCCCAACCCCTTTTGGGGGTGGGCTTGGGCCAAAAGCCCACTTTTTTGTTCTTTTCCTATTTAAAACACCTTTTAAATAGGTTTTCTGGACCCGTTTGGACTCCGATTTGAGCGCGATTTTCTCCTCGACTTTCGTGGAAAAATCCTCTTCATTTCTATACCTTAAAAAATATTTGTAAACATTTTATAATATATATTTTATTTTCTATTGCATTATATGCAATAATCCACATCTTTAATATTAAAATCCATTTGCATCAAATACAAATGAACCGAGGGCATACATCCCTCAATATACACGACCCGTGAGTGTTATTGGGTTGAGAGTTTGATCATCAGGTTTTTCCAACAGATGCCTCCCCGTTCTTCATTCCTAGTCTTGCTCGGGGACAAACAAGAGTCTAGATTTGAGGAATTTGTTAAACGTTTTTTCTACCTTTATTTTCCACCTCTTTTCCCATATTTTTCTTGATTTACTTCTTGCCATTGCCTTTATTTTCCCCGCCTTTTAGTTTCTTTTACCACTTTCATGCTTTGGGTGTTTGTTTCATGTTGTGCAGGTGATTGAGCTAGAAACGATGCATTCTTGGTGGCATTGAGGCTGATGGAGATAGTGCGAAGAGCGGCGAAGACTTCGCCGAACCCAGAGGTTGATTTGGGAGAAAAGAGGAGTTGGCACGTCCATGCGTGCGCTTCACGGCCATGCCAGTTCACCTGCTACCTAGCATTCGTCTACAGACGGCTTGCACGGCCGTGTTGCACGGTTGTGCAAATTAAACAAAAGACCCTGAAGATGCACGGGCGGGCTTGCACGACCGTGCAAGTTCTTGGGCAGTTGGGAGAAGCTGGGAGAAGCTGATTGGACAACATGGCCATGCTGATTAGCGGCACGGCCGTGCATGAAATGACGATGCATTTTCTACATTGGGTTTACACTCTTGCACAGCTATGCTGCTAGTCTGCACGGCCGTGCACATCGTTTTCTATTTAAAGAAAGTCTGTAACGAAATAAAACGAAGCCTTTTGATTTCCAAAACTTTTGACTAGCGTTATGGGCGATTTTCTTAGGGTTTTCTTGCTGTATTTCTACTGTCTTCATTGTACGAACCTTTGCTCTCTAATCTAGTTTAGTTAATCTCTTTGATCTAGTATTGATTTGGTGATTGCTTGGATTGTTTGTTATTCATTGCTCATTTTATTTTCTATTTAGCTATGAACTCCATTCCATTGATTGCACTAGGTTTAGCCAGGAATAGCGAGTAGTTTATTTAGCTAGGGCAATGTAGATCCCTATTGCAAGGGTTGATCGCAATGGATCGCCCCAAATATCGACCTAAGTGTGGGTTGTAGTCTCCTTATAGGTAGGATATTGAACCTCATTCAATCTACTCTGTTGGGATGCAATACAATCCAAATTGTCAATTAACCATTGGGATTTGGATTCGACGCCTCCAATGGAGGATTGACTATCTAGTGCCTGATGCCGACGATTAATCGGGCACACTCACTAGAATTACCGATATCGTAGCACGCGACTAATCATCAGAGTTACGATAGGGATCCAACCTATCATCCTCGTCTCCTCTCTCACGGTTAGATGTCGAGGAGACGAGGATTGCGGCTTTGCCCTCATCGGTTACTACAATCCTTGTGTCAAGAAGCTAGCCCATTGCCTATATCCCTGCAATAGTGGTGATACGCTAGCCCTAGCTCCCCCTCTTATCGAATTTTCTCTAGCTATCTCCCTCCTACACTCACCTTACTCACTCTCACAGTTACAAGAAATACGACATCAATCTTAGGTTTCAAACCCTTGACTCGTCCTGTTCGACACCCGTAGGCTATACGACCCGTGCACTTGCAGCATTTTAAAGCACACAATAGTTTACTACATAGATCTTGTTTTGATCAATGGTCCAAGTGGCTAGTGAGGTGGTATGGGTTTCATATGGCTCTTGTATAAATTCTCCACATTCAAGATTGGTTGCTTTGATGAATACATCTATCTTCCTCTTATATATCCGAAAGTTTGTTCCATCGAAGCAAGGATGTGTGCTAATGGAAATACTGGATCTGAACATGTATGTTGATTCCATCGCATTAATCTCGCTCTGATACCAAGTGTTGGATCATGTGTATGGCAGACAACACTAGAGGGGTGGTTGAATAGGGTTGTCAACAAATAATAAAATTCTTTGCGCAAATTAAAATCCTTCTGTTTGTTGCCTACGTCTCAAATGAGAGTTACCTCAATGTGTACTTAATCAACACATTCTTATAAGCTTGTTAAAGATATGAGTACATCAGAAATAAATGTTACAAGCAGATATAAGATAAGAGATAGAGACAATCAGACACATCGCAAACACAACAGCTTTTATCCTGGTTCGGCCTAACCTTGGCCAATGTCCAACAACCACTCTACTAGCTCTCCACGAGAGCAATCTTGCCTAAACTCAACGAAGAGGACTTCATACAACCACCTAGCTCCACTTGCTAGGAATTGCCGACACCTAGTTACGACCAACTAGGAATTTCAACACCTTCCCTTCACGCGGAAATTATAATAACCAAGTCTTCTTCAAAGACTTTACAACACATGAAAATTGAGTACACGATTACTAAAGCCAAAATGAATATTTTTGTGAATATGTGGATTAAGAAATCGAAATACTCTTGATCAAATTAAATGATAAAGATGAGCATAAATTTGATTAAAAGAATTGTCTTGAAAATGATTCTCTATAATACGCACTTGGGCTTTAGAGATCAATGATCAAGATTTGATCATTAAGAAAAAAATGTAAGAGTTGAGAACAAAAAGATCAAAAAGAAATTTGATGTTTGAATCTCAAGAAGAAAAGCTATGAGCTTTGGATATCAAATCAAGTTTATAATGGCCAGAAATAATCAGAGAAAATAACTAAGAGTTTTAGCACAAAAGAAGTTAAAAACAATAGCCATTAGAAAATCTAAAGAACTTTGAGAGCTTGAGCACTTTTAAGCAAAGAATAAGATTTTAATAATATATATTTGATTGTTTAAAGGCCTCTGAAAGCTTAGCTATTTATAGAGAAGAAAATAGCTTAAAATTAGCTCAAAAGTCTCCTCCAACGGCTAGTTAACATCTAGCAAAAATCAAGTCTAGTTTCCAAAAATGTCAAGGGTTGACCCAGATAGCTGGCTATTTTGGTGGATAGTCGGATATTTTACCCAAATAGTCGGCTGTTCTCAGGAATAGTCGGTTATAAATTCGACAGTAAGTTGTAGGCATTTTTCTACTGTCAGTAGTTGGCTATCTGTTTCAGATAGTCGGATATTTCTTGATACTTCTACTAGAAAATACTTGAAAAATATTTTATTAAAATTATATCAAAGTATTATATGATAAAATATATTTAAAAGCTATTTTTTAGAAATTATGTGTGTAAGGAATTTCATTTGGCTTTGACATTCTATGTACACAATTGACTTATACACACATCATTAGCTCTCGTTCTTCGATCTTTGACTGGAGACATCTAGTCTTGATCTTTAAGTCTTTGGTTGAGACATCAAATGCTTCATTTCTTGACTCGAAGATAGTCTTCTGATTATGGCTTCTAAGTTCTCCATTTTAGCTTTTCAATATATTCGATCTTCATGGCTATAAAATAATTCATTAACACCTATACACACTTGAATAAAACACATTAGTGCACATATCACTTATGTACATCATCAAAATCCTCTAGGGAGAGTCTCAATATCCCAACAGAGTTGGGGTGTATTATGGACAATAAATTATATATTGATATAATTCTTCAGTCCCTTCCCGATACCTACTCACAGTCCATAATGAATTTTCATATGAACAAACTTGATTGCACGCTTCCAGAGCTCATCAATATGTTGAGGCATGCTAAGAGCTCCATTTATGGAGAGAAGACACTGGTTATGCTTGCTAAGACTCCTTCTCCACTCAAGGCATCTGCCAAGGGAAAAAAGAAGAAGCTTATCAAGTTTAAGGGTGGCGTCAAGAAGGCAAAAGGGAAGGATGCATTATCATTCAACGAATGCCACTACTATCATAAGAAAGGCCATCAGAAGAGAAAATGCAAGAACTATGATGTGACTGTATTTTACATGTTTTATACCGCATATCCACATCATATTTGATTGCTCAAATCCTGATTTTATATGCTTTTATTTTGATATTTGGAACTATTTGACTTTGAGAGTGTTTGGTTGCATTCCAGTGAATATCGAGCAATTTAGAGCATATTGGAGAGAAGGACATAATCATCGATGCTGGAGCATCAATGGCATCCTAATTGAGGAGTTGAAGCTATTGGAGAAGAGCTAGAAGAAAAGAGGAGAAGAAGACAAAAAGAAAAGAGAGAAGAAGTTGATGAAGAGTTGACCAAGCCAGTCAGCTCCGTCGAGTGCTCTTAGCCGCTCGGCCATGCTGATGTAACGAAGAGAGGAGCCAAAGATGGAAGAGCTGAGCTTCTACCTCTCGATCGAGCGGTCGGGCTGAGCAGCATCCCCTGATTTACGAAGGAAATTCTCTATTGAATTAACTCGACCGAGCGACCAAGGCCGCTCGCCCGAGCGTAGTAGAAATTACGGAATTTAGGATAGCCTCCTACACTTTGAAGATCTACTATAATTCCAGTTGGCAAAGTATTTTCTTATATTTTTCATGGATAGTAGACTTCATGACAGTTCCAATGCTGCTAAGAACGTGCGAAACGGAGGTCGGATGAGTCCTAGGGAATTTCAGCAAGTTAATGTATCAGTGCTGGAAATTGTGCTCGGGCAACCTGCACAGTGTGCTCGGCCAAGCTGTCTGGGGCCCACCACTTAAGTTGCAGCCCTTATTGGGTTTGGGCACGAAATTAGGGGGTTTTCTCTAGAGTTTTGCTAGGTTTTGAGGGGGAGTATTTAAATAATCTAGTAGCCGTCATTAGGGGGATCCCCTATCTTGTTCTTGGACGATTTTTCAGAGGATATGCCACGCACTGGGCCCCATCCTTGGAGACACTATCTTGTATTGGATCTTAATTCTCTATTGCGATACTTGGACTAAGATCGGTTAGTTTTAATTTATTTTGCTTTAGTTCTTCATTTATTATTGATTGCTTGTTCTTGAATAGATATATTTGAATGCTTGTTATGATATTCGTGAAGATGTCTATTGCAACTATTATGCTTTCCATGTCGATATTGTAATGCCCTACCAGCTACTGCACAAGTACTAGAGGGGGGGTGAATAGTACTTTAAAATAATAAGGCGTATTATTCCAAATTAAATTGCACACAACTACCAAATCAATTTGCGGAAGCTTAAATTGAATGACAACAAAGAAATTAACAATGCTAACAAACGATGTTAATGGGTTCGGATCCACCCAAGTCTCCCCGACTTGTTCCCGGTGATCCTACGTCCCAACCACCCGGATCCCTTCCGGATACTTGAGTTAGAAACCCTAACTCAAGATTTCCACTATGAATATCTTGTGAAAAACCTTCACAAGATCAAATCATACATGCAATAGCAAACGTGAATCCCACAACCCGGGATCACAACCTTCTCTCACAACCGAGAGAATCACAAAGCAATATTAAAGAGTTTAATATGAAATGAACAAGCTTACCACAAAATCCTATACCTTGAGTTTTTCTTACCCAATAGGTGGAATGAAGGATTTGAGGAAGATGAAGTTACCAAACCCTAGCACCAAGGAAATGAGCAGCAATGGGTGCCTAGGGATGATTTGGAAACTTGAATCAAGCAATAGCTTGAAGAGCTCACCAAGAACAAGCTTCTCTCTAGATCTAGAAATGAGAGAGAATGGGTTTCTTGTGAGGAAGAGAGCTTTAGATTTGAGGGAGAATAGCTATCTCTTTAGAACTCAATGAATCTCTTAATGGCAGCTCTATTGAAGATAGAAATGACCTAGGTTCGTATTTATAGGAACCCAAAAACACAAGTTAGGTCAATCTCCAACGGAAAGAAATCTGTGAGAATTAGTCGGTCAAAGAACACTCACTGACCGACTAGTTCATCAACTAGTCGGTCAGTCACAAAGCATGGACCGACTAAGAGCAGATCTGAGAAGAGATAGAATTTCAGACCTAGAAATCTAGTCGGTCCAAGAACACTGTCTGACCGACTAGTTTCACAACTAGTCGGTCATCAAATGAACGTAGACCGACTAAGAGGCAAAACAACATAGTCTGAAGGCAAGTTGACTTAGTCGGTCCAAGAACAACAGTTGACCGACTAGATTGTCAACTAGTCGGTCATCAAACGTTCTTAGACCGACTAACGGTAAACAGTAGCTTAGGAGAATTTTAGAGTGAACAGTAAGTCTAAACTAGTCGGTCAAAGAAGCATCACTGACCGACTAGTTCACAAACTAGTCGGTCGGTGAGTCAACGTAGACCGACTAACTGTAAACAGTAAAGTCCAAGAAATTAAGGAATCAAACTAGTCGGTCCAAGAACAGTTGCCGACCGACTAGATCACCATCTAGTCGGTCAGTACTTGTTCTTGTACCAACTAACATGCACAACAAAGTCCGAATCGAAGCGCGACGCTTCGAGGAAGTTGGAATGAACTTGTGCAAGGATCCTAGAGCTACGAAATGAGCGTAATGAAGATATAGACGTAAGATATACTCAAGGCTTAACATTCTATATATCGAAGCTAAAAGACTATAAATAAAACCTTAATAAACGGTCTTCGATAGCTTCGATTGAATCTTCATATTTTCCAAAGCGTCGCAAGAGCTTCAACGAAGCTTTAGGCATGAATATGAGCTTTGGAAAGTGTTGAGATGTCGCTTTGAATGTTCACGTGAAATTGGCGACGATCTCCAATACTGCGCTCACAAATTGTTAGTTCATGAATTATTTATGTTTGCTCATCATCCAAAACCAAATCCGGGGAGTCCAATATTCAACATTCTCCCCCTTTTTGGTGATGACAAACCAACATAAATAATAATCAAAGATAATAATTCAAATGTAAAATACTTACTCCCCCTGCATTGATGACACGTTAATTCCAAAATGAATATAAATGAATTGCATCAAGCAGACGAGTAAGATAAATAAAATGAATTGATTTTTGAAATATCGGATTTTGAAAATCCTTATATGTATCTTAACTCCCCCTGAATCTAACATATCAAACTAGATTCTTGGAAATTGAGTTAAATTTTCATTTGCGCTATTTTATTATCATTATCTCTCCCCCTTTGGCATTATCCCAAAAATGGGGGGCATACAACGACAACAATTAGGAAATGTAAAATCCAACATCGGGAGTCGTAGACAAAGGCAATGGACCAACTTGACACCAAGGGAAAAATTGTGGAAATCAAAACAAGGTGTGCCAAATTTTCCATTATAAAAAAAATCAAAATCATCAAAAACACCAAATCATTATTCATTTCTTGAATAAAGAAACATACTCTTCAATATTCAATATTCTTGGTTAATTTTGTGCATGGAAAAAAATTCTATATTAATATAGAAATATAATCTATTTAACCAAGTTTTTTTAAGCGTCGAGCGACGAAATGACATTTCAAATATATTCAACGAATATTAAAATTTGCACGACGAATAAAAGACAAAGTGAACGATGATGAACATATATATATATATAGACAACATGAGTACATCCAAAAAGATATCACATCGAATATATGAGGTACATCATATGAAGTGAGACACATCATCTATATAAACAACAAAAAGTACATCATCATCATCAACATCGTCATATCATAAAATCCAACACCGACAACCAGAAAGCACAAAAAAATACATCAAAGCATCTCTCAACCCCATCCTAACCCAAAACACTCTCACTAAAAATATATCATCCAAAGCGTATATGGAGAGTCCTCGGAACAACGATCACGAGGAGGAGGCTGGATCTGCAGCGTCCGTGGGTCCAGTCGACGGAGTGGACTCAGGATCTGCAGGGAGCAGAGGTGTCTCAACAGATGGAATCGTCGGGGCAGGAGTCGAGATCTCAGGAACAGGCTCTACAGCAGCAAGAGTCTCGACAGCAGATGTGTCAGCAGGAATATCAGCAGGCTCAGCAACAGGGTCTACAGCAGGCTCAGAAGACTGAAGTGCTGAAGCAGAAGGCTCTGGAACACCGGAAGTGGGCCAACTCCAGGAGCAGAAGTGGAAGTACCAGTAGCAGCAGCAGCAGTGGCCTCATCGCCACGGGCAAAAGAAGTAGCAAGCTCGTCAAGCTCCTCATCGTCCATCTCCTCGGCCTCAGACACCGAAGGAGGAAGCTCAATCCCCATCATACGAGCCATACGTCAGACTACCTCCTCAGTACGAGCCAAACGGGAGTCGTGCTGACGAAGTAGGCGTACGACATCGTCCAAAGTAGCAGGGGAAGACGAGGCTGCAGCAGCTGACGGAGTAGACTGGGAAGCAGATGCGGTAGACCTCTGCACGTGACGAAGAGCCGCTAGAGATTTCTTCACGGCCGTCGCGTTCAGAGGCGTACCCAAAGGACGCTCATCGTCAGGAGGGAGAGGAACTCGAAAATGACGGAATACGAGAGTCAACAAGCAGGGGTATGGAATGTGCGCAGACTTATTGGTCTTGCGTATACACTCGAAAGAATCCATCTTATCGAGTATCACGCGAGCCCAATTTATCTCGCACCCCAAGAAAAGAGCGTATATGAGCTTCAAAAACGGCTGAGAGGGGAGAGAAGAGGATCCATACTTAGGGAGGAGACACGACTTCAAAATCAAGTTAAGAACCCACGCATTCGGCTTAAAAGATTTCGATGGAACACCAATGAATGCGGAGGGGATAACCTGGAAAATCTCTGAAAGAATAGACTGATCCAAGGAAGAAATGTCGTCTACGGAAATGTCCGAGGGGAGGAGACCACACGACGCACAACCAAGGATCTCCCCCAAGATTTCTGCCGTGAGAACTATAGGAGTTCCCAAGACAGTCGTCTCAATGGAGTGACTGGCGTCGTACTGGCCTCGAATACGGTTGGCATAGAACAATTTCACGAGGCGAGGATACGGTTTGGGATTGGCCTTGGGGTCGTATCAGAGATAGTCTAGAAGGCCACTATAAGACATAAGATCAGCAAGGCCGAGAAAATCAGAGAACTGAACGTAATGCTCCAACAACAGTGGACAGTGTTCTATACAGTTGTACGCGGCGAGACACTGAGGGTCATCGCGGCACAACGATATGTCTACACCGCCAACTGGCATAGGAGCTTTACCCTTGGCCTTACGGGTCTTCGGAGGTGGGGTAGGTTCCCTAGTAGGCTCATCCTCTGGGATAAAATCAGTATCGGAATCGGGAGGAGTAGCCGGAGTGTGAAGAATAGGCTTTTTGGTCTTGGATTTACGGGGTTTAACTATGGCAGTCCTAGGCTTCTTAAGAGGGGGCGACGAAGGAGAGGCTTGGGTAGACTTGGCACGACGCTTAGGCTTCGGGGGATTCCTAGGGTCGGAAGGCCCTACGGTCATAAGAGAAGCCCCGGAAGAGGCGATCGGAATGCGAGTCTTAGCCATAGCACTACGAGCACAATCAATCGAAGACTAGGTCACTAACAACCTAGAGATCACAAGCTAACAACCCTAGAGATCAAGAAAATTCGAAAATCACAAGCCCTAGGTTAGAAATTGAAACCCTAGGATCTAGAGCTTGAAAACAAGGAGAGACAACCCTAGAATAGGAAATCGACCTAGGAGAGGGAGGGAGATACCTAGGGGGTGGAGTCGACGGCGGCGGATGACGGCGATCGACGGAGAAACGGCCGGAAGACGAAGGGTTTCGAGTTGAGGGTTTTGGGTTTTCGGGCTGGAGCAAGTGAGAAGACCGACTAAATGAGAATTTAGTCAGACGAGATCGAGTATAAGTCGGTTGGAAGACGAAAAGACTCAACTGCCCTAACACACTTAGTCGGTCACAGTTCAAGTACTGACCGACTAGATTACGATCTAGTCGGTCGGTCAATGAGCTTGAACCGACTAAGTCGAAACAGTAGCTCAGAGTGATTTTTAGGGCTGGATTTAGTCGGTCGCAGTATACTTACTGACCGACTAGTTTTCAATCTAGTCGGTCGAAAAGTGTACTATGACCGACTAACGAAAGAAAATGATAGGAGATGGATATTTGCTTGATCTAGTCGGTCTGAGTTCATTTGCTGACCGACTAGATGAGCATCTAGTCGGTTGACAAGTGAACTGAAACCGACTAGAAGAGTCCAAAAATTGAAATTTGATTTCTCTTCACAAACCACTTGGATGAAACATCCTAACTCACTCATTAGTCATCTAAATTACCCCATAAAACGTCGAAATCTTAAATACGACATTGAAATACGAATTCGATTATAAATTCAAATAAATCACATAAAATTCCCAAAAATTCAATTAATCTAGCATGAATGAAATATCGCGAAATATATTAGCATGTAAGATGATTGAATTTAAATATGAATCCTATATCTCGGATTCACCCATAATCCCCAATTCTCGACGCAACCGCACAAAGGAGTCCTCCTTTAGGGGTTTCGTGAAAATATCGGCGATTTGCTTTTGGGTTTCAACGTACACTAAAATGATGTCCTTTTTACCAACATGATCATCTAAGAAATGGTGTCGGACATCTATGTGTTTCGATCGGGAATGGTGCACCGGATTCTTTGAAAGACAAATAGCACTTTGGTTATCCACCATGATAGGGCTAGTATCACAATGAATACCAAAATCCTTCAATGTGTGTCTCATCCAAAGAACCTGGGCACAAGCGGCACCGGCGGCAATATATTCTGCCTCGGTGGTTGAAAGTGATACCGAATTTTGCTTCTTGGAAAACCAAGAGACAAGAGAATTTCCTAGAAAATGGCAAGTGCCACTAGTACTTTTCCTGTCGGATTTGCATCCCGCATAATCAGCGTCACTATATGAGACTAACTCATATGTGCTAGATCTCGGATAAAGTAATCCAAAATCTAATGTGTAACTTAGATAGCGAAAAATACGCTTTACCGCTACTAAGTGAGACTCCTTAGGTTGAGACTGATAACGAGCACACATACATACGGCAAACATAATATCGGGCCTACTTGCGGTAAGATAAAGCAAACTACCTATCATACCTCGATATAGACGAATGTCTACATCCTTACCGCCCGTATCCTTGTCAAGATGTGTAGTCGTGCTCATTGGAGTCTTTTTCCCGGAGGCATTCTCCATTCCAAATCGCTTTAGCAACTCCACCGTGTACTTCGTTTGGTGGATGAAGATTGCATCGTTCATTTGGCGAATTTGGAGACCTAAGAAATATTTGAGTTCGCCCATGTGGCTCATCTCAAATTGTTCCTTCATCACATTAGAAAACTCTTCGCAAAGAGCGAAGTTAGTAGCACCGAAAATGATATCATCAACATAAATTTGAACTAATAAAATATCATTATTCGCATGCTTAATAAAAAGTGTTGAATCGGCTTCGCCCATTTTAAAATTCAAATCCAAAAGAAAATTCTTTAGGCGATCATACCAAGCTCGAGGAGCTTGTCTCAAACCATAAAGAGCTTTCTTTAGTTTAAAAACGTGATTTGGAAATTTTTCATTTACGAAGCCCGGAGGTTGAGAAACGTAAACTTCCTCAACGACATCTCCGTTTAAAAATGCACTTTTAACATCCATTTGAAATAATTTAAAATTCTTATGGCATACAAAAGACAAAAGTAATCTAATTGATTCTAATCTAGCTACCGGAGCGAAAGATTCTTCGAAATCGATACCTTCCTCTTGACAATAGCCTTGAGCTACTAACCGAGCTTTGTTCCGGACGACGACTTGGTTTTCGTCGGTTTTGTTCTTGAAGATCCACTTTGTCCCTATGACGGTGTGGTTCTTCGATGGCAATGGAACAAGCTCCCAAACTTCATTCCTCTCGAATTGAATGAGCTCCTCCTCCATGGCTAAGATCCAAGCGCTATCTTCGCATGCTTCATTAATATTCTTTGGCTCTATCGATGAGGCAAAGGCACAATTTGCGAAGTGGTGAACTTGGGATCTCGTCTTGACACTATCATAGATATTGCCAATGACTTGCTCATGGGGATGGTCACGAACCGAATGAAGCCGTTTGGGAATACCTTGATCACTTGGAACATTCTCAACAACTTCATTAGTTGGGTTAGTCTCAATAGAATCAAAAGAATCATTAGACTTAGAATTATCAAACGAATCACATAAAACATCCATAGAATCATTATCATTTGAAATTCTAGTTGGAACAAATCCTTCATTAAATGAGACATGAAGCGATTCCTCGATCGTTGAGGTTCGTTTGTTGAATATCCGGTAGGCTTTGCTACGCGTAGAATATCCAACAAAAATCCCCTCATCGGATCTCGGATCGAATTTGTCCAAACTACCATATGTGTTCTTAATAAAACATTTCGAACCAAAAACACGAAAATGTTTAACTTGAGGCAACCTACCAAACAACAATTCATAACAAGTTTGTTTAGTGCCGGGCCTCAAAAGTATTCTATTAAACACATAGCAAGCGGTGTGTACCTCTTCCGCCCAAAATTGATGGCCAAGTTGGCTATCATCAAGCATAGTGCGAGAACACTCCACTAGCGTCCTATTCTTTCTCTCAACTACACCATTTTGAGGAGGTGCACGAGGGAAAGAGAAGGTGTGAGTAATACCAACTTCATCACAAAATGTCTCAAAAGACTCATTCTCAAATTCACCTCCATGATCACTACGAATAGTGACAATGGTGGTTCCTAAGAGATTTTGTACTTTCTTAACAAAAATTGTGAAGTTATCAAAAGCTTCATTTTTATTACACAATGAAAATACCCAAGTAAATCTTGAATAGTCATCTACGATGACAAGTCCATACCTTGCATTTCCTAAGGAAGCTACTCTAGTTGGCCCAAATAAATCTAGATGTAATAGCTCTAGTGGCCGTTTAGTAGAGATGCTTTTCTTAGGTTTAAATGAAGATTTAGGAAGCTTGCCGCGTTGACAACAATCACAAAAACTTTTCTTTTCAAAAACAAGCTTCGGAAAACCTTTAATAGAATTCAATTTTGAAAGCTTATATAGTGTTCCAAAGTTCACATGTCCAAAGCGTCGATGCCATAAGTGTTGTTCACTTGTGTTGGCAACGAGACATTGTTCATATGACTTAGGAAGATCCAAAATATAAATGTCTTTACGACGAGTTCCGGAAAATAATAATTTTTCATTATCCTTTCTTAAAATATGACACAATCCTTTCGCAAAGCTAACTTTGTAACCTTTGTCACAAAGTTGACTTATTGAAATAAGATTATGATTTAAACCACTAACAAGATAAACATCACTAATTAATGGTTTAGAAGGGTTACCCACTTTACCTACACCTATGATGGTTCCGCTCTCGTTGCCTCCAAATACGACGCGGTTTCCATTCGCAATGGGAACCACTCCGGAGAGCAAACGAGCGTCACCCGTCATGTGTTTGGAGCACCCGCTATCGAGTATCCAATTCCCTTTGGAGCTAAATTTAAATTTGATGCTCCTTTTCTTTTTCTTTTCCTTGAGTACCTAAAGATAGACACTTTCATATCATGGTACCCAAGGTCATTGGGTCCAAGGGATTAGACCTTTGGAAGCCAAGTCCAAGTGGACTTAGACTTCCCCACATAATTCTTACTCTGCACAACATCCGAAAAATAAGCATTCATGTACATTTGTTTTTCGTCCATGCTTGTGTCCTTTGGGCTCCAAATAGTGAATATTTTGGGAGCCATCATCCTATTGGGTGCATGCATGCTACGTTGATTTCTACGTGATGCATGTTGTGGATAGGCATACGGGACATGATGGAATGGTGCACGATGAGAATTATTCATATGATGAGGTGGGTGTACATATGCATGTGTGGAAACACGTGCGTGAGGGTGTCTCACTTGGTGTGCACGTGCCCGAGAATGTGTTGCATAAAAATCATCATATGTGTGAGCCGGTGGAGTAGGACGTGTGTTTCTACGTGGCATGTTATTAGTGTACATGTAGGCATGCCCCTTCTTTGGAGGTCCACCCAATGTGGGTTTCTTTCCGAAAGAGGGTGTGGACGAGGTGGAAGCACCATTGGTAGATGAACTACCAATAGAGTGTTTGCTCCCACTCGTTGAGGCTTCGGAAGTTGGCCTAACAAAAGTAGTGACCGACTTGGATGAATTTCCCATCATATACCCCAAGCCAATGTGGTGTTTGGCTGGAAGTAAATCTTTTAGGATATTATCCAAATGGCCCTTACCCTTGTTGAATTTGTTGATTCGGCCCAATGTGTCCTCATATTTCTCTTTGAGAGAACGCAAAGAAGTATCCAAAGTGGATATTTGCGAAGTGAGCACATAAACACGAGATTTAAGATTCTCGTTCTCAATACTCAAAGTCGAGTTTTGAGAAGTTAAATCCGCTATCTCATGTTCTTCCGCATCCTCAATGCTAACATGTTCGAGTTTAGATTTGAGATTCGCAATCTCATTTCTTAACTCTTCAACAACGATGTCGTTGTTGGTGATGATATTCTTAGGCGATGTTTGAATGCTAGCTAGGTCATCTTTTACCTTAGTATATCTATTTACTAACTTAGTGTATTTTGACCAAAGTTGAGAGTTAGCATTTCTAAGATCATCCATCGTTACCTCATCGCTTTCGTCATTACTATCATCGGAAGAGGAGGATCCTTGATCGTTCTCCTCTCTTGCCATGAAGCACATATGTGCTTGCTCCACTTTCTCATCATCCGACTCTCCGCTTGAGGAATCCTCGGAGTCGGTGAATGTTGCTCCGACAAGTCCTTTCTTGTACCCCTTTTTGTATTTCTTGGACTTATCGAATTTTGGCGCCTTCCACTTCTCCTTTTGTTTGTTGAGAGGACACTCCGCTTTCATGTGTCCTGGCTTATTGCACTTGAAACACAAAGGAGAGGAAGAGGCGTTAGAAGAACCAAATTTACCTTTGGTCTTGAAGTTACCTTTCCGGAAGAAACGGTTGAACTTCTTGGCCATGAGTGCCATGGACTCCAAGTCCAACTCGTTTTCCGAGTCTTCATCATCGGAAGATGTGGATGAAGCCGCCTTGAATGCAATCGCCTTTTTCTTAGGCGCATCTAGGTTCAAATATGACTTCATCTTTTCTTGTAGCTTCACCTTGCTATCTTTGCGTACCTCGTATGACATCAAAGTACCCATTAGTTGAACTACGGTATATTTGTTCATGTCATTACCTTCCTCGATGGCGAAGGTACGTTTTTCCCAAGAAGAGGGAAGTCCTTCAATAAGCTTTAAGCACTTCTCCTTTTGAGTGTAGATCTTGCCGATGGCCTCTAACTCGTTTATTATGTCAACGAAGCGAGCGTAATATTCTTTCATCTTCTCGCCCTGTTGCATATGAAACATTTCGTAATCTTTGGTTACGACAACGAGTTTAGAGTCTCTTACCCGACTCGTCCCTTCATGTAGTATGAGGAGAGAGTTCCAAATTTGATATGCACTCTTACATGTGCATATCTTATTGAAGTCCTCGGGCTCCAATGCGCATTGCAAGGCATTCATTGCCTTGGCATTGCTTACCTCCGCGGCGACCTCCGCGGTAGTCCATTTCTCAAAATCTTCTTCTTCGGGCTCGATGTACTCCTTCATTGTAGTCCTCCATAAAGATGCACTTCGGAGGAAGGTTTCCATCCGACATTTCCAGTACCCGTAGTTGGTACCGTTGAAGAATGGAGGCCTTGTAGAGGAATGTCCTTCCATCACCGATGACGCTCCTTCACGGTTCCTGAAGGTGTCGTAGTTGGAAGGTGGAGGCACGGTCTTGTTGTCGTTGGCAGACATAGCTGAGTATCTGGCTCTGATACCAAATGTAATGCCCTACCAGCTACTGCACAAGTACTAGAGGGGGGGGGGGGGGTGAATAGTACTTTAAAATAATAAGGCGTATTATTCCAAATTAAATTGCACACAACTACCAAATCAATTTGCGGAAGCTTAAATTGAATGACAACAAAAAAATTAACAATGCTAACAAACGATGTTAATGGGTTCGGATCCACCCAAGTCTCCCCGACTTGTTCCCGGTGATCCTACGTCCCAACCACCCGGATCCCTTCCGGATACTTGAGTTAGAAACCCTAACTCAAGATTTCCACTATGAATATCTTGTGAAAAACCTTCACAAGATCAAATCATACATGCAATAGCAAACGTGAATCCCACAACCCGGGATCACAACCTTCTCTCACAACCGAGAGAATCACAAAGCAATATTAAAGAGTTTAATATGAAATGAACAAGCTTACCACAAAATCCTATACCTTGAGTTTTTCTTACCCAATAGGTGGAATGAAGGATTTGAGGAAGATGAAGTTACCAAACCCTAGCACCAAGGAAATGAGCAGCAATGGGTGCCTAGGGATGATTTGGAAACTTGAATCAAGCAATAGCTTGAAGAGCTCACCAAGAACAAGCTTCTCTCTAGATCTAGAAATGAGAGAGAATGGGTTTCTTGTGAGGAAGAGAGCTTTAGATTTGAGGGAGAATAGCTATCTCTTTAGAACTCAATGAATCTCTTAATGGCAGCTCTATTGAAGATAGAAATGACCTAGGTTCGTATTTATAGGAACCCAAAAACACAAGTTAGGTCAATCTCCAACGGAAAGAAATCTGTGAGAATTAGTCGGTCAAAGAACACTCACTGACCGACTAGTTCATCAACTAGTCGGTCAGTCACAAAGCATGGACCGACTAAGAGCAGATCTGAGAAGAGATAGAATTTCAGACCTAGAAATCTAGTCGGTCCAAGAACACTGTCTGACCGACTAGTTTCACAACTAGTCGGTCATCAAATGAACGTAGACCGACTAAGAGGCAAAACAACATAGTCTGAAGGCAAGTTGACTTAGTCGGTCCAAGAACAACAGTTGACCGACTAGATTGTCAACTAGTCGGTCATCAAACGTTCTTAGACCGACTAACGGTAAACAGTAGCTTAGGAGAATTTTAGAGTGAACAGTAAGTCTAAACTAGTCGGTCAAAGAAGCATCACTGACCGACTAGTTCACAAACTAGTCGGTCGGTGAGTCAACGTAGACCGACTAACTGTAAACAGTAAAGTCCAAGAAATTAAGGAATCAAACTAGTCGGTCCAAGAACAGTTGCCGACCGACTAGATCACCATCTAGTCGGTCAGTACTTGTTCTTGTACCAACTAACATGCACAACAAAGTCCGAATCGAAGCGCGACGCTTCGAGGAAGTTAGAATGAACTTGTGCAAGGATCCTAGAGCTACGAAATGAGCGTAATGAAGATATAGACGTAAGATATACTCAAGGCTTAACATTCTATATATCGAAGCTAAAAGACTATAAATAAAACCTTAATAAACGGTCTTCGATAGCTTCGATTGAATCTTCATATTTTCCAAAGCGTCGCAAGAGCTTCAACGAAGCTTTAGGCATGAATATGAGCTTTGGAAAGTGTTGAGATGTCGCTTTGAATGTTCACGTGAAATTGGCGACGATCTCCAATACTGCGCTCACAAATTGTTAGTTCATGAATTATTTATGTTTGCTCATCATCCAAAACCAAATCCGGGGAGTCCAATATTCAACAGATATCTGAGTAGTCATATTTCTAGGACTATGGGATGATCCCTAGGGTTTTAGGTGTTATGTGCTAGGTTGACAATAGTTGGATCTTAAATTAGGGTTATGCTATGGTCGATTTAATCCAAGATTATGGGGATTTTTGCCCTAGATCTAGAGATCCACGACCGTGACTTCAGATCTAGAGGAATCCCTTTAAACCTGATTAGGGCTTAGTAGTTTCTTTCTAGGGGTTGTGCCTACGAAAGTAGCACTTGCACTAGAGGTTACTACTAATTCCTAATTCACTAGTTGGTGCCCTACGAAAGTAGTCTAATTATTAGAGCCACTCATAGTATAGTGCTCAACCCTAGTTCACGGAAGTGAACGCCGGTTGAGACACACGATTCATGTCAATTGTAATGCTCGTGTCTAAATGTGAAGCCACACGAGAGTGGAGCCACACATTAAGACACGTTAGATGGGTAGCTCAACAATAGTTGACAACTCGTTCTCATTCTTAGATGTGACATTCTCACCCTAAGATAAAATTCAACGATAGGATCATCAACCTAGTATTTAAATACCGAACGACCCTAGTGAGGATTTCCTTGTCCTAGATTCCTTTTATTATCTTTGTATTATTTGTGTGGAGACAATACATGTGCTATCTAACCGTGACACCTTCGATACCATAACCATCACCATTACGACCCCTTCGTAATCCATCTTCACTAATAAAACCGTAGTCTAGTAACATAGTCTAGGATTTTCCTGTACTCAGATCACCACCTCCCTGTGGATTCGACCCCAAACTCATCGGGATTAAAATTCAATGATAGGATCATCAACCTAGTATTTAAATACCGAACGACCCTAGTGGGGATTCCCATGTCCTAGATTCCTTTTATTATCTTTGTATTATTTGTGTGGAGACGATACATGTGCTATCTGACCGTGACACCCTCGATACCACAGCCATCACCGTTACGACCCCTTCGTAATCCATCTTCACTAATAAAACCGTATCTAGTAACATAGCCTAGGATTTTTTGGTACTCAGATTCACCACCTCCCTGTGGATTCGACCCCGAACTCATCGGGATTATATTGCATTGACACCCTTGCACTTGGGGGTGATGGTGTGCATACCTTTTTGGGGGTGCGCATTCTCATGTAAACAGACTACTTGTAATCCATAAATAAGAAGGGGCATGTTGATGCATCATCTTCATGTGCGTATGTTATTCAAAACATATTTTCCATATATCCTACTACTTGGGTATTAGATACTAGGGCTGGTTCTCATATCTATAATTCTTTACATGGACTACGAAAAAGTAGGAAGCTGAAGGAAGGTGAAATAATTCTACAAGTGGGGATTGGAGCAAGCGTTGCTGCCATCACGGTAGGGGAATTCCACCTTAGCTTGTTAGATGGAAAGATTTTATTATTACGCAATTGCTAATATGTACCGAGCATAATATGCCATATTGTATCCATATCCTTATCAGATAAGGGAGGATACAATTTCATAGTGAAGAATAATGTTATGACATTTTAATAAAGACATATCTATTGGCTTTGTTACTCTATGCAATTGTGTATATGTTTTGAATGCACTGTGCTAAATGGTAACAAAAGAAAAATTCCAGGTATTAATGAATCTTATTTTTGGCATTGTAGGCTATGTCATATTGCCGAGAAAGGACTTATAAAATTGCATAAAGAAAGATTTTTAAATCCTTTTGATTATAAATCATTTGCAACTTGTAAGTCTTGTTTTAAAGGCAATATGGCTAAAACACCCTTTGTAATACAAGGGGAAAGAGTTGGCGAACTCTTGGGACTCATACATACGGATGTATGTGGCCCAATGTCTACACAAGCTAAAGGAAATACTCTTACTTCATTACTTTTACTAATGACCTCTCCAGATTTGGATATGTGTTCTTGATGAAACACAAATCTGAGGCCTTTGAAAAATTCAAAGAGTATAAGTGTGAAGTAGAGAAACAAACTGGGAAATGTATTAAAATCCTTCGATCAGATCGATGAGGAGAATACTCAAGTCTGGAATTCCTTGCGCATCTAAAAGAGAATGTGATTCTCTCTCAGGTTACTCTTCCTTATACTCTATAACACTTGTTAGAGAGAAGGAATTGCATCCTACTGGATTTGATGCGGTTTATGATGAGTAACACTAAGCTATCTCTTTCATACTAGGGTTATGCACTAGAAACAGCTATATGCATATTAAATATGGTTCCGTCCAAAGCTGTGCCTACCACTCCATATGAGATATGGACCGGAAAAACCCCAATCTTAAATTTGTTAAGATATATGGTTGTGTAACATACATAAAAAGGCACAATCCAGATCAACTGAAGGCTAGGTCCGTTATGTGCAAGTTTGTAGGGTATCCTAAGAATTATCAAGGATATCTTTTCTATCACTCTGAGGAACACGAGGTGTTTATTGCCCAACATGCCACCTTCCTTGAGAAGGAGTCTCTTAGTGAAGAGACACTAGGCAAAGTGATATATCTGGAAGAGGTTTCAGAAACACAAACTTCAATGGAATAAGGGACATCACCAGACATCAATGTTTTCCCTGATGAACCTCAGCTAATCAGGAGATCTGGTAGGCATTCCCATCCACCAGAGAGATACTACGGTTTTCTCGTCGATGGTGGAATAGAGGATAGTATCATGGATGACGATGATCCTATTAGTTTCCAAGAAGACATGTGGAGTGGGAACTCTGCATGATGACTTGACGTGATGAAATCTAAAATAGATTCCATGCACACCAACAAAGCATGGACTTTGGAGGATGTTCCCGAAGAGATCAAACCTATAAGGAACAAATGGATCTTCAAGAATAAGATCGATGCAGATAGGAAGGTAGAGACCTTCAAGGCAAGGTTAGTGGCTAAATGATATCATAAAAAGGCTTGACGTAGATTATGAAGAAAACCTTTTTGTTGGCAGCTATGCATAAATCCATTCAGATTTTGCTTGATATATCGACATACTATGACGACGAGATCTTGCAAATGGATGTAAAGACAGCTTTTCTAAAAGGTGATTTGAAGAGTGTGTTTACATGACGCAGCCAGAGGGCTTTAAAGTCAGTGGGAGCAAAAGAAACGCTTGCAGATTGCTTAAGTCCATTAATGGACTAAAGTAGGCATCAAGGAGCTGGAACATCCGATTCAATGAGATAGTCAAAAAGTTTGGCTTTGTCAAGAATTAGGATGATCCATGTATTTATCACAAGATCAGTGGGAGCACTGTCTCATTCCTCGTATTGTACGTGGATGATAATCTGTTGATTGGAAACAACATAGAGATGTTGGAATCAATCAAAGTACGATTGTCACAAAACCTCTACATGAAGGATTTGGGAGAGGCTTCCTATATAATTGGTATAAAGATCTATAGAGATAGATCGAATAGGATGTTGGGATTGTCTCAGTCTAGTACGTAGATACCGTGTTAAAGATATTTAACATGAAAAAAAAATCCAAGCATGGTATGGTACCAGCTTGCTATGGAATAACGCTCTCCAAGACTATGTCTCCCAAGACAAGAGAAGAGAACATACGCATAAGTAAGATTCCTTATGCCTCGGCTGTACGATCTATCATGCATTCTATGTTATGTAGTAGACCTGATGTCACATACACACTTATCGTAGTTAGTCGATATCAATCAAATACTGGAGAAATGTATTAGACTACCTTAAAAAGCGTACTTCAGTACTTGAGAAGGACTAAAGATATGTTCCTAGTGTCTGGTATGCGTAGTAATCTTTTAGTCGAAGGATATATGGACTTAAGCTTCCAAAGTGACATAGAAGCCAACAAATCGATGTCAGGATATGTTTTCACTCTCAATGGAGGGGCAATGAGTTGGAGAAGTTCCAAGCAAGACACTGTAACTGATTCAGTGATGGAAGCTGAGTACATCATAACCAATGATGCAACAAAGGAGGCGTTTTGGATGACGAAGTTCGTTACAGAACTTGATGTTGTTCCTTCAATTATTGATCCAATATCCTTTGTATTGTGATAACAATGTGGTAGTTTCTTTGGCTGAGGAGCCTAGATCTCATAAGAAATTTAGACACATCCTGAGGAAGTTTTAATTAATACGTGAAATTCAAAGATGTTAGGACATTGAGATACAAAGATTTAATACAGACAATAATGTAGCAGACCCACTTATGACAACCCTTTTACAAAGCAGACTGGAGTGTTTAGTGGATAAAATCGGTATGTTGTACCGTAATAATTGGCTGTAAGTGCAAGTGAAAGATGTTGAGGAATGTATGCCCTTAAGACAATTATTGTAATTGTAATAGACATCTCATTCAAAATTATAGTATGCTATTTGGTATTCTTTATCTATGATATTCTTTGTATCACTTCTGTGGTTGTTGTGATTATATGGTGCATGGATAAAGTCACATGACTTATGAGAGAAACAATGGGATTATGATAAGATCATGATAATGAGGCCAATGTATCTATCGATCATATGTCCAGAACTGTTCCTGGTCGAAGGAATATCGAGATGTGACATCAATATTTTAGTTAGACCAATGTGTGTTAATCTATACCATCAGATTGTAGTGACTGGTCTCATAGTCACTCGGTGTGGAGACATCATTGGAGAACAAGTTTATAGAACGACTCGTCAGAGATACTTCTGTACGTTTATAATACTTTGAGTGTCAACAGAAGATCTCAGGTAGCAGTAGGTGCAGGTTAGTCCTTTGACCGGAGATGTGCTAAAGGACCTTGCACGTGGAAAATTATACTTTGGTAGTTATTGAACATTGGCTTTACAGCTGATGTGTAGGTACCTGCTGGGTATAGTTGTAAGCATGTGAATGGAGTGGCCATGCTGCCTGGATTCGTATCTAGTGGTATGAGAGGTTAGTGTCGCAATTGAGTAAATGGATCCATAGTAAATCCCTAGCCATGGTAGGAGTTGAACTTGGTATTAACACATGTCATCCAACCAATAATTATGTGATCACATTTGATAGATATATTTGATGTACCTGCTAGGTATAGTTGGGGAGAGAGAGAGAGAGAGAGAGAGAGAGAGAGAGAGAGAGAGAGAGAGAGAGAGATATATATATATATATATATATATATATATATATATAGAAATAAATATACTTGAACTTGTTAAGAGTTAACAAGAGTTAACACGTGTACTTGATGGGTATAGTTGGAGATAGATTTGATGTTTTGTATCACATTTTTAGCATCTATTTAATGAGTTTTGACCCTATTGATCGCTTCAACTTTTACTGTCACTTTGTGTATGCTATCTTGTGGATCACTTGGGACAAGTAGATAATGCATAGATGATTAGTCCTATAGCTTCACTCAGGACTATGTCTTATATACGTAACATGGGCACACTTATATCGGTCTCTAAGCTTTGTTGGATGATTTGATTAGTTTGGATTATAAGAATGGTTATACTTATATTATTTATAATTGTAACATGCCTCTGATTTATATGATAACCAAATATTAGAAGGATTATTATTGATGGTTCTTAAAGCATATGCTCATTCACAACACGCTATTGATTATAGGTCTTTAACCTTTATTCAGTTGCGCTATTGAGGCTTTCTCTCCTCACATTATGATATACTATACATGTCCCTTAACCTAGTTTTTGAGTCTTGACCCTCTTTCGTGTTTTAGCTATTCCTTTATTGATTTGATAGTTGACTTGAAAGATGAAATGTAATTAATAAATGGTAAGTGACAATGAAACTTGAATAAGAAATTACGGTAAGTTAGTTCTATAATCTATGCATGTTGTTATTTCCTATTGTATATGCTAGGAATAGAAATTATGTATGTTTGTTTTATTTAATTTGGTTTTGCATGCTGACATAGTACTTATTGCATGTTCATCGTAATCAATTACTATATTACTCATTGTTCACATCATCATATTTAACATATGATTACCAAACCCGATACTATATCTAATACTGTGCGACATTCACTATTAATGATATTATCTGTATCTACTTTATTATATGTTCATGATATTGTATCTATCATTGATCCCAATTACTATACTAGATTACATGATATTGTACATGCTTATTGTATAGATACTGCACTATCACATGACACATGAAGATGAAAAACTCATTATTTTAGAGGACACCGAAGCAACAAGGGTTCTTATTGTAACTATGTTTTTCACCTTCCAGTAATGGAGGTCAGGTTATATTAATGTATCTATACTTTTCACTATCAAGTAATAGAAGTTGAGTTATACTATTGTATCCATGTTGTTTTACCTCTAACAATGAAGGAGATGTTATATTATTGTATCAGTATTTTTCACCTTATAGTAATCAAGAGGAGGTTATATTATTGTATTAGTGCTTTACGCTCTCTAATAATGGAAGCATGGTTATTTATTGTTAGCACCTACGAGTGTAACCATATAGCTTATGACCATAATTATACCTAAGCTACATATTGAAAATCACCCTAGGGGGTGAATAGGGTGTATGAAACAAATTAAAAATTTAAGCACAGTGGAATAAAGCAAATCACACAATCACAGATCAAAGCTGCAAGCACAAATGTTTTACCGGAGTGACTCCCCGCATAGGCTCTGCGCACATACTTCGACCCCAAAAACTATGAGGATTTCACCCACTTTTATTACCAAAAGAGAAAGCAACTCTTATCACATTTTCGGGTAGTGATCACACCATACAAGATAATGTTCAAAATTTTAAGCACGATGATAGCTTTTGAGTAAAGCTATTCAAAACACAATCTCACAAAAAACAGATTCAAACTGATTTAATACTGCAGTAAAAAACCAGAAATATATCATCGTGATTTAGTCCATGAGATCTTGGTCATGTGGTCGCAAACGGTTCGTCAATCTGATGTATGGATCAAAGTTTATGCTCCTTTGAAGTTCGTCGTGCAATTCTAAAATCTGCAGGGACTGTTTTGCACAAAATGGCAAATCTGGATCAGTTTTTTCTGGCTAATCAGATGATAAATATCAAATTATGTAGAGCATGAAGTTGTGGTCGTCTAGGTACAACTGGTTCGTCAATCGGAGTTCTGGATCAAAAGTTATGCACTTTTCAGCGTCATTTGTCGAACTCATCCTTCCTATGAACTTTGTTGATCTCTTTGAAGCTTGGATTGAGGAATCCGACCAATGGAGAAGGATGATTAATCTCTGAATATTTTGGCTCAATGGAATTCAATGGGATACTTCTCATTTTATACAGATATGAGTTTCTCTTCAATTAGAACATTTAGTCTTCAAATCTTCAATCAAATCTTCAATCAAATCTTCATGGTGCATGAAAGGAGTGTTTAAATAGGAGAGCATCCAATCCTATTGAAGATAGGATTCTTCTTAAGATAAGAATCCTTTTGATGTAGATCTCCTATTTAAATCAAATCTTTATCCACAGGCAAATCCTATTGAAGATATGACTTCTCATTAGGTAAAACTCATTTTTGAATCCAATTAAATCTTCAATCTTTGACTTAGGCAGCCCTATTGAAGATATGACTCCTCATTAGATAAAACTCCTTTTAGAATCCAATCTAATCTTCAATATTTGACTATGTCAAATCCTATTGAAGATATGACTCCTCAATAGATAAAGCTCCTTTTAAATCCAATATTTGACCAATCAAATCTTCAATCTTCATGAACCATTGGATCTTAGATAAGTGTGGATGAGGTAGGATTCTTTTGAAAATTATTTGCACAAGTAATTATCCACACATAATTCTTTTCGCACAAACAATTCCTTTTGCATAATTGACCCTGAAATCACTTAATGAAAACGTTATTACCACATGACTTGTTTGTCACCATCAAAATTAAAAGTGTGACCTAGTTAGTGGGATAACTAGGCCAACATTCTCACCCCTTTTGACGATAGCAAACAAGCCTTGAAAAATTGAGATAAGATATTAAAGAGCAAGTGGTAGAGTGCACATGTTCATGAAACATTCAATGCTCTCCATATCTATGTGCTCTCATGAAAACTTGTGACAAGAAACCCTTCAAAGTATGCATCACATGCATCGCAATTTTTCTATCTTTCACCGTTTTGCCATCATGCAAAAAGTATTCTACCATGCTCTCGTGCTCCCCTAGATTTATGCATCAATGTTCTATCTTCTCTTCCCCTTTTTTTGACATCAATCGAAAGGAATGAACATGAGCAATAGAATATCGGTAACTTTATTAAAATTTGTTAAGCAAGAGACATGAAATAAGATTAGCATATCGAAGAAACACGAAATTGATGAAAACACTTTCATACCAATGTTTAATCCCTACGTGATCAAAATATGTGGAATGTCATGAATCATAGGGATGGTAATGGGCATGTCCAAAGCCCGATTGGGATTCCAATTGGGCATGCCACATTTCCATCCCTACTAATCCTTCATTAGTTCTATGATAGAACTAATGAAGGAAGGATTAGTAGGGATGGAACTAATGAAGGATTAGTAGGGATGTCAATGTGGCATGCCCAATTGGAAGCCCAATCGGGCTTTGGGCATGCCCATTACCATTCCTAATGAATCATCGAAAGCATACGGTCATTGCTTAAATATAAATAGAAGATATCATCAAATAACTGACTTGAATAAATTGTTCATGCGTATAGCACCTAAAAAATCAAACTCATATATTGTCTTAAACAACTTTTTCTATATTCATCTCTTTGGAATACCTATCAAGCATGATGTGCGGAGACAACTAATGTAGGATACAGTTCGGTCCTCGGGTTTGCACCATAGGGGCACGAATCACCGCAAGTGCACGGTGCACTATAGTATAGAAAGATTATCGAACTCAGGGAGGCGATTGTTTAATGCTTAGCTTTATATGGAAGGAGGAGAGTGTCTGGTCAGGAGTTGTCATGATTGATTGATGGGTTGATTGTGGGAATCGAGAGTTAATTAGAATTTAAATGTCTAAGGCTTTCGAGATTCCCCGCAAGGCCCTTCGGTCAGGGATGCTAGGTTAAATGGCCCTACGTCGGACGATGGATTAGGGTAGGAGTGTCACATCCATCGATGAGAACGAGTATTTAACTTTCGTTGTTCCTACTCGTCTAACGCATCCCTATGCAAAACCGTGCTCTCGCAGTCGGCTTCACACAGGAATGCATGCATTAAGCTTGACACTTGGTCCCGTCTTGCAATCTCGTATCCACTCTGGTGATCTATAGATTGCGACGCTATCATATGTTGGTTCGAGTGATCGAACTACTTTTGTAGTCATCGGTCAGCGGATCAAGAATTGGTGGTCGCCCTAGCTCTCGAGTCACTCTCGAGATCACGAACTCTAGAGACGGCAACTAAGCCCAAATCGGATTCGTGGGGATTCTCCCTAGGATATGGAGCCGCCTTCGCGATACTCCGATCCAAAGGCTAATCCCCCAAAACCCTAGTTCAAACCATCATATGGCAACCCTAGATTGATCCGACATGGGGTCTAACCTAACATCCGATCCCTAGAAACCTAGGGTTCATCCCTAAGCCCTAGAAACACACTACTATAGCATGGCAAAAGCTCTAATTATGATAGCAATAGAGTTAGACATATTTAACCGGTCAAATTACATGAAATTAATTTCAATAGAGAGAGCAAGAGAAATAAAAGCAATCGTAAAGAAATCAAGAAAATCCAACCACAAACAAAGAAATGGATTGAAAAAGAGATTACTAAAAGAGAGTTCCCCAAAATAGCTCTAAAGGTTTTAGCTACATAAAAACAGCTTAACCTATTCTAAAAAACGTTCACTATTTATACAAAACAGTTTGGGTTCAGGTTTTACAAGAAAACCAACCCAAAACCCATTAATTTAAGTCAAAATAGGAGTCTGCCGACCTACCGCTCGGTCGAGCACAGTGCTTGCTCGACCGAGCGGTGCCTTGTGAAGCACTCTGCTTGGTGCTCGAGAAGGGGCTGTTCGGTCGAGCGAGTTGAGTCACTCGGCCGAGCGTCATGTCGCTCGGTCGAGCGAATTAATTCCAAATTTGATAGAGCCGTCAACTTGAATTCCTTGGGCTCCTCTGACTACTAGCTCGGTCGAGCGGGCTGGGCGCTCGGCCGAGCACCCCGATGGCGCTCCTTGGTGTATCACAGCTCGACCGAGCCATCATGCGCTCGGCCGAGCGATCTAACATGAATCTCCTAATCTCCTTCTCTTCTTCTCTTCATTCTCCTCTTCTTCTACTTCTCTCTTCTTCTACTCCTCTCCCTCTCTTCTTTGGCCTCCTTGGGTTGTCATGGCAAGGCAAAGCGAGCTTTGGCATCGATGTTGTGTCCAGAACACCATATCACTCCGAATCGCATCGAATTCCCTGAAAACACATAAAACATCGAAAGGATCAAGAATATCGAGAAAAGCGCGATATAATTTGAAAATATGGATTCGGGTGATCGAATCAACATGGAAATGCATGGTAAAAACATGGAAAATATAGACACAACAGATACCATGGTCATTTAGAGTTGAGATGTGCTAAGTGGTTTCTTCATCTACCATATTTCATACGAATTGCTCAAAAAACCCTCGAAATCTGGTTATTAGCCGTTGATATCAAAATGATTTTCATATTCTCATTTTCCTTTCTTTTTCATTTCCATAGGCTAATTTTTCTCAATATTCTTTCATTTTCTTTTTTTTCGTGGTTGTCTCAAAATTGTGACACATGAATGCATCTACATATTCGACTTCTACTACTTAATTGCTCCAAAGAAAATCATATATTATAAGTTAAAAGACAATAAAAAGAGTTTAATCTTTTAAAGACTAAACATTATCCAACAATTTACTATAAGTTACATGACTATATCGACCAAAAAAATTTAAACAATTAGGCATGCTAACAATAAACAATCAACTATGCACAATTTGAGTATGTGGATTTTTAATTAATATAAAATGTCATCATCAAAATCATATTTAATGTTTTTAAGATTTCTAACATATTTCATGCCAAATGCTCATCGGAATTTCAACTATATCAATGATAAACATATGCTCATGCAAGCAATGAAATAGTCTATGATGTCATGCATCAACATAAGCTCACAGAAATTCCCATGCATCAAATATGCCAAAAATAACCATAACCTTCTTTACCTTCATTCGTTCAGATCAACACCATTTTTGCCAACACGATGTATACTATCACCTAGACCTCAATGATGCACCTGCAAAAAAATATGCACATCTTGGTATCCATTTTGTGGATCTGGAAGAGTTAGTACATGATTTGCTTTGCTTATTAAGATGTCTAGGAATCCACATGAATTTTTCAGGATAAATGCAAGCAAAGCAATCATGGATTACATGTCCTTTCTTATTACAATAGAAGCATGTAATATTAGAATGACAATAACGAGAAGAGGACATTTTGCATCATGAGTGCTAGATGGAAAGCTTGTGTATCTAGCGAATATTTTCTCAACGGGTTTCTTAGGATTCTTAGACGGTTGCTTCTTTTGTTTCTTTTTGAACCCTAGGCCATGTGTGCTAGAATGATTATTAATCCATCTATCATCTCATTGAAGCTCTTTTGACTACTATTGAATTTCTTTATTATGTTTCTAAGGTCTTCATTTTCTTTCTCTAGTTCATTAATCCTAGCAACATAAATTTTCTCTTTCTTGTTTTCTTCTATTTCACTAGCAATATTTTTTCCTTTAATCAAATTATTTTTTTTCTCTCACAAGCTCCTCTATTTTTTCTTCGTGACTAGAAACCTTTTGATTTAAGTATTTAATTTCAAAATCTTTAGAATTTAAAGAGCTAGTTTTCTCATTTGAATCTTTAACTAGATTAGAGTTTTCAAGCTTTAACTTAGCTAATTTTTTGTTAGCTTCTTTTAATTCTAAGATCTTGGTCTCTAAGGCGGTTTCATTAAAGCTATTTATAATTTTTTTGTTCCTTCCATTTGATGAAAAGCTCACCTCTCTCATGTTCAACAGATCCAAGACGCTCTTCTAATGATTTACGAAGTTTCTTAAGCATAAAATATCTAGTGGCTATGTCTTCGAAGAGTTCTACTATATATTCATAAGCTTCTTCCATGTCAGAATACATATTCGCACTATAGCTATGAGCATCAATAGAGAAGCGTTCAGATTTTACCTTTTCGTCTCCCGCAATGAAGCAAGTTTGTTGTTTTTGATGTTGAAACGGTCTTTCTTTATCCTTGGGCAATGAGTTTTGATGTATTGGGTGTTTTCGTATTTATAGATGCTTTAATTTTCGTGCTTATCCTAATTGTTGGTTCAGTTTATGCATGGTGAAAAGGAGCATTGGAATGGTCTTAGCTGAATTTTCAGATAAAAAAAAAATAAAAAGGGATGAAAAGATTCCATTGAGACAGTTATGAATTTGATTGATTTTCCGTTACTGGACCAAACAACCCCCAATTCAGTTATTTCAACTACATGTCTTTAATTTGAGCTGCATATCCCATCCTGGAAACCGAAATACCTACATTAATAGCGGGTCAGATTCCCGCTTTGAATAGATCGGCAGATAGAAATATTTGTCCATCTGTAATGGAAATTACATTAGTAGGAATATAAGTCGAAACGTCTCCAGATTGAGTCTCAACTATTGGTAAAGCAGTCATACTCCCTTCACCTAATCTGGAACTTAATTTTGCGGCTCTTTCTAAAAGTCATGAATGCAAATAAAAAACATCTCCTAGATAAGATTCACGACAAATATTCATTTATACGACGCGATTCTAGATTTTATTCAAGTCAAGGAGTATATTTTATTTTGGTCTAGATCAAATAGAATAACTAGACTACAATTCGTATTGAGGATAAGATAAAACAGACTTCACTGATATGCCCCAATTTGGAAGATATTATATCCATTTCGTTTGAGCAGAAACAAGAGATGAATCAAAAGTTTTGCACCATGAACTTTGTACCGCATATGTCACTTAGACAGACTCTTGAAAGTAGCGTAAGTAAGAGTGAAGAAATAGAATAAATATGAAACAAATGCCAGAGGAATCATTACCACAAGGCATAGAAGGGGAGGTCATAAGCGTCTATACCCAAAAATTGATTTACGACGGAATGCAAAAGACATATCTGGTAGAATTGTAACCATAGAATACGACCCGAATCGAAATGCATACATTTGTCTCGTACACTATGGGGATGGTAAGGAGATATTTTACATCCCAGAGGGGCTATAATTGGAGATACCATTTTTCTAGTATAGAAGTTCTTATATCAATGGGAAATGCCCTACCTTTGAGCGCGGTTTGAACTTTTGATTTACGTAATTGGAAGTAACCAATCAGGTTTATGAAGAAACCTAGAAATCAATCGCTGATCCAAAACATTGAATAAAATAGTACCCGACGGTTCACAAGCGGCCGAGTATTCATTCCATAAGCGCTTATTCGATCTAATCGTGCCGCGTAATCTTTTAAAAGGTGTTTTGAGTGAGTTAATTCAGCTCCATGGTTTCTTTCCTTTGAATAAAAATACAAAAAAAATCGAAATAAAATGAAAATATAGAATAGAAGCGATTTCTATGTCTACTATGCCTACCATGAACTCCCATTTTGTACTAAGAATCCTTGCTTGTTGGATTGAATTAGTTTAGTTAGAGTTGCGAACTTATAACTTAATAATAAATTCTTTTATTTCAATAAAAAACTTTTTATTCTATTAGAAAGAATAAAAGGATGGGAGAATAATAAAATTTCTTAAACATAAAGCGGATTATCATACATATTCGTGTAGAAAGATGAATAGGTACACTTCATTTAGTTCTCATTCTTTGCACTTATTAACTATTTAATATTATTTATAATAGACATATTTACCATAAGATATCTTTATAATAGGTACAAATATGAAATCGAGGTACCCATTATATGATAGATCTTAACTTACCCTCTATTTTTGTCCCTTTAGTGGGTCTAGTATTTCTGGCGATTGCAATGGCTTCTTTATTTCTTCATGTCCAAAAAAATAAGATTGTCTAGATCCGATGTGACAAAATTTCATCAATTTTTTTCAATACTGAATCATATCATAATACAGATATTTATTTGGTACATAGATTTGTTTAATGTAATATGGTACGATATGTGGCTTTTTCTAAAAGGGTATTAAAAAAGCCAAGGCTTCCTCGATCTAGTTCGTGCCCTTCCCTGCCAGAAGCTTGAGCTCTTTCTCTTAGTTGCGGTGAGCGGGAGTGTATCGCTCTGCTTGTGAGGGTGAGGGTAGAGTTCGACGAAGCCTGCATCGAAGTCAGATGGTAGAAGGGTAACTTGCCTTGTCAAAGTCGATGTAGCTTCTGTCGCAGTTGTTTGAGCTGGGCTCATTGCTTTCGAAAAACTTGCAAAGTCGTATTATTCTCAACCTACTTAGATTTTGGTAAAAGTTATGTCTTGGTCTGAGTGGGGATATCATTTCTCTTTTTCATGTCTATGGAGTTTTGAAAAATCCAAACATCTCAGAGATAGATATAAAGTTTGAAACTTGTTGAGCGAACCACACACCTTTGTATACGTCAGGAATCCATTGATGAAAAGGGGCTAGTGAAAGCTTGAACCCAATTCCTACAGTGATGGATATAAGCGCAATTGAAATTCCTGGATAGTTATACATTTGTGTATTGATAAGACCATTCACTATTTCTTGAAGCTCGATCTCCCTCCAGATGAACTATATAGTCAAGAGAAACCATGAACCAGAATAGAAGAGCTTGCCTCGTGCAATGAGAAAATATTTTGTAGTAGCATCATCTCATATTTGATCCCTTTGAATTCCATATTCGAAGTTTCGGTCGGATCTATTCATTAAAAAGAATCGATTTGATACATTTCTTATGTACAAATATGTGCTTTATTGGATTTGAATCAGATTTCGGATCAATCTATATTGATTGACTACCTCTATGATGTTGTTGCTAGAAAATACTGCGGTTTTTAGTTTTGGATCTTCCAAATCATTCCTGCAGTAGATGATTTTCGAAATAAATATTCCTTTTGATACGCATCGAAAAAGAATAGCGATTTATTCATACGGAGCATCCATTAACAAGAAGATAAAATCAAAAATATCGACAAATTCTTGTGTGGTCTAAGGAAATAAAAAAACTGCTCTCTACAATTTAATATATATATATATCGAATTTAAATATCAGAATAGCTGATATAGTCACGATTCAAGGGGTTAGGTCCACTTACTTTTTTATTTCAAATTTTATGGTGGATTTGGTAGGAACAATGGGAAAGTAGGAATACTTTGGTTTGTCGATTAAAATAAGTAATGTGGCACCATCCAATGTTCTATCTATTCACTTACTTATTTATAGTATGGAAATGCATTCATTTCCTCTGCATCGATTCCGATCTATGATACTATCGGAGTGAAATAAGGGATCTAAGTAAGAACAGAGGCTAGACTTTATTAGTAACAAGTAAATACTTTGTATGTAAGAAAATCGAGATGTTATGGAGGATAAACACCAATAAAATCAAAAATATACAGGAGATAGTCCAAAAAGCACTTAATTATGATCAAATTTGTAAAGCCTACTTGGATATTGAGCATTTACCTGTAAGAATTGAATTCCTTTCTTGTAATGAATAGTTGCAACTCTGGAAATGGAATCAGGATAAATATTTTCTTACATAGAGTCATTATATATGTATGGATATGTATTTCGTCGTCTTCTGAAGAAAGCTCCTCTGCATCGTTTTCTCCCCAAGTTCCAACCATTCCTCGCTTGGACGACCTCTTGCTTCTATTTCCTTCTTTTTCTTTCCTTTTGTTTTTCAGAAGAGGACAACCAATTTTTATGTGCCCCTTTTGTTGCAATTAAAGCATCTTGGTGCAATGTCCTCTTCTTCATCTTTTCCCTTCTTCTTGATTCCCCAAATATTGCCAGTCATTTTTGTGTTGTTTCGTAGAAATGCTCTGAAGTCTCTTGTTAGGGAATCCATCTCTACGTCGTCTGAATCATCCTCAAGTCTGAACTTAAACGCTGTGAAGGCCAAATCTTTTTCCTCATCTCCTTCTTTTTGGATTTCTCCTTGTCACGCCCCGCTTCCCAAAGCTGGAGGCGAGACGTGAAAAGGTCCGCACAGACGTGGAGCTGTGAAGCCACACGCCTGATAAGCGTCAATAAAACATATGCAGGTCCATGTAACCACGGGCAGAACAAGATAATAACACAAGGAGATACAGAAACAAAATCCCAAATCTCAGCAATGTCCAAACATAAAAATTAAGTTCAACATCCAGAAAAGCCACCAGGCTAAAAGAAAGAGTCTAGGCCCAAAACATGGCCAACAAAAGCCAACACGGCACAAAGTATTGGTGCTACGCACCGACAACTAAAGCAGTCTAAACAACAACACAAATAGTCTCTACGACTGATCGCCCGTGTCCTCAAACTCCTCGATGAACGCGGGCTCTGACTCAGCGTCAGCGAACACCACGTCCTCAGCAGCAACCTCAGGCTCAGGATCTAACATGTGTCACCCAAAAGAGTAAAGGGGCACATGTCAGCAAGTCTAAAAGACTTGGGCCAGGAAACTGAAAGGAAGGTAAACTAACAACCTAGCAGTTATAGTATGATGCATAGCATGACCAGTTTAGTATGTGAGTAACAAATAAGGTAAGGTGCAAGTGACAAGTAACAAGTAGCAAGTATGGCATGGATGACAAGTTTTACAAGTATAAACACGGACAAGTACAAGTCAAGTAAATCACGTCAAGTAAACACGTCGTGCTCAGAGATTACGTCTTCTGGCTAGAGTGGCGGATCAGGCCAACTCGTAAACTCAGGTGATCGCTTATCCCTACCCCTCCACGTGTATCGAGCCAGGGCATTACCCCCGAACACGTATGCTCGCTTATGGATCACGAGCCAGGAAGTGTTTTTGACACGTATGGCGTAGGGTTATGCCCGCATAACGGGTGCTTAGCCGGATCAAGTAGTACAAGTATTGTAGCGTGTGCTACGAATGCAACATTCAACATGGATAGCATGGCATGTACAGATATTTCGCGTACCGTTAATTGAATTTAAAACATGACAGATAAGATGCAATTAATTGAAAGAAGTCGGGTCTAGCTTCGTTGTCAAGCTAGATCCTGGGATTTGCACCTAGGCGAGTATCATTTCGTCGCCTAGTCTCTTTTACGCCTACGACAAGCAAATGGCCTAAAGCGTGGCCTAAAATCCTAAGTAGCAAGTTTCACTTGCCTAATACCGAGGATGACGATCAACGAGGCACGTCACAAAATGTTAAACTACGGAGATGGAATCGCTGCCATGGCAAAACAATATTAGTTCGATTAGAGTTTAGCAAAAATCACAAAGTGGGCTATGAGAATATTAAAGGATCGATTTACTACCGTATCGTAGCGGAAGAACGATGCCGAGCAAGCACGGCAACGGAAGAACGATCCGGAGAACTACGGCTCATATCTGGAAACGGGGAGAAAATATGGAGAAATGGGATTTTATGGGGTTTTGGGGGTTGGAGGCGGCCTAAAGCATGGTGGCCGGCCTAAATGGAGATGGAGAGGGGCTCTTGAGGAAGGAGGAATGGCTAGAGGAAGGTTGGGAAAGATCAGAGGTCAAGGGGGAAAGGAAATGGCCAAGAGAAGAGAAAGAAAGAAAGAAAACACGATTGGGGTATAAATAGGAAAAGTTACGGCGGTTGGGCAAACCCTAGGTTTACGACAGCGGTTAGTCGGTCAAAGAAGAGTTGTTGACCGACTAGTTCGAGAACTAGTCGGTCGGTAGACCAACTGTGACCGACTAAAAGCAAACAGTAACTCAGGTCGTCAAAATGGTCAATGAATTAGTCGGTTAAAGAACAATGGCCAACCGACTAGTTTGCAACCTAGTCGGTCGAAAAATGTTCTTAGACTGATTAACGATAAACAGTAGCTTAGGCGAAATTTACTGAAGGAAACTAGTCGGTCTGAGAGCAAGTTCTGACCGACTAGTTTCACATCTAGTCGGTCGGTAGTTGTTCTTAGACCGACTAAAAGTAAACAATAACCTCTGAATAATTGATTTAATGAACTAGTCGGTTCCAGAAGAGTTCCTGACTGACTAGATTGGAATCTAGTCGGTTGGTTCCCCTTCTTGAACCAACTAACGTGCACGGAAAGTCTCGAATCGAAGCGCGAAGCTCCGGGAAGGATTCCTATGACTCCTAGGCTCAAACTAACTCTAAGATCTGAGCGATTTGAAGCTCGTCACGAATGACTTACTCCAAACCCAACGATCTAAGGAAGAAGCTAGAAAATCACAACGAAACGAACGAAAACGAAAGCTACGGGGATGGAAAATCACACATAAAGAGAAAATCCACCAAAACATATATATAATATAGATAATCCAAATACATGAAAAACCAGTTGTTACATCCTCCCCAACTTAAGAAAATTCCGTCCTCGGAATTTCCCAACACTCACGTGTCCGGAAACAAAAGTGGGAAGCGCTCTCGCATCTCATCCTCTCTCTCCCAAGTAGACTCTCCTCGCGAGCCGTGTCGCCACATCACCCTCACAAGATTGACAACCTTGTTCCGGAGCGATTTCTGACGCATGTCCAAAATCAGCACTGGCTGCTGGTCATACGTCAAATCTGGGCGAATGGTGATCTCCGAGAAATCCTCATCATGAGATGGATCGCTGATGTATCGACGAAGCTGCGACACATGGAAAACATTGTGAACTCCTTCCAAAGATGGCGGCATGGCCAAGCGGTAGGCTACCTCACCAACTCTCTCCAGAATGTCAAACGGTCCAATGTATAGCAGGCTCAACTTCCCTCGCTTCCCAAAGCGAATCACACCACGATTCAGGGAAATCTTCAAGAACACATGGACTCCAGGCTGAAACTCCAAAGGACGACGTTTAGCATCTGCCCAATGCTTAAAACGGTCCTGAGCAATCCTCAACCTCTCCCGAATGTTCCTGACAACATCCACAGCCTCCACAATCATCTCAGGTCCCAACAGCTCTCGATCACCAACGTCATCCCAACTCAAAGGCGATCGACATTTCCTCCCATAAAGCGCGGCGAAAGGCACCATGCCAATACTTGCCTGGAAGCTGTTGTTGTAAGAGAACTCCACCAGATGTAGATGGTCCTCCCACGAACCCTTGAAATCCAACATGCATGCCCTCAGCATGTCCTCCAAGATCTGAATCGTCCGCTCAGACTGGCCATCTGTCTGCAGATGGTACGCCGTGCTGAAACTCAGACACGTACCCAAACTCTTCTGCAAACTCTGCCAGAACTGAGATGTGAACCTCGTGTCTCTGTCCGACACGATACTCACGGGGACTCCGTGAAGTCAAACGATCTCCTGCACGATTCACGTTACATCACCATCTAAACTAGGAAAAGGAAATAGAAACGGAGAGTAAAGAATTTACCTCCATGTATCTCCTTGCTAGCGCCTCAGTGGACTGTCCTACTCGGAATGGGATAAAATGCGCGGATTTGGTCAATCGGTCTACGATCACCCAAATCGCATCATTCTGCTTCGGACTCCGAGGTAGTCCAGTCACGAAATCCATAGTGATGTGTTGCCACTTCCACTCCGGAATCAGAAGCGGTTGTAGCAACCCTACCGTACGCTGATGCTCCGCCTTTACCTGCTGGCAAACCAGACACTTGGCTACACTCCGAGCCACACCCCTCTTCATACCATGCCACCAAAAGTTCAGATGAAGATCCTTGTACATCTTGGTGCCACCAGGATGCACAGAATACGACGAACTGTGTGCCTCCACCAACAACTCCTCTCTGATATCCCCAGCTGGCACACACAACCTAGCTCCATACCTCAGCGAGCCATCCTCATGAATCAAAAAGTCAGTCCGCAGACCGGCTTCCACCTGCTCCCGAATCTTCACCAGCTTCGGATCCTCAGCCTGACCAGCCTTGATTCTATCCACGATCGTCGACTGTATCTGCATACACATCAACGAAGAAGCTTCCCCAGGAAGAACAATCTCAACACCAGACTCACAAAAATCCTGCTGCAATCTCCACTGCGAAGTCAACATCATCACCGTTGGAAGCCTACTCAGCGCATCAGGAACCACATTCACCTTGCCAGGGTGATACTGCAAATCGATCTCATAATCCGCCATGAGCTCTAACCATCGACGCTGTCGCATGTTGAGCTCCTTCTGAGTGAAAATATACTTCAAGATTTTGTGATCGGTGAAGATCTTCACTTTCTCACTCAGTAGGAAGTGCCTCCAAATCTTGAGCGCAAACACGACAACAGCCAACTCCAAGTCGTGCGTCGGGTAATTCTTCTCATGAGTCTTGAGCTGACGCGAAGCATAAGCCACAACATGCCCGTGCTGATGCAACACACAACCGAGACCCTTGCCAGAAGCATCGCAAAAGATCTCGAATCCTCCACTGCGATCAGGCACAACAAGAATAGGGGCAGTCGTCAATCTCTCCCTCAGAACACCAAAAGCATTCACACAATCACCCGACCAAACAAAAGGTACATCCTTCCGCGTCAATCTGGTCATCGGCTCGGCAATACGGGAAAAGTCCTTAATGAAGTGCCGATAGTAACCAGCAAGCCCAAGGAAACTCCGGATCTCAGATGCTGACTGTGAAACAGGCCACTCTCTGATGGCCCTGATCTTCTCGGGATCCACTGAAATACCATCTCCAGATACCACATGCCCGAGAAAAGCAACTCTATCCAGCCAAAACTCGCACTTTGAAAACTTAGCATACAAGCGATGCTTCCTCAAAATCTCTAACACTGTCCTCAAGTGCGAGGCATGCTCTTCCTCCGACTTCGAATAGATCAGAATGTCGTCAATAAAGATAACGACAAACTTGTCTAAAAAGTCGTAGAAAATCAGGTTCATCAGATTCATGAAAACTGCGGGAGCGTTGGTTACACCGAAGGGCATAACCACAAACTCGTAGTGTCCATACTTCGTCCTGAAAGCAGTCTTCGGAACATCTTCCTTCTTCACCTTCAGCTGATGATAACCACTCCTCAGATCCAACTTCGAAAACACTCTCGATCCTCCAAGTTGATCAAAAATATCATCGATGCGAGGCAACGTGTATTTATTCTTAATGGTCACCGCATTCAGCTCCCTGTAGTCCACGCACATGCGACGCGAACCATCCTTCTTTTTCACCAGCAACACCGGTGCTCCCCACGGAGACACACTAGGATTGATATAACCCTTCTGCAAAAGCTTATCCAGTTGCTTTCGCAATTCCTCCAACTCAGCAGGTGCCATACGATAAGGCACTTTCGAAATCGGCTGCGCTCCCAGAATAAGATCAATCGAAAATTCGAGAGCTCGATCGGGTGGCAACCCAGACATCTCCTCAGGGAAGACGTCATCGAAGTCCCGCACTACAGCAGGCCTCTCCAGCTCCATCTGCATAGCCACAAACTCCACCGGTCTGGCCCAAAATCTGACAGGGCCAAGCAAACTGCTACCCCGGCTGAACTCAAATACTGGGTGTCCGGGAATCTCGAACACCACCTTCTTCTTCTGACAGTCGATCGTAGCATAGAAGCTCGCAAGCCAGTCCATCCCAAGGACCACATCATAGTTGAAGATGTCGTGGACAATGAAATCAGCATAAAGCTCATGTCCACAAACCACCAACATGCAAGAATTGTAACCACGATGCACCGAGACCACACCATTCCCTGTAACGATGTTCCAACTCTTGGGAAGAGGGGACGTCGACAAGGAATGCTCCTCCACGAAGCTCTGATGCACCTGAGTCAAAGAGAACTCGTGCAGGAAATGTGCAAACCAGAATCACACCTACAAACAGTCTAACAATCAAGCCCTAGTCTAGCAAATAATCATGTGCAAGCAACCAAACATAATCTAACAATCAAAACCAAATAAGAAAGGAATTGCTAGATTGAGGATTACCTGCGATAACCTCATCCACAGCCATGCTCTCCACCTCGGTCATCAAAAAGGCCTGCCTCCTCGGTGGAAAAGCCTGCTGAAAAGCCTGCCTCTGTGGGACAAGAGCTGCTCCACGTCCAGCAGGAACATGTGCTCTCTGTTGCAACGGCTGTGCTGCAACAGGTACCCTCCAAGGCTGCTTTGACTTTGGACAGTCCTTCATGGTATGGGTAGGATCTCCACAAACAATACACTGGCCCAGGAATCTCCTACACTGCTCCTTGATATGCCCGGTCCTGCCGCAGAAATGGCAAGTCTTCTGAACAGGCCCTCCTGGCCTCTTGAACTGAACTGGCTGGTTGGGCCTGAACCCCGGCCTAACCACAGCCCTGGCCTGCTCCACAGGCCTCTTCCCAGCACCAGAAACATGTCCTCTCCTCTGGCTCAGGTTCAGCTCCTGCCTCCTCGCAGCTACCAGAACTTTCTGATAAGAGTCCAGATCAGAGGAAGACACAAAACTCTGAAGCTCCAAAGCAAGTCCCTGCAGGAACCTCTGAGCCCTCTCATCAGCATCCTGCACCATCTTCGGTGCGAACCGACTCAGCCTAGTAAACTCTTGGTGGTACTGGTCCACCGTCAAGCTCCCATGCTTCAGCTCAATAAAACGCTGCAGCATCTCCTTCCTGGCAGCCTTCGGAAAGAACTCTTCATCAAACCTGGACTTAAAGGTAGCCCAAGCTATCGGCTCCACCAGCATCTTCTCTTCCGCATCCCACCAGTTCCGAGCATTATCCTTGAGTTGCCTCTTCACCAGATCAACCCATCCAGCCGGGCTGATCTTCGCCATCTTCAAATTATCCTCTATGTTCCGAATCTACTCATCGGCAGCTAGAGGACCCTCAGACCCATCAAAATAAGCGGGACCCAGCTCCCGAAATTGCTTCGCTCCCGGCTCGGAGCGAGGGGCATCCTGGATTGCCCGAGCAGCTCGAACAACTGGAGCATTCTGGACTTGCAGGAGCACGCCCTGCTGCACCTGTATCATCTTAAGCATCATCCGCATCATCTCCCCATTGGTGGGCTCTCGCTCAGGCTCCTCGTCATGAGGGGGCGCGCTACCACCACCACGGGTAAATCGCCTTCCTGCCATCTAATGACACAGAAAACGAAACAGATTAGACCCATAGCTTATGACTCGGATGTCGAACTTAGTTTATTGGACATTCTAATATTACTATCGTTATTCCGATAATCGCAGTTACAGAAGGGGACGACCTGCATGGGACACCAACAAAACCTGTCACGCCCCGCTTCCCAAAGCTGGAGGCGAGACGTGAAAAGTGTTGGATCCTGTGGATGGCAAGCAACACTAGAAGGGGGGGTTGAATAGTGTTGATCAAATACTATAACTTTTTCGCTCAACGATATTAACACAAATAAATTCCTTCTAACGTTGCCTAAGAAACCAAGTAGAGTGATCTACGCTTGGTTCTTAATCAACAATATAATTAAAAATGCACAGCGAGATTTCACAGCAGGTAGTCGACTCCTTATGAGCAGTAGTCGACTCCCAGAGAATATGTGAGGACAAATAAAATATGAATGTGAATTTCAGCGTATATGGATAAAATTGATCTTTGCAGTAAATAGAAGATATAAATGAAAAGATAATCAAACACAGAAAATGCAAGCGCAAAGACAAGGATTTTTATCCTGGTTCCCCACAACCCAGGGTACGTCCAGTCCCCGACCAATCCGGTACGAGATTTCCACTATCTGCCTTGGCAAATACAAGCACCTAACTTCACTCGTTAGGATTTCCAACGACCTAGCCTTGACCAGGATTTCCGAACACAACACCTAGACTTGTCTAGGGTTCACCCTTGCCTCACAAACCGAGGACTTTCCAACTGGCAACAACTAGACTTGTCTAGTGTTCCAACAAATAACACAATAAGAGATTTGTTCAATACTCTTCAATAAATGATAGAGATTGAAAATACACCCGATTCTATAGCCAATCAAAAGATAGACAATTGTGTAGTGGCTTAATAGAATGATAGTCTAGATCACACAAAGATACGAGATAAGTTCTTTGTGATCTAGAGCTTTTTCAAAAAATCCTTCAAATAAGATTAAAGAGAAATAATAGAGAGGATTTTTGAAAAACAATTTAGCCAACAAAATAATAATATGATCTTCAAAAGAATTGGAAAAAATATTGCAAGATCAAAAACTGAAATTAAAATTGGCTAGAGAAAAATGAGAGAGCTTTTTGATTCACGAGAGCTTTTGCGAATTTTGATTTTCAAATGTTGTATTTTTCACAAAAGAATTAAGCTCTATTTATAGGGAAAAAACTGGGATTTGAATTTTGAATTTCGTTTGACTTTTGTCCCAAAAATTTCGGAGTAAATTGCTCAAAAGAATTTAAAATTCAAATTCAAAACGTCTGAAAATTTCCAGCAGGTAGTCGACTCCCTATATAGGTAGTCGACTCCCAGAGGAGTCTAGGAAATTTTCGTCCCTGACAAGTAGTCGACTCCCTACTTTTGGTAGTCGACTCCCAGAGGAGTTTTTCCGGTTGTTCTAGTCAAAAGTGTAGTTAACTCCAGGGTGCGTGGAGTTTCACTACGAGAATTATGAAGAGACTAGAAAAGCTCTTTAAAAACTATTCTTGAAGATAGTTAAAACATTTGTTTTGAAATCATTTGTGTGTGTGTGTGTTGTCTATTTGATATGGCTTTGACAAATATCCTAAAAGACACGACACACTCACACTAGACTCTGAACATGTCTTCGGCAGTTTAGTCAACTTGATGAAGTGAAGATGAGCTTCTCTTTGAGCTTCTTGCTTTGTTTGAGCTTGATCTTCATCACTTGAGTTTTAGCCATGTTCGTCTTTGTCGTGGAGCGTTGATGCGTGCTTCTTGGAGTATTAGTAGAGCTTCACGAAATCTGTATACTTAAAGTGTAGTGTAGTTAGTACACTAAGCATTCATTTGGTGTGCTCATCATCAAAATTACTTAGGGGTGGAATTCAATTTCCATCACTCTCCCCCTTTTTGATGATGACACCCAAATGCAAAATTTGAAGAAATACATGAATATGAATAATATTTTCAAGTATACCATGAATATGAATAATATGTTCAAGTATACTTACTCCCCCTGCTTTGATGCGGTTCTCCCCCTGCATCGAAGCTATTAGAAATACAATTCACATTTTTGCATTATATAAATTTTTCTCCCCCTTGTCATCAACAAAAAGTAAAACATTAATTTCTACGGTTCATTAAAAATGAGAGGAATTCAATTCCATATGCCTGCAATGGAGATGTTAGTTCATAGAACAACTAAGTTTGGCATATCAGATAACTTCATAGAAGCTAGCATCACACAGTAAGAGTTATTACAAACCATAGTTTAAGAGAACATTGTTTTTGAAAAAAAAAGAACCATTGTTTTGAAAATAGAAGTGCATGAAGCTAAGGGTGACCGCTGTTCTTTTTCAGTTCCTTGATCTCTTCAAGGATCATAACAAGCGTCTCTTCAGTCATCTTCTTGCTTTGCACTACGATTTCCTTGAGGTCATCCACCTTTTGATTAAGATCTTCAAATCCTTTCTCCTGTGAGATCTTCAATTTTCCAATCTTTTTAAGGAGCATCTCCTGAAGTTCAAGGATGTAAGCAGGAACTTCTTCTTCTTCCTCGCCGCTTCCTTTTTCTTCTTCTTCACTTTCTTCATCAGAATCTGAAATTACAACCTTCTTACCTCGCCTTGAGGATGATGATCCTCCTTCGGTAGCGATTTGCTCTTCAGGGACGTTCTCATCAAGGTCATGATGGAGATTCATTCTCCCAAGAGCATGAACATCAAAGACACGAGCAGGTTCTAGAATGGTTGTTTCATGATCCAAAGGCACATTAAAGCTAATGAATAGAATGGTCAGATAGTGCCCATGAGAAAGAGTGGAGGAAGGTCTGTCAGATGAAGCTGAAAGTAGGATGGAATCCATGATGACTTTAGCCCAATTCACATGAATGTTTCCAAGAATGGCATAGATGCATTTAGCTTGTTTTTCAGAAAGGATAGCATGACTTCCAGATTTTTGAGTAATGTTATATGACAGAATATTAGCTAAAATTCTCGCCGGATAGCGAAGATGGCTACAAGGAAGTTTGGTCTGAAAGTGTTTACCAGGCAGATACATTCTCTCTAGGATATTCTCGTCAGTCATCTCAATTTTATCGAGGATCATACCGGAGTATGGGATTCCTAGGGCTTCACCTAGGGATTTTACAGTAATTGCAAGTTTGGTATCCAGAACCTTAGTAATGAAACGACTTTTTACGAGATCATAATCCATGTTTGCATAAAAGAGATGAACAAGCCTAGGATAACACATATACACATTTTCTGAGGAGAACAAATTTGCTAAGTTTTGGAAATCTAGCAGACTGTCAATACCGTAATTGATAACATCATTGAGTTTGACAAATCTTTCATGCAAGATAGGTTTCTTAGACACTTTAACAAAATGTTCATAGGTAGTTGATTTGAAGAGATAGGGTAGGATGATTTCTTTCTCAGAATCAACATTAGCAGTAGCAATTTTTCTCTTCTTAGGGAAAGCTCCTTTGAAAGGCATCTAGATAGAGTAAGACAACAAAAATATATTTTTACACTACTAGATAACCAAGAGAAATGAAATAATAAAGTTCATGAAAGTAAAACAATTTTTACCTTGGGTAAATTTGAAGGAAGATGAAAAAATATGCTCCAAAAGTCCAAGCTCCAAGATGAAAACACAAGAGAGGAGAGGGGAAAAGGAGGTAGTCGGCTACCTCTAGGGTTTTCTTGGGGTTTTGTTTGAAGAGGTGAAGAGATGAGGAGAAATAGGAGCCATTAGATCTAGATTTGGGTGGCTAAGATGGGTTTTAGACTTAGTGGGTAAGTTGTCTTAACGGATCTTGACCCAACCACTCAAATAGAACCCAATAGGAGTTAGTCAAAAAAGAGGCAACCCAGAATTTTACGCACTGGTAGTCGACTCCCTCCTGAGGTAGTCGACTCCCTCCTGGGTTGAGTCGTTTTCTCATCCCGGAGAAGGTTTGGTCCAGGTTGAGCGAGCTCTTTTAACAAAAAATATTTTTAGCAATAAAACACAATCATACATATAAATTAACTTATTTCAACCCATTTAAATAATTAATTAAATAAATAAAAGCATTTGTTCCGATTCAGCCGTTTTGACTTCCTGAATTTTCTTCATTGTTTTCCTCCTTTTTAGAGCACCTGAAAGATAAGCGTTTTATGGTACTCTTTGGTTTTGAGTCCGAGGAGTTAGTCCTTAGGAAACCAAACCCAATACGGTTTAGTTCCTTCATGAACAATATACTTATAATCTTTGTTAAAATGAATCTGTTGAACAAAGTTAGTAGCGTACCTTTCTTTTTGCTGATCAGATAATCTTTTTGGTACCCAGATGCTTAAAACATTATTATTAGTATGATGCATCCTAGTGTGCTTAACCCGTTTCTTGGTATGATGAGAATCATAGCCAAGTCCGGTTTTGCTAGATGACAATTTTTGATTATCTATTATATTATCTAGCTTCCCTTTTCCTTTATTGAAATTCTCAATAATTTTCATCGTAGCGTCGTATTTATTTTTGACGGTTACGAGAAGATTATTCAGACTTTCAACCTTTTCATTTACTAGCAAAATATCCTTTTGTAAAAGATCATTTTTCTCTTTAAGAAGACTATTTTCTTTAATAACTTCTTCTTTTTCTTTAGTCTCTTTTTTAGCAATTCTAAGTGTTTTTCTATGTTCTTTAATGAGCTTTTCATGCATTTTGCATAGCTCTTTATATGCTCCACTATAGTCCAAGTCTTCATCATCGCTTGACGATGACTCATTGTCGCTAGATGAATCATGATGCGAGCTTACCTTGGAGGATGTAGATGCCATGAAACACATGTGTGCCGTCTCTCTTCTTTCATCATTATCTTCGTCTGAGGATTCGTCGGATGAAGAATCGTCGCTCTGATCGAAGGCTGCATAGGCTTCTTTCTTTGGTCGTCTAAACTTGCTTCTTGTATTGGTTCGTCTTTCATTATTCTCTTTGTTCTTCCCACGATCTCTGGAATCACGGTTGTTTCTTTCCAATGGACAATCTCTCTTGACATGTCCTGGTTTATTGCAACCAAAACAGATGATACCGTTAGTAGGTCTAAAAGATCGTTTTCCATACTTACTTATGATGAACTCTTTAAAGTTCTTTGAGATGAACGCGATGTGATCTTCTTTGTCCGTGTAATCAAAATCTTCTTCTTGAGCTTTGAATGCAAGATTTTTCTTCTTTGGTTTTTCTTCGATCTTCTTGTCTTCTTCAAGCTCGATCTCATATGCCATAAGATTTCCCATCAGTTCTTCGATGGTGAGATCCTTCACATTGTGAGCTTCTCGAATGGCCGTGGTCTTTCCCTTCCATTCGGGTCGGAGTGATCTTAGTATCTTCATTACCTGTTCATACTCGGAAAGTTTCTTTCCTAGTCCTGCAAGCTCATTTGTAATGTTAGTAAAACGAGTATTCACATCGGTGATACTCTCTCCTTCTTCCATTTTAAAAGTTTCGAATTTTGAATGTAATACATTTATACGAGATTCTTTTACCTTTTCTGTACCTTCGTGACTTACCTGAAGAGTATGCCAAATTTGATGTGCTGTCTCACATTGGGAGACTCGATTGAACTCATTTCCTGTAACAGCGCAAAACAAGGCATTCATTGCTTTTGCATTGAGATTAGCTCTCTTCTTATCATCGATGGACCATTTTCCAAACTCAACGTCGGTGGGTGCGATATACGGGACTTTGGTGATAGTCCATGCTTCAATGTCCAATGACTCTAGATGAGTCTTCATTCGGATTTTCCAGCTGGCGTAGTTGGTTCCGTTGAATAGAGGTGGTCGCATAGTGTTCAGTCCTTCGGAGTGAAAAGAAGTTGACGCCATCACTATTTGTAGCCTCTCTCTGATACCAAGTGTTGGATCCTGTGGATGGCAAGCAACACTAGAAGGGGGGGTTGAATAGTGTTGATCAAATACTATAACTTTTTCGCTCAACGATATTAACACAAATAAATTCCTTCTAACGTTGCCTAAGAAACCAAGTAGAGTGATCTACGCTTGGTTCTTAATCAACAATATAATTAAAAATGCACAGCGAGATTTCACAGCAGGTAGTCGACTCCTTATGAGCAGTAGTCGACTCCCAGAGAATATGTTAGGACAAATAAAATATGAATGTGAATTTCAGCGTATATGGATAAAATTGATCTTTGCAGTAAATAGAAGATATAAATGAAAAGATAATCAAACACAGAAAATGCAAGCGCAAAGACAAGGATTTTTATCCTGGTTCCCCACAACCCAGGGTACGTCCAGTCCCCGACCAATCCGGTACGAGATTTCCACTATCTGCCTTGGCAAATACAAGCACCTAACTTCACTCGTTAGGATTTCCAACGACCTAGCCTTGACCAGGATTTCCGAACACAACACCTAGACTTGTCTAGGGTTCACCCTTGCCTCACAAACCGAGGACTTTCCAACTGGCAACAACTAGACTTGTCTAGTGTTCCAACAAATAACACAATAAGAGATTTGTTCAATACTCTTCAATAAATGATAGAGATTGAAAATACACCCGATTCTATAGCCAATCAAAAGATAGACAATTGTGTAGTGGCTTAATAGAATGATAGTCTAGATCACACAAAGATACGAGATAAGTTCTTTGTGATCTAGAGCTTTTTCAAAAAATCCTTCAAATAAGATTAAAGAGAAATAATAGAGAGGATTTTTGAAAAACAATTTAGCCAACAAAATAATAATATGATCTTCAAAAGAATTGGAAAAATATTGCAAGATCAAAAACTGAAATTAAAATTGGCTAGAGAAAAATGAGAGAGCTTTTTGATTCACGAGAGCTTTTGCGAATTTTGATTTTCAAATGTTGTATTTTTCACAAAAGAATTAAGCTCTATTTATAGGGAAAAAACTGGGATTTGAATTTTGAATTTCGTTTGACTTTTGTCCCAAAAATTTCGGAGTAAATTGCTCAAAAGAATTTAAAATTCAAATTCAAAACGTCTGAAAATTTCCAGCAGGTAGTCGACTCCCTATATAGGTAGTCGACTCCCAGAGGAGTCTAGGAAATTTTCGTCCCTGACAAGTAGTCGACTCCCTACTTTTGGTAGTCGACTCCCAGAGGAGTTTTTCCGGTTGTTCTAGTCAAAAGTGTAGTTAACTCCAGGGTGCGTGGAGTTTCACTACGAGAATTATGAAGAGACTAGAAAAGCTCTTTAAAAACTATTCTTGAAGATAGTTAAAACATTTGTTTTGAAATCATTTGTGTGTGTGTGTGTGTTGTCTATTTGATATGGCTTTGACAAATATCCTAAAAGACACGACACACTCACACTAGACTCTGAACATGTCTTCGGCAGTTTAGTCAACTTGATGAAGTGAAGATGAGCTTCTCTTTGAGCTTCTTGCTTTGTTTGAGCTTGATCTTCATCACTTGAGTTTTAGCCATGTTCGTCTTTGTCGTGGAGCGTTGATGCGTGCTTCTTGGAGTATTAGTAGAGCTTCACGAAATCTGTATACTTAAAGTGTAGTGTAGTTAGTACACTAAGCATTCATTTGGTGTGCTCATCATCAAAATTACTTAGGGGTGGAATTCAATTTCCATCAAAAAGGTCCGCACAGACGTGGAGTTGTGAAGCCACACGCCTGATAAGCGTCAATAAAACATATGCATGTCCCTGTAACCACGAGCAGAACAAGATAATAACACAAGGAGATACAGAAACAAAATCCCAAATCTCAGCAATGTCCAAACATAAAAATTAAGTTCAACATCCAGAAAAGCCACCAGGCTAAAAGAAAGAGTCTAAGCCCAAAACATGGCCAACAAAAGCCAACACGGCACAAAGTATTGGTGCTACGCACTGACAACTAAAGCAGTCTAAATAACAACACAAACAGTCTCTACGACTGATCGCCCGTGTCCTCAAACTCCTCGATGAACGCGGGCTCTGACTCAGCGTCAGCGAACACCGCGTCCTCAGCAGCAACCTCAGGCTTAGGATCTAACATGTGTCACCCAAAAGAGTAAAGGGGCACATGTCAGCAAGTCTAAAAGACTTGGGCCAGGAAATTGAAAGGAAGGTAAACTAACAACCTAGCAGTTATAGTATGATGCATAGCATGACCAGTTTAGTATGTGAGTAACAAATAAGGTAAGGTGCAGGTGACAAGTAACAAGTAGCAAGTATGGCATGGATGACAAGTTTTACAAGTATAAACACGGACAAGTACAAGTCAAGTAAATCACGTCAAGTAAACACGTCGTGCACAGAGATTACGTCTTCTGGCTAGAGTGTCGGATCAAGCCAACTCGTAAACTCAGGTGATCGCTTATCCCTACCCCTCCATGTGTATCGAGCCAGGGCATTACCCCCGAACACGTATGCTCGCTTATGGATCACGAGCCAGGAAGTGTTTTTGACACGTATGGCGTAGGGTTATGCCCGCATAACGGGTGCCTAGTCGGATCAAGTAGTACAAGTATTGTAGCGTGTGCTACGAATGCAACATTCAACATGGATAGCATGGCATGTACAGATATTTCGCATACCGTTAATTGAATTTAAAACATGACAGATAAGATGCAATTAATTGAAAGAAGTCGGGTCTAGCTTCGTTGTCAAGCTAGATCCTGGGATTTGCGCCTAGGCGAGTATCATTTCGTCGCCTAGTCTCTTTTACGCCTACGACAAGCAAATGGCCTAAAGCGTGGCCTAAAACCCTAAGTGGCAAGTTTCACTTGCCTAATACCGAGGATGACGATCAACGAGGCATGTCACAAAATGTTAAACTACGGAGATGGAATCGCTGCCATGGCAAAACAATATTAGTTCGATTAGGGTTTAGCAAAAATCACAAAGTGGGCTATGAGAATATTAAAGGATCGATTTACTACCGTATCGTAGCGGAAGAACGATGCCGAGCAAGCACGACAACGGAAGAACGATCCGGAGAACTACGGCTCAGATCTGGAAACGGGGAGAAAATATGGAGAAATGGGATTTTATGGGGTTTTGGGGGTTGGAGGCGGCCTAAAGCATGGTGGCCGGCCTAAATGGAGAGGGAGAGGGGCTCTTGAGGAAGGAGGAATGGCTCTAGGAAGGTTGGGGAAGATCAGAGGTCAAGGGGAAAGGAAATGGCCAAGAGAAGAGAAAGAAAGAAAGAAAAAACGATTGGGGTATAAATAGGAAAAGTTGCGACGGCTGGGCAAACCCTAGGTTTACGACAACGGTTAGTCGGTCAAAGAAGAGTTGTTGACCGACTAGTTCGTGAACTAGTCGGTCGGTAGACCAACTGTGACCGACTAAAAGCAAACAGTAACTCAGGTCGTCAAAACGGTCAATGAATTAGTCGGTTAAAGAACAATGGCTGACCGACTAATTTGCAACCTAGTCGGTCGAAAAATGTTCTTAGACCGACTAACGATAAACAGTAGCTTAGGTGAAATTTACTGAAGGAAACTAGTCGGTCTGAGAGCAAGTTCTGACCGACTAGTTTCACATCTAGTCGGTCGGTAGTTGTTCTTAGACCGACTAAAAGTAAACAGTAACCTCTGAATAATTGATTTAATGAACTAGTCGGTTCCAGAAGAGTTCCTGACCAACTAGATTGGAATCTAGTCGGTTGGTTCCCCTTCTTGAACCAACTAACGTGCACGGAAAGTCTCGAATCGAAGCGCGAAGCTCCGGGAAGGATTCCTATGACTCCCAGGCTCAAACTAACTCTAAGATCTGAGTGATTTGAAGCTCGTCACGAATGACTTACTCCAAACCCAACGATCTAAGGAAGAAGCTAGAAAATCACAACGAAACGAACGAAAACGAAAGCTACGGGGATGGAAAATCACACATAAAGAGAAAATTCACCAAAACATATATATAATATAGATAATCCAAATACATGAAAAACCAGTCGTTACACTCCTCATTATTTGATTCCTCACCACCCATCATCTTCATCTACACTTTGTATGCTATCAAGTTGTTGGGGGATATATGCGCTCAGTTCATTTGTATTTGATGCAAATGATTTTTTATAATAGATGTGGGAATTTTGCATATGATGTAAATGGAATTAAATATATCGTAAAAAGTGTACGTGCATATTTAATATAATAAATACATGGAAATAGTTACCTGGATGACGGGATCGTCTCGATCTAAACGCAGGTTCAAACAGGGTCGAAAACGGACTCCAAACGCACAAGTTAGAGCCACAAAAACACAAAAAGGGCCTTATAGGGCATTGCGGGTCGGGCACGCCCGACCTGATATAAAGGGGCCTGCACCTAGGCACTGTACGGGCATGTGCCAATGCACCTAGCACGGGCGCTGCATGCGATCGCGTGCCTGCGTGAACGGGTGCTGCATGTGCTTGCACACCCGTGCGCACAGGTGCTACGTGCGTGCCCATACAGCAGCGCATGCATGTTGCACGTGCATTGTGCACATGGCGCACAGGTGGGGCCGCGGGTGGGCCTCACCTGGTGCTAGGGTTTGGCTGGTTATTGTGACGGCTCGGTTTTTGTGAAAAACTGGTTTTTGGGCTATCTTTGGAGCCTCGTTTGAGGGGTCAAACGGACTCAGAATGGAGTGTCATTTCTTCCTACGCGTTCACCATTCAACCCTCTTCGATTTGATAAGTTGTTTCACTTGCGAAGCTCAACGGTGAGTGAGAAAAAATTCGCTAAAGTCTGACCTTTGTGAAAGACAAACTTTAATTAATTTTTTCTCCAAAAACTTTTATTTCCACATCGGATATGGAGTGAAGGGGAGGGATCAGCCACCTACATAAAAAGGGGCCTACTCCCTCCTTGAAACTCGTCCCAAGCTTTAGGTCTGAGTAGCTCCATTAAACGTGAGCAAGCCTGGATCTGAGCCTAAATTAATTATTCTCTTTCTTCCTAAATTCTTCCTTGCTCCTATTCGGGCTTTAGGAAAGCTACGAAGGAGTTCGGATCGGATCCGAAGTCTTGACGGAGGATCCACTCAAGGTGAAATCTTCTTTGGCACGTAGTTGGCTCGGCGACAAGGGTGTTGGTCGCCTCGGGACGTGGTGTGGTTCATGAAGTGGTTCGGCTCGGGACGAGATGCAGCTCGGAACGCGGTTCAACTTGGGAGAAGCGATGCGGGGCCAAAGAAATGATGCTGAAAACGACGCTTCGTATTCTGCGGAAACGAAGTGAAAGGTATGTAGTTTAAATATTCATGCGTTTATAATTGCAAATGTTTGATGGATCTATCCTTAGGGGTTGGTCGGACCCAACCCGAGGTTAGTAGAGATCTTGGCTAGGGTTTTTTATATAGGGCTAGATTTAAAATAGTTTTAAATCTGTTTTCCACAGCTATTTTGTTTTTGTCGTCCGATCGACTTAGGCCTGACGTCGATTATATTGCCCTAAGGACCCAGAAAACCCATCAGTGGTATCAGAGCCTTGTCTACATGATCTATTTTTGCAATTATAAAATTGTATGTGATACATCAGTTTCTCCATCAGATGGAGGTTTTATTTAAACTATGAAATTGTCGTTTTCATGTGACGTTTTATTTTCGAAAATTATTTTTTGAAAATTAGATTTAATTTTAAAATCATGTGATTATTTTAATAATTAAATCTTTAAAATTATGTGATAATTTTTTTGTAACTTAAACTTATGGAATAAAATTTTAAGTTGCATGTTTAGCAAAAAAATTTATGAGATAGTTTTATTTGCTAGGTTGTCATGCTAAAATGTTTAGATGATAAATTTTAATGGTTATATAATGTTTCTTGTTAATTATGTGATAATACAAGAAGAACTATTAGGTTAGCCATTAAAAACTTTAAGAAAATTATATGATAATTTTTCGAAGGACATGTTATGATTTAAACTCGTTTAAATGCCTAATGCATGATTAGGATAGAGCCCTTAACATCCTTATAGTTGATAAGGACATTAATAAAAGTTATTAACCAATCCTAATAGTTTCGAATTTTAGGATTCAACTAGTTGATATGATTAACTAGTTTTAATGAAGCCAATTCTAGTCGATGGCACACATATGGATAATAAGTTTCCTTCAATGGACTATGATCCGGTCTAGTGTGTTTTGACTAGTGTTGTGGATCACCCTAGCTCGACTGGGGATAGTGATTCTGGCCTAGCCAAATCCCTGACCGGGTTCTGCTGGACCGCAAGGATGCGAATTATAATTATGTGACACCGTAGACTATATCTAGTCAATTACGTTAAAAATCTTATCCAAGGTTAACCGTAGCTCTCCTTACTTTTGGACTTTGGGAACCAAAGATTTCATGTTATATTTGTTAAGTCAACTCAAGCTGTAACATGACTATCTTTTGGGAACCAATTCCATTAAACATGTGATGTAGTTCGACTTAACCCAAACCGTCGCGTCGTGAACAAACCGAATGCCGGTGTAAGTTAGGATTGGCCAAGAAAGTAAGGGTCTGACTAGACTAGTCGTTATGATTTGTTGAGCCAACTCAAGGTCATAAGTGACTAGGGGTAAAAACCATAAAGGGAATCACATTCGGTGTGATTGATGAAGATTCGTCTCCCGATCGCAGAGTTAAGCAACTTGTTGAGCTAACTCAAGATTGTGAGACTCAGGATGCTTGGGTCACTTTCCCATTAAAGATTATTATTCGTTCATCTATGTGGCTTAAGATGATATCTAAAATAGTGGGAGGATATAGTTAAATAAAAATCCATTTTAACTATATTTAAAAATCATTGAACATATGCTAAACTAGGAAATTCTATGTTATAGATGTTGGAATCCATATATAATATCCTAAATGAAAATGTAAACTGGTCAAGATGATTGTTTAAGGAATATCAACTCAAATCAAGTTTGATAGTCTAAACCAGGTTCTCACTGACGTTAAACTGTCCTTCCTAGCACAAGCTTACGGACAATGATTTTCTTGAGCTCTGTGTCCAATAAAATAAAAGCACGCGACCTGTCACTTGCCTCTATGAGGGGTAGCTTGAACATATAGATGTTCAAAGCAAGTTTCTTCATACAATTTGTTGAGTCAACTCAAGGTTGTATGGAAAACGGTTTCGATCTTCAAGATTCGAAACTTGTTTTACTCGAAGATGAGTGCACGAGCGATGCAAGACCATGTATCCAAATCAGATCTTGAGTCAAGCAACTTGTTGAGTCAATTCAAGGTTGTGAAGCTCAAGTGTTTGGATACGTTAGGTGCTTGCATAGCAAATAATTTTGTTGTGAAAGTATTCTCTAAATGTGATTTAAAACGGAGAAGGCATTGAGGAAAGTCGGTTGAGAAAGAAAATTTTGACTATGATAAGAAAAGAAAAAGTAGGAGGAACTGAAAATGTGACATCTGATGTCACGATTTTAGGATGATTGTTATACAAAAGGAGAACACATTTTGGTAAATGTCGTCACTTTGATTCTGAAGCAATGTCTCGGTGTGAATGTTTTGTATATAGATATTGTATTAAATGTTAATACACAAATACACAAGTTATAGAAACTTTATCTATGGCAAAAATAGACTAGGACGTACCGATGAGAACAAACTTGACAAGTCACATAAAGAGAGTTTTGATCTATCGTATTATGAGTCGAAAGACACTTGTAAGTTTTGTCTCAAAGGTATGATTTCCAAACACCTTCTGTAAGACAGTTGGAGAATGAGGTGGAGAACTCACGGTCTTCTACATATGGATGTATTCAGTCCCAAGTCTAAATTATCCTTGATATGTTATACTTATTTTATTGCTTAGAGTACACAGTAACAAAAGTATTTGAACTGCTTCGATCGATCGAAGAGTTGAATACTTAGCCATATAATTCTTGTGTTATTAAAAGAAAATGTGATTTTCTCTCAGGTCAAGTCTCTTAGCACATCGGTGTGTTGGAGAGCATGAATCGCACTTTGTTAGACTTGGTGCGATACATAGCAAGTGACTTTGAGTTACAATCCTCACTCTGAGTTAAGTCTCAGATAGCAATGCCCAAGTTTTGATAAAGTTCTGAGAGGACCTTATCAATATGATATTCCTCAAATTAATCGTTCGGAAGTTAAAGGATTACTTGAGTCTCGTGAGACGAAAAGTCGAGTAAGACATCATAGTTGATGATGGCCTAGACAACCTCCAATATGCCATTCGGAGTAGTGACTACTAGAAATGGCTTGACGCTATCCAAAAAAGGTCCGTGCATGTAAATAAAGAATGGACTTTAGTTTACGTGTCCAAGGAAAGTGTTCCTTTGGCTGTAGGTGAATCTTCAAGATAGAAGATTGGTGCAGATGGAAAAGAGTGAAGTACGAGTTATGTTGGTTGAGAATAGTTATCATCAGAACTCTTATAAATGGATTGTGATAAAACTTTCTTGCCAACAAATGTGTACAGATATATTCGGATGAGACTCGATGTAAATGCTTATGGTGACTATGAAAATTGGAGCATTCATGTAAAGTCTGTTTTCTAAATAAGATTTAGAAGAACAAACTTATATGAATCATGTAGAGAGTTTTCAAGGTCAGTGGGAGCGTATCAAGAGCATGCGAGGCATCAAGGAGCCGGAACATATATTTTGACAAAGTGGTCAAAGAGTTTGACACTTTATCAGAAATTATTATGAACCGTGTAGTTGACCGGTAACTATGTAGGATTATTGTCGTAATGTACGATGAGCTGGATGAGATCCAGTCAAATTAAATATTATGGATTCCAAAAGAGATAGGAAATTATTTGGCTGAGATTCAAATGTGTGGTCTAACATAAACTTAGAAACTTCTTAAGTTTATAACTAAAGACGGTTTAGCAAATTCACCCAAGAAGGCTCTGCTACATAAAGTCTAGAGAGACTTAAGTGTAACTGTGGTATGAGATACTGGGATAAATGGGCCTGAGTGCAAGTGAAAGATGTTGGGAGATATGTATGCCCTCAAACTCGAGGTAATTTATCTCTATGTGAGTGTACAAACATCTTGTTCAAAATTACAGTGAGCTATATGGTAAGAATTCATCTAAGTTAATAATAATGTAGTCGACATTAGAACTTAGTTTAAGTCCTAAGACTTAATGCAAGGTTAAACCATTATCGAAATGAGGATCTCGATCATGGAGAATTGTTTGACCGTTAGTAGCATAAGTCTAAAACAGTTCGTGGTCATAGATGCTTCGAGAAAAGGATATCGAAACATCGGATAGACCATTGTGTCTTTGTCTTCACCAGGTAATGATGACGCTGATCTCATGGTCGTTCAACTTGGCGAAGTCAGAGACGAGACACAGGTGCTCATTGGAGAATGAGTTCACTGAACGACCCAACGAGAGTTATTACATGGTTAACATAACAATCTTGTCAGTGATAACTCTTAGTGATGATAGGTTAGTTGGTCCTTATACTTGAGGTCATTATACAAACCTGTACGTGAACGGTGTTACTTAGATTTCTGACCTAGCTTCCAGACAAGGCCTGTCGAAAGGTCTTTGGTTGGGTGACACTTGAAGCGTGCGAGGAAAATAATGACCAAGAGAATTCGTCTCTCCCGTTATGGGGAGATAGTGTCGCATGTCTTGGTTCGGTTTTTAGTGAAAAGCGTTGGCAAAAGTATGTTGGAAGAAGTCTAACATTTTTAGCTAAGGACTAATGGAGACTAACCAGCTTCGAGCTAATGGGGTTGACATTTTGACTGTGCCCTAGGCTTGAGTAGACGACATAGTTTTGACGAAGGGACCAAAACTGTGGTATTCATCACAGACACAGTCAGGGTGGTCCCGAAAATTCCCATGTCAATGAGTTAACCACATAAGTATGATACCAAAACAGGGACGACACCTGCTGCTCAAGGTCTCTGTCGTCTGGGGTTTCGAGTCTCACCTTAGGGTCAGACTGTAGGGTCTCACACAGAGTGAGACCTTCGTCAAGTAATAGGTAGAAATTAGGAAGAATATGCATTTGATGCAAGGGAAAGAAAGCTGCAAAAAGTTTGCTGTTAGCTTGCGGACTCGGGATAAATGATCCTGAGTGCAAGTGGGAGATGTTGGGGATGTACGCCCTTAGTTCATTTGTATTTGATGCAAATGATTTTTTATAATAGATGTGGAAATTTTGCACATGATGCAAAGGGAAATAAATGTGTAATAAAATGTTTACGTGCATATTTAATATAATAAATGTGTGGAAATGGTTACCTAGATGATGAGATCGTCCCAGTCTAAACGCAAGTTCAAACCGCGTTGAAAATAGACTCCAAACGCATAAGTTAGAGCCACAAAAGCACAAAAAGGGCATTGTAGGGCATTGCGGGTCGGGCACACGACCATAGCGGGTCGGGCATGCTCGACCCGATATAAAGGGGGCCGTGCCTGGGCGTTGTATGTGTGCATGCTCGCGCGCCCAGGCGCTGTGCGCACCCGCACGCTTGTGCGTTGCGCGTGCCCGGGCACTGGGTGCACGCCCACACAACAGCGTGCGTGTGTTGCACATGCGCTGCGCGTGCGCTGCGTGCATGGCATGTGGGTAGGGCCTACGGGTGGGCCCCTCCTGGTGCTAGGGTTTGGCTGGTTATTGTGACGGCTTGATTTTTGCAAAAAAACTGGTTAATGGGCTATCTTTGGAGCCTCGTTTGAGGAATCAAATGGACTCAGAATGGAGTATCATTTTTTCCAATGCGTTCACCATTCAACCCTCTTCCATTTGATAGGTTGAATCACTTGCGAAGCTCAACGATGAAGGAGGAAAGATTCGCTAAAGTTTGGCCTTTGTGAAAGGCAAACTTTAATTAATTTTTTCTCCAAAAACTTTTAGTCCCACATCGGATATGGAGTGAAGAAGAGGGGTCAGCCGCCTATATAAATTGTTGAGTATTGGACTTCTCCCTACTTGGTGTTGATGATGAGTAATCATAAATACTTGTCACTAATCCCCTATTTGCAGTTAATCCATTGCTTAAGCATTTCATGAAGATCAATTAGCAATGGATGTCACTTAAGGATCAATCAAAGCATGAAAAGTGGATTGGATGATCAAAGATGATGAATTAAGCTCCTAGAAGAGTTTAAGCTCATTCTATGGAAAGAAGAGAGGCTAATACAAGATGTAATATTTTTATTCTCTTCTAGTATGTAGCTTAGGAGTAGAACTATGTTGGAGCATACATACATCTTTATTTCTGTCTTAGGAAATCCTTAGATCAAATTTCCTTGGCCTCCAATTCATAATAGTCAAACATGTGCACTTTAGACTTTCAACAGGCAACTGCAGAACGATTTATAGGCGCCTGTCTCCAAACAGTCGCCTGTGATTTGTTCTACAGTAGTCTCTTTGGCACATACTTTATCTCTTGGTTTTTGGGCTTTTAGCTATAACTTTCATCTGGTGACTGTTGTACAAAGTACATGCGCCTGCCCAGTTACAGGGCATGTGACTTATTAGTCAGTCACTTGTCTCTCTCTTGTCCAAAGATCTTTAACTTGTCTTCCTACGGTCAGACGACTGATGTTGGATTCACAGTCGCCTGTCCATTGTCATAGGCATCTGTGAATGCTTCAACAGTCGCATGTCGGTTTTTGTCCTAACTCTCTGTATTTTTGGCAAGTTTCACTGGTTGCAGTTAGACGACTGATGTTGGATTCACAGGCGCCTGCCCAAGGCACAGGCGCCTGTGAATACATCAACAGTCGCCTGTCGATTCTTTCCCGGCTACTTTGCTCTCTGGAAAGTTGCACTTTTAGGGTCAGACAACTGATGTTGGTTTTAAAGTCGCTTGCCCATGGCACAGGCGCCTGTGGGTTCCACATCAGTCGCCTATCTGTCTTCCCAAAACTTCCTGAGTTTTCTCAGCTTACTCATGTTTCGCTCAGTCGCCTGTAGAAGGTTTCTCAGTCTCCTGTTAGGTTTACAAGCGACTGTCAGACCTTCATCGGTCGACTGTCCTACATGGCAAGTTACCGTTTGAATTCTCACCTACCCTCTGACACAGTGCATCAGTCAATTGTGGTTTCTTCATCAGTCGACTATCGATTATATAAATTATATCCGTTGGCTGTTTTTCTACGGATTTCAAAGGGGGTTTTGGGAAATCTGTTTGACGATTTTAGTGAATCTATAAAGAGGGCTTCTACTGTTCCATTGAGGAACTCTTAATCATCTTATGAAAACCCTACGCTTTCATCTTCAAGTTTTCAAAGCTCTCAAATCCAAAAGCCCTAGATTTCCAATCTCATTCTCTCTTGCTCTCCAACCAAGAATCAAAGTGATATCCTCTAGGCAATTAGTGGTGACAAGAGAAAGTGCTTTCTCTCTTCTTGGAAGAGACTTCAACACACAACACACTTGCTCCTTCAAGTTCTACTTCAAGGCATAGGTAATTGTAAGTGTTGTTATTTCATTATTTCATATCTTTTGATATTATTTTTACTCTCGGTTTGTGAGAGTGGTTTGCTTGATCCCAAGTTGTGGGAGTCAAGGACATCGATTGTGTTTCGATTACCCTTGTAGGGTTGCTACAAGTGGGTTTAAAGGAAACCTCAAGTTAGGATTTTTACTTGAGTATCCGGAGGTAGCCGGTTGGAAGGGACTAAGGATTACCGGTAACAAGTCGGGAGTTGACTTGGGTAATCCGAACCCTTGAAACATAGTTTGTGTTAGCATTGTTTCTATTTGGGTTTATTTATAATTCCGCATTTATTGTTGGTTAGGAATTTAAATTGGTATAACTATCGGTTAAATTTTATAAACACTATTCAACTATCATTCTAGTGTTTTTCTCACAGCCAAGGTCCTTACAATTGATATCAGAGCAAAGGTTTTTAGCTATGGCATCCAACAACAATAACAACGACGTTCCTCTACCTCCTTCGTACAATAATCACGATCGTGATGGTGTGTCTACCGCCTTCAAAGGACAATCAACGGTTCGTCCTCCGCGTTTCAATGGCATGAATTTCAGCTATTGGAAGTGCCGAATGGAGATATTCCTTAGGAGTGCTTCTCTTTGGAGAACCCTCCATAAGGAGTACGTTGAACCCATTAAAGAGAATTTTGACAAATGGACTTCCGTCGAGAAGTCCGTCGAGCTGAACAATGCAAATGCAATGAACGCTCTTCATTGCGCATTGGATCTGGATGAGTTCAATAAGATATGCACATGTAAGAGTGCGTATCAAATATGGAACCATTTCGTCGTTACCCATGAGGGAACGAACAAGGTAAAGTTGTCTAAATTATATGTTGCAATACAAAATTTCGATATGTTTCATATACAGGATAATGAGAACATTGCAACGATATACGGTCATTTCACCAACATCACAAATGAGGTTGATGCTATTGGTCAAGTATACACTCAACATGATAAAGTGTGAAAGATAATCCTGGGAATGACCTCAAAATGGAAAAGAAGTGCAATCGCCATTGAGGAGGTCAATGATATGAAGAACTACACCGTGGTAAATCTCATCGGTACTCTCATGTCTTATGAAGTAAGAATGGAGAACCGAATGAAGATTAGAGCCATGATGAACCAAACGGAGGCCAAGAAGAAAGCATTAGCTTGCAAGGCTACTTCTTCATCTTCCGATAGTGATGAATCTGAGAACAAAATGGATTTGGAAGAAATGGCGTAAATGGCAAAGAAGTTCCAACGCTTCTTTCGCAATAGTAAATTTCCTTCCAAATCTAAATTTGATTTAACTAACAATTCTTTGTCTCTTTGTTTTAAGTGTAACAAGCCGGGGCACATCAAGAAGGATTGTCCAATGCTTAGAAACAAAGAAAAGGGGAAAGCTCCAAAGTATCATAAGTCCGAAAAATTCAAGAAGGACAAGAAGAAATGACTTGTTGGGACGTTTGATGATTCAAGCGAAGATTTCTCAAGTGAATCCAAGGATGAAAAGGGTGAGAGTGAACATATGTGCTTCATGGCCCGAGAAGATCAATTTTCGATGAGAGTGATAGTGACAATGATGAACCCAAGGTAACCATGGATGAACTTCGTATTGCTAATGAAAAATTATTTTCTAAGTATCAATCTTTTATGCTTAGATATACTACTTTAAAGAAATCCAATGTTAGCAAATCATCCATGCTATGCATCATCAACAATGACACCATTGTTGGTACACTTACACTTGAGAAAGCAAATATGATTTCTCAAAATGATATCTTGAGAAATGAGGTGAATTCCCTCAAATCTCAACTAGATCAAAATTATTCTAAAGATAGTATCGATCTAGCTTCACAAAACACACAATTGGGTATTGAGAATGATTCTCTTAAAACCCAAGTGCACAAGCTCAAAACACGTGTGTCCACTTTGGATACAAATATTTCTTCTTGCAAGGAGAAATATAAGCTCATGTCCTCCCAAGTTAAGCGATTTAACAAAGGAAAAGGGCAATTGGATGAATTGCTTGCAAACCAATTTCTGGCCACACATCGTGTTGGACTTGGTTATGTGGAAGCAAATGCATCCAAATCTCGCACCTCCTTTAGTGGTGTAAGTATAGATTTTGTGAGGCCATCCTCTGGTGCATCCACTAGTAGTGTCAAAAACACTATTGGTAGCAAACCTATCAAGAAGGTCACCACTTCACACTCTCCTTCCTTTGGCAAGAAACCCACTAAGGGTGGAAACAAAAAAGGCCATGCATATATGTACACCAACTCATACACGTAGGAAATATCCTACTCACATGTGGACACGTATGACACATTTTATGCTCCACACCCACGGACACGTGCAAACCCTCACATGAGAAATACTCATGCACGTGCTCCTACACATTCATATGTTCATGCAAATCAACCTCCCATGTATGCACATCCATCTCATCTCATGCATGCTCCATATGTTGCATAAAGAATGCATGCTCCTAAATTTGCATATAACCCATATATGTCTCATTCTTATCCACCTCCATCTTCATATGCTAGATCTCATGCTCCTAGGAAGCACGTACAACATAGAACTCAACCGAATGTGCATGCAACTAGGAAAAGGACACCCAAAACATACACAATTTGAGGTCCTAAGAACACTAGCATAAATGATTGGAATGCTTATGTTAATTCCTATTTTAGTGATGTGATAAATAGTGGTAACTTTGTTAGGAAGCCAAAGTCCACTTGGACTTGGTTTCTACAGGGCTAATCCCCTTGGACCCAACAAAGCTTGGGTACCATGAGCTTATGGTATACTATGTAGGTACCCAAGAACAAGAAAGAGAGCAATAATAGACATATTTGCTCTAAAAGGAAAGGATGGATAATCGATAGCGGATGCTCCAAACACATGACAGTAGATTCCACATTGTTCTCTGAAGTGGTTAGCATCAAGGATGGTGCAACAGTCACTTTTGGAGGTAATCAAAAGGGAACCATCATTGGAGTAGGCAAAGTCGGTAATCCTTCCAAACCACTTATTACCAATGTTTATTTAGTTAATGGTTTAAAATGTTTTATAAAGAACACTTATGGTAACTAAGATAAATTTGAGCCAAGATCCGATGACGGAATTTTTGTTGGATATTCCACACGTAGCAAAGCCTACCGGATATATAACAAAACCTCTTCAACGATCGAGGAATCACTACACGTATCATTTTATGAAGATTTTAATATTCCTCGTGTTGTCGATGATAATGTAGATGTTTTATGTGATTCTATTTGTAATGTTAAAATTAATGATTCTATTATTGAGACAAACAATACTAATGAAATTGTTGATGATGTTCCAAGTGATCCAGGTATTCATAAAGCTTACCCGATCGTTCATAATCACCCCCATGACCAAAAGATATTGGTGTGGGTGTACGAACAAGGTCAAGGATTGATGAATTCTCTCATTGTACATTTGTCTCTACTATTGAGCCAAAGAACATTCATGAAGCGTGTAAAGATAGCTCTTGGATAGTTGCAATGGAAGAAGAGCTCATGCAATTTGAAAGAAATGAAGTTTGGGAGATCGTTTCTCTTCCAAGTGGTCACCAAGTGATTGGGACCAAGTGGATTTTTAAGAACAAGACCGATGAGAACGAGGTCATTACAAGGAATAAAGCAAGGTTAGTAGCTCAAGGCTATCAGCAAGATGAAGGTATTAATTTCGAAGAATCCTTTGCCCCCGTAGCTAGATTAGAAGCTATTAGGTTTCTTTTATCTTTTGCATCTCATAAATATTTTAAATTATTTCAAATGGATATTAAAAGTGCATTTTTAAATGGTATTGTTAATTAAGAAGTTTATGTTTCTCAACCACCCGGTTTCATTCGTGAAAAATTTCCAAACCATGTTTTCAAACTTAAGAAAGCGTTATATGGGTTGAGACAAGCTCCTAGAGCTTGGTATGATCGACTCAAAACCTTTCTTTTGGATTTAGGTTTTAAAATGGGTGAAGTTGATTCAACTCTTTTCATTAAGGATTATGAAAATGACATCCTTTTAATTCAAGTTTATGTAGACGATATAATATTTGGTTCTACTAACTTTAATATTTGCCCAGAACTTCTAAGTCTATGGAAGATGAATTCGAAATGAGCCATATGTGTGAGCTCAACTACTTCCTTGGACTACAAATTCGGCAAATGAAGGATGGAACTTTCATACATCAAACAAAGTACACCAGGGAGCTTATCAAGCGATTCGGGATGCAATCGTCTTCAAGCAAACGGACTCCCATGAGTACGACAACCCATCTACACAAGGATGAGAACGAAAAAGATGTAGACGTTCTTCTATATCGGTAGCTTACTTTACTTAATTGCTAGTAGGCCCGATATTATGTTCTCTGTATGTCTTTGTGCTAGATATCAAGCTAGACCTAAGGAGTCACACTTGATTGCAGTTAAACGAATTTTTCGTTATCTCAATCATTCACTAGATTATGGTTTACTTTACCCTAAGTCTAGCACATATGAGTTAATCTCATAAAGTGATGCCGATTTTGCTGGATGAAAATCCGATAGGAAGAGTACTAGTGACACTTGCCATTTTAAGGAAATTCTCTTGTTTCTTGGTTTTTCAAGAAACAAAATTTGGTATCATTGTCCACGACTGAGCAGAATATATTGATGTGGGTCTTGCATATGCACAAGTTCTTTGGACGAAATACACGCTCAAAGAATATGGTGTCAATTGTGATACTTGCCCTATCATAGTTGATAACCAAAGTGCAATTTGTCTTTCCAAGAATCTGGTACATCACTCCTGTACCAAACACATAGATGTGAGACACCATTTCATTAATGATCATGTAGCTAAGAAGGACATCATCTTAGAGTACATTGAAACCTAAAAACAAATCGTCGACATCTTCACTAAACCTCTTAAAGAAGATTCATTTGTGAGGTTGCGTGGAGAATTAGGGATTATGGGTGAATCTGAATTATATGAGTTCACTTTTTATGTTAAGTCGTGTTTTGAACTCATGTCATCATTTCACATCTCGTGTTTTGATATGTTGTATGTTTACATACATTTTGCAATGAGATTTATTTGAGATTTTGATGATTTTATTTGTTTGGATTAATATACGTGAATTGTATGTTAATATATATTATGTTGATAATGATTTTATGTTTATAGAATAGTTAGAGTATAGGTCTTAGGGTGAGATGTCTCAATTCTCTTGATTTCAGCCTTACTCTACATTTTTGGACTAGGACAAACGACTGCCAATCCTTCGACAGTCGCCTGCCCAACTCTAATTTTTCTGTCTAAAATCTGTATTTTTCGCACATGTGACTGGTGTATAATTTCCAGGTGGCTGTCTCTCCAACAGGCGACTGAAATCTGTTCAGCAGGCACCTATCTTGATCTTGAAATCTCTGCCAACTCATCAAAATTTTTGACTTTCTGTTAGGCCACTGTCGTGCATTTTACATGCGTCTTTCACTTTGCCAGGCGACTGTGAATTACACAACATACGCCTGTCTATATACCAAAGTCAGTTTTCTTTCTTTTCGGCCAATCGACTGATGATTGTACATCAGTCAACTGTCCATGTCTGTGGCGGTTTGATAACTTAATCTGAGCCATCGATCTCTCGATCCAACAGCCCAGATTCATTTCCTCTCCACTTAAGTAAACGAGGCCGTCGGATTTTCTCTCTCATTCGATCGATTTCCCTTCTCTTCCTCCGTCAAACGTCAACCGTCTCTTTGTCTTCTCCGTCGATTCGAAGCTCCTAGCCGTCGATTCCTCTTCCCATTGACTCGATCGAGCTCTTGGATCTCTCCTCCTCTGTCGTTCATCGTTGGATTGGTCTATCTCTCGCTTTTACTTTTGATCGTACTCTATTTCCTTCTCTTTCTGTCGATTCGTGCTATGGCTCCTCCTAAGAAAACCGTTGTCCTAGGAAGCCTAGGAACCGTAAACCTATGGTTGCCACACCCAAGAAATGCTCCTATAGAGCCTGCACCAAATTTGCTCAACCCTCTCTGATGTTTCGGATGCTTTTGATTCTACTTCTTCTTTCGAAGAAGATGAGTTCGTTGAACCCCTTCAGAAGTGACATCGTAAACCCATTGGTGTTCACATCAATGAGCCTATCACTGAGACTGATTCCACTCATATGGCTGTAGACACCCACACCGAGTCTATTCCCGCTGAACCCCAAGACCCAATTCCATCAGTCCTCCTCCAGCTGCTCCTCTAGTCCCCCATTTGCCGAGATGATTCTTGTTTGGCAAAATTTCATGCTATACTTGGGATCAAGCTCCTTCGTGAGCGATTCATTGTCTATCAGGCTTTCACCGCTGAGAGACTCTCCGAGATGCTCACGACGACCCATTTGGTCGATTTGTTTCGGTACTATCATACGGACTCCCCTCATGCCTATCCATTCCTTGTCAAGCTATTCTTTGCCAACTTCATTTGCGGTGAATATTTCGACATGTGTGTCATCGACACATGGTACATGGGGCATATCAGGCTTGACCCTATTCTTTTAGGGACCATTCTTAGGATTCCTTCCTCTGGTTCTTTGCCTACCGACATCTCTCGCATAGATGTTGCTGATCTTGATCAGATGTCCTTCAGGACATGTTCTCTGTGATCCTTCATATCTCTCCTCTGGCATCAAGGCTTCCATGTTTACTGCTCGAGGTTGGGGTTTTCACCTAGTGGTGAAGTCTAACATCTTGCCGAAATATGGATCCTCTGATCAGCCTTCTCAGGAGATCCTCCGATGCATGTACGCCATCTTTTCTGGCATGTCTGTGAACTAGGCCGGGGCCCTCCTTGATCGGATGGACAAGTTAGAGTTCACTACCTCTTCCTCTCATATCCCATATGGAGGACTCCTTACTCTTGTCTTTTGCCATTTCAGCGTTGATCTGACCCCATATGAGCCCATCCCTCTTGGCCCTCTTCTTGATGCGGTTGCAAAGTCGAAGCCCTTTTCGGCTCTGTAGACGGCATCAAAGAAGAGGCAGTCATCTTCATCTCTGTCTTCATCTACCGCTCCACCTGCTGATCAGCCCTCTTCATCTGCTTCACCCTCTCATGATATGTTGGACGAGAAGGTATCTAGTCTCTATGAGCTGCTCCATCTGATGTTCCAGCATCAGGGCATTCCCTTCTCTACCCACCTCCAGTCATTTGTACCATCTCCTCAGCCTTCTCAGCCTCCTCCTCCGATCATCACTACGCTTCCTGATCCTGCAGTTGATACTGCTTCTGAGACGATTCCTCTCAGGCTCCTCAGGCTGTCTCCTCTGCTGCTGCTACTGCTCCTCATCCCGAGGATATTTCTGATGATCAAGAGTCCCAGGACTTTCGTGTTGAGTGGCTACTCTCGTGGACTCCTCTGCAGCTGATCTGGATTGACATTTTGTGGAGATTACTCACCCTTAGTCCTAGATTTTTTTGTTAGGGTTGAGATTATGAGTCTGCCTGTGTTTCTGGTTGTATTGATGGATGATGTATGTATGATGATTATGCTTTTTGATGTATGTGGAGTGGTCCGTTATACTGTTGTACTCCATGTATTCAGTTATATATATAATGATGTTTTACTTTATCAGATGTTGTTTCACATTGTGTCCCAAGTTTTTATCTCTCATGTGATCATGTTCATATGTTGTGCAATTGTGTCTCTCTGTGTACTCTATTATATACATGATGTGATGTGAGACATTTTCTTGCCTATGAAATGTTGATATCGGATTCTCGTTCATTTAGTCCACTAAAATTTCTTTTGTTGATGAGTATTTGATATATACCATTGTGATGCACCTTCATGTTTTCTCGATTTTATTGTGGTATCACATTGAATCTGTATCCCATTCTTTAGACTCTCATGATTGTTTTAGTACCTATTTAGCACTATTGTTGTTGTATTCTACTTCCACTTTTTGGATAATTCTATAGGGGGAGAGAATAAACAAATCATAATTTTGTGCTAAGTAAATTCTAAACTTGAATCTAAGATTGAAGTTGCCTTAGATTCAGGGGGAGTACGATATAATAAACTTGGATTATAAAATCCTAAATTTCTAGAATTGAAATCATTTCATTCATGCATATCTTACATGTTTGCTTCAATTGATCAATAGATGCCCTTTATTTAATTTGACTAACTTGATTGGAATCTATGTAGGGGGAGTAAGTTTTCGTTAAGCACAATTATTTTTCTTTTTGTTTATGTTTGTTTGTCATCACCAAAAAGGTCGAGAATGTTGAGTATTGGACTTCTCCCTACTTGGTGTTGATGATAAGCAAACATAAATACTTGTGATTAATCCCATACTTACAGTTAATCTATTGCCTAAACATTTCATGAAGATCAATTAGCAAAGGATGTCACTCGAGGATCAATCAAAGCATGAAAAGTGGATTGGATGATCAAAGATGATGAATGAAGCTCCTAGAAGACTTCAAGCTCATTCTATGGAAAAAAGAGAGGTTAATACAAGATGTAATCCTTTTATTCTCTTCTTGTATGTAGCTTAGAAGTAGAACTATGTTGGAGCGTATGTAGCTTAGAAGTAGAACTATGTTGGAGCACATGCACATCTTTATTTCTGTCCTAGGAAATAATTAGATCACATTTCCTTGGCCTCCAATTCATAATACTCAAACATGTGCAGGCCACTACTGAACGATTTACAGGCGTCTGTCTCTAAACAGTCACCTGTGATTGTTTTATAGTCGTCAGTTTTGCACATACTTTATCTCTTAGTTTTTGGGCTTTTAGCAATAACTTTCCTCAGGCGACTGCTGTACAAAGTACATGCGCCTGTCCAGTTCAGGCGCCTGTGACTTATTAGTCAGTCGCATGTCTCTCTCTTGCCCAAAGATCCTTAACTTGTCTTCCTGCTGTCAGACGACTGATGTTGGATTCACGTCGCCTGTCCATTGGCACAGGCACCTGTGAATGCTTCAATAGTCGCCTGTCAGTCTTTGTTCTAACTCTCTGTATATTTGGCAAGTTTCACCTATTGCTGTCAGACGACTGATGTTGGATTCACAATCGCCTGCCCAAGGCATAGGCGCCTGTGAATACTTCAACAGTTGCCTGTCGATTCTTTCCCTGCCACTCTGCTCTCTGGAAAGTTTCACTTATAAGGGTCAGACGAATGATATTGGTTTTACAGTCGCCTGCCCATGGCACAGGTGCATGTGGGTTCCACATTAGTCACCTGTCCTGTCTTTCCAAAACTTCCTGAGTTTTCTCAGCTTACTCATATTTTGCTAAGTCGCCTGTAGAAGGTTTCACAGTTACCTATTAGGTTTACAGGTGCCTGTCAGACCTTCATCAGTCGACTGTCCTATGTAGTAAGTTACCATTTGAATTCTCACCTACCCTCTGATACAGTGCATCAATCGACTGTGGTTTCTTCATCAGTCGACTGTTAATTGTGTAAATTATATTTGTTGGCTGTTTTTCCATGGATTTCACAGGGGGTTTTGGGAAATCTGTTTGAGGGTTTTAGTGAACCTATAAAGAGGGCTTCTACTGTTCCATTGAGGAACTCTTGATCATCTCTTGAAACCCCTAAGCTTTCATCTTCAAGTTTTCAAAGCTCTCAAATCCAAAAGCCCTAGATTTCCAATCTCATCCTCCCTTGCTCTCCAACCTAGAATCAAAGTGATATCCTATAGGAAATTGGTGGTGACAAGAGAAAGGGCTTTCTCTCTTTTTGGAAGAGACTTCAACACACAACACACTTGATCCTTCAAGATATAGGTGATTGTAAGTGTTGCTATTTCAGTATTTCATATCTTTCGATATTGGTTTTACTCTCGGTTTGTGAGAGTAGTTTGCTTGATCCCAAGTTGTGGGAGTCAAGGACATCGATTGTGTTTCGATTACACTTGCAGGGTTGCTATAAGTGGGTTTAAAGGAAACCTCAAGTTAGGGTTCTTACTTGAGTATCCGGAGGTATCCGGGTGGAAGGGACGTAGGATTACCGGAAACAAGTCGAGAGTTGACTTGGGTAATTCGAATCCTTGAAACATACTTTGTGTTAGCATTGTTTCTATTTGGGTTTATTTATAATTCTGCATTTATTGTTGGTTAGGAATTTAAATTGGTATAACTATCGTTTAAATTTTATAAACATTATTCAACCCCCATTCTAGTGTTTTACTCATAGCCAGGGTTTTTACATAAATAGGGGCATATTCCCCTCGAAACTCGTCCCAAGCTCCAGATCGGAGTAGCTTCATTAAACGTGAGCAAGCCCGGATTTGAGCCGAAACTAATCATTCTCTTTCTCCCTAAATTCTTCATTGCTCATGTTCGGGCTCTAGCAAAGCTACGAAAGAGTTCGGATCGGATCCGAAGTCTTGATGAAGGATCCACTCAAGGTGAAATCTTCTTCGACGCGTGGTTGGCTCGGCGACAAGGGTGTTGCTCTCCTCGGGAAGCGGTACGGTTCGGGAAGCGGTTCGGCTCAGGACGAGGTGCGGCTTGGGACGTGGTTCAGCTTGGGAGAAGCGGCGCGGGGCCAAAGAAATGTTGCTAAAAATGATGCTTCATACTCTGTGGAAACGAAGTGAAAGGTATGTAGTTTAAATATTCATGCATTTATAATTGCAAATGTTAGATAGATCTATCCTTAGGGGTTGGTCAGACCCAATCCTGGGATAGTAGAGATCTTGGCTAGGGGTTGTTCTCTTTAGGGCTAGATTTAAAATAGTTTTAAATCTGTTTTTCCGCTGCTATTTTGTTTTCGTCGTCCTACTGACTTAGGCCGGACGTCGATTATATTGACCTAAGGACCCAGAAAACTCATCACAACTTTCCCATTAATTGTTCAGAAGTGATGGTTGCTAGATTGTGGGCTTCCTCAATGACAGTTCTCTTTTAGATCCATTCTCCAGACAGTGAATATATAACTTTTCCGACCAAGTCCTCCTCTGGAATGTCTTTTCCAAGCGCCTTAAATGGATTTACACTGTCTGCAAAATGAGAGAACATTGAATCAATGGTTTCATTTGGAAGCTTAGAAAAATTCTCATATTTTTGTAGCAACATATGAACGCTTGTTTTCTTTACTTCAGTGGTTACCTCGTATGTGACTTCTAACCTAGTCCAAATTTTCTTAGCAATGGAGTAAGTGCAGACACGGTTATATTCATTAGTATGAAGACCACAATACAAGATGCTCATGGCTCTAGCATTTAAACTTTCTAACCGATTATTTTCTTTTAATTGCTTAGGAGTTGGTTTGTCTACTAGGGTTTAGCCTTCACTAACTATTTTCCACAGTTCCATATCAATACCCTTAATATGAATAGACATCCTCTGTTTACAATAATTATAGTTAGTGCCATTAAACCAATGTGATCTAAGATGTGAATGTCCTTCTCTTTGGTTATGGGGATCATGTGGATAAGTGTATGGAATTTATGTCATAGGCTCAAAATTCCACTAAACTTCGAGTCTAAAGGAATCCTGCTCTGATACCAATTGTAAAACACCTTGGGGGTGAATAGGGTGTATGACACTGTTAAGGCCAAAAATGACCGATACAATTGTCTTGCTGACGTGGACCCTTCGCGCTGAGTCAGAACCTCGTCAGCGAGTTGAGTGGGACCCTAGGTTGGTAGAACCAGGGTCGGTTGATGGATGTTGGTTGGTTTGCGGTGCTCGATCGACCCTCGAGCAGCTTGTATGTAGATAGATCGAAGCTGGGAAGCTCTGAAGCGACCCTAATAGGAGACTGAGACTCGACGATCTACACTACAAAGAAACGTCAGGGGGGTTGGATCTGGGTCCCGACCCAAATCCCCTCCGATGCTTAAGTTAATACGAGAACTTAAGGAAGAGAGTGAACTTGGATCAGTTGAGATCGACCCACGAAGATTCTTCTTAGATCTGACGTCGCAAGCTCTTTAGTGGAAGAAATATATGCTGAAAGAGTAGAGTCTATGTATTAGATCTCGTACCTTAGGAATCGAAGGCCCTTACCATTGTCTTTGCAGGTATTTATAGGCAGTTCTTTGATGATGGTGAGTAACCTTCCCTCATTGATTCGGGCGTGATCTTCTTCGGGTTGCATGATAACGGCTGCCCATTTACTCGGCCCCATTAACTTTCCCCTGAGTATCAGCAGGAGCTTAACAGTCGAGTGAGCCGTTCACTTAAATCGGTATTACTCCGCCTTAGTGACGGGTTCCGGGTTATTGGCACTAAATGGGTCGGGTACGCAGATACTCCATTGTGATCCGTACCCGTGCTCTAACAATGGCCCACATCATTCGTGCCTCAAAACTGCGTTGATTGAGACCGCATGATGTGTAATCTCCTTAAATGTGCACAGTTTTCGAAATGTTTGATTTGATTTATGCCGCCAAAACCCTTTCATCTCTGAATCGGTCCCCATCGCTTCTTGGGGCCGGCTTCGGACACGTGTTGTTCTTTGATCATTAGTCAGTTGAACTCCTCCATATAAAAGAAGAGGATGAGAACAAGAAAAGATTTTCTCGTTCTGCCTTCATCTTCGTTTCGAAAGCTTGTTCCCTTTGTTGCCTCCTTCAGAGCTTGCTTCTTCTTTCTAAGGTACTTTTCTTAATTGATCCTGACTCCTCTTTAGATCCGTTAGGCATGTTTGCACCGGTTAAGATGAAGGAGCCGTCCTACAAAGAGCTCGTGTCGTGCCTTCGTCCTCCTCAGTGCGATGAAGTTCCTGGTGAGGGGAAAGATGTTCGTATTGAACCATATCTTCCTATTTTTCGGAGGGATTCTGGCTCGAAGGTTTCCAGAGTGATCTTGGAGATGGCACCTGATTTTTCCTTTGATTTGGTTGCCGAGGTTTGGCTGGGTTGCCTCTGTCATTCTTTTAGGGTTAGGATCCCCAATTTGGATGAGAGAGTTTGTTTTTCCCGATGGAGCAAGTTCGGAGTGTATCTCAAAGCTTTTCTTCTTGGACTTCGCTTTCCTCTTCACCCATTCATCTTAGAAGTCTTATGCTCTTCGGGGCTCTCTTTGTCATCTTGCACCCTAAACCCTTCCTCCCTTAGTACGTTTCGTCGTGCTTTGTGAGCTCTGTGGGATTCGACCATCCGTTTGGTTGTTCAAGTATTTCTTTCAGATAATACTCGATCCCCACACAGTGTGGTACCATATCGTTGCTCGCCTGAAGATGAGGCTCATATATGACCTCCTGCTTTTCGAACCCGGTTGGAAAGACACTTTCGTGTTTGTCGTTCTTCCTGACCTAGGACCGATGCTTAACGGTTGGAGTTCTCCGAGCCCTGAGCTCGTTGAAAAATCCAGGTTAACATCGAAAGATGCCGAGGACAGGTTGACGCCGAGCGAGGTCAAGGCGGCAAAGGTCCTAATGGGTCGATCGTGGCGAGAGAGGTCGACTTCATATTTATTGGACGGCCAGTGACTAAAGACTGTTCTGTGGAGTCCGGATAATGTATACCGCTTTTTTATCTTTATTACAGCCACTCACAATAATTATATCCGTTGTTTGTAAATATGACTAATGGAGCTCGCAGGAGTGGGGACTCTGGACTAGGTCAGGTTTGGAGAGAGCAGTGTAAGAAGAAGAGAAGCGCTGAGGGGTCGAGCGCTCGTGCTGAGGGGTCGATCGCTCGGTCTTCCCTCCCCATCAGTCAGAGCTCTTCCTCTGAGGAGGCAAGGTCAGGAAGACCTCAAGGTCTTCTTCTCGTGCTTCTCCGAGGGAGGTTCTAAATCGGGCCCCGTTCGATTTGCTCCACCCCTCGCCTCCATCGTTGTTTCGGAGCCGTTGGTGGCGGACGAGCCTGACACCGTTGAGGTTGTTGGGCCCACCGAGATTATCAGAAAGAGACATGGGACTTCCTCTCATGAAGGGGAGGGGTCGGAAAAAAGGAGGCGAGTGGAGGAGGAGAACCCTCCACCTATGGTGAAAGGCCTGAGGGTGGTCCCTCTCGAGTCTCGGGGGATGATCGAGACCTCCTTGGTGCCTCAGACTCCCATGGCGCCTCTTTTAGATAAGTGTCCATGGGGTAGCATCGAGCCAACCGTTCCCTTGGTCGGCACAATCCCCATGGAGTTTGACCGAGTCCTCCTGCTCAACCTGCTCTCGTCTCACTCCTCAGGACCCTCACGGGGTAATCCTCACCAGTCTCCCTTCGTTGTCGGAAGGGAAGAGTCGGTCCTGTTGGATTTAAGGAAGACTGCTTGGTTAGTGGAAAATTCGATCCTCCCTCGGAATCGGGAGCTCCTTCAAGGGTTGGACCTCGAACAGGTGGCCAACTTTTTTGTGGAGAGCTGATATCAGGTACGTCATTTGCCTTCTGTCAATTGACTTGCAATTTGGCCATCCCTGACTGATCCTTTCTACAGATGTCCATCCTTGGTGATGTGTTGCACCGCCAGGCTGTCGACTTGATCAAAGGAGGTTGGCGGTGGGAAGCTACTGAGCGCAATGCATTCGAGCTCGAAGACCGGACGAGGAAGATGGAAGAGGGCCTGGAGAGAGACCTTGCAGCCAAGGCAGATGCCAAGTGGGCGGCTGTATAGGCCAAAAATAGCCTCTCGACCATGTCAGACCTCCGGAAGGCTGCTGAGATCCAATGGAGGGTGGAGACATCCCGGCTCTAGGAGGATCTCGAAGCTTCGAGGAGGGAAGCAATCGAGCTCCGAGCCAAAACTTCCGATTCGAAGAGGTGGGCAGAGGCTTGCAAGGTGGAGGTTGCTAAGCTCCAGACCAAAACTGCTGAGTACGAGTGGGCCACCGCAAGAGACAAGGAGGAGCTCACAACAATGTTCACAAAGGCGATGGAAGTTTTCCAAAACATCTTTGTGCCGAGAGGTGCTCCTCCCCCTAATTTAGCCAAGGCTTTTTGTAATGAAAATAACAAAGACAATTTTTGAGTTTTCATTTGAGCATATGGGTATGTGTGTGGCCCCTCAATGATGCACTTTTCAATTTTCTAACGATCGATGGTAAGTTGGGTCGTTGATAAGCGATCGGCCCCGACTCAACTTCAAAACGATGTCGTTTACCGCAAGCACACGGTATAGTGGAAAGCAAGTATCGAACACCGGGAAGCGATGCTATATTACCTATCTACTCCTAGGTTGAGTTAGACTGGCCGGTTTATTGGTGGATGTGGAGTATGGAGGGACGTAATGGGGATGGATGCGAAGGTTGTGTCACTCAACGTTGCAAACAAGGGATTCCACACAAAGAAAGAAAGGAATAAAATATAAAAGATTAGGGCTTTAGGACTCACCGCTAGGACCGTCAGAGGTGGATGCTACGTTGAGACTTCTACGTTGCATTGGTTTAATTGGGGGTTGTAGCATCTAGGAAGTGAATTCATGTGTCTACGCATCATGAATCTAACATACAGTATTCACCCTGCTCTCGCGATAGATGCAAATGATATGTGCATTAAGGATCTACAATAATCTCACCACTCTCGTGGATCGAATGCTCTCAACTCGTTCCACTCTCGTGGGTTAGAGCTCCGAGGTATTTTGATGGCTCTTATTGACGCAATGGGGGTATCCGTCAATTAGTGATATAGTTCGTCGGTGGATCCCATCAAGACACAAGCCAGACATGGTCACGAGCCTCGGTTGAATCCACTAACTCCCTAATTAAATCCATTAGATATTCCTTAAGCTAATCGATTCCACCGACCGTGGGCACGATCTCAGTACGAGTTCTCCTAGGGATTTTGCAAGATCAACCAAAATACTCCCCCTTTATATCTAATGCAAGCTAAAAATCCTAACTTTGCATTTAAATCCTAAAATCCTAGGGCTAATCCATCAGCCCTAGAAAAGACTACTCATGAGAAAACTTCATTGCATGCATCAAAGCGATATTCAATAAGCAATCAATAAGGAAAACTAAAATAGAATTTAAGAGAACAAAAATACTTATCTTGATACAAGAGAGGGGCATATGGCATAGCCAAACTCTCAAAAAGACCGTCTCCAAAACTTCTTAGAACTCTCTAAAAACTCTCCAAAAAGTCCCTCTCTAATGAAGGCTACAATTCATATATATATAGTCCCCTCAAAACCCTAGAAAATAACCCAAGAAACCCTCTGAAATTCGTGCAAAAAATCAACTCAACTTAAGTTCTGGGCCCCAGCTGACTCGGTCGAGTAGCTCATGCTGCTCGGTCGAGTAGCGATTTCAGCAATGCAGCGTCAAATTGCAGAAATTGCCCAGATTTCATCCGACCTCCGATTGGCATGTTATTGGCAGCGTTGGAACCGTCATGAAGTATACTATCCATAAAAAATATGATAAAAATACTTTGCCAACTGGAATGATAGCAGATCTCAAAAGAGTGAGAGGCTGTCTGAAAATCTGGACACTTGCCTTACTCGATTGCGTAGCCTTCGTGCTCGGTCGAGTACCCCGCCTGCTTGATTGATTCGTCAGTGGATCTGAGCTTTTCATCAAATTGTCGCTCTGTCTGCTCGGGTCGAGTAGGTCCTGCTCGGTCGAGTTGTCAGGAAGACATGATTCTTCATCCAAAACCTCGCTCTGCCTGCTCAGGTCGAAGGTTTTGCTCGGTCGAGTCGGATGTCTGATGGTGGAAGCTCGAAGTTGGGTTGGCTCGGGTTGAGTCACCTCTCTGCTCGATCGAGTGGCTCGTGCACATCTCCTGGTTGAATCCGTGTGTCAGCTCGACTGAGCAGCAGCTCGGGTCGAGTCGCCTGGGAAAGTGGGTTGGGCCTAGGCAGTTGCTCCTTTCTCTTGCTCGCTCCTCCTTCTATGCTCTAGTCTTCTTCTTTGGCACCTCAAGCATGTTTTCATGAGTCTCCTTGGTGCTCTCACGTCACCGATCGTCTTATTAACGCCAAATTGCTCCAATATCGCTCTAAATCCCTGAAATGGGCATAAACGTTCTGAAAGTCATATTGTTCCAGATAATAGCATAAAAGCACATAAAATGGGGGTTTGGAGGGTGAAATGTGTCATGAAAATATGCGATAAATCATGCAAAATAGGAGCATATCAAAATCCCCAAGCTTACCTCTTACTCGTCCTCGAGGAAGACGAATACGAAGCACACCGGGAGGTAAAAATAAGAAAACAAAAAAAGGACTATGAAGAAAAGTGGGCCGCTAGATTATTCTCTCATTTCTCACGACATTCACCACATAACACAACGACTCAGAAAGTAAATCACACACTACCTCAGAGATTTCATATCATATATAAACGAAGTACTTGAGAGTCAAAAATGAATGAAAGGGGTCTCTCTAGTATTCATATATTTAGTCTATATCAACAACCTATGTTTCATAGAATCGAATATGCATAACATTGGCGACACACTTTTCAATCAAAAGATATAACTGAAGCGTGGAAATTCACACAAGGCATGCAATAAAGAATAGAATAAAAATCAAGACATACACATCCCCATATCAAATCATAAGAAATCCCCATAACTAAATTGTTTCATTAAGTTTCAGCATTATCAAACTTTTCCGTTCGTGCACAACTCCAGTCTAATGTCATGTTCATTCATGTGGTCAAAAGATTTCCCCCCAAGCTTGAATTGAGGCGTCGCATCCAAAGAAGTATTGTGGATTTGGAATTTTGTTTTGGTATTCCCAATAGTATATGTATTGCTCCAAGTAATGAAAATTGAGCTCTTCTTTGAATTTTGAGCTTTGTTTCTTTTTTTCTTTTTGGCGACATTGGATTTTTGTAGGAGCAATAATTATTGTATTTTTGGTTTTTTGGCACCTTTTTGGCTTTTTGGACTTTAGAGCAAGCTTTTCTTTTGTAGGGAATTTTTGGGAATGGATTTGATAGAAATTAGCTTTAGGGAGTGAAATCGAGTGACATGTAGAGAATATAAGACGTATGTGGAGAAGGAATAGATATAACACTCGGTTCACTCAAAAGTGTGCACAAACAGTTCTGTAAAATAATACATCAACTAAACTCGTATAATAGCATGGGTATCCTTAATCATATCAATGAGTAGTGAAGTTAAACAGTAATATTTTCAATTATATCAAGCATGCAATAAGAATGCGAATAAGAGATAAAAGCAAGGCTGCAGATATACTAGTGATGCTTGATCTTGGTGCGTTTCCAATGAAAGCATACTAAATACTACTCTACATATTCAGTTTCAATAAGCTTCATGCATTCGCACTAGAGAGATCATTAAAAGAATATTTTCAAGTACTTATAAGGATTAGGATTATGAAATTCTCTAAGTAGCATGGCATGAAAAATAAGCGTTGTGAGAGAGGTGAAAGCATAAGATAAAACATCATAGGGAATTCAACTAGCAAAAGAAAGAAAAGAATAGAGAAATAAAAATAGAAGAAATAAATAAAAGAAAAGCAAGCACACAATATAATGCATGAACACACATAAAAGTAAAATAAGATGCAAAAATTGAAAAGATGATGCAAAAAATTGAAAATTTCTAAAAAAAATCCTAAAATGAAGTAAAAATGCAACTAAATGGCATGGAAATGCACTCCCCAAAGCTTAAACTTCACATTGTCCTCAATGTGATCGTAAAAGGTAATTATGAGGAACAATGATAAATATGAGGGGGTGAATGGAAAAATGGTGATATGATTGATATGAAACACTAATGCAACTACATGCACATGCAATGATGCATGAGAGCGCCTTCCCCAAGCTTATACCAAACAATCCCATTCAAATGACTTGATCAAAAATGTCACGGCTTCGCTAAGCGCAATCAAGTCAAACGAATAAGAAAGTAAGGGTTCACTTGAAAGAAATGATCGGTGGATGTGAGCAAAATGGTGGGACATATCAAAATGTGAAGATGGCAATATATACAGACATACATACATACATACATACATATATATATATATAATAGGTTTGGGGTGTAAAAGATTATTGTTGTCGTTATATGAGGTGATATTTATTCAAGCAAATCTATACGGTCCTTTCGATGTCGAGAGGATTCGTGTTTATTGAAAGCATAAATTTCTATACTATATCTACACTACTGGATTGATGTCACCTATAGCAAAAGGCGAATCCAGTATATTTGCTGGTGCAGGCAACTTCTCCAAGTGCTCTTTCCGTGGCTCCGCCAGATGCGCGTGTCCACGGACTCCATCAGATTCAAGCAATGTGGCTCCCAGCATCTCTACAAGGACTCCACCTGTACCCCGCAAGAGATAAGCCGCATCAATCTGATATGGATAATTCTTCCCTTAAAATAAATGTATTTCAAAGAAGGTCATCAAAAGAAATATTCATGATAAAGATCGGTTGACGACACTTCCCTGAAAATATATCTCCGCTTTCATGCACAACGACAGGAAACTCTCTGTCATTTGTCTTAGGCTTTTCAGGCAACTCTGGCATATGAGTGTAGGTCTCATCAGTCGACTCCTCCTCATCGTCAGACTCATCCCAGCGCACCTTCCGATCATATTCAACGGCATCCATGGTAGGTGGCTCCTTGATCACCTCCTCGTATACGTCCCATCGTGCCTCTTGATCATATGTATGTGTATCCTGAAAAAGGCACAATGAGTCATCAAAATACGAATCATGGTAAACATCATACACGGGAGGGTAATCAAATGTAAGAAACGAGGGGGAAAGAGATCTCCCTGAATAGGAGCCATAAGCTCTGGTGGGTGATCCTCTGAGTGATGCTCAGCCTCCGTAGAAGGTGGGGGTGGATGCGGTAGCTCGAATGGAGGGGGCACAATTCGGGCTCCATCTGTGTGTAGATGTCATCGTCCCAAGTCACGTCCTCCTCGATGGTCTGCTCCGCTACTGTAGGCACGACACCCTCAATAATATCCTCTGATGGTACAGGTTGCTCTGACTTAGGTGGGTGGCAGGGGAGGCGACGACGGCACAAGGTGGCTTGATGGGCTCATGTATCTCGACCGTGGCGTAAAAATGGGTCTTATGCCCCTCAACTAGAGCGTAGACTCCTTCATCGTGGAAGAGATACAATGAGTAATAAAGTTTTGAAATCCGAGCTCAAAATGATCACCTGCCATTTTGTTAATGGACTGGTTTTTCGGACTACATCGACACTGTTTCTCAATAGGTCCATATATGTGTCCTCCTCCGGCAGCTTAGATGTCTCTATTTGTGGAGTGTTGATTGTAAAGGTGGATATGATCACCTTCATGTGAAGCATGCACTCCATCTATGATAGTATCTGCACTAGAGACATTAGCCATAACGAAATCGATGAATACTTGGTCGGATGGTTTACTTACCATAACGGTTAGAGAACCGGTAGATCGAGCATCATCTATCATTTGCTCCAACGTTGCTGCCAACTGCAGATCACTGAACTATCCCACTTGCATCCTCTTCATAAACTCACGCGAGGGTCCCTTTAGTCTTCCAGCAAAGATATCAAATAGCTTGGAACCATCCCACTCATGGTCTGACTTCGTCTGGAACATTCCTAACATTCTTTCAAACTTGGACAAGGCTTTCCTGAAGGACTCTCTATCAGCCTGACAGAATGTAGCAAGATATATGTAGGATAGTATAGAACCCGGTCGCATATTTGGAAGCATTATCGCTGCATCAACTGTACCTGATCAAGCAAAGTAGACAACCTGGAAAAGAAGTCAGTGGTACAAAGAGAGATAAAGATAATAATAATAGCAGGTGGTGGGGAAAAAATCTCTCTCTGTTTTTTTGTTTTTATTTTTGTTTTGTTTTTTAACGCAGTCTAATCAACCTAATTGTCGTAAATAGATAATATGGCAGAACGCCTCCCCGGCAACAGTGCCATAAACTTGATCGACCCAGAATTAACTCCGAAACAATGTCGTTTACCGCAAGCACACGGTATAGTGGCAAGCGGGTATCGAACATGGGGAAGCGGTGCTATACTACCTATCTACTCCTAGATTGAGTTAGACTTGCGGTTTTATTGGTGGATGTGGAGTATGGAGGGACGTAATGGTGATGGATGCGAAGGTTGTGTCACTCAACGTCGCAAACAAGGGATTCCACACAAAGAAAGAAATAAATAAATAAAATATAAAAGATCAGGACTTTAGGACTCACCGCTAGGACCGTCGGAGGTCGATGCTAGGTTGATACTTCTATGTTGCATTGGTTTAATTGGGGGTTGTAGCATCTAGGAAGTGAATTCGTGTGTCTACGCATCATGAATCTAACATACCATATTCACCCTGCTCTCGCAATAGATGCAAACGATATGTGCATTAAGGATCTATAATAATCTCACCACTCTCATGGATCGAATGCTCTCAACTCGTACCACTCTCGTGGGTTATAGCTTCTAGGTATTTTGATGGCTCTTATTGATGCAATGGCGGTAGCCGTCAATTAGTGATATAGTTCGTCGGTGGATCCCATCAAGTCACGAGCTAGACATGGTCACGAGTCTCGGTTGAATCCACTAACTCCCTAATTAAATACATAAGATACTCCTTAAGCTAATCGATTCCATCAAACGTGGGTTAAAGCTTCGAGGTATTTTGATGGCTCTTATTGACGCAATGGGGGTATCCGTCAATTAGTGATATAGTTCGTCGGTGGATCCCATCAAGACACAAGCCAGACATGGTCGCGAGCCTCGGTTGAATCCACTAACTCCCTAATTAAATCCATTAGATATTCCTTAAGCTAATCGATTCCACCGACCGTGGGCACGATCTCAGTACGAGTTCTCCTAGGGATTTTGCAAGATCAACCAAAATACTCCCCCTTTATATCTAATGCAACCTAAAAATCCCAACTTTGTATCTAAATCCTAAAATCCTAGGGCTAATCCATCAGCCCTAGAAAAGACTACTCATGCATGATAACAATAGATATAAGAACGATAGAAAACTTCATTGCATGCATCAAAGGGATATTCAATAAGCAATCAATAAGAAAAACTAAAATAGAATTTAAGAGAACAAAAATACTTATCTTGATACACAAATTGTTTTATTCACCCGATAAATGTGATCTTCTAGATCATAAACCATAGTAGTGCGTTTAGTGGCGAGGGTAAGTCCCTCGGCTTACGACTGATGATGGTCAGGGGTCGTTCAGTGGCGATGGATGATCTCTCGGCTTACGGCTGATGACTTGGATCATTCAGTTGCGAGAGGCGAGGCCCCTTTGACTTACGACCGACGAAGGTCGTTGGGCGTTCAATGGCGATGGTTGGTCACTCGGCTTATGACTGACGACTAGGATCGTTCGGTTGCGAGAGACGAGGCCCCTTCAACTTACGACCGACAAAGGTCGAGGGTCATTCAGTGGCGAGGGTTGGTCCCTCGGCTTACGGCTGACAACAGGTCGAGGGTCGTTCAGTGGTAAGGGGTGATCCCTCGGCTTACGGCTGATGACTAGGATCATTCGATTGCGAGGGGCACGACCCCTTCGACTTACAGCCGACGAAGGTCGAGGGTCGTTCAGTGGCGAGGGTTGGTCCCTCGGCCTATGGCTGACGAATTAGGGTTAAAAATCACTAGATAGACATGAAAAAATGATCAACTTTGTATTTATCATAAATTGGTCTAAGATAAAAGACAAAGGTAAGTTTCGATAACCCATTGCATTTGATGTTACCGGTACAATCATTGATAGTACTTTCGCAAATGCTCAGCATTTCAAGGATGGAGTAGTTCACTGTCATCCATTGTAGTGAGTCGATAGGTGGTCGGACAGAGCACATCGATCACTTTATAAAGACCTTCCTATATCATAGCGAGCTTCCCTTGTTTAAGAATCTCGAGGGTGAAGGCGGCCTTACGTAATACCAAATCGCCTATGCGAAAGCTACGTCCATGCACCTTGGAGTTGAAGTACCGGGCCATGCATCCTTTCTGTTCGACGAGAGTCGCCAAAGCCCTTTCACGAACTTCGTCAACCAGCTGTATTTTGAATTCGAGTCCCTCTGAGTTTCTTTCCTTGTCATAGTATTGGAGACGAAGTGGTCATTCATTAACTTCCACTGGAACGACTTCTTCACAACCATAAGCAAGCATTAATGGTGTTTCATATGTTGAAATCTTATGGGTCGTTCTGTACGACCACAATATGCTGGGGATCACAGATATCCTCTTTCGAATGGGTCCAATGATGCATTTATTAGCAGCCTCTGCCAATCCATTGGATTGAGGATGGGGCGACAGAGTCGAAATGCAGCTTGATCTTCAACTCGGAGTAGAAATATTTAAAGCCGACGCTAGCGAATTGCGTCCTGTTGTCTATCACAAAGGATTGTGGGATGCCAAAACAACAGATAATGGACTTCCAGACGAAGCTTCTAACCTCCTTCCAGGTGATTCGGGACAGGGGCTCTGCCTCGATCCATTTTGTGAAGTAGTCGATTGCTACTACCAAGAATTTTCATTGCCTGCTTGCTTGCTTGAACGGGCTGAGGATATCCAATCCACACTTAGCGAAGGGTGCTGGACTGATGATTCGGATCAGGTTAGTTGGAGGGGCTGAGCTAATCCTTAAGAACTTCTGGCAAGTCGGGCACTTCCTCACATACTCGACCGCATCCTTGAACATGGTGGGCCAGAAGTAACATTGCCTTACGGCCTTCAAGGCTATTGCCTTTCCCCCGTAAAGGTTCATGCAATCGCCCTCGTGGATCTCCTGGATCACATAGAGCGCTTCATGCGAGGCTAAACATTTGCGGTAGGGAAAAAACGTCATACTTGGTCCATCGCCTTTTGTACAATAAATCTTCTAGCATGAAGAATTGGTATGCCTTTCGTTCTAGCTTTCGCGCTTCTACCGGGTCGGTTGGCTTTTCCACCGTGCTTAGGTAACGGATTATGTGATCCATCCACGTGACTTCTTGGTCAAGGTTTAGGAGTTCCTGTTCCAGCACGGTGGGGTGTGGTAGACGTTGCATGTACACCGTACGACTGGGTCCCGCAGGGGAGGATGATGCGAGCTTCGAAAGGGCAGCGGCTCGGTGATTCTTCGACCTTGGTACATGATGGATTTCTACTCGTCTAAATTTGGCAAGCTGCACTTTAGCAACCTGCATGTAGCTCTACATTGTGTCTTCGTGGGCCTCAAAACTTCCGTTTAGTTGGTGGACGACGAGATTGGAATCACTGAGTAGTTGGACCACCTTTGCTCCTAAGGCTCGGGCCAATCGGAGTCTGTTGATTGCCGCTTCGTACTTTGCACCATTATTTCTGGTTTGGAAGTCGAAGCAGAGAGTGTATTCGAATATGTTGCCTGCTGACGTTTAGACAATTATTCCGGCTCCACTTCCGGTTTGAGTGGCCGAACTGTCAACTTATACGATCCACGTTCCCTCGTCTTCAATTGTATAGGTTGACAAATTAAGACTTGTCTAGGGAGAAGAGATAGCATCGGTTTGTATGTTAGCAACATATACCTCTTCCGTTGGGTTGTCATCGTAAGTGAGTTCGACGATGAAGTCGGCGAGAGCCTGCCCTTTGATGGGGCCCTTGGCTTGAACTAGATGTCGAATTCACTCAGCTCGACTCCCCACTTTGTCATTCTCCCCGAGCGATCCAGCCTCTTTTGGGTCTGTTCCAAGGGAGTATCGGTGAGGACCAAGATGGTGTGCGCTTGGAAGTACGGTCATAGCCTCCTCGTAGATTGGATCAGCGCGAATGCTATCTTCTCTATTCATGAGTAATTTACTTCCGCACCTCGAAGGACTTGACTGACGTAGTAGATATGTTGTTGCACTCCCGAGTCCTCTTTGACAAGCGCTGAGCTTACGGCCTCCATGGTAGTGGCCAGATAAATGATGAGTTGGTCATCCTTATCTGGCTTGGTTAGGAGTGGTGGGCTGCAGAGGTACTCTTTCAGTTCGGAGAAAGATTTTTTGCAATCTGCGTCCCACTCGATGACCCTCTTGCCATTCGAGGTAGATGCTATCGCCTTTCTCAATACTTTGAAGAAAGGTAACGATCTCTCGACCGACTTAGATAAGAATCGACCCAAAGCGACGATTCTCCCGTTCAGTCTCTGGAGATATCTGACGGTTGAAGGCTCCTTCATCGTAACGATTGCCGCGATCTTGTCGGGGTTAGCCTCGATTCCTCGATTTGTCAGCATGAAACCGAGAATTTTTCCGATCGATCCCCAAAGGTACACATGGCAGGGTTTAGTCGAAGGTTATATCGGCGGATATGTGTGAATATCTCTTGGAGATCTGCAATGTGATCTGTCGATTTCCTTGACTTGACCAGCACGTCATCAACGTAGACTTCTAGGTTTCGCCTGATTTGAGCCTCGAAGACTTTGTTCATCATATGTTGGTACGTAGCCTCTGCATTCTTCAAACAAAATGGCATTTTTGTAAAACAGAAAATACCTCGATCAGTGATGAAAGAAGCTTTTTCTTCGTCTTCCGGTGCCATTTGGATCTGGTTATAGCCTGAGAGTGCGGCTATGAAGCTGAGGAGTTCGTATCCCGAAGCACTGTCGACCAGGTGGTCGATCCGGGGCAGGGGGTAACTATCCTTCGGACAGGATTTATTGAGATCAGTGAAGTAGATGCACATTCGTCATTTGCTGTTTGCCTTCTTCACCATCACGATATTTAAGAGCAAATCGGGATATTTGACCTCCCGAATGAAGCACACTTCCAGGAGTCGATCCACTTCCTCGATTGCAGCCTTCATCTTTTCGCCCCCCCCCCCCCCCCCCCCCCCCATGTTCCTCTTCTTCTGCTTCATGGGTTTGAAAGTCGGGTTGACTTCGAGCTTGTGGGATATTACCTTGGAGTCAATACCGGGCATATCCTTTGGAGACCAGGCGAAAACATCGATGTTCTTCGTCAAGAGGGCGATCAACTGCTCCATCAGGTCGAGAGAGAGCATCGACCCAATGGAGACAGTCCTCCTTTTTTAGAAATCTGGATGTTCTCCATCTCTTCGACTGCCACAGGTCGTTGATCCTCGCCCTTGGGATCGACTGGGTCCGCCTGCCCTACCCTTCTCAAAGCGATGGACAGAGTGTAGCACTGTCGTGCTTGCTTCTGATTTCCTCTCGCCTTCCCAACTCCTTCAGGAGTTTGGAATTTTATCATCTGGTGGAAAGTTGAGACCACCGCTTCTATATCTTTTAGCAGTGGTCTGCCGATGATTCCGTTGTATGCCGAATTGATCTTCACCACTATAAAATTGGTCAAGCGAGTGACCTGTCGTGGATGCGTACCTAGGGTTATTGGGAGGGTGATGATGCCTGCTATTGGGACGTAATGTCCGGTGAATCCTACGAGAGGCCCTGAACAAGGCCTCATCTCCATGGAGGACAGCCTTATTTTCTCCAACGTGCTGAAGAAAGCACGTCGCATGAACTTCCGGTGTCGACGAGTAATCTCTTTACGGCGATCTCCTTGATGGTGGCTATGATGACGACGTCGACATCATGCGACCGTTTTACACCCTCTAGATCTTCATCTAAGAAGGATATATGAGGTGTAGAATCTCTGGGACGCTTTTGCCCCACGGAAATTGTCATCACCCTTCCGGCATAGGAGCTTTGGAGCAAGATTGAAAATTCAGTGTGCAGAGGGCCTCCCATTGTCATGCTGATGGAGCCGACACTGGAAGGCACAATGGCATCATCAGAGGATGTTGGTGGGTGAGTCAATATGGTCGAGATGTTTCGTCGATGGGGATGTCGACTCATTTTCCCACAGACGATGCCAAACTGTAAAGGCCAAAAATGACCGTTACAATTGTCTTGCTGACGTAGACCCTTCGCGCTGAGTCGGGGCCTCATCAGCGAGTTGAGTGGGACCCTAGGTTGGTAAAACCAGGGTCGGTTGATGGATGTTGGTTGGTTTGTGGTACACGATCGACCCTCGAGTAGATTGTATGTCGATAGATCGAGGCTGGGAAGCTCTAAAGCGACCCTCACAAGAGACTAAGACTCGACGATCTACACCACAAAAAAAACATCAGGGGGGTCGGATCTGGGTCCCGACCCAAATTCACTCTGATGCTTAAGTTAATACGGGATCTTAAGGAAGAAAGTGAGCTTGAAGCAGCTGAGATCAACCCACGGAGGTTCGTCTCAGATCTGACATCATAAGCTCTTTAGTTAAAGAAATATATGCTGAAAGAGTAGAGTCTATGTATTAGATCTCATTCCTTGGGAATCGCGGGCCCTTACCATTGTCTTTGCAGGTATTTATAGGCAGTTATTTGATGATGGTGAGTAACCGTCGCTCATTGATTCGGGCGCGATCTTCTCCGAGATGCGTGATAACGGCTGACCATTTACTCGGCCCCATTAACTTTCCCCTGAGTATCATCAGGAGCTTAACGGTGGAGTAAGCCATTCGCTTGACTCGGTATTACTCCGCCTTAGTGACAGATTCCAGGTCGTTGGCACTAAATGGGTCGGGTATGCGGATACTCCTTCGTGATCCGTACCCGTGCTCTAACAGACACAAATTACACAAACAAAGATCAAAGATGCATGCACAAGTGTGTTTAACAGAGTGGCTCCCCGCTTAGGCTCCACGCATCTACTTCGACCCCAAACCCTATGAGGATTTCACCCTCTTTTATTACCAAAAGAGAAAGCAACTCTGATCACACTTTCGGGTAGTGATCACACCGTACAAGATAATGTTCAAAAATTTAAGCACGATGATATATTTTGAGTAAAGCTATTAACAACACAGTCTCACAAAAAATAGATTCAAAATGATTTAATACTGCAGTAAAAACCAGAAAGATATCAGCGTGATGTAGTCCGTGATATCATAGGCACGTGTCACAAACAGTTTGTCAATCCGATGTCTGGATCAAAAGTTATACTCCTTTGAAGTTCGTTGCGCAATTCTGAAATCTGCAGGGACTGTTCTGCACAAAATGCCGAATCTGGATCAGTTTTTGCGGGCTGATCAGAAGATAAAAATCATCGTTGTGTATATCATGAAGTTATGGTTGTCTAGGCGCAACCGGTTCGTCAATCAGAGTTCTGTATCAAAAGTTATGCACTTTTCATCGTCATCTGTCGAACTTATTCTTCTCCCTGCGAACTTTGATGATCTCTTTGAAGTTTGGATTGAGGAATTCGGTCAAGGGAGGAGGATGGTTAATCTATGAATATTTTGGCTCAATGAGATTCAATGGGATGATTCTCCAAGAGATTGGTCTTCTCCTTTTATACAGTTATGAGTTTCTCTTTAATTAGAACACTTGGTCTTCAAATCTTCAATCAAATCTTCAATCAAATCTTCATGGTGCATGCAGGAGTGTTTAAATATGAGAGCATCGAATCCTATTTAAGATATGATTCATCTTAAGATAAGAATCCTTTTGATGTAGATCTCCTATTTAAATTAAATCTTTATCCATTCAAATCTTCATCTTTGACCTAGGCAAATCCTATTGAAGATATGACTTCTCAGTAGATAAAACTCCTTTGAATCCAATCAAATCTTCAAATTTTTGACTTTGGCAGAGTCTATTAAAGATATGACTCCTCATTAGATAAACGCCTTTTTGAATCCAATCAAATTTCCAATCTTTGACTATGTCAAATCTTATTGAAGATAGGGCTCCTCATTAGATAAAGCTCCTTTTAAATCCAATCTTTGACCAATTATATCTTCAATCTTTATGAACCATTGGATCTTGGATAAGTGTGGATGATGTAGGATTCTAATTATCCACACATAATTCTTTTTGCACAAATAATTCCTTTTGTATAATTGGCCATGAAATCACTTAATGAAAACGTTAGTACCACTGACTTATTTGTCACCATCAAAATTAAAAGTGTGACCTAGTTAGTGGGCTAACTAGGCCAACACATATCATACTCTCAAACATAAACTCAGTGAATAGGACCAATATACTATTAACATCATAATTAGTGACAAGAACTTAGTATTTACATTGCTTAATCATTATATGTTTGTTTTCCACCAAATACCACAGTTCTTGCTTTTAGTAGCGATATCTATACATATTCATGCTATTAAATAGTTGCTATGTTGCATTCCATATGCTTATCAATACTTATATGATTTATGCTGCTTATTTATTGCGCATTTCATATTTTATGTTATTTTATTCTTGTTGGGAAAATCTACACAAGGATATCGTCTTACTGATGGATTTTTTATATTCGTTATTGTTCTTCTTGGAAAAATCTGTTATCATGTTTAACTTATGCTAGGCAATGCTAGGTCCAAGGAAGAGACCGGTAGGTTTGGAAAGCCTGTCGATCCATCCTGATTAATGACGCACCTGAAACCTACACCTAGATTCCACCTGGCGGTGTCACGATCGCCAGGCGTGGTATGGCCCCTAGGCTTCAATTTCGGGCTCAATTCGCAAGCGGACGGTGTCGAGTTATAGTATAAATGATATCGAATCCCACAGGGACGGTGATAGTGTTTATGGATTCTCAGTTTACTTCTAAACCTCGAAGTGAGATAGCTATCGGGTTGAAGCAGTTGTTTGGGGTATTATTGTTGTTTTACTAATAAAAAGGGCTAGGGCATTAGGGATCACCACTAAGATTGTCGGGGCTCGACGTTAGAATAGAATCCTCACGTTGCATTAGGGTTAGGGGATAAATCTCACAATTCGTACCACTCTCGTGGGTTAGAATTGTGAGATATTTCGGTGGCTCTCGTTGACGCAATGGCGGTAGCCGTCAACGTAGCGGTATAGTTCGTCAATGGATCCCCTCAAGGCACGAGCCGGGCATGGTCACGAGCCTTGGTTGGATCCACCGATTTCCCTATTCGGATCCCATAGATACCCCTTAAGCACATAAATTCCACAGACCGTGGGCATGATCTCAGTACGGGCTATCTAGGGATTCGGTAGGATTGACCGAAATACTTCCCTAAATCCCTAATTCAATGTGGAGATTCAGATCTACATTTTTCCCCTAGGATCTTAGGGCTAACCCATCAACCCTAGAAAGATCTACTCACACATGGCAATATTTATGAATAAAAACATTTATAGACGAAGACATCATAGTAATCAAAAGAATAAAAGTAGAAGACTTACAGCGGGAGATAGATAAGATTTGTAATTTATAGATCTAGGAAAAATTCCAGATTCCCAAGCACAAGAGCAATCGAGAACAAAAGTAATAATCTGAAGGTTTCGATCCAAAATTCCTTAACAAAAATTAATCTAAAATAAACTCTCAAAAATCGCCCAAGCTCCTGCCCCAAAACTATTCAGAAATCTAAAATGAGTCGCCCCCGTTCAGTCGCGAGTCGCCCCCGTTCAGTCGCGAGCTCCCTCAGCCTTCAGTTCCCCAGATCGCGCAAGTGACGCTTCAGCAGATCTTTCCAAAAATGACCCTGGCACTGCCGACCGAGTAGGCTGCTCGGTCGAGCAGTGCGCTGCTCGTTCAGTCGCTCAGGCCGAGCAGCTGTGCTGCTCGACCGAGCTTTAGGAAATCCAAAAACTTTAAAATCTTCGCTCTGCCTACACGGGCCGAGTCAGCTCAGCTCGTCCAAGCAGAGGCTGACTCGGTCACTGAAAATCTGCACGGGCCATGTGCTGGATTTGCTTCACCTTTGAAATTTGACGTTGCTCGACCGAGCAGTAACTGCTCGGTCCATGCCATTCGCGTATCTGCTATTTGAAGCTGCTCGGTCCGAGCATCTGAACTGCTCGACCGAGCATTCTGGAAAACATACTCCAGGAGCTGCTGAAGGCTCCTTTCTCTCCTCTGCTCTCTCTCTTCTCCTCCAATGGCTCCAAAAGTGTGGTGAACTCCTACAGGGCTCCACCAATGAGATCACGGGCATGTCAGATGTGTCCATACCTAAGTGGGGTCCCAAATCGCTCCAAAATCCCTGAAAACTCATAAAACACTACGAAACTCGAATGTAACGTCAGAAACACGATATCGTAGTAAAATGTGGGATTTGGATGCGAAAATGATATGGAATGCAATGAAATGATGATATGAAAATAGTGGAAAATATGGACACATCAAAATCTCCCCAGCTTACCTCTTACTCGTCCTCGAGGAAGACGAATAATCGGTACGCCGGGAGGAAAACAAAAAGGAAATAGGAAATAGAAATAAAAAGAGACGAGAATAGAAGTGAGAGGAGGGTGCTAAGGATGTTCAGTCAGATCTCTGGCCTAAATAGTAAATCATGATACTCTGAATAATAAACATGCATGCCACTGGCAATTTCTAGTTTTACAAATCATATGACTGGCATGCAATACCGACAAAAGATATGGATCTACTGAAATAATACCGTCAATTCATATCGATCTCATGCAATCCCTAGAGTCTAGTATAAAGAAGTTGGCAATGCCCTTTTCAATCACAGATACACAAGGAGCATATAGAAATCATACAACATGCAATAGAGAATAGAAAAAGTCATGCCATTCAGTTGTTCATGAAAAGTCTCCAAAACTAAAGCATTTTGTAAAGTTTAGGTATTATTAAATCTTCCCGTTATGCACCGTCTCCACTCTACTGTCATGCTCACTCATGTGAACAGCTGGTTTACCCCCCCCCCCCCAAGCTTAGCTTGAGGCGTCGCATCTAGGAATATGATGAAATTTTTCTTTTTCTTCCCAGTATAAGTGATAGCTTCTAATGAAAAGATAGAAAACAATATTTATTCATTTCCTTCATTTTTCTTTTCTTTTTCATATATGAATATATACACTATTTTTTCTTTCTTCCTTTTTTTCATTTAGAAGCTATACTTTTTCTTTTTGGGTTTGGAAAGTGAGATGCGGTAAAGATAGCTGTGGGGGTATAACCAGCTGATATGTAGAAAAATATATAGATTTGTGGAGAAGGAAAATAGTATATCTCTCGGTTCACTCATAAGAGGTGCACAACAGTTTGATAAAATAATACCCTAACTAAACTCATAAATAGCATGTGTATTTTCATTCCTCTAAATGAATACTAAAAAAGGCATGCAGTTAATAGCACCACAGCAGCAGGCATGCAATCAGAAGTGAATAAGATAAAAACAGATACTCCAAGTGTTCTAGTGATGCGTGAACCTAGGTGCATTACCCAACATAGATCATACTAGATATTAATTCATGCATTCGATTTTCAATTCATTTTAAGCATTAAATCAGATAGATCAGCAATAGAAATGCACGCATATAGATAGTAAAACTGAAATTTACCCTAATAGCATGTCATCGAAAGTGAGCATCGTACGCCATGAGAAATATCATCACGTGGATCATCCTTAGCCAATAAAGAGAAAAAGGCGGAGAAAATAAGAAAATAAAGAAAAAGAGATGCATGCATGGTGAAAATAGAAAATATGATGCAAAATGAGAAAAAAAGAAAATGACGTGGAAAAGTAGTGAAAACGTAAAATAAAAACTGAAATAAGGGGGAAAAGATAAAATAAAAAATTAAAAATAAAGTGGTAGTGCTCATCCCCCAAGCTAAACCCAGCAGTGTCCTCATTGCTAAGAAAACGCTGGTGAGTGGGAGATGATGCTAAAAGGGGTGGGGTGGGTGGGGAGAAAATAAAATAAAGATAAAAACTGTGTAGAAAGAAACTAAAATATGACCAGATGCAATGCTAAATGAAGATGTGATGCATGGGTGGCTCCTCCCCTAAGCTATGCAAGTGTAGGCCCTGATTAGACAGATGGGCTCAGTAGAAATTGGGGAGGCAAAAACTGGTATGGATGACATCAAGTAGAGGCACCACCCTCGGGGGTGGTGATGGGTCCCTTTGCTGTGGACCTGGAGGTAGAGGAAGATGTGGCTGGAACTCGTGAGGTGGGTCAGATCGCCAGTGACGAATGAGGCTCCGAAGAAAAGGTAGGTCACGCTCGACCGACTGTTGAGTCATTGCACCACCATACCCTGATAGTAGGAGCATGGCAGTGAACTGGTCGGCTTGGTCAGTGTCACGGAATGTAACCTCGTATTCTGCGTCGCATATGTAAAGAGGTTCATGGGAGAGTGGGACGGTGGGTGGCACAGGGGAATTGGTAGATGATTCGCCAATAGTGTTGGTGTGAGTGGTAGAGCGTGTACGACGGGTACGCCTAGTAGGCCTTGGGTTTGATGTACCGGTATTTGTAGGTCTAGCACAACGTGGAGGCATTATGGAAGTGGTATAAAATAGTGTGGCAGTATGTAAAGCCAATAGGTGAACGAATTTACTGACTAGAAGGAGATGGCGTTGCATTTGGTGTCGTGATCACTGCTGAGCCGGAGTATCCCCCAAGCTGTTTATATAAGTGTCATCTGTCAGTGGCAAATCGTACCTGAAATAGGGGTAGGAAGAGCTTCAGTATATTTTAAACATAAACGACTGAATTTTAGGCCGAGTGGTTATAACGTTCGGTGTGGATAAATGAGCGCTGAGGGAGAGATGTGGGGGGCTAGGTTGGACTGAGGGGCAACGTTGTGGAAAGAAAAAGGGGCAAAGAGAGGTCAGAATGGGGGAGAGAGAGATTGAGATGGGTTTTGGGGGCTGGCGATGGCCGTGGGGAGGAGACGGGAGGGGTATGGGAAGGGAAGGCTAGGGATGAGTAGGTTACAGTGTTAAAGGGCAAGGACGGGCCAGGTACAAATGAGCGACTCGAAACCCGACCGAACGAATACGTTCTTTCGGCCCGAAATTGACGAGTGATGACCCGGACCGAGCAACATGATTGCTCGGTCGAGTAAGTTGTGAGATGAATTGAGATAAAATTCTTAGAAAACTCCCTTTAGCCTGCTCGGTCGAGCAGGAAGATGCTCGGTCGGACAAGGGACTGCTCGGGCCGAGCTGCCATCGCTCGGACCGTGTAGACAGAATGACGTTTTTCGACTTTTCCAAAAGCCTGTAGTACTCGGTCGAGCAGAAGGTTGCTCGGTCGAGTTTCTTTCTGCTCGGGTCGTGCCGCCACCACACGGACCGTGTAGGAATAGTGCTGTTTTCTCCTCAACATCAAAAACCTGAAGTACTCGACCGAGTAATAGGGTGCTCGTGTTGAGTATTAATTCCCCTGATTTGGTTTTGATGATGAACAAACATAAATATCATGTACTAATTCTCTTTGAGCGCAATTATGGAGATCCTCATCAATTTACTCTGTAGATCTTAAGCGACGTCTCAAGACTTCTTTAGAGCGCATGATCGTTGTGCCTGAAGCTTCGTTGAAGCTCACAGACTTGTTGATGAACTCAAGAGATTCAGACTCATCATGTTGGAGCTTTGAAGACGGTTTGTCTTGTATATTTGTGTGTCTTCTAGCTCTATATTATAGAATGTTACGCCTTGAGTCTTACTTGCTTTGCAACCCTCATATCTATTTGATCTACTTCCTAGGAATGCCTTAGAAGCCATTAGAAAGGGTTCCTTAGCTTATCGCTCCTTCTCCTGGCTTTATGTGCATCTTAGTTGGTTCAAGTTGAAGAACTAATCGATTAAATGTCAATCTAATCAATTAGGAATTCTTCTTGAATAGACTAACCATTCTTTGAATCTTAGCCTAATCTCTGTTGACCAACTAGTCGGTCCAAGAAGGTTCTCCGACCGATTAGTTCTCAAACTAGTCGGTTAGTGTTTCTTCTTAGATCGACTAAAGTTTCCCCTAACTTTCGCACTATTCTCTGTTTGCAACTAGTCGATCCAAGAAGGTTCACTGACCGATTAGTTATCAAACTAGTCGGTTAATGTTTCTTCTTAGACCGACTAGATTATCGTGACCTTTTTCCTAAAATCTCTGTTTCAAACCAATCGGTCCAAGAAGGCTCACCTACTGACTATTTCTCCATCTAATCAGTTAATGATCCTTCTTAGACCGATTAAGCTGCTTTAATTTTCTGGACGTTGGAGATTTTATTTCCACGATTTTTCTGGATCTGTTTTGATTCTTTCCATATCAGTTTGATGTGTTTCAAACATGGAAATTATTCCCTTATGAGTAGACATTCAGATCTAGTTTTTCACATATCGATTATCAATTTGAAAAGGCTTGCTCTCTCTCGAAAAAGTCTCTCTCTCTTTTCGACCTAATCCTTCCTAGAGATCATTGGCTTTTGTGCGTTCATTCTCCTGAAGGATTCAAGGATCACGATCATCATCCTAGACGTCTCCATCTATTCATCTTAGTGGTGCTAGGGTTTCAATCGTTCTTCGTGATCTTTTCTCTCCATCATCTTTCCTTGCCCTAATACTGTAAGTATCTCTCAAGGCATATGAATTTGTGGTGAGTATTTTATATTTCATTAAACTCTTTATTAAAGTTTGCTCTCGGTTTGTGAGAGGTACGTGATCCCGGTTTGTGGGAGTCACGATTGAATCTTTGTATTCATTTGTCTTGTAGTAGTTGCTACAAGAAGTTTTTTAGTGAAAGCTTGAGTTAGTGGACTCTAACTTAAGTAGCCGGAAGGGATCAGGGTGTCCGGGACGTAGGATCACCAGAAACAAGTCGGGGAGACTTGGGTGGATCCGAACCTGTTAGATCTATTATTAGTGTTGTGTTATTCGTGTTGTCTATATTTATTCCGCATTGTTGTTTGTGTTTGCACGATAATTGGGAATTATCCTCTTAATTATTTTAAAGTACTATTTACCCCCTAGTACTTGTGCAGTAGATACCAGGGTATTGCATTTGGTATCAGAGCTTGGTTCATAGCTATGACAAACAACAACAACAACAAGGCCGTTCGACCACCTCCCGACAACAGCTCTTACAAGAATCGTGAAGGATCCTCTTCAGTGCTCGAAGGTTACTCCTCAAACAGGCCTCCTCACTTCAACGGTACCAACTATGGGTACTGAAAATGCTGGATGGAAACTTTCCTCCGGAGCGCATCACTTTGGAGAGCCACGTTAACGGAGTACGTTGAGCCCATTGAAGAAGACTTCACAAAGTGGACTACCGCAGAGGTGCCGCAGAGGTGAGCAATGCCAAGGCAATGAATGCCTTACAATGTGCATTGGAGCCTGAAGACTTCAATAAGATATGTACATGTAAGAGTACATATCAGATTTGGAATCAACTTCTTATCATGCACGAGGGAACGAGCAGGATAAAACACTCTAAACTCACTGTTGCTAATAAAGAGTTCGAGTTATTTCACATGGAACATGGTGAAAGAATTAAGGAATACTATGCCTGCTTCGTGGATCTAACCAACGAATTGGAAGCTCTTGGGAAGACCTATACCCAAGAAGAGAAAGTTGCAAAGATCATTGACGGACTTCCTTCAAGTTGAGAAAAGCGAACCTACGCTATCGAGGAAGGTAATGATATGTCTAAGTATACTGTTGTTCAACTAATGGGTACCCTAATGTCTTATGAGGTACTAAAGGACAGCAAGATCAAGATGCATGATAAGATGAAGGCGTTCTTGAAGCAAGAAGAGCCGAAGAAAGGCTATTGCTTTCAAGGCCGCTCCAACCACACCTACCGATGGTGAAGAATCGGAAGCTGAGTTGGACATGGAATCTTTGGCCCTCATGGCAAAGAAATTCAACCAGTTTTTCCGAAAAGGTAACTTCAAGAACAAATCCAAAGTTGGTTCTACTAATGCTTCTTCTTCTTTGTGTTTCAAATGCAATAAGCCAGGACATATCAAGGTCGATTGTCCCCTCAACAAACAAAAGGAGAAATGGAAGGCACCTAAGTACGACAAGTCAAGAAAGTACAAAAAGGAGTACAAGAAAGGGCTTGTTGGTACATTCACCGACTCTGAAGAGGACTCTTCAAATGGTGAGTCGGATGAAGAACTAGTGGAGAAAGCACACATGTGCTTCATGGCAAGAGAACAATATGATCGAGAGACCGCTTCAGATAAAAGCGAGGATGAAGGTGAAGAGGTAACTATGGATGACCTTAGATTAGTTAATGAAGAAATTTGGTCTAAGTATTCTAAGTTAGTGAATAGATATACTAAAATCAAAGATGAGCTAACTAGTCTTCAAACCACACCTAAACCTGTCATCACCAACAATGACACCGTTGTTGAAGCCTTGAGAATTGAGATTGTAAATCTCAAATCTCAACTTGAGCATGTTAACATTGAGGATCCGGATGAACATGAGATAGCGGATTTGATTTCTCGAAACTCAACTTTGAGTATTGAGAATGAGAATCTCAAGTCACGTGTTTGTGAACTCACCTCACAAGTGTCTACTTTGGATGCTAAAATACTTTCTCTCACTGAGAAATATGAGTTCACATTAGGCCGTGTTGAGAAATTCAACAAAGGCAAGGATCGTTTGGATAATATTCTGAATGACTTACTTCCGGCCAATCATCGCATTGGGTTGGAATATAAAAAGGAAAATTCATCCAAATCTTCTACCACCTTTGTGAGGCCATCCTCCGATACCTCAACTAGTGGGAGTAAACATCCCATGGGTAGTTCATCTTCCAATGGTACTTCCACTAAGTTCACATCACCTTTTGGAAAGAAACCCACTTTGGATGGACCTCCAAAGAGGGTCATGAATATATGTACACAAATGTCATACCACGTAGGAACACACCTCCTACTCCACATGTTCACACTTATGATGACTTTTATGCTCCACGCCACGAGCACGTGCACACCAAGTGAGACACACTCACGCACGTGTTTCCCCACATGCATATGTTCACCCTCATCATTATTACATGAATGATTACCATCATGCACCGTATCATATGTTGTCACCACCATTTCATCATGTGCCGCATGCTTATCCACGTCATGCATACACTAGGCCACTTCCTCGTAGAACACATGCACCACGTAGAAATCAACAAAATGTGCATGTTCCCAATAGGAATAGGGCTCCCAAGACATTCTCTATTTGGGGTCCGAAGGACACTAGCATGCATGAGAAACAAGCATATACAAACTCGTATTTTATGGATGTTGTGCACAATGATGATTATATTGGGAAGTCTAAGTCCAATTGGACTTGGCTTCCTAAGGTCTAATCTTTTAGGACCCAATGACCTTGGATACCATGATACAATGTTTTTATCTTCAGGTACTCAAGAAAAAGAAAAGAAGCAACAAATCTAAATCTGGCTCCAAGAACGGTTGGATACTTGATAGTGGGTGCTCAAAACACATGACTGGTAAAGCTCTGTTGCTATCCAAAGTGGTACCCATTGAAAATGAAAACCGAGTGGTCTTTGGAGGCAACGAGAGTAGAACCATCATAGGTGTTGGGAAAGTTGGTAACCCTTCTAAACCTCTTATAAGTGATGTTTACCTTGTTAAAGGTTTAAATCACAATCTAATCTCTATAAGTCAACTTTGTGACAAGGGTTACAAAGTTAGCTTTGAGAAAGGAATGTGCCATATTTTAAGGACTGATAATAATAGTTTGTTGTTCTCTAGCACAAGCCATAAGGACTTATATATCTTAGATATTCCAAATTCCCATGAACAATGTCTTATTGCCAACACAAGTGAGCAACATGTATGGCATAGACATTTTGGTCATGCGAATTTCGGAACACTTTTCAAACTATCCAAGCTAGATTCTATAAAAGGATTCCCTAAGCTTTCTTTAACAAGAAAAGATTTTGCGACTCGTGTCAACGAGGCAAACTTCCAAAATCGTCATTCAAACCTAAGAAAAGTATATCCTCTAAACGGCCTCTAGAGCTTTTACATCTAGATCTTTTTGGGCCAACTAGAGTTGCTTCATTAGAGAATGCCCGATATGGACTTGTCATCGTTGATGACTTTTCTAGGTTTACTTGATATTTACTTTAGTTAATAAAAATGATGCTTTTGAAAACTTCACAGTGTTTGCTAAGAAAGTACAAAATCTCATTGGAACCACCATTGTCACTATTTGTAGTGATCATGGCGGGGAATTTGAGAACGAGTATTTCTCAAACTTCTGTGATGAGGTTGGTATTACTCACACCTTTTCTTTTCCTCGTGCACCCCCTCAAAATGGTGTTGTTGAGAGAAAGAATAGGACGCTAGTGGAATGTCCTCGCACTATGCTTGATGATAGCCACCTTGGCCATCAATTTTGGGCAGAAGCGGTACATACCGCTTGCTATGTGTTTAATAGAATACTCTTGAGGCCCGGCACTAAACAAACTTGTTATGAATTGTTGTTTGGTGGATTACCTCAAGTTAAACATTTTAGAGTTTTTGGTGCAAAATATTTTATCAAGAACACGTATGGCAGTTTGGACAAATTTGATCCAAGATCCGATGAGGGGATCTTTGTTGGATATTCCTCCCATAGAAAAGCCTACCGGATATACAACAAGAGAACCTCAACAATCGAGGAATCACTTCATGTATCATTTAATAAAGACTTTGTCTCTCCTAGAATTATCGATGACGATGACTCTATGGAAGTAGTTTGTGATTCTGTTGATAAGTCTAATGCTATTGATTCTGTTGAAACTAACCCTACTAATGAATCTCTTGAGAATGTTCCTAGTGACCAGGGTGTTTTCAGAAAGCTTCCAACTGTTCGTGACCATCCTCATGAGCAAGTTATTGGCAACATGGAAGATGGTGTCAAAACAAGGTCTCAAGTCAACTTCTTCGCTCAGTGTGCTTTTGTCTCTTCCATGGAGCCAAAGAATATCAACGAGGCATGCGAAGATAGTTCTTGGATCGTAGCCATGGAAGAGGAGCTCATTCAGTTTGAGAGGAATAAGGTCTGCGAGCTCGTTCTGTTGCCTTCGAAGAACCACAACATTATAGGAACGAAGTGGATTTTCAAGAACAAAACAGACGAGAACCAAAATGTCATCCGGAACAAAGCTCAGTTAGTTGCTCAAGGCTACAGGCAAGAGGAAGGTATCGATTTCGAGGAATCCTTTGCACCTGTAGCTAGATTAGAATCTATTTGACTATTATTGTCATTTGCATGCCATAAAGATTTCAAACTTTTTCAAATGGACGTAAAAAGTGTGTTCTTAAACATCGTTGAGGAAGTATACGTTTCTCAACCTCCGGATTTTATAAACAAAAAATTTCCGAATCACGTTTCAAACTTAAGAAAGCACTTTATGGTTTGAGACAAGCTTCCAAAGCTTGGTATGACCGCTTAAAGAACTTTCTTTTGGATTTGGGTTTCAAAATGGGTGAGGTTGATTCAACGCTTTTTGTTAAGTATGTTAATCATGATATTATTCTAGTTCAAATTTACGTAGATGATATCATTTTCGGTGCTACTAACTTCACTCTCTGCGAAGAGTTTTCTAATGTTATGAAGGATCAGTTTGAGATGAGCCACATGGGTGAGCTCAAATACTTCTTAGGACTCCAAATTCGCCAAATGAACAATGGCATCTTCATCCACCAAACCAAGTACACAGTGGACCTGCTAAAGCGAATTGGAATGGAGAGTGCTTCTAGCAAGAAGACTCCGATGAGCATCAAAACACATCTTGATAAAGATACGAGCGGTAAAGATGTAGACATTCGTCTATATCGAGGTATGATATGTAGTCTATTATATCTTACTGCTAGTAGACCAGATGTAATGTTTGCCGTATGTGTTTGTGCTAGGTATCAGTCACAACCTAAGGAATCACACTTAATAGCGGTTAAACGTATTTTCCGTTATTTAAGTCACACACTGGACTACGGATTATTCTATCCAAAGTCAAGCACATATGAGTTAATCTCATATAGTGATGCAGATTATGTTGGATGCAAATCCGACAGGAAAAGTACTAGTGGCACTTGCTATTTTATAGGAAATTCCTTGTCTCTTGGTTTTCCAAGAAGCAGAATTCCGTATCACTTTCAACCACCGAGGCGGAATATATCGCCGCCGGTGCTGCATGTGCACAGGGTCTTTGGATGAGACACACACTGAAAGACTTTGGTATAAATTGTGATACTTGCCCTATCATGGTGGACAACCTCAGTGCGATATGCCTCTATAAGAATCTGGTACACCATTTCCATACCAAACACATAGATGTCTGTCACCATTTTCTAGATGATCATGTAGCTAAAAAGGACATCATATTAGTGTACGTTGAAACCCAGAAGCAAATCGCCGATATTTTCACGAACCCACTTAAAGAAGATTCCTTTGTGCGGTTACGTCGAGAATTGGGGATTATGGGTGAATCCAAGATTTAGGATTCATATTTTTTATATTGGTTGCATGATAGTGATATTCATAAGCTCATGCATACATTTGTTATGATATTCTCTATTCATTCTGGATTTATGACTGGTTTGTGTTTTGTGCATCGTATTTATGGTTGTATGGTTTTATGGGATAGCATAAGTGTATATGAGAGTGTTTAGATGATTAGTCCAAGTGCTCTTGGGAAAGATATCAAAATTTCTCATTTCCAACTTTTTGGACTCATCTAGCCGGTTCACGTTCAACTGCAGACCGACTAGTTTGTCTTCTAGTCGGTTATACGTTGAACTTAGACCAACTAGTCTGTATCTCCTCATTGCCCTATCTCGTTGTTTACCACTTAGTCGGTCCAAGTTCATTTACCAACCGACTAGAATACATTTTAGTCGGTCAGCTACTGAACTCAGACCGACTAGTTAGGCAATGGAAAATTCGTCTTTGGCCCCTTTTCAATCATTTAAGTCACCCCCACTTCGATTAGAAATCATTCTAATCGGTGCTCTTTCCTCCTAAAACCCTAAACCGCCGACCCCCTTTTCATCTCCCGTCGTCAATCGTCGTCTCCGGCCACCTCCGTCATCATCGGTCGTCCTCCTCCTCCTAGGGTATCTCCTCCTCTCTTTATTCTTTATTTAGGGTTTGATTTCCTTTCGTATTTGCTGTATTTCTCTTCTCGATTTCATGGCAAGAACGAGAATCCATATCCCCTCTTTTGGTCCCTCTCAGATGACCGTCGAGCCTCCTTCTAACCCTAACCCATCCAAACATCGATCAAAATCCGCTCGTCCGCCCCCTTCGTCGCCAGTTTCACCATCGTCTTCTTCGCCTCCACTCAAAAAGAAGAAGGCAGCATCTTCTCGACCAAAGCCAAAATCTCAACCCCAATCCCAGCCTAAATTCAAAAAGATTTTGACCCATGGACCCTATCATACTTCTTCCGCACACTCTGACTCCGACGAGGATTATATCCCGGAGTCTGAGGCTGTCGAGAAAGAACCTGTCCCGCCTCCTCGCACTACCCCACAACAATCCAAGGGGAAGGGTCATACGCCCTCTGGTGGGGTCTATATATCTCTGTGTCGCAATGATCCGTTATGTCTTGCCGCCTATAATCGCATTGAGCATTGCCCCTTGATTCTTGAACACTACGTCAAGTTTTCTGATTTCCCTGAGCTTGCCGATCTTTTATCTTATAGCAGGCTTATTGACTATCTTCGCCGCAATCCCAAGGTGAATCCTCATCCTTACCCATGACTCGTAAAGCTTTTCTATGCCAATCGAGTTAGGGGTGAGTATGATGAAAAGCACTGCATTGATAGCACTGTTTTGGGACGCCCATTGTCCTCACTGCAAAGGTCATAGGATAGATTCTTGGGATTTCGTCTTCTAGTCTGCTTCCGTCTGACATTTCTGTGGAGAAGATCGATGATCTCGATCAATCTGTGTTGGCTGATATGTTTCACGTCGTTCCTCCCACCATGATAGGCGTTCCCTCCAAATCTTTCAAGCCGAATGCATGGGTTCTCAATTTGATCCTAAAGTCGTGTCTTCTTCCGAAGTACGGCTCTTCTAGTCTACCATCCCAGCACTTCCTGAAGCTCATCTATGCCCTGTTTGATGGGAGCAAAATCAATTGGGCTCGTATCATTCTGGACAAGATGGACTCCTTTGAGTGCATCAGGAAGTCGTCCAAGACCGTGCATATTCCATATCCTTGCCTCTTGACTTTGGTCTTCCATCATTTTGGAGTTCCCCTTCCTCCTGGCGATCATCGTCCTTTGGGTCCTCCCTTGAACGTGACCGCTGTCAAGAAATCTCTTGCTGCCTTGAGACATGATCAGCGGGCAACCCCTTTTGTTCTTCCTCTGTCGTCTAGCGCTGCCTCTTCAGCGTACCTGAGCCGTCGGGAAGTTCGTCTCTTGCGTTGTGAGGAGATGCTGGAGCGCCTCTATGATCGCTTGGGTGTTGAGGTTCCTCCGTCTGTTTCTGATGAGAAAGCTATGGATGATGCTGACGATGAGGAGCATGCTGCTACCTCTCCTATTCGTGCCCCCGAGGGCACTCCTGATGCCACCATCCATTCGGTAGATACTTCTGTTGCTTCAGAGTCTGCCATTCCGACTGCACAGCCTGACGCTGGTGCAGCTCCTACCTCTGCCTCTTGAGCCTACCTTGGAGGAATCTCCTTTGAGCACTTTGGATGATACATCTAGTTGTGAGAGAGTGAGGCTAGGATAGTTGGGTGGTTGAATTTTTTTGTTACATTTTGGTGTATGTTGTGTTGTTATCTGCTCGTGCACTTTGTGTTACTCTCTGCTGTTGTTAGATATTTTTGTTGCCTAGATGTATCTCTTTTGCTGGTTCTCTTTTGCTGGTTCTTTATATATATATACATCCTGTTGCAGTTCGTATCATTGTGCGTGTTGTGATGTGTCTCTATTGTTTCTTTCGTCGCTCGTCGACTATGTGTTCTCTAGCTTTGTTTGTATGAAAACATGAATTGTTTTCCATGCACTCAATTCGCCAAAATGTTAATATTGGAGAGATTGTTCCTTTAATCAATCATATGATTTGATGTTGTTTTTGATGTTCTCTCTTTCCGTTTTTCGACTATGGTCTAGTTGACACACTTTGTTTTTCTTCGATATTTTCCTAGGTGTCATTTGGACCGTCGTCATATTCTTCGACTCTCTTGTTTGAACTTTTGTTTAGCCTTTGTTGTTGTCGTTGCCTTCCTCCCGCTCTTTTTGGATAATGCCAAAGGGGGAGAGAATTAATAATGACTTAGTGCTAAATGATAATTTAAATATTACCGTGAATCTAATTTCATATGCTAGATTCAGGGGGAGTGAAGATATAAAAATCTATGGATTATGATCCTATATTTCGATAGTTGGATCATGTATTATTCTTTTCTCTGCTGCTTGATGCTTCTGTTCATTATTTAATATGGAACTAACGTGTCATCACTGCAAGGGGAGTAAGTAAATTTCATTTATTTCATTATTATTGATTTATATTTATGTTGGTTTGTCATCACCAAAAAGGGGGAGAATGTTGAGTATTGATTCCCCTGATTTGGTTTTGATGATGAACAAACATAAATATCATGTACTAATTCTCTTTGAGCGCAGTTATGGAGATCGTCGCCAATTTACTCTGTAGATCTCAAGTGACGTCTCAAGACTTCTTTAGAGCGCATGATCGTTGTGCCTGAAGCTTTGTTGAAGCTCACGGACTTGTTGATGAAGTCAAGAGATTCAGACTCACCATGTTGGAGCTTTGAAGACGGTTTGTCTTGTATATTTGTGTGTCTTCTAGCTCTAAATTATAGAATGTTAAGCCTTGAGTCTTACTTACTTTGCAACCCTCATATCTGTATGATCTACTTCCTAGGAATGCCTGAGAAGCCATTAAAAAGGGTTCCTTAGCTTATCGCTCCTTCTCCTGGCTTTGTGTGCATCTTAGTTGGTTCAAGTTGAAGAACTAATCGATTAAATGTCAATCTAATCGATTAGGAATTCTTCTTAAATCGACTAGCCATCCTTTGAATCTTAGCCTAATCTCTGTTGACCAACTAGTCGGTCCAAGAAGGTTCACCGACCGATTAGTTCTCAAACTAGTCAGTTAGTGTTTCTTCATAGACTGACTAGAGTTTCCCTAACTTTCGCACTATTCTCTGTTTGCAACTAGTCGGTCCAAGAAGGTTCACCGACCGATTAGTTATCAAACTAGTCGGTTAGTGTTTCTTCTTAGACCGACTAGATTATCGTGACCTTTTTCCTAAAATCTCTGTTTCAAACCAGTCGGTCCAAGAAGGCTCACCGACCGACTAGTTCTCCATCTAATCGGTTAATGATCCTTCTTAGACCGATTAAGCTGCTTTAGTTTTCCAGACGTTGGAGATTTTATTTCCACGATTTTCTGGATCTGTTTTGATTCTTTCCATATCTGTTTGATACGTTTCAAACGTGGAAATTCTTCCCTTATGAGTAGACATTCAGATCTAGTTTTTCACAAATCGATTATCAATTTGAAAAAGCTTGCTCTCTCTCGAAAAAGTCTCTCTCTCTTTTCGACCTAATCTTTCCTAGAGATCATTGGCTTTTGTGCGTTTATTCTCCTGAAGGATTCAAAGATCATGATCATCATCCTAGACATCTCCATCTGTTCATCTCAGTGGTGCTAGGGTTTCAATCGTTCTTCGTGATCTTTTCTCTCCATCATCTTTCATTGCCCTAATACTGTAAGTATCTCTCAAGGCATAGGAATTGTGGTGAGTATTTTATATTTCATTAAACTCTTTATTAAAGTTTGCTCTCGGTTTGTGAGAGGTACGTGATCCCGGTTTATGGGAGTCACGATTGAATCTTTGTATTCATTTGTCTTGTAGTTGTTGCTACAAGAAGTTTTTTAATGGAAGCTTGAGTTAGTGGACTCTAACTCAAGTAGCCGGAAGGGATCCGAGTGTCCGGGACGTAGGATCACCGGGAACAAGTCGGGGAAACTTGGGTGGATCCGAACCCGTTAGATCTATTGTTTGTGTTGTGTTATTCGTGTTGTCTATATTTATTCCGCATTGTTGTTTGTGTTTGCATGATAATTGGGAATTATCCTCTTAATTATTTTAAAGTACTATTCATCCCCTCTAGTACTTGTGCAGTAGCTACCACTGTATTACAGCTCGGACCAAGTCTTTTGTTGCTCGGACCGAGCCAATGACGCTCGGGCCGCGCAACCAGAGTGACGAATTCCCTCTCTTTTCTAGTCTCTGCTCTGCTCGACCGAGCAGTGTAGCTGCTCGGTCGAGTCGTCTGTGTCTCTCTTTTCTCTTTTTTCCTTTATTTTCTCCTCAAGTTTGGTGCTCTCCTCCAACTTCCTTCCGTTTATAATGTCGATATGCATGCCCCCACATGTCTAATCTGTGCAAAACACGAACTCATCAGATTTTTGTGATTTTAATATTTTATCTCTAAAATATGAAATAAAAATAAGAAATCGAAAAAGAAAATCTGAAATCTAAGAAATTGGGTTGCCTCCCAATAAGCGCTCGTTTTTAGTCGTGAGCTCGACTCCCTTTGATTTATCAGTTGTCGTCAGGGAATCCCTCGAGGAAGTACGTCTCCTCCTGTCCTATAGGTTCTCCAGCTCTGTAAGGTTTAATCCACTGACCATTTACCTTGAATTTTCCGTTCTTTCCTTCGAGCTCAACGGCACCTCCCGGGGATAAGCTTACTATCTTGTAGGGGCCAGACCACCTTGACTTTAGCTTCCCGGGAAAGAGGCGTAATCTTGAATTATATAGGAGCACCTGGTCGCCGACATCATGGCGAACAACCGTGATGTTTCTATCATAATAGGCTTTGGTTCTCTCTTTATATATCTTCGCATTTTCATAAGCATGACGCAGAATTTCGTCCAACTCATTGTTGTGTAAGGCTCGTCTCGTGGCGGCACTATGGTAATCAAAATTCATTTTCTTTATTGCCCAATATGCTCTGTGCTCCAATTCTACCGAAAGGTGGCAAGCTTTTCCATACACTAGTCTGTAGGGGGTCGTGCCGATGGGAGTTTTAAAGGCGGTGCGATATGCCCACAGGGCGTCACCCAACTTGTGCGACCAATCCTTCCTTGAAGCGCTAACTGTCTTTTTCAGGATGCTTTTGATTTCCCTGTTGGACACCTCCACTTGGCCGCTGGTCTGAGGGTGATAGGCGAGGGCAACCTTGTGATGAACTCCATATATCTTCAGCATCGTCTCAAATTTCCTCTCGATGAAATGGCTCCCTCCATCACTTATGATTGTTCGGGGGACTCCGAAACGAGGAAAGATGGTATTCTTGAAAAACTTGGCTACTATCCTCGCGTCATTTGTCGGGGTGGCTATGGCTTCCACCCACTTCGAGACAAAATCAACGGCGACTAAGATGTACTTGTTCCCGTTACTCGATGGGAAAGGTCCCATGAAGTCAACGCCCCAACAGTCGAATAGATCTATCTCCAAGTGCCGTGAAGGGGTGTTTCATTCTTCTTCATGATATTCCCCATCCTCTGGCATCTGTCGCACTTCCTTGTGTATTCGTTCGCATCCCTGAATATAGTGGGCCAGTAGAAATCACTTTGGAGGATTTTTGTCGTGGTTTTGGTGACAGCTGCATGTCCACCACATGGTTGACCGTGGCAATGCGATATGATGGAGGTTGCCTCTTCCTTTGGGATGCATCGCCTGATGATCCCGTCTGCGCATGTCCTGAACAGGTAGGGGTCGTCCCAGAAGTAACTCTTAGCATCGTGTAGGAACTTCCTCCTCGAATAATTCACCAACCCGTGTGGAACTATGCCAGGTAATTCATTATATCAACATACCAGGGGGGGCTTCGGGGGAATTCGTCGCAAATAATTGTTCACCGGTGAACGAATCGTCAATCGACAAGCTGTTATCCACGTGCCTTTGGATTAACCTCGACAAGTGGTCCGCTACCACATTTTCTGATCCCTTCTTGTCTTTGATCTCAATGTCGAATTCTTGGAGCAGGAGGATCCATCGGATCAGTCGTGGTTTAGCATCCTTCTTGCTTAGTAGGTATTTCAACGCCGCGTGGTCCGTGTGACCTTGGACCCCAAGAGATAGGATCTGAACTTCTCGATAGAATAGACCATGGCTAGTGTCACGCCCCGCTTCCTAAAAATATGGAGGCGAAGCGTGAGAAGGTCCGCTCAGACTTGAAGCTGCAAAGCTGCAAGTCCGATAAGCGTCAATCAAATTTAAGCTGCAGGTCCTTGCAACGCGAACGAAACAAAGATAATAATAATGAAATGAGACAAAGAGATATCTCAGAATATCCATAAAATAAGTTTCAACATCACAGAAAAAGCGACCAGGCTAAAAGAAAAGAGACTAAAGGCCCAAACATGGCCAACAAAAGTACAACGTACAGAGAAAAGGTGCCACGCACCGACAACTAACAACAAAGCCTAAAACAAAAGGAACTCAGCAAAGTCACCAAGGGAGGTCTCCGGTGTCCACAAAACTCCTCCTGGGCAATCATGGACTCAGACTCAGCGTCAGCAAAACATCACATACACAGCAACGGTCTCCGGCTCAGTGTCTAACATGTGACACCCAAAAGGGCAAGGGGCACATGTCAGCAAGTCTACAAGAGACTTGTGGAAGGAAACTGAAAGTGGGCAAAAGTAAAGCAACCTAGTAGTTCTAGCATGAATGCGATGACATGGCAGTTAAAGTATGAGTGCAACAGGTAAAGTAAAGTAAAGTAAGGTACGAGCATGGCATTTAAACATGGCATGGATGACAAGTATTACATGAATCATTCACAAGACAAGTACAAGACAAGGAAAGTAAGCACCTCGTGCACAGAGTTCACGCCTTACAGCTGAAGAGGCTGTACGTGCACACTTCTACGCTGATTGGTCGCTCAACCCTACCCCTCCACGTGTATCGAGCCAGGGCCTTACCCCCGAACGGGAATGCTCGCTTCTGGATCACGAGCCAGGAAGTGTTTTTAACAAGTATGGCGTAGGGGTGCACCTAGCCCGGGACAAGCAAGTACAAGTATGTAGCGTGTGCTACGAATGCGACATTCAATGCATGGATGTCATGACATGGCAAGTAGTAAAGCGTACAGGTAAGGAAAGTAAACATGACAGTTTAGTATGCATGATCAACAAGTTTAAAGAGTTGGATCTAGCTTCGTTGTCAAGCTAGATCATTTAGGTGACGGATCTAGTTTCGTTGTCAAACTAGATCAAGTAGGCGTCTAGCCAGCTATCATTTCACTGACTAGTCTCTTTTACGCTAAAAGCAAGGAAGTGGCCTAAAAACATGACCCTACACAAGAGTTGGCAAGTTTCACTTGCCTGCAAGTATCACGTCTGAGCAACACCGTCCAACGAGTCCAAAATCACAATAATCCTACGTGCACAAGTCCACCGGCCTACATCCGTTTTATTAATCTTGATTAGTGAATTCTAAAACATTTAAAATACTTTAAAAATACTGATTTTAGTCTTGATTAGCATGCATTGGGTTGGGGGTCCTAGGGGTGCAAAGTGTTACCTCAACACGACGCGAAAGCTACACCGACGTCGGGTAGCGACGCCAGGGGTTGGAATAATAATATCGCGCTCCAAGTCCAGATTCCAATTAGATTCCTCGCTGGAAATTTCAGAGCAATCAACCAGAGCAACGAATCCAGATTCCAAAGCTAGTACGTGCGACAACGGCCTACGACGTGTCGCAACGTCGTACGCGACGAATACTCGAAGAGAAAGCACCTAGGTGGGGCCCACAGTAGTCCTAGGGTCCTATGGGGGACCCACAATACCTCTGGAGAACTTGAGGGGCCCACGGTGGCAAGCGGTGCGACGGGTGCGGGGTTGCGACGAGTGGCTCTCGGTCGTACAGCCTCGGTGCGGGGGGCTCCGTCGGTCGGGCACTGGGGGAGCGGGGTTGCAGCGCTTGGGGTGTGCAGCGGTGCGGGCGGAAGCTCGGTGCGGGGCTTTGCTTCGGTCGGAGCGGGAGACAGCGCCGGTCGGGCGCTAGGCGGGTGCGTTGCAACGTTGCAACCGTTGCAACGTTGCAGCCTTCGGTCGGTGCGGGCGATGGCCTCGGTCAGACACGGGCGGAGCGGGGCGACAGAGCAGGGGTCGGTGCGGTGCAGAGCGGGCGTGCGGAGCGGGCGGGTCTCTCGGTCTGACCGAGAGATCCTTTCGGTCAGAGCGGGGGACGGAGCGGGCGGCTGTGCAGCGGGTGCGGGCGGGGCTTGGTGCGGGCGGAAGCATCGGTCGGAGCGGGGAAAATGGCCTCGTTTCTTCGGTCGTGCGGCAGCTGTTCGTCGCAACGTTGCGACGAATCGTCGCAACGTCAAATTTGAGTTTTGGAAGCGGCTAGGGTTATTTTCTTGCGAAAATAGGTCTTCCTAGGGGTTGTTTATATAGTGTAGATGGGTTGACTTGGTCTAGGGCTAAATCTAATAGGATTAGAAGTTCAAAAATATTTAAAATTTGAATCTCAACTTCTCCAACTCACACAAGGATTTGATGCGGTCCAAATGAGCTGGAAATTGTCTCAAAAATTCTTTAATACGTTTAAAACTCAAATAAATTTTATTTGGCCGAAAATAATTTAAAAATTAATTATTAAAAATATTATAAACCTTGTTAAAAATATAAAAGTGGTCAAATAAACTCCAAAAATTATAAAATAAATATCGGGGTGACCGTGATGACGAAAGTGAGCTAACTAAGAAGACGGATCTCAATTTCGACGTCAGACGACGAAACTAAAAATAGAAACGTCTCCCGTCAAAAGTGAGAATTGCAACGTCTCATCGAATAAGATTAAATTGTGGGAAAACGACTCGAGAAACGTCGTTCCAAATTAGTGCCACAATTTACTACTCTCAGAGACGTTCACAACAGCATATCGCACTAAAGTGTTCACAAACAAACAAAGTCTAAAATAAACACGTGCACGGTCAAAAGCACGTGCACGAACAACGTACAACGAAAAGTGGTCGTTACATCCTCCCCACCTTAGAATAAAGTCCGTCCTCAGACTTTTTAATATAGCTAGTCGCTCTAGTAACTACCCCAATCAATTCATAATAATTCAAACCAGGTATAGTCATTACAGGTGCTCATATACGCACTAGGTAGTCAAACATTAACACTACCAACACGTATTCATATACATTCACGTACGTCATATACTTATACCTATTATAGTCAGTCAATTTCATACATGTATTTCAATCATATACATATACGTACACCACTTATATAACTACTACTTACCTAATCACAAAACAATATTTCAGATACTCATATAAGTATGGTCTCACCCTAGCAAATACAATCATTGCTCTACGTATAGATAGCTACCTGTGCACAAACAACATGGGTATACGACTCCCTAATATTTCCTAGTATACATCCAATACTAAACACATCAACACATGTAGTCACACCATACCATAATTAAATCAAGTTTCACTATATATATATATATATATACACCACTACTATAGTTTCACAATATATAGTCATTCAAATGTATGCAAATAGTTCACCATGTATTCACCTCACATACGGTCCTATAACTGTATTTACGACACGCCACATATACCATAGTCACCAATAACTATGACTAAGCACATACTTACCCGTGCATGGTGCATACCCACGCACGCTAACTTTTCATTCACATATACCAATCACATCATTATATAACCAGTACATCTGCACACCTAGTTTAGCTAGCACACATACGTTCACACAGGCAAGTCCTTAGTAATTAACTATACCACAAGACCAACACCTATAACTATATACTGGTGTAACGACCCACAATCATGTGTGTAACACAACCAGGCACAAACACTCCTATCACTATTCATACATCAAACATTACTATATTCAAACTACAACATTCATACAATATACTTAGAGTATACCCACTCAAGCTTGAGTGAGACTCAATACACATATCAGAATATTCTATATAAGTAACACGGCATTCATACATATACCAATACCACTTCCAATACATATAGGTCTACCCAATACAATCATATACATACCATAAGTCAATCACACTTAATATTTAGTCAGATAACACCCACATAGTTAAATCAATTTATATACCATAATAATAACAATACAGACATCAGCACCCACATATTTATAATACCCTCCCTAGTACAAACATTCACCGTATAGTCACACATAAGTAATGTATATATTCACACCATGGCCTACTACCTATAATTAGTATACTAACACATCCACACATACATAATTAAGATGTGCAATAGTCGTGTATACCTCACGGTATGCACGCATGCAACATCCCGTAAAAGCAAGCAATACCAATCAAAATTATAATCCTACTACCATATGTATATCACTTATATACTCATGCAACGAAACATAACTACTTACGTCCAAGCACAATACATATCTACCTACGAGCACATACTCACACGTACTAACATATAGGTCACTCAATAGGCCTACTCACTTAACTATACGTACACTTATTATTATCACACCTAGCATATACATAGTTTTACCAATCATTTTATTTCAACCATTACAAGTATCTCTAACTACATACACTCCATTAGATATTTCAACGCTAACTCTTATATACACAGGCATCCCTAGTATAGTATAGCTAACCACTCACAAATCTATGAATAGTAACACACAACCAACTTCATAATATCACGAATAACTCTGAGTATGTATATATCACACAATAGGCAAACATTAATATACTATGGGGTTATACTCATTCAAGCTTACGTACATAACTTAGGTACATGCACTACGACTACATTCACAAGGTCCAAGGGCCTACTAACAACTTAGAGTTGACACAGACATTGACGGGCACTAAAGCCTAAGCAATAGAGGGAGGTCGAGGTCGAAAGCGTGACGAGGGAAGGATCGATAAGCACGAGTTCAGATAGGACGAATACGAGGAGACAGCTTGGTTAGACGAAACATTGACTCAATGGTGATGTTTAGGTTAAGGGAAAGGGAGATGTAGTGATACTTGTATAGGATACAGAAAAGAAAATAGGGTAAATAGCATAAGCTAAAATATGTGGAGTTTGAAAACTGTCGTTCTTTAAAAGTTAAAATCCTCGCCTGTAAAGAAATATTTGGAGATCGATAAAACGAGTTGTTCAAAATAAGTTTGAATCGAACATTCATAATAAGAGAAAATGTTGTATTGGCTTATCGAAAGTCATTAAGAAGAGGAAGTAAAATCATTTACACGAATATTAAGGACGAGGTTTTAGAAATCTTATACGTCAGTAATTTAATATAATGTTGTCAAAAGTTTTTGAAAGTCAAAGAATGAAATCAAGTAACGGAAGAATGTAAACTCATGTTAAATGCTTTCAAAACTTTTAGGCTATGGAAAATCAATATTGAAACTTCTTTTTAGAGAAATCAGGATTTGTCGAAAATAAAACTGGTTACACTAAGCTCTTAGCGTACAAGCACAACAAACCTGGTACGGGTATAAAAATAATTGATATTCAATTTGGTTTAGAAATTTTTTTCTAAAAGCATGTATGGTGAGCGGGAAGAAAAATAATAATGACTTAGTATAAGAATTATCAAGATCGAATAGCAAATCTTTAAAATCAAATCATGGAGGGTCTAAATCAGGAAGCGGTTATGAAATAGTGATTTTACAAAAATCTGAAGTAGAGAAAACGTCGAGCATAAAATCGACTTGCTGAAAGCTGAATTTCCATGTGACTTGAAAAGTATATTAAAGTAAACACGACGTATCATTCGTATAACACAAATAAGAAGGAAAATTATAAATCGAATTGGGCAAAGCAAAAGTACGGTTCAGAATAAAATTAATATATGAAGGAAAATGTATTTCCATAGGTACAAGAGTGTAGGCTGGGAAAATACCATAAGCTAGTATTCAAAATTTCGACAAAAGTTTTAAGAATTCAGGTCAACGAAAGAGCACGAAGCATAAGTATATATATATTAAAATTTGAACAGATTTAAACTTAGGGAAAGGGGAAATCGAAAAAAAATACTTTCAGAAGATTCAAGACTTGTAACGGAGAGATTCGAAAATTGACGACGATCGTCATGAGGCGATCTTGTGAATCGAGGTAAGGAAATTGGTCAGGTGATCAGAACATACATACGCCTAGGATATGAATCTGGGGAATCTACGGGGAAACTCCTACGGTCGAACAACTAAAGATTAGGAACGAAGCGCTAAGACCTTCTAAGGAGCTAGACGGTAATGAAATGCGTTCAGCTTGGTCCGAAATCGATGAACCCAAACGAACGACTGAAGGAAATTCTAGAAGTCTAATATGGTCAGAGGTAGACAAGGACCACTAAGGCAACTCCTATGACGATTAAATCAATTGCTAGAAGTGAGTCTAACTAGCAATCAGGGCCTCTATCTAGCAAACACCGACGTCTAACTAAGTCTTCTTACCACTTAGTGTCACAAGAAAACGACTAGACTCAAGGCTTAGGACTCGAATGTTGCAATTTATTTAATGGACATTCAGTTATTATCATTGTTCCGTTAATTCGCAATTGCAAGACTGGACCTGCATGGGCCTACAACAAAACCTGTCACGCCCCGCTTCCCAAAAATATGGAGGCGAAGCGTGAGAAGGTCCGCTCAGACTTGAAGCTGCAAAGCTGCAAGTCCGATAAGCGTCAATCAAATTTAAGCTGCAGGTCCTTGCAACGCGAACGAAACAAAGATAATAATAATGAAATGAGACAAAGAGATATCTCAGAATATCCATAAAATAAGTTTCAACATCACAGAAAAAGCGACCAGGCTAAAAGAAAAGAGACTAAAGGCCCAAACATGGCCAACAAAAGTACAACGTACAGAGAAAAGGTGCCACGCACCGACAACTAACAACAAAGCCTTAAACAAAAGGAACTCAGCAAAGTCACCAAGGGAGGTCTCCGGTGTCCACAAAACTCCTCCTGGGCAATCATGGACTCAGACTCAGCGTCAGCAAAACATCACGTACACAGCAACGGTCTCCGGCTCAGGGTCTAACATGTGACACCCAAAAGGGCAAGGGGCACATGTCAGCAAGTCTACAAGAGACTTGTGGAAGGAAACTGAAAGTAGGCAAAAGTAAAGCAACCTAGCAGTTCTAGCATGAATGCGATGACATGGCAGTTAAAGTATGAGTGCAACAGGTAAAGTAAAGTAAAGTAAGGTACGAGCATGGCATTTAAACATGGCATGGATGACAAGTATTACATGAATCATTCACAAGACAAGTACAAGACAAGGAAAGTAAGCACCTCGTGCACAGAGTTCACGCCTTACAGCTGAAGAGGCTGTACGGGCACACTTCTACGCTGATTGGTCGCTCAACCCTACCCCTCCACGTGTATCGAGCCAAGGCCTTACCCCCGAACGGGAATGCTCGCTTCTGGATCACGAGCCAGGAAGTGTTTTTAACAAGTATGGCGTAGGGGTGCACCTAGCCCGGGACAAGCAAGTACAAGTATGTAGCGTGTGCTACGAATGCGACATTCAATGCATGGATGTCATGACATGGCAAGTAGTAAAGCGTACAGGTAAGAAAAGTAAACATGACAGTTTAGTATGCATGATCAACAAGTTTAAAGAGTTGGATCTAGCTTCGTTGTCAAGCTAGATCATTTAGGTGACGGATCTAGTTTCGTTGTCAAACTAGATCAAGTAGGCGTCTAGCCAGCTATCATTTCACTGACTAGTCTCTTTTACACTAAAAGCAAGGAAGTGGCCTAAAAACATGGCCCTACACAAGAGTTGGCAAGTTTCACTTGCCTGCAAGTATCACGTCTGAGCAACACCGTCCAACGAGTCCAAAATCACAATAATCCTACGTGCACAAGTCCACCGGCCTACATCCGTTTTATTAATCTTGATTAGTGAATTCTAAAAAATTTAAAATACTTTAAAATACTGATTTTAGTCTTGATTAGCATGCATTGGGTTGGGGGTCCTAGGGGTGCAAAGCGTTACCTCAACACGACGCGAAAGCTACACCGGCGTCGGGTAGCGACGCCGGGGGTTGGAATAATAATATCGCGCTCCAAGTCCAGATTCAAATTAGATTCCTCGTTGGAAATTTCAGAGCAATCAACCGGAGCAACGAATCCAGATTCCAAAGCTAGTACGTGCGACGACGGCCTACGACGTGTCGCAACGTCGTACGCGACGAATCCTCGAAGAGAAAGCACCTAGGTGGGGCCCACAGTAGTCCTAGGGTCCTATGGGGGACCCACAATACCTCTGGAGAACTTGGGGGGCCCACGGTGGCAAGCGGTGCGACGGGTGCGGGGTTGCGATGAGTGGCTCTCGGTCGTACAGCCTCGGTGCGGGGGGCTCCGTCGGTCGGGCACTGGGGGAGCGGGGTTGCAGCGCTTGGGGTGTGCAGCGGTGCGGGGCGGAAGCTCGGTGCGGGGCTTTGCTTCGGTCGGAGCGGGAGACAGCGCCGGTCAGGCGCTAGGCGGGTGTGTTGCAACGTTGCAACCGTTACAACGTTGCAGCCTTCGGTCGGTGCGGGCGATGGCCTCGGTTAGACACGGGCGGAGCGGGGTGACAGAGCGGGGGTCGGTACGGTGCAGAGCGGGCGTGCGGAGCGGGCGAGTCTCTCGGTCTGACCGAGAGATCCTCTCGGTCGGAGCGGGGGACGGAGCGGGCGGCTGTGCAGCGGGTGCGGGCGGGGCTTGGTGCGGGCGGAAGCATCGGTCGGAGCGGGGAAAATGGCCTCGTTTCTTCGGTCGTGCGGCAGCTGTTCGTCGCAACGTTGCGACGAATCGTCGCAACGTCAAATTTGAGTTTTGGAAGCGGCTAGGGTTATTTTCTTGCGAAAATAGGTCTTCCTAGGGGTTGTTTATATAGTGTAGATGGGTTGACTTGGTCTAGGGCTAAATCTAATAGGATTAGAAGTTCAAAAATATTTAAAATTTGAATCTCAACTTCTCCAACTCACACAAGGATTTGATGCGGTCCAAATGAGCTGGAAATTGTCTCAAAAATTCTTTAATACGTTTAAAACTCAAATAAATTTTATTTGGCCGAAAATAATTTAAAAATTAATTATTAAAAATATTATAAACCTTGTTAAAAATATAAAAGTGGTCAAATAAACTCCAAAAATTATAAAATAAATATCGGGGTGACCGTGATGACGAAAGTGAGCTAACTAAGAAGACGGATCTCAATTTCGACGTCGGACGACGAAACTAAAAATAGAAACGTCTCCCGTCAAAAGTGAGAATCACAACGTCTCATCGAATAAGATTAAATTGTGGGAAAACGACTCGAGAAACGTCGTTCCAAATTAGTGCCACAATTTACTACTCTCAGAGACGTTCACAACAGCATATCGCACTAAAGTGTTCACAAAAAAACAAAGTCTAAAATAAACACGTGCACGGTCTAAAGCACGTGCACGAACAACGTACAACGAAAAGTGGTCGTTACAGCTAGCAGCTCTTTCTCCGTAGTAGTATAGTTCGGTTGAGCATCATCCAAGGTCTTGCTAGCGTAGTATATGGCATGAAGCTTTCCTTCCTTCCTTTGACCAAGAACAACTCCTACTGCCTAGTCACTAGCATCACACATAAGCTCAAACGGCAGTTTCCAGTCTGGCGGTTGTATAATTGGGGCCGAGATGAGAGCTTCATTTAACCTGTTAAAAGCTAGCAAACAGGCGTCAGTAAACATAAAAGGAGCATCCTTGGCTAGAAGCTCTGTGAGGGGACGGGCAATATTAGAAAAATCCTTTATGAAGCGGCGATAAAACCCTGCATGCCCAAGGAAACCACGGATGACCTTAAGGTTGGTGGGAGGCGGTAGGCTCTTAATAACTTCAACCTTGGCTTTATCAACCTCAATTCCCTTGGAGGTGATAACGTGGCCAAGCACAACCCCTTCTGTCACCATGAAATGGCACTTTTCCCAATTCAGGGTTAGATTGTTGTCATGGCACCGTTCCAGGACCTTGGATAGATTAGTTAAGCAATCATCAAACTCGGTGCCATAAACAGAAAAAATCGTCCATGAAGACTTCCATGATATTCTCGATGAAATCAGAAAAAATAGACGTCATGCACCTTTGAAATGTGGCCGGTGCATTACACAGTCCAAACGGCATTCTTCGATATGCGAATGTGCTGTATGGACATGTGAATGTCGTCTTTTCTTGGTCTTCCTGATGTAATTTGATTTGGAAGAATCCAGAGTATCCGTCTAGGTAACAGAAGTATTTGTGCTTAGCTAAGCACTCAAGCATTTGGTCAATGAAGGGTAGAGAATAATGGTCCTTTCTGGTGGCTTTATTTAGTTTCTTATAGTTGATACAGATACGCCACCCGGTGACAGTTCTAGAAGAGATTAGCTCATTTTTTCATTTTTAACGACTGTCATGCCCCCTTTTTTCAGGACAACCTGCATGGGACTGACCCATTTACTATCAGAAATAGGATAAATAATGCCGGCCTCTAAAAGCTTCAGGACCTCCTTTTTCACCACATCCTTCATGTTGGGATTCAATCGCCTTTGAGGCTCAATGGAGGTGGCGTCTTTATCCTCTAGATGAATCCTATGGGTGCATATGGTTTCGCTGATGCCCTTCAGGTCAGCGATGTTGTACCCTATTACTTTTCTGTGGGATTTAAGGATTTTTAGGAGGCTTTCTAGCTGGGGCTCGGTGAGGGCCGCATTGATAATGATCGGGTACGTGGAATTTTCCCCCAAGAAAGCATATTTTAAATTGGCGGGGAGAGGTTTCAGTTCTACCTGAGGGGGCGTTGTACCCCCGTCATTTCGCACCTGCGAGAAAGATGCATCCTCAATTTGTGGTTCAGAAGGTGGAAACTCTTCGTTGACGGAATAATAGGAGGAGCATGGGGGTGATGGTGCGTCTTGGCAGACGTCTGCAGATTCCGTTTTCATAGCGCACCTATCAACAGAAGCAAGGTGTTCAGGCATGTATCCACTATCGAACATAAAATCTGCAGTACTTCCCTGGTCAATGTAGTTTTGCGATGGTGAGGGATCTGCATACTCCTAATAGGAATATTCTTCATATGCTGAAATCTGTGGGAGGCTATCATTGTAGAAGCGTAGTGTGTCTCCCTTATACCGCACATAAATTCCATCAGCGATGGGGACACCATCCAAGGCATCCGCGTCGTGGAAAGCGTTTGCAATAAAAACTGAGAGCTCTTGTGTAACCGGGATGTCTGCAGGGAATTCCACCAGGCCATGGGCCCATACATCAGTTACCACGCTCTCTATTATACCCAACAGCTGCGAATCGTCCAATGGCTCCAATTGTTGAGTTTCTCCCCAGCTTGCATTAACGGATAAGGCCTCAATGGTCTGGAGGAGCATCACGTCCTCTTCAAAGCTTATGCGAATGTCGCCCTTAATGGTACCTGCATCAGAAAACTGGTTCATTATATAATCCATGACTAATTGCTGATTTGTGTTACCTGCAACATAGGTTCCTGAGCCGATGAACCGAACTGCATCAATCAGTTTCTGGCTGCGCATTCAATCATGGACTCGTCCATGCGCGAGTCCTGAAGGCCATGTAAATGATAGGGAGAGAAACTGAACTCCTCTGAGTCACTTTCAGACTCACAGGTCCACTGTACTTGCATCACCATCTCTATTATGTCTGATTAGTCAGGAAATGATCGCTAGCTGGAGGTAGATGTTTGTAGCAAGGCAGAGAAATAGAAAGAGAATTAAAAGGGGGGAGAAAGGTGAGAAATGATCAGAGTGTTAGCAAACTTCAAAGAGTAAAAATAAACTGAGATAAACACTATTGTCGTCCCTGGCAACGGCGCCAAAAACTTGACACACCCGAAACCTACACCTAGATTCCACCTGGCAGTGTCACGATCGCCAGGCGTGGTATGGCCCCTAGGCTTCAATTCTGGGCTCAATTTGCAAGCGGACGGTGTCAAGTTATAGTATAAATGATATCAAATCCCACAGGGACGGTGATAATGTTTATGGATTCTCAGTTTACTTCTAAACTTCGAAGTGAGATAGCTATCGGGTTGAAGGAGTTGTTTGGGGTATTGTTGATGTTTTACAAATAAAAAGGGCTAGGGCATTAGGGATCACCACTAAGATCGTCGGGGGTCGACGTTAGAATAGAATCCTCAAATTGCATTAGGGTTAGGGGATAAATCTCATAATTCGTACCACTCTTGTGGGTTAGAATTATGAGGTATTTCGGTGGCTCTCGTTGACGCAATGGCGGTAGCCGTCAACGTAGCGGTATAGTTCGTCAATGGATCCCCTCAAGGCGCGAGCTGGGCATAGTCACGAGCCTTGGTTGGATCCACCGATTTCCCTATTCGGATCTCATAGATACCTGGCGTGCATTTATATTTCATATATTTGCGCACGTTTTCTTCCGTGTTTTTCCGTTATTTACCGCCGCCTTATATTCGTTTTCTCGTGTTTTCTTGTTTTCTTTCACTTTTCCGTGTTTTCCGTATTTTGCAGAAGTTTGCTGGCATAGGGGGCATAAAACGACGATATCGCAAGTCCCCGGAGCAACGGGAGGAGTCACGCGTGATCTAGGGGGTCAAACGACGATGATATCATCTTTCAGCCCCTCACCCGATCAGTTGGTCATATTCAACCGATCGGGTGATGCACGCGTGCACCACCCGGACGCAGCTTGGAGCTCACAAGAAGTCACCCGATCGGTTCGTAGGCCGGTTCAAAAGCCCAAAGTCTCTGGATTTTTATTGTGATTTCCAACCGATCGAGTGACATTCACCCGATCGGTTCATCTGTAGCCGAATCTCCAGAGCCAAGACACGGTCAGCTCAACCGGCCTCCTCACCCGATGGCAGCAAGATCCAACCGGTCGCATCCATATGTCAACCGACCGGGTGAAGATGACCGGGTGAAGTCCCGCATTGCGATGTAAATGAGTGAAGCTGATCACCCGATCGGTTGATTGTCAACCGATCGGGTGATATCATTTTATATATATATAACCCTAGGTTTTCCAGAAACGAGAAGCTGGTTATTTTTTACTGTTTTCTTCATTTTATGACGGCTGTAATTTCCCAGTTTTTGTAAGTTTTCAGATCTTTGTCAAACTTTAGTATTATCTTAATTGCTTTACTACCATTGCATTTCTATTGTCTGATCATGATTTTTACGGTCGATTTCTGTTTAGATCGCTTTTTACTAAATATGTGTGAGTAGTTCCCGAATCTGGGATTTTGGTGGAAACCCCTTCGTGGGTTCTCCCCGATGCATCCATAGGGCTAGGAAATCGATAGGGATTAGGAATCTATCGGTTACGCGGGGTGTTTTATTGTCATCGGCGGGAAAAAGACCGCCTTTGACCGTTGGGCCAAGGGGGAATAAACTTGGCGGTTGACTCCCTAGCCATAGCTCGCGCCCTTAGCGTAGACGCCGAATCCTAGCGCGCGGGAGCGGCAGGATGAGATGTTGGGAGTTATCGTTGCGAGCTTAGTGCTCTCGGGGTCGGTCAGTGTTAATGGACACGGGAGTGCCCACTGACCGAACCCGGGAAGTCCGGCGTATCATCCTGGGCACCGACCGGAATATCGGGCCATGGGACGCCGGTACCACTTTCAGTGGCAACGTCTCACCATTAGAACCTAATTCCGATCGATATCCTACCCGTAGGCCATATCGGTGAGAATCGCACGATAGGGTGGAAACCAAAGTCCCGGGTTTTTCCTTTATATTGTCTATACCTTGCATTCCATTTACCGTGACAACCCATCATTCGATCCGGGCTAGCTCGCCCATGGGGTGAATTTGATCCTCTTTGACACAAGCACATCCACGCCTCCCTGAGTTCGACCCTCAAGCCACACTACAACACCGTGCGCTTACTGTTACAAATATTTAAATCTCACGCCCCCAATCGTATTATTGCACACATCTAGCACGCACATCCGGGGGGGCGTCAATACCCCTTAAGCACATCAATTCCACAGACCGTGGACATGATCTCAGTACGAGTTATCTAGGGATTCGGTAGGATTGACTGAAATACTTCCCTAAATTCCTAATTCAATACGGAGATTCAGATCTACATTTTCCCCCAAGGATCTTAGGGCTAACCCCATCAACCCTAAAAAGATCTACTCACACATGGCAATATTTATGAATAAAAACACTATTTTTATAGACGAAGACATCATAGCAATCAAAAGAATAAAAGTAGAAGACTTACAGCGGGAAATAGATAATATTTGCAATTTATAGATCTAGGAAAAATTCCAGATTCCCAAGCACAAGAGCAATCGAGAACAAAAGTAATAATGTGAAGGTTTCGATCCAAAATTCCTTAACAAAAATTAATCTAAAATAAACTCTCAAAAATCACCCAAGCTCCTGCCCCAAAACTATTCAGAAATCTAAAATGAGTCGACCCCGTTCAGTCGCGAGCTCCCCCAGCCTTCAGTTCCCCAGATCGCGCAAGTGACGCTTCAGCAGATCTTTCCAAAAATGACCCTGGTACTGTCGATCGAGTAGGCTGCTCGGTCGAGCAGTGCGTTGCTCGTTCAGTCGCTCGGGTCGAGCAGCTGTGCTGCTCGACCGAGCTTCCAGGAAATCCAAAAAACTTCAAAATCTTCGCTCTGCCTGCACGGACCAAGTCAGCTCAGCTCGGTCCGAGCAGAGGCTGACTCGGTCACTGAAAATCTGCACGGGCCGTGCGCTGGATTCGCTTCACCTTTGAAATTTGACGATGCTCGACCGAGCAGATGAACTGCTCGGTCCGTGTCATCCGCTTATTTGCTATTTGAAGCTGCTCGGTCCGAGCATCTGAACTGCTCGACCGAGCAGTCTGGAAAACATACTCCAGGAGCTGTTGAAGGCTCCTCTCTCTCCTCTGCTCTCTCTCTCTTCTCCTCCAATGGCTCCAAAAGTGTGGTGAACTCCTACATGGCTCCACCAATGAGCTCACGGATATGTCGGATGTGTCCATACCTAAGTGGGGTCCCAAATCGCTCCAAAATCCCTGAAAACTCATAAAACACTACGAAACTCGAATATAACGTCAGAAACGCGATATTGTAGATAAATGTGGGATTTGGATGTGAAAATGATATGGAATGCAATGACATGATGATATGAAAATAGTGAAAAATATGGACACATCAATTAACTTACGCTATTTTTGACTAGAGAGAGGACTTAGATCGGAGAGGAGCAGCTCTTTTCTATTTAACAGAAAGCATTGATGAATGGAACGGATTTTGAGGATGCAGACACGGATTCTTGCCCCATTGTCAACCATTCTTCGTCTAATCCTACAGTCTCCTACGTAGGCGGTAATGTAGACAGCATCCAGGTGCGGGTGTCTGGTAGCATCTATATCCTAACCCGAGAATCTTTTTGGTGGAGGTGTAATAATCTGGGAAAAGATAGACTGCAGTTGCGGGTGTCTCCCGCAAGATTCTTGCTTATCTAAGAAGGGTATAGAATAGTTCGGCATGTTTGGGGGGTCTGAAGAAGTTCTAAGATGGAAATCTGGGTGTTAATAGACCAAATGTGTGCTTCTAAGTCATAGGGAAGGGGATCTGGCGATATCCTGATGCGGTCAGATTGTGAGTGGCGTTTGGCGAAGGATGTCCTTCCCCTATAGCTTGTTCTAGTGTTTCATAGGTAGATCTAGGGTTCCTTACTACCTGTCCTGATCTTCCAAATCATTCTCGTAGGAGATCCGGCTTTGATCAGATAGTTTTTCTTTCTTATCATTCGATAAAAGATTCATTCTATTCCTATAAAATAGGATGCGATGGAATCCCTTTTATGTATCTGTTTTTAGGTTGGCATAAGAAAGAAAGTGCCAAGAAACAACACATACCCTTCACTTTTTTAAGGTTCTGGAAGGGAGACGGAACTTTACTTCACTGAGCCGGCACTACGATTTGTTTGTTGGCTCCTACCATTCGTCCCTCGTTCATCTTTCGATAAATTGTTTACTCGAAAGGAGAGTAGGCTTGACAGTATGTTCCCAGAGTCAATCCCCTAGGCAATAAATATGCTCAAGTGGGCCACTTACTACCACTATGTACTTTCCATTGTATTGCTATAGGCAATCACTTCTGAATAAAAAATGTTCATTCTCTCGCTCTACTCGCGGCGCTCTATGCCCAAAGCTTCAACTTAATCCCTCCATCTGGACAAAGGGGCATAGAAACGACTGAACCAAGTATCTTTCCATCAGCCAGGTCAGGGAAAGATAGGAGTAAAACCTACGATGATTTCACCCACTTTTATTACCAAAAGAGAAAGCAACTCTGATCACACTTTCGGGTAGTGATCATAGCGTACAAGATAATGTTCAAAATCTTATTGAAGATAGGACTCCTCAATAGATAAAGCTCCTTTTAAATCCAATATTTGACCAATCAAATCTTCAATCTTCATGAACCATTGAATCTTGGATAAATGTGGATGATGTAGGATTCTTTTGAAAATTATTTGCACAAGTAATTATCCGCACATAATTCTTTTTGCACAAATAATTCCTTTTGTATAATTGGCCCTGAAATTACTTAATGAAAACGTTAGTACCACTGACTTGTTTGTCACCATCAAAATTAAAAGTGTGACCTAGTCAGTGGGCTAACTAGGCCAACACATATCGTACTCTCAAACATAAACTCAGTATTAGAATAGGAGCAATGTACTATTAACATCATAATTAGTGACAAGAACTTAGTATTTACATTGCTTAATCATTATATGTTTGTTCACTACCATATACCATAGTTCCTACTTTTAGCAGCGATATCTATACATATTCATGATATTAAATAGTTGCTATGTTGCATTCCATATGCTTATCATATCTTATATGATTTATGCTGCTTATTTATTGTGCATTTCATATTTTATGTTATTTTATTCTTGTTGGGAAAATCTACACAAGTATTGTCTTACTGATGGATTTTTTATATGCGTTATTGTTCTTCTTGGAAAAATCAGTTAGGTACATAAATATCTTTGAAGACTTTCCATGTAAGATTCACCTCCTTTATAGGATAGATTTCAGTATGCAAGTTTGGTATCCTGTTTTATTTCCATATTTTCCCATCCTTATATTTATTAGTCTTTCAACGTTCTCCTTAGTATCATAATAGCTATCATTCCTATTGTTAATTTTAGACTATATAGGTCATTATTGTAGTTGCTTATTACTAGTAGAAGCAAAAGAACATGCAATTGTCTTACGTATTTAAGTTGAAATGAAGAATCACAGTAGGTTTAAATATGTGCAGCACTCTTCTGGTTTCCTCAGTAAACTAGGAAGTGTGGCGTGACAATTAATTAGTCGGGTTTCTTTTTGCCTTTTGACTATGCTTGTAACTGCAGATATGTTGAATATTGAGTCATCCTAATGTAGGTTTTGATGAGGGGCAAACATTTTCTGTTTTAATGATTTGTGAGTGCATGTATAAGTATAAAGAAAATCAAAGCTAAGTGAAGCCAATCAAGTCATAAGGAGTAAAGTATTAAAGGAATCAAAGACAAGACATGACTGTCAAAGGTCTCCATCAAGAAACTTTAAGGAAAATGTAATTAATTTTCTATCTTATTTAGATTCTATATTAAAGCCTTGTTAGCACACATACAAAGAGAGAAACTATTGAAAAAGTTTGAAAATTTTTTATAAGTTTTTATGTCCAAAATATTATTTTAAAGCATATTAGACGACCATTGGTATCCCTTAGTCAACTAATAAACTTGGAAACCAAAGGATGTCAAAAATAGTTGACCATAGTTTAAAGAATAGTCGACTAATAACTTGACTAGTTAACTATCCCGAGAACATTAGTTGACTAATTGCTTAACCGAAAGTTAGCTGTTTGACTGACTGAGTAGTCGATTAGGACTTCTAAGTAGTCGACTAGCTAAGCCATTAGTTGACTAATTGGTCTACTCTAGTCGATTAAAACATTACTGTTGGCCAAAATGGAATTTGTGCAAACTAGCCGTTTGTTAACGTTTTGAGGGTATTTTGGGTAATCTGTTTCACACGAATTTTCACTTATAAAGAGTGAAGATTACTAGTTGTTTTATATCAAGAAAAATCATAATTGTGTGTGTGTGAGAACTCTAATTTTATGTTCAAAAGCTCTCTTTAAAAATTTCTTTTTTAACCTCTTGCTCAAAGTTTTTCCATTGATTTGTTGTCCAAATTTCTGATCTCCAAAGCCTCAGTTGTTCAACATCTTTGAGATCAAAGTTCTCATAGCCTCACTACTACACAGTGATTCAATGCAAGGCTAAAGATAAATTGTAATTGCCGAAAAATATTGTAAGTATTTCCTTCTTTTGTTTGTTAGGAAGGTGTTCTCTCAAGTGTTGAGAGTTGTTGAGAGTTGTTTGCTCGAGATTTGCTTGAGTGTTAGTTCCATACACTAGGTTATAGTGTAGTGGATAGATTGTACCTGTGTTCTAGTTTGAAAGAGAGCAGTGGAAATCTCAGGTGGGACCTGGCGTGTAACGGCTCGTATAATCATATTCTACGTATTTTCTTAAATCAAAAATATTTTATAATGGTTGATCCGGAGTTTTATATCAAATTGGTTTCAAAATCATCTATAAAAAAATATTTTGTAGTATCAATATAATTATAGCCTATTTTAGTGAATGCGAGTGTCATCATAACCCCTAAATAATTTATATAATTATTTAAACTCAATTATTAACGATACAGCCGTATCAATTATTTTTCTAAATAAACGTTAACAAAATAATTTTCAAACTTCTACCATGAGATTCTATGATCATTTAATGCTCCCTATATTAATTTCGTAATTTTCTGAAGTCAAATCGATATAGAACCCGCAAACCTGTAACCTAAATATTTTGGCCCAAAACTCGTATCTTCGTAGCTCAAACTACGAAAGAGATCTCATAGTCACGATCCTCGCGACGATACCAACCCGTGGCTATGTTTTCGTAATTTTTCGGAGTTATATGTGATTTGGGTATTTTTAACATTTTTCTTGCTAATACCCTTACTAATCACTAATCACTATTTTTCTTTAACCCTAATTACGCCACCAACCCTAATCATGGTAGCCCATGTGCTAACCGACAAACTTTTATAAAGTTAGTCAAAAGTTAAACTTTGTAATTAATGTGTTGACAAAATATTAATTTCTAACTTTAATACAAATATTAACTATCTATTAACCCCCCCCCCCCCCCCCCCCAATCACTTTCTCCCTCACAAAACAAATCACCCAGGCCCGAACCCAACTCCCCCATCCGACTCCTCCACCTTTCCCTCGCTCTCACTCCGGCGAGCTCGCCATTCGATCCCCCTCTCCCCTCTGACGTGCCGCCGCCCATGCTCCACCTACCTCCCCGCCACCGGAGTTCGCCATTTCACCTTCGAGCGCCGCCCCCTCTCGACGTCTGAACAGACTCGAACCTGTCTCCCTCCCTCACGGCATCGACCCCCTCCCTCACGACGAACCTATGCAGCAAGCTCCCACCGTCGGTGAACTCTCTCTCCCGCCACCCTCTCCGAGCTCCCCAAGCCCGGAGCACCGCCGTAGCACCGCCCTCACCCCTTAGACCCTACCGACGTAGTCAAGCTCCCCGCTCCGACCCTGCCTCCTCTTACCGTGCGCCCATCGCTCCTCCGTGCCCAAGGTCATCGTCGTCCTGCCTCCTCAGCTACGCCACCGACTGCTCCACCTGCCAACGTGACAGCCCCTCCAGCTCCGCCGCTTCCTCCAAGCACTCGAGCCCTGACGCCCCTCCGCTGCCTTCCACTCCCACGCCGCTCCGTCAGACGGCTGCTGCGCCATCATCACCCACCACCGCCCGCCTCGCCGCCGAGCTGCCACCTTCTCCGACCTCGCCGCCCTTGCCGCTCCTCCAGTCGCCGACGGCGACTTCTCGCTGCACGTGAAGGTGGGAACAAGAGAGAGATACGGTGAGATACGTATTTTATACGTATATACGTATTTATATACGTATATTGGTAATATTTTAAAAGGGCTGTGTAGTGTTAAATTGATTATAAAATGTACAGGCCTCAGAAAAATACAAGACTAGTCCCAGAAAATCAGAAACGATGAAACGGACTCATTGGCGCTGGTTTCATCGCCAAAAGGCAAGTATATCTCTCACAGTGATTTTTCAAAGGCAAAACTTAAATAAGCTAAATTCGCTTTAAAATTCGTATCTTGAGATTTTCACGTACACTGACGTACAAGAAAAATATATGTTGTAGTACTAGTTAATACGATCGTTTTGACTCCTTGTTGGAAGAATTCTGACGTATTGTTTGTTCTAAATAAATCTTTGAACATGTGTCGTAAAAATGATTTCTTGATTTAAAATTAGTCTTTGGCCCTTTTAAATTGTTTAAAAATGCTTAATAATTATTTAACAATCTTGAAAACTATCTACTAGCCTTATAAAAATATTTCAAGATAATTTAAACTCATTTGCTTAGTTAAAATCATTTCTTGCTCATTCTCTTATACTATTAAGTATTTTTAAGTTTTCGTTTAATAGCTAAATTGAGTCGTGAATTCGTGAACTTTTGTGAGACTATTGTACAGGCTATTGTGACACCATGGACCCATTGTACGCATCTAATATGATGCTAATAAACTGGAACTTCAACAAAAATGAATGGAAGATTGAACTTTAATATAATGAAAGGAAGATAGAACTTCAAAAATAAATAGATAGTACACGTCCTTTTGACCCGACACTTGACTTGACCGTGAGATTGGGGTAGTCTATGATCACAAGTGTTACAGAGTGGCTTGATGCACCCATACCGAACACCTCCAACACATTACAGAGGTTAGATCCTTGATCGTCGCCATATATGGACGGTGGGTACCTCCTCGGATTTGCTCCCGTCGCAGGGTGCATGTTGGTTATCTCTCGTACTCTTGAATATGGACTTATCACTAGAATAGACTGGTTATTAAATATTATTCTAACCTCTTTTTCTACAGGTTGCTGACAACGTTACAGTTTCGTTATTAAATGTTAAATTGTTGCAGGTTGCTAGTAGTATTGCAAATTGCTATCAAATGATTAAATTGCTGTAGGGTGTAAATTGCTGCGAATGTTTAACTACCGTAACTCTTTCCTATTAAACTTATTACTTGTCTTTTCAGCTTTGTTTAATTTAAAATACCCAATGTTTTGGTTTTGAGATTATCTTGCCAAGTAAACCTCGCTGACTGACATTTCACTTTGTTGTTTTACGAAATGTCCGTCAGGTATTGCTAGTGAGATCACTGATGACACTACCGTAGAAGCTAAGCCAGCACTTGACGAGTGCGTGGAGTACCTACCCGCTGAAGATTAGATGATCACCTTCGCGACTGCACATTTATATTTGAAATAATGTAATTTGTGTACTTTGTTTGTATTGGTCATACTAGGCCCAAGATGTATCTTGATTATTGTACGCTGGATATGTAATAATGTTGTTTGGACTGCTTCTTAAATTTGCATGCAAGGACCAGCACTTTTTACACAGACGCTTAGTGTGTTTAAGCCAAGGAGGAAGAAAAGAAAAGAAGAGATTTTAAAAAAAGAAAAAGTACTCCTCCTTATTTTAAGCACATTGTGGACCCGCTCGCGTCCTCGCTCCTGGTAGAATGGGAAATGGGGCGTGATAGGTTTTAGTGGTGGCCCATGCAGGTCGTGCTTTTGCAAAAACTTTAAGATCGGTTTAAACGACATTAATATCCAAGTGTACAACTAGATTAGATTTTTTTCACCTAACTTACATTGCGATTTGTCTTGAAGTATGACAGGTCGATCAGATATTCACGGCGTCACCAACAACGACATCTTGGGTATCGTAAAGGAAATATTGGAAATTCAACACCAAATTCTCCATGAGGCTGTTGACAAACTCTGTAAAGCATCCCAAGGGAAGCATCCTATGTAACCACTGGGAGACACACTCCGACCGATGAAGACTACATTCAAGAGGCCTGCATCTTCAGTCCACAACCGATCCTTGATAGTATGCTTCCTTTGCAACCGAAAGGGAAATATCAAGAAGAACTGTCGCATGCTGCTAAATCAATGTTTGGTCTGTGGAGCATCTGAGCACTCTCTCAGGGACTGCCCCCACCACATTAACAAGAAAGCGACTATGACAGCAGGAGTTTCTGGATCAGCACAGCGTAAACCACCCCTAGCTCCACAACATCAAGTCTTTCATCAGGCCAAGCTGAACCAACCCATGTATCAAGCATTCATCAAGTCAACTAGAGAAGCTGAGGCTACAGAGCTAGAAATCACTGAACTTTTCCTCTTTACGTCGATTTTACGCCCAACGCCTTTATTATCATTGCTAGCATACATTATCATACTATAAGTATTGTCTTCATAGCATGCCCCCCGTTTTTATTTAGAAGTTTCTCATCGCTTCTTATCACGAAAGACGCAAGGATCTATTTCCTTTGGTCAGCATTATTTTCTTCGAACTTTTGAACCTCAACTAGGAACTCGTGTTCCATTTTGATGAATCGTATTCTAGAACCTTCCTTTGATAACAACTAGAGTGACCATCCATTCATTGCACCACCATCATCACTCTTATGGCCTTCCAATCGTCATACTTATTCTGAGAATACTTCCTAGTCATGTTTAGTTCATCTAAACTATGGCTATACTCTTTTATAAGGAGGGTAGCAATCGAATATTTTTATCATCTGAAGTTCGAGTTCGACAACAGAAGCAAATCGTTAGACGCTCAGAAGTATTTGAAGATGGTGCTAGAGAGTTTGAGACGAGCCAAACCACGACGTGCAAGTGTAGGCTGTTACGTCTTTTTCATCTTTCTTGTGCTCGGATTTCTCTTCTACCCCTACTTTCATCTTGTGCCCGATTTTCCATGGGTTTGAATCCTTTTTTTGCCTACCATCTCTCCTCCTCTTTATTGCCTTTTGTCCACATCCTCTCCTCGAGCCCCGGTCCTGCTTAACCTAACCTACCCTACCCTATCGACGACTTTGGTGCCCCTTTAAACCCCTTCATCTCTCCCCCTCACCAAACCCATCACGTGGCTTCCTCGCTACCGCAACGACGCCCACCCCGTCGTCGTGTCTCTCCCTTCACGAGCCCACCCCGTCTCGCCTCAAGCTCCCCCGGCCTCACTCGAAGCTCTGTCATGCCACCCGACATCGCTAAGCAGTCGCAGTCGCCGCACGACATGGATCGACAACCACTGATGGCCTTCCGACGTTCTGTTTTAGGATTTTTAGGTTTAGCGACGACCCTCACCACCATCCTCGCTATTTTCGTGTGGTTGAGATCTTGGGAAGTTGCGATTCTTGGGATTCTTTCGAGCTCCTTGTCATGGGTCATGCCCCTAAAGGTGCACTGCTTCAGTTCCTTCTTGTGTTCAATCCTTCGTTTTTGTTGGACTGTGTGTTCTTGGTCATTGACTTGTTTAGGATTGATGGTGATAACTGTGGATGTCAACCAATGGTGTTGGCATGGAGTATCATTGGGGATGAGTAATGGTTTGCTATTGGCTTTAGGTGTTGAAGTTGGATGTAAGCCTTGTGCTTGGATCTGGAAGAAGGTTTTGGTGTTGGCTTGTGTTGGCTGTTATGGGTATTGCTGGAAGGAGTTATAGCGATAAGTATGGTCCTGGAAAGTTGGCCTTGTATTTGCTTTTTGGTGTTGATCTGGGTATTGGCTTGTTGTTGGGTATCAAGGAAGTTAACAGCATTAGTGCTTGGCTGGTTAGATGTAACAGCACAAGTGCATATGGATTAGTCAATACCCTCATTGTATGCTATATTATTGACGACTTCCGTGTCTAGGCCGTTAATCATCCTTAGCCTGAGTTGAAATTTTGAACTTTATGATCTTTCTTTTGATGTGATTGATTAGATTGCTACTAGCTTATCACCTCAAGTTCCAAGTTCGAACAGATATTATCATAATAGCTAAAATTTTCATGTAACGCCATTAGCTCATATTAACTTTTGGCTACTTGAAAAGTCAATGTAATTATTATGATAATACTGGTCTCAGGACTAATTACAGAAGCTATGGTGATGTTAATAGTATACATTTAGTATTAATATCTCTTGTTTTCTTGAAGCTATGATATGACATTATTTTTCATGCTATTAATAACTTATTTTCTAAATTGTAATCATTCATTAAGCATTCCATTTTATCATTTATTTGCTAGGGCTTCTTAATAACAGTACTTATTTGTTTCATAGAGTTTCAAGAAATTCCGAGGACGGAATTTTTATAAGGTGTGTAGGATGTGACGGCCCGTATTCATCAGTACGCGTATAATCATATTCTACGTATTTTCTTAAATCAAAAATATTTTATAATGGTTGATCATGAGTTTTATATCAAATTGGTTTCAAAATCATTTATAAAAAATATTTTGTAGTATCAATATAATTATAGCCTATTTTAGTGAATGCGAGTGCCATCCTAAACCCCTAAATAATTTATATAATTATTAAACTTAATTATTAACGATATAACCGTATCAATTATTTTTCTATATAAGCGTTATCAAAATGATTTCAAACTTCTACCATGAGATTCTATAATCATTTAGTGCTTCCCATATTAATTTTGTAATTTTCGGAAGTCAAATCGATATAAAACCCGCAAACCCGCAACCTAAACATTTTGACCCAAAACTCACATCTTCGTAGCTCAAACTATGTAATAGATCTCGTAGTCACGATCCTCGTGACGATACGAACCCGTGGCTATGTTTTCGTAATTTTTCAGAGACATGTGATTTTTGGGTATTTTAACATTTTTCTTGCTAATCACCCGTACTAATCAGTTTTTACTATCACTAATTAATATTTTTCTTTAACCCTAATTACCCCACCAACCCTAATCGTGGCAGCCCATGTGCTAACTGATAAACTTTATAAAGTTAGTCAAAAGTTAAACTTTGTAATTAATGTGTTGACTAAATTTTAATTGCTAATTTTAATACTAATACTAACTATCTATTTAACCCCCCCCCCAACCTAATCACTTTCTCACTCACAAAACAAATCACCCAGGCCCGAACCCAACTCCCCCATCCGACTCCTCCACCTTTCCCTTGCTCTCACTCCGGCGAGCTCACCGTTCGACCCCCCCTCTCCCCTCCGATGTGCCACCGCCCGCGCTCTGCCTACATCCCCACCACCGGAGTTCTCCGTTTTACCTCCGAGCGCCACCCCCTCTCGACGTCCGAACAGACCCAAACCCATCTCCCTCCCTCACGAAGAACTCATGCAGCAAGCTCACACCGCCAGCGAACTCTCTCTCCCGCCACCCTCTCCGAGCTCCCCAAGCCCGGAGCACCGCCGTAGCACCGCCCTCGCCCCTTAGACCCTACCGACGTAGTCAAGCTCCCCTCTCCGACCCTACCTCCTCTTCCGTGCGCCCATCGCTCCTCCGTGCCCAAGGTCATCGCCGTCCCACCTCCTCAGCTACGCCACCGACTGCTCCACCCGCCACCGTGACAGCCCCTCCAGCTCCGCCGCTCCCTCCAAGCACTCGAGCCCCGACGCCCCCTCTGCTGCCTTCCACTCCCATGTCGCTCCGCCGGACGGTTGCCACGCCGTCATCGCCCACCACCGCCCGCCTCGCCGCCGAGCTGCCACCTTCTCCGACCCCGTTGCCCTCGCCTCTCCTCCAGTCGCCGACGGCGACTTCCCGCTACACGTGAAGGTGGGAACGAGAGAGAGATACATATTTTATACGTATATACGTATTTAAATACGTATATTGGTAATATTTTAAAAGAGCTGTGTAGTGTTAAATTGATTATAAAATGTACAGGCCTAAGGAAAAAACAAGACCAGTCCCAGAAAATCAGAAACGACGAAACGAACTAATTGGCGCTGGTTTCATCGCCAAAAGGCAAGTATATCTCCCACAGTGATTTTTCAAAGGCAAAACTTAAATAAGCTAAATTCGCTTTAAAATTCGTATCTTGAGATTTTCACGTACACTGAAGTACGAGAAAAATATATGTTGTAGTTAATACGATCGTTTTGACCTCTTGTTGGAAGAATTCTGACGTACGGTTTATTCTAAATAAATCTTTGAACATATGTCGTAAAAATAATTTCTTGATTTAAAATTAGTTTTTGGCCCTTTTAAATTGTTTAAAAATGCTTAATAATTATTTAACAATCTTGAAAACTAGCTACTAGCCTTAGAAAGATATTTCAAGCTAATTTAAACGTATTTGCTTAGTTAAAATTATTTCTTGCTCATTCTCTTATACTATTAAGTATTTTTACGTTTTCGTTTAATATCTAAATTGAGTCGTGAATTCGTGAACTTTTGTGAGACTATTGTACGGGCTATTGAGACACCATGGACCCATTGTACGCATCTAATATGATACTAATAAACAGAATTGACTGAATGGAAGATGGAAATTTAATATAATGAATGGAAGATGGAACTTCGAAAATAAATAGATAGTACACGTCCTTTTGACCCGACACTTGACTTAACCGTGGGATTGGGGTAGTCTATGATCACAAGTGTTACAGAGTGGCTAGGTTGTAACGACTCGTATTTTTCAATACATTTAATTAGGTATTTAACATATTTTCATTTTTAGAAAGTATTTTATAGCAGTTGATCAGGAGTTTTAAGTAATTTCAGATTTTCTTATAAAAATATTTTGAAACATTAGACTAGTTAAGGGGTATTTCAGTAAGTCTGGATTTCTTCAAATACCTCTAAACAATCTCATAAAAATTCATTTTCAATTATCACTGTTTTGGCTGAATGAATTAATTTTCTATACAAACATCATCAAAACATTTTTCAAACTTCTATGGTATCGCCCTATGATCATTTAGGGCTCCCCACATTAATTTCGTAATTTTCTCTAGTCAAATCAATAGAGAACCCGCAAACCCGCTTCCTAAACGTTTTGGCCTAAAACTAGCATCTTCGTAGCTCAAACCCCAAATGGGTCTCGTATTTGCGATCCTCATGACGATACAATCCCGTGGGTATGTTTTCGTAATTTTTCGGAGTCATTTGACTCCAGGGGCAAAATCGTAATTTCGATACAAAAAGACTTTCACTAATGACTTTTTAACCTCCCTTAATTACATTAACCTAAACGAAATTACCCTAACCATGTCTAAAACATGGGAGGGGACACGTCTAAAAATTTTCCTAACTAAGTCTAAAGCTAAACCTAATTACATTTATTACATACCTAATGTATTAATTACATTGACTAATGAACACCAATTAAATATTAATTTAGATTAACTATAAATACCCCCTAACCCTCTCTTACCCAGGTCATTCTCTCTCTCTTTCCCAGTTCTCACTCGCTCTTCCCCCCGTTCAAAATCACTCTCTCCCTCTCGCTCGTTCTCTCTCCCAGGCAAGTCGCCGCCGCTCGCCACCGCGGCCTCCTCCCTCCGCCGCCTGCTCGAACCCATGCCCTCCCTCTCCCCGTCTCTGACCCCAACCTCTTCCCTCTCCCCGATTCCACCACTGCGCGGCTCACCTCCGACGAGTCGCCACCAGACCCCGTCGTCCGCTGCCTATCTCCACACGTCGACCCCACCCTCCGAGGGCAGCCCCAACTTCCCTTCGTCCGATGTCACCGTGCACAGCATCCCGCTGCACCGGCCTCGACCCTGCCCCACGGAGCCCAGCCCCGCCTCCATTGCCTCACCGCAACAGCTTCGACCACCGAAGCCTTGTTCTCCGACGGCGAGCACCCATGCCTCGACCACCAGCGACGCCCCCAAACCCCGCCTTCAATCTCGCTCGGATCTCTGACAAGCTTCACGCCTGCCCCGCCCTCACTCCGTTGACAGCACCCCTCGCCGCCGTCCTCGCCCCGTCGTCGTCGACCGCTGCCCCGCTGCCGTTGTCCCCGCCCGCTGCCACTTCGCCGCCGGCGTCGACGAAGAGCCCCCGCCGCAAGCACGTAACGAAGAAGAGGAGGTGAGATCGAAATATTAAAACGTATTTTAAGGCGTATTTTCGTACGTATACGTGTATTTACGTATTTTAGAAATTAGATAATATGGTTTTATAGTAAATAATTAATAATTAATTATATAAGCCTCAGAAAATTACAAGACCAGCTAGAGAAAATCAGAAATAATATTCTGAATCCAATGGCCCTGGTCTCATCTCGATCAGACGCTTAGTTTTTCCAGAGTAAATTTTTAACACTAAAACATAAATACGTAAATTCCTTTTAAAAATCTATAACTCCTTATTTTCACGTACACTGATACGTGAGAAAAATATATGTTGTTCCAAAATAATTTTTTAAACCTAAAACTTAAATACGTAAATTCCTTTTAAAAATCCGTAACTCCTTAATTTCACGTACACTGATACGTGAGAAAAATATATGTTGTAGCAATCTTCGAGATGGTCGTTTTGACTGCTTACTTGAACAATTCCGATTAGTATTGCACCCGGAATAAATTATTGAAGGTTTACGTTGCTCAAGTAAAATTGGGGTTTAAAGTGATTTTTGAGCTTCTGAAAATTATAAAAATTAAGAGACTTCTGAAAATATTTTCCTCTTGCAGTAAAATTATATTCTTCATTTTCAGCATATACAAAAATTTAGAATGCTTTCCGACACCGTTTCATCAGTTTTTGAAAAAAATCAGAACAATCAAAATTATTTAGATAAGAATGTCGTGTTCTCTAATCAATGATTTTTGTGTTGCAGGTACCAATTCTTGTGCACCAACTTCTGTGGAAGCCCTAGATCTAATTCCGGTTTGCTACGACAACCTCGAAATTCGTAAGTCACGACGAATTCTAAGATTAGAAAATTAGTTAGTGTCCTCGTACGAACTTAAGAACACTACTTATAGCCTCAGAATGGCTATCCACCCTGAACCAAACTAGAGCCCTAATCTAATAGGAAAGTAATCAACTACAGATCACTTTGCCAACTTTCAACTTTGGTGGTTGTAGCACACAACCATCAACTTGGGTAAATTGTGTACTAAACAAATACTAGTACATGCTCGAAGCATGGAATCGGTATTACAGTTGTTGGACTTGTCTTTATCCTCAGTTTGCTTTGGAACAGTCTACTTTGGAATGAGTTACTACTTTCTGGTTTTCAATAAGAAAGTCAACCAGTGGTCTAGGTTTGACTAGCATCATGTGATACACCGTATGGAACATCTTGTGGAACATCTCGTATAACACTTGACACTTCACTGCGGTTTTTGGGGTAACTCATAGTTTGAGAGAGTGCGGGAGTGACTGGAGTTCAATCTACATGTCTAGCTGTCGGGGTTTCGGCATCATGTCTAGCTTCCTGAGTTTCGGCAAATATAAATATGCTGCATGTCACCATCATGTCTAGATGCCTGTGTTTCGACATTCGTTCTGGGTAAGCACACCCAGGCAAGAGATGAACTCAATGGTCACATATTGTACTCTTCGACTTGAGTCACATAGTGTAGTTACTTTTGCACAGTCACCTTTACTTTACGTAGTACATACACTTTACCTACTGCACCTGTGCAGTCACAGTACTTTACCTGTCGTACTTTTAGCTACAGTGGTAGCACGTTTCACTTGCTTAGCCTACTTTACACTTGCACTACCACAGTACAGTTGTTCTCTCCTTTCAGTTTGGTTTACCTTTACTACTCAATTGTGTACAATTGTTGCTCAGTACTTTGCTTTTCACTCTGGTTGTTTGTACGTAGTTACCTTTTGTCATACTTGTATACTACTTCTTTTCTATATTTAGAATTGTTGTGACTTACCTTTGGTTCCATTTATGGCACCGGCAGACGATGACCTGATCGAGGAATTTTGCCCCTGAGTTTGCAGAGCCAAAGTTCGACCCGGAGACTGCAGACTACTAGCTGTTTGTGTTGTTGTGTATACTATGTTATGTATTTCCTTTTCGCATTTCCTTTCTGTATTTCCTGTATGTATTTGGTGAGAGAGTGCTGCTTGTTGTTGTACTTTTTGGACTGTAATAATGTACGCTGGTTGAGTATTGGTACATCTCTGGATTGTGGCTATAATGATTTCACTGGTAAACTGCAGACCTGCAATTAAAATCAAATAAGTAATGGCCCCTGAGAGCGGGTCGTTACAAGTTTAGTGGCCGATGCAAGCCTGCGCAAAATACCTCGTGAACAGTATAGTAAAATCGGGATGTACTTAAACAATACTCGACTAAGCTGACAATTTCCTATGTATGCAGGTTTGACACTCAAAAGATGGACGGAAACACCTCCGAGAGCCCCAATGGAGCTAACCTATCCAGAGCCAGCAACCAGACCAGCAATGGACCTCCTCCCACGGTACATTAGATTTCTGATCTTGCATTGCGAGAGATGGTTCAAGCTATCAGAGGAGAACAGAAGCCCGGAGGAGGCAAACAACAATTCCGGTCACTCCACACAAAGACCTGGAATGGTGTGGATGGCCCTCTGAAGGCCGAAGAATGGATGCAAAGCACCGAAGACAATTTGAGAGCCGCTCAGATCGCAGAACATGCATGGGTTGACACTGCCAATCCCAGCTGACTGACGGAGCCAGAATCTGGTGGAACTCCGCTGAAGGTCGTCTACAACGACCCATCAACTGGGCGACATTCACCGACCACTTCCACATCCAATACTTCTCACCCGAAGCTCAGATGGAACTGCAAGCTAGTTCATCGGGTTGAAGCAAGGTTCCATGTCTGTGGAACAGTATGATGCCCAATTCACAATGCTTAGCCGTTTTGATCCTGGAATGGTTGCCACCCCTCTGACCCGAGCTCAACGCTTCAAACAAAGGCTGAACATAAAGATCCGACGGAACTTGGTCGGACGTCAACTCTGCACATATACCGAGGTCCTGGTCGCAGCTCGTGAACACGAGTTCATTGATAGAGAAGAAAGGCGTGAGATGGCTGCCCCTCCCAGAAGGCCACTACCTCCTACCCCTGCTGCTAGACCCAGCCGACGACCCCCATCCAACCAGGTGTACGGGCCTACCCAGCAAACTCAATTCAAGAGACAGGCCCCACCACCACGCCTGGTGTGTCATCATTGTGAAAAACCAGGACACTTCCGATCCGAATGTCGATCATATCTGAACCTTTGCATGATCTGTGGGTCAAATGACAATGCCGCAAGGGATTGCCCAAAGAGGCCACCACCTTCTAACCCTGCTCCAGCCAATGCCCCTGCCAGGAATGCTCCGCCGCAGCGACCACCACCACCTGCTCCGCAGCGACAGCCACTCCCTCCTCAGCAGCGAGTGTTCCAGCAAGCACGACCACAGGCGCCACCTCCAAGACGCCAAGCTTATACTATGACTGTAGAAGAGGCCGATGTTGGATCTGGATCCCAGCCTAGAGGGGGGTGAATAGGCTAATAAAAATTCTCGTGCAACCCACGAGAAATCACACGCAGTTAAAAGCACAACCAGAGTAATAAAAAGCAGACACAGAGTACACAGCAGATTTACCCTGGTTCGGTCGTCCCAACGACCTACTCCAGCCCCCAAAGCTAATACTAGATTGAATAGTGCAATAGGTACAAAGTCACAAGTTAGAGCACGCTCAGAGCACCCTCTACGTCCCTACACTCGCCAGACTCTCAGTACCCCACACACAGTGTTTCCTCTCACTATCAATCCTAGCAAAGCTTTCTACCAGCTAGTCCCAAACTAGCTGGGTCCCACTTGTCTAGTCCCAACTTGACAAGTCCCAAAATAGTCCCCAAAAATAGGTAAAGTTTCCCCTACGAGGATCTAACACAACAACTACTCAAAATAATAATAAATAGAGTTTAGGATTCTCAGTTTATGTAGCGGCGATGTCCTCGTCAGTCAGCGCGGGGTCAGATCAATCTGACAAGTAGTAGTCTTGCGTCTCTAGTTCCAAGTTTTGGATGATGATCCGAAAGTGTCGGCCTCTGATGTTGATGAGCCCTGTGATGTTGCGTCTTGTATCGTTAATTCCAAGTTGTGGCCTGCTTTCAAATCATTGCGGCTGTCACCAATAAATTTTGCCCTTTTTGTTCTCTCAAGGAGAGGATGCACGTTTGATGAGTTACGGCCCCTTTGTTTTGTTGTACGGCCGTACTTTGGAAAATATCAAAGGGAGTGAGAGATAATTCGGCACCCTTCCTACGTGTTGCTCAGATCAATTTCGTTCACCTGCAACGAGAAAAAAATGTGTCAGCTCTGATTAATAATTGAGTAAACAACTCACCTCTTAAAACTTCATTGCACAGAAAACTTTTGAGATCGGGCCGCAGATCTTTGTTGTTGTGCCATGTAACAACAATTAATAGAGGGACAAAAGATTTCGGCTGATGTGTAGGCTTGTTGATTTCGGCCTGTTTGTAGATGCGTGTTGATGTAAGGGAGAAGCTCTTGAAGCCTTTTGGAAGTCTTGCAAAGATCTTTAGTTGAACTTGCACTCTCCTTGGAACTTGTGGTTTGAAGAATCCTAGCTTAGTCAAATGTTGCGGCAGCCCTGTTGAAGGATTGAAATAATAAAAAAAACTGTCCTTGCCCTTGACAAATTCGGCCCTGTGCTTTCAAAAGCACCTTTTTTATGATGGTCTTCAAAAGAAAAATCGGCCAGCTTGCTATTTTGATGAAAAGTCTTTTGGATGGGGTGCTCTGCAAACGAAACTGTGTGGCACTCGGAAAATGGCAGAGAAAAAAAACTCTTGGAGATTTTTTAGCTTATCAATGTTGAAGAGCTTTTTGTAGTCAATGAATCAAAACCCCAAAATAAACATCAACCTGCGGCTCAAAAACAAAACCCCACTTAAAAAATTGGCAGCTTGAATCCTTGTGCACACAAAAAGAAGGGCTTTCTCACAAAATTTCGGATATAAAAAAATGAAGAGGGATTAAAAACAACATCAAAAACAATGTGACCCTCAGACAGATACGCAATTTGCCTCCTGGGGAGAATTGCAAAGGGAATTGTGTATGGGTGCGGCCTGGGGAGAATTAAAAAACAGTAGAGAATTTTATTGGATTAAAAAACAATAGAGAATTTTATTTTTAGAACCAGAACGTGCGGCCTGGGGAGAATTGCAAAGCGAATTGTGTATTGGTGACGTGCACTTCTTTAACCCTAGAAGTTGGGTATTTATAGGACAAGGGTAATAGGGTTGTGCCAACCGCTTAGGGATTTGACACAATCAATATGGGATTTGATCAAATCAATATGGGATTTGATTTGTTGTTTGAATAGGAAATGGATAGACACAAATCCATCTAATTGATTTGATCAAATATTAAATTGATTTGAATCAATCCAATCTCCTAAGTCAATTTGACTTGGTCCACTTTTCTCCCCTTTGACCAAGTCAAACTTCTTTGTGCACACACAGACTCTTTCTCCCAATATGCTATACGAATAGCAATTCCTCCAAATAGTGATCGCCAAGCCTGAAACACACTAAGCACACATATCAGATATACCGTCACGTTTGTCATCATCAAACCAAGATCCTAGATCGTTGCTTCCAACAGCCGAAGCTTCGAAACAAGTAATCACATGTATAAGATATCCCTTTCAGCATCAAATTCTATTATTTGAAACAGTAAGCTTAGACACGATCCTCGTAATCGTAGGTATCGTCTTAGTAGCTGGTAAACCTACCCTCACTTTATTCGACTCGGGAGCTACATATTTCTTCTTGGCGAGTCAATTCGTCAGCACACATGTCATCCCTGTCGAACCTCTGACTTCCCGTTGGAAGGTCGATACCACTGGCGATCCCCTACCAATAACCAGCGGATGCCTTCACTGCTTTGTAGTGATTTGTGGATGAGATCGTTTCGCCGACTTCATGGTAATAGAGATGCCAAGTTTTGATGTTGTTCTTGGATTGGATTGGTTAGGGACATTTCATACCACCATTGACTGTCGTCAAATGAGAGTAGAATTCAAAATACCCAATCATCCTAAGTTTGAATTCCTCGACGGAAGCAGATCGGAAGGACCAGTGAAGTTTCGGGCCAAACTTTCAGAGGCAGTTACGACTGCAATGGAAGTCGAGCAAGAGAAACATGAAGTAGCACGAGAATTCTTGGACGTATTTCCGGACGAACTCTCAGGTTTGCCTCCGGATCGCGGCCTTGAATTTATCGTTGACCTTATACCAGGTGCACAGCCGATATCCAAAGGACCATATCGCATGGCACCACCTGAGCTTAAAGAGATTCGAGCTCAGCTAGACGACCTCATATAGAAGGGATGGATACGTCCCAGTGTATCTGCCTGGGGTGCCCCTATGCTACTCGTGAAGAAAAAGGACGGATCACAGCGCATGTGCATCGACTACCACGAGCTGAACAAGATGATGGTGAAGAACAAGTATCCTCTGCCCCGCAACGACGACCTTTTCGACCAGCTTGGAGGATCAAGCGTGTATTCGAAGTTGGACTTGAAGACCGGATATCATCACGTGAAGGTGAAGAAGGAGGATGTTCGCAAGACCGCATTCCGAACAAGATATGGACACTACAAATTCTTGGTGATGCCATTTGGTGTGACTAATGCACCTGCTGTATTTATGAGTCTCATGAACCAGGTTCTGTACAACCATCTGGACAAGTTCATAGTTGTCTGCATCGATGACATCCTCATCTACTCGAAGGACGCTCAGGAGCACAGAGAACATCTGAGAAAGGTCTTAGAGACGCTGAGACAACACCAACTGTATGCCAAATACATCAAGTGTGAGTTCTGGCTCGACAAGGTGGCTTTCTTGGGCCACATCGTGTCGGGAGAAGGAATATCTGTTGACCCTGAGAAGGTAGCTGTTGTTCGAGACTGGCCGGTTCCTAAGACTGTGGCAGAGATTCGAAGTTTCTTGGGACTGGCTGGTTACTACAGACGGTTCATCCAAAGACTTCTCGAAGATCGCGGGATCCATGACATGATTGACGAGAAAGGACGTGGCATTCGTCTGGTCAAAGGCTTGTGAAGATGCATTCCAGGAGCTGAAGCGAAGATTGACTTCGGCCCCGATTCTAGTCATTCCAGACAGGACCGAAGGTTTCGAAGTATTTTGTGACACTTCTGGCAAAGGACTTGGGTGCGTTCTGCATCAGCATGGTCGAGTCGTTGCATATGCATCCAGACAACTGAAGAACCATGAGAAGAACTACCCCACTCATGACCTTGAGTTGGCAGCAGTTATCTTTGCTCTAAAGATATGGAGGCACTTCTTGTTGTGCGAACATGTAAAGATATTCTCAGATCACAAGAGTCTCAAGTACATGTTCACCCAGAAGGAGCTCAACATGTGTCAACTTCGATGGATCGAGTTGATGGCGGATTATGATATTGACCTTCAGTACCATCATGGGAAGGTTAATGTCGTATCAGATGCATTGAGTCGTCTCCCTGCAGTGATGACTCTCACATCGCAATGGAGGCTACGGCATGAAATACGAGCCATGGAGATGGATGTTATATTACCTGGAGTAACGTCTTCGTTACTCAACCTTCAAATCCAGTCAAATTTGGTGGATAGTATCAAGGCTGCCCAAGCAGGAGATGAGAAGCTGCAAAGGATCAGAGACATGGTGATGACAGGTCAGAGGCCTGAATTCAAGATCTACGAGGACGGATCTTTGAGATTCGGCAACCGCATCTGTGTACCATCTGGAGACGTCAGAGAAGCTCTATTGGAGGAAGCTCACAGTTCTCCATATTCCATTCATCCAGGCGGTACCAAGATGTATCAGGACTTGCGACAACACTACTGGTGGCACTGTATGAAGAGGTGATTTATTAGTTAGTGTCGTGTTCTTTAATCAATGATTTTTGTGTTGTAGGTACCAATTCTTGTGCACCAACTTCCGTGGAAGCCCTAGATCTAATTCCGGCGTGCTAAAACAGCCTCGAAATTCGTAAGTCACGACGAATTCTAAAATTAGAAAATTAGTTAGTGTCCTCGTACAAACTTAAGAACACTACTTTTAGCCTCAGAACGGCTATCCGCCCTGAACCAAACTAGAGCCCTAATCTAATAGGAAAGTAATCAACTACAGATCACTTTGCCAACTTTCAACTTTGGTGGTTGTAGCACACACCATCAACTTGGGTAAATTGGGTACTAAACAAATACTACTACATGCTCGAAGGATGGAATCGGTATTACAGTTGTTGGACTTGTCTTTATCCTCAGTTTGCTTTGGCACAGTCTGCTTTGGAATGAGTTACTACTTTCTAGTTTTCAATAAGAAAGTCAACCAGTGGTCTGGGTTTGACTAGCATCATGTGATACACCGTATGGAATATCTTGTGGAACATCTCGTATAACACTTGACACTTCACTGGGGTTTTTGGGGTAACTCATAGTTTGAGAGAGTGCGGGAGTTACTGGAGTTCAATCTACATGTCTAGCTACCGGGGTTTCGGCATCATGTCTAGTTGCCTGGGTTTCGGAAAATATAAATATGCTGCATGTCAGCATCCTGTCTAGCTGCATGTGTATTTTATAGCTGCATGTATAGTTGCATGTGCATCCTGATACATTTATTAGATCATTATCATCATTTATTTTCTTGAGCTTCTTCATAACAAAAATTATTTGTTTCAGAAAGTTTGAGAAATTCCGAGGACGGAATTAATTTAAGGAGGGTAGGATGTAACGACTCGTATTTTTCAATACATTTAATTAGGTATTTAACGTATTTTCATTTTTAGAAAGTATTTTATAGCAGTTGATCAGGGGTTTTAAGTAATTTATAATTTTCTTATAAAAATATTTTGAAACATTAGACTAGTTAAGGGGTATTTCAGTAAGTCTGGATTTCTTCAAATACCTCTAAACAATCTCATAAAAATTCATTTTCAATTATCACTGTTTTGGCTGAATGAATTAATTTTCTATACAAACATTATCAAAACATTTTCAAATTTCTATGGTATCGCCCTCTGATCATTTAGGACTCCCCACATTAATTTCGTAATTTTCTCTAGTCAAATCAATAGAGAACCCGCAAACCCGCTTCCTAAATGTTTTGGCCTAAAACTAGCATCTCCGTAGCTCAAACCCCAAAATGGGTCTCGTATTCGTGATCCTCGCGACGATACGATCCCGTGGGTATGTTTTCGTAATTTTTCCGAGTCATTTGACTCTAAGGGCAAAATCGTAATTTCGTTGCAAAATAACTTTCACTAATGAATTTTTAACCTCCCTTAATTACATTAAACTAAACCAAATTACCCTAACCATGTCTAAAACGTGGGAGGGGACACGTCTAAAACATTTCCTAACTTAGTCTAACGCTAAACCTAATTACATTTATTAAATACCTAATGTATTAATTACATTGACTAATGAACACTAATTAAATATTAATTTAGATTAACTATAAATACCCCCTAACCCTCTCTCTTCCATGCCATTCTCTCTCTCTCTCTCTCTCTCTCTCTCTCTCTCTCTCTCTCTCTCTCTCTCTCTCTCGCTTCCCCCGTTCAAAATCAATCTCTCCCTCTCGCTCGTTCTCTCTCCCAGGCGAGTCGCCGCCGCTCACCGCCGCGGCATCCTCCCTCCTCCGCACGCTCGAACCCACGCCCTCCCTCTCCCTGTCTACGACCCCAACCTCTTCCCTCTCCCCGCTTCCACCACTGCGTGGCCCACCTCCGATGAGTCGCCACCAGACCCCGCCGTCCGTTGCCCGTCTCCACACGTCGACCCCACCCTCCGACGGGCAGCCCTGACTTCCCTTCGTCTGCCGCCGTCGTGCACAGCATCCCGCTGCTCCGGCCTCGACCCTGCCCCACGGAGCCCAGCCCCGCCTCCGTTGCCTCACCGCAACAGCTTCGACCACCGAAGCCTCGTTCTCCAACGGCGAGCACACACGCCTCGACCACCAGCGACGCCCCCAAACCCCGCCTTCAATCTCGCTCGGAGCTCCGACGAGCTTCACGCCTGCCCCGCCCTCGCTCCGCTGACAGCGCCCCTCGCCGCCGTCCTCGCCCCGTCGCCGTCGACCGCCGCCCCGCTGCCGCTGTGGCCACCCATTGCCGCTTCACCGTCGGCATCGACGAAGAGCCCCCGCCGCATGCACGTAACGAAGAAGAGGAGGTGAGATCGAAATATTAAAACGTATTTTAAGGCATATTTTCGTACGTATACGCGTATTTACATATTTTAGAAATTAGATAATATGGGTTTTATAGTAAATAATTAATAATTAATTACATAAGCCTCAGAAAATTACAAGACCAGCTCCAGAAAATCAAAAATAATATTCTAAATCCAATGGCGCTGGTCTCATCTCGATCAGACGCTTAGTTTATTCAGAATAAATTTTTAACCCTAAAACTTAAATACGTAAATTCCTTTTAAAAATGTGTAACTCCTTATTTTCATGTATACTGATACGTGAGAAAAATATATGTTGTAGCAATCCTCGAGACGATCGTTTTGACTGCTTACTTGAACAATTCCGATTAGTATTGCACCCGGAATAAATTATTGAAGGTTTACGTTACTTAAGTAAAATTGGGGTTTAAAGTGATTTTTGATCTTCTGAAAATTATAAAAATTAACAGAGACTTCTGAAAATATTTTCCTCTTGCAGTAAAATTATATTCTTCATTTTCAGCATATATAAAAATTTAGAATGTTTTCCGACACCGTTTCATCAGTTTTTTAAAAAATCAGAACAATCAAAATTATTTAGATAAGAATGTCGTGTTCTCTAATCAATGATTTTTGTGTTGCAGGTACCAATTCTTGTGCACCAACTTCCGTGGAAGCCATAGATTTTTGTGTTGCAGGTACCAATTCTTAACCACAACGAATTCTAAAATTAGAAAATTAGTTAGTGTCCTCGTACGAACTTAAGAACACTACTTTTAGCCTCAGAACCGCTATCCGCCCTGAACCAAACTAAAGCCCTAATCTAATAGGAAAGTAATCCACTACAGATCACTTTGCCAACTTTCAACTTTGGTGGTTGTAGCACACACCATCAACTTGGGTAAATTGGGTACTAAACAAATACTACTACATGCTTGAAGGATGGAATCGGTATTACAGTTGTTGGACTTGTCTTTATCCTCAGTTTGCTTTGGCACAGTCTGCTTTGGAATGAGTTACTACTTTCTGGTTTTCAATAAGAAAGTTAACCAGTGGTATGGGTTTGACTAGCATCATGTGATACACCGTATGGAACATCTTGTGGAACATCTCGTATAACACTTGACACTTCACTAGGGTTTTTGGGGTAACTCATAGTTTGAGAGAGTGCAGAAGTGACTGGAGTTCAATCTACATGTCTAGCTGCCACGGTTTCGGCATCATGTCTAGTTGCATGGGTTTCGGAAAATATAAATATGCTGCATGTCAGCATCCTGTCTAGCTGCATGTGTTTCGGCATTCGTCTGAGTAAGCGCACCCAGACAAGAGATGAACTCAATGGTCACATATTGTACTCTTCGACTTGAGTCATGTACACCTTTACTTTACGCATTACATACACTTTACCTACTACACATGTGCAGTCACAGTACTTTACTTGGCGTACTTTTAGCTACAGTGGTAGCATACCTTTACTACTCAGTTGTGTACAGTTGTTGCTCAGTACTTTACTTTTCACTCTGGTTGTTTGTACGTAGTTACCTTTTGTCATACTTGTACACTGCTTCTTTTCTATATTTAGAATTATTGTGACTTACCTTCGATTCCATTTATGGCACCGGCAGACGACGACCTGATCAAGGAAGTTGCCCCTGAGTTTACAGAGCCAGAGTTCGACCCGGAGACTGCAGACTTCTAGCTGTTTGTGTTGCTATGCGTACTATGTTATGTATTTCCTTTCTGCATTTCATTTCTGTATTTCCTTTATGTATTTGGTGAGAGAGTGTTGCTTGTTGTTGTACTTTAAATTGGACTGTAATAATGTACGCTGGTTGAGTATTGGTACATCCCTAGATTGTGGCTATATTGATTTCACCGGTAAACTGCAGACTTGCAATTAAAATCAAATAAGTAATGGCCCCTGAGAGCGGGTTGTTACATGGATGCACCCATACTGAACACCTCCAACACATTACGGAGGTTAGATCCTTGATCGTCGTCATATAGGGACGGTGGGTACCGCCTCGGATTTGCTCCCGTCGCAGGGCGCATGTTGGTTATCTTTCGTACTCTTGGACATAGACTTATCACTAGAATAGATTGGTTATTAAATATTGTTCTAACCTCTTTTTGACAGTTGCTGACAACGTTACAGTTTCGTTATTAAATGTTAAATTGTTGAAGGTTGCTAGTAGTATTGCCAATTGCTATCAAATGATTAAATTGCTGCAGGTTGCAAATTGCTGCGAATATTTAACAGTCGTAACTCTTTCCTATTAAACTTATTACTTTTCTTTTCAGCTTTGTTTAATTTTAAAATGCCTAACGTTTTGGTTTTGAGATTATCTTGCCAAGTAAACCTCACTGACGGACATTTCACTTTGTTGTTTTACGAAATATCCATCAGGTATTGATAGTGAGATCACTGATGACAATACCATAGAAGCTGACAAGCACTTAACGAGTGCGTGGAGTACCTACCCGCTGAAGTTTAGACGATTACCTTCGCGACTGCACCTTTATATTTGAAATAATGTAATTTATGTACTTTGTTTGTATTGGCCATGCTAGGCCCAAGATGTATCTTGATTATTATACGCTGGATATGTAATAATGTTGTTTGGACTGCTTCTTAACTTTGCATGCAAGTACCTGCACTTTTTACACAGACGCCTAGTGTGTTTAAGCCAAGGAGGAAGAAAAGAAAAGAAAAGATTTTAAAAAAGAAAAAAAGTACTCCTCCTTGTTTTAAGGACATCGCGGATCCGCTCGCGTCCTCGCTCCTGGTAGAATGGGAAGCGGTGCGTGACATGGCGACTAGAGTAAGTCAAGGTTAATCGAACCAGGATATATCATTGTGTTTGCTTTTCTTTTGTAATCTTGTAAATATTGTTCTTAATTCTGCTGCATATCTATTCTCTTATTTGCAAAGTATTTGTTGATTAAGATTCATCAATGTAACACTATTTGAATTCTTAGGCAGAAAATATAAAGGTTTATATTGAATTTACAAAACACTATTGACCCACACGCTCTAGTGTTTTCTACTTGCTCATTCACAAGATCCGAATGATCCAACGTTCCCTACATGATATACGTTTAAACCATATCGAAATCTGTTTTTCATTTGTGCAGTTAATATATACACCATGGTCCTGCAGTGACATTGTAAATAATATAGATAAACCTGCACTACTAGGTCATGATAAGTGTTAATGGTAACGGCTAAAGCTTGTTGTTGGTTTGTATTCAAGGACAATAAATGAAGCATTTCAAATGCCACCTGCTAACATACAATAACAATAAATAATCTGTTCTGAACCAAATAGCAGCTGAACCAAATTGTTTGGTCCTTGGGCCAACATACATGGTTTAGGCCAAAGATTTCATCAGTTTTCATTTACTGTTCATATAACTTCAAGATGCCCTTCTAACAGAGGCTCCCAAAGCCTAAATCCTAAAACTACTAGACTAATTGAGATGCCAGCCCAAATAACTTTAGCCATCACATGCAAGAACTCAGGCAATAACTACTAAAGTGTTTGATGCGTACTGAAATGCACAAAGCAATCTCCAATTCGTCTTGTTTTCGCTCTATCGTCAAAATGTAGAACAAGAATGAAAAAAAAAAGAATTAGTTTCAGCAGAAATATCATAAAAAAATAAAAGGGTTTTTCGTATATATGTCCCGCAAAAAACGTATAATTTGAAAAGAGTCCCCCAAATAATAGCTTTTGTCAGGAGGTCCCCCAATTCACATAACTCACGTGGAAAGAGTCTCTTTCAACGAAATCTGTTTAAAAACGTAACGAGTGCTAACTCGGTTCTAGTTAATGTGTAGTTTATGTGCGGTTTAAACCCAATAACCCATTCTTAACCCGATAAACCATTCGTAACTCGATAACCGTATTAATTGGAGGGAAATGATAATGAGGGGATAGTTGGACAAACAAAGAGAGAAAGGGTCCCCAAAATTGAAGAACTGGCCCTAGAGATCTTGAAGACGGAGGAGATCAATGCCAAATGCAGTCGAAGCCCTAGAGATTCGTCTTGGAATCAACATAATAAAAATGTATGAAGTGGGTTTTCTGGGTTTCAATTTTGGGAGATCATTAGTTCTGCGATGAAAAATAAGGATTCCCTAGCAATCTAAACGATGGAGGTAGACATAAAGTTACCATTTTGAAGGAAATGGTGCTTAGGAGCCTCCATTTTATGGTCAGTTATGTGGTTTAATTATGCAATTTTGGGAGATCCTATTTAATCATGTGTAAATATTGCAGGGGCTTTGAAGCTGTTGAAGAGAACATAGCAAATTTGAAACCGTTTCAGTTTTTGAAATAGATTAAATAATCTGCAGGTTAGTATGCATGTTTTATAGGCATTGACATCATTGATTAAATACCCTACAACATGTTTTATATGTTTTGAATTCATTCAATATTATAAGCATGAATGCAGTTAATATTGATGACCCAGTGGAGTAGAGACATGATATTATCCAACATTTTGGTTCACATAATATTATGTTGTGTAATATTATGTTGTGTATAAATGCAGTAACATCGAGTTTGAATTGAGAGACGAATTGGAGGTTGACATGAGAGAGATTGTACTAAAGTATGGTTGATGGTGGATGGTGGATGGTGGAAGTGTATTCCTAGAACGATAATGAAGAAGTATGAAGGGGAAAGCAGAAAACAATGAGGCTGGAAAGGAATGTTACCTTGAAGGGAATTGAAGATTAGATTATTGAGTTTTACCCCTGATCGCTCCGGGACGTAACCCTAAAGAACGGTTGTAGTTTTACCGCAAGTGCACGGTGTAGCAGCGAGCGGGATATCGAACACAGGGAGGACGAATGACCGTGCTTGTTCCAATCACCATGGCTATTCAAGAAGAAAGATTTGCCTTTGGCGATCCTGTCACAATCGTCAGACAAAGTGCGGAAATATCAAATCAAATAAAGAACGTCTAAAGAATGGGGAATCCCCGTTACTCACCGTATCTCATAAATGTGGTTCGTCGGTTTCAAAATTGCTAGATTGAGATTTTGGATGGACTAGTTGCAACTGAATGTAGAACCAAGCTCACGCTCTCTCGATGTTGCCGGTCTATAGCTATCCTAGGTTTGGGTCCAATCTCTTGCAAACCCTAGCCTAGGAAAGCTAGCATTAGGATCAACATCATCGTCCAATCGCGCACCGAGCCCAATCTCTTGCAAACTCGGCTCGCGATCTAGATTGGGATAGTTCCTACCCGTCCAATCTCTTGCAAACGGGTATTGGCACGGAATTGCAACCGGAAACCCTAGTATCGGTCCAATCTCTTGCAAACCGATACTACGGAAATTCGATTCCAACCCAATTCGGATTTCTAGGGTTTCCTATCGAATCGGGATCCAATCTCTTGCAAATCCCGATCGGTATGAACTCCTAGCTAACCGTAGTAAATTGATCCCAACCTAATCCCTAGATATCAATTCTAGCAAGATTTCTACTAATTCATCACAAATATGAAGTTGGGCTTGTAGGGTTCATCCCCACGCCCCAAGACGTGGCGACTACTCACAATTCATAGCAAGATCACAAAAATAATCAATGAAATAAGCAATAGAATTCATCACAATATTGAGATATGCAATAAAAATAGAATTTTTAGAGAAGAGAAAAGCAAACCAAAGGAGTTCTTCAATTAATCCAACAAAAATCCAATTTTGTCTCCTCTCCAATCTCAAGAATAAAACTAAAAAGCTAATCTAAAAAGCTGCAAAAAATCTAAGGAGAAGCTCCCTAAAACTAGGGTAAAAACAGGGGTTAAATAGCCCCCAAAATCGTCCAAAAACTGTGACCAAAATACCCCTGCGCAGCCTGTTTTCCGCAATTTTCGCTACAGGCAGCGCGTCGCACTCGGCCGAGTGACAAAGGTCGCTCGGCCGAGTGAGAAACCCTGTAATTTTCCAGTAAGTCGGGGCCTTCAGGGGTCTCTACTTCGGGGGCGGCTCGGCCGAGTGAGTTGTCGTCACTTGGCCGATGGCTTCATTGTACTCGGGCAGACAGGATTCTCCACTCGGCCGAGTGGGTCTTCTGAAGCTCAGGCAGCCGAAAAACAGAAACTTGGAGATTTTTGAAGGGCTTCGTCTGGGCGCCACTCGGGCGGACGTGATGTCTTCACTCGGCCGATGTGGTCTCCGTCGCTCGGCCGAGTGCACAGGTAAATCGTGTCTGATCTGGTCGGCCGAGCGGTGTCTCGCTGGTCGGCCGAGTGGCTCCTCCACTCGGCCGAGTGGGGCACTAAACATGCCCAATCTGCTTATTTTGGCCTCCTCGTCGCTCCTGCGACGTCCGTTCTTCTTCCGCTCCTCTCCAACAGCAAAATACCCCTCGGGGAGGTCGTCGGTGACCCTCTAGAGTAAGCGCATCTCGAGATCACTCCAAATCGCGCCAAATCACCTGTAATGCGACAAAAACAACAAATCGTGAAAAGCATCGCAATATCCTTGATATATCGTGAAAAACATGATTTGGGCGATCTAAATGGCATGCAAACATGCGGGAAAAAGGTGTAAAATAAGGAGTGATCAAAATCCCCCAAGCTTGCCTCTTACTCGTCCTCGAGGAAGATAAGTAAATGGCGAACCCGGTGGAATTTGGAAAACGAAAATGACGAAAAAAATGAAAAATGAAAAACGGAGAAGAATGGAAAACGAAATGAAAATAAAGAAGAGAGAGAGGAGCGAAGAGGTAGGCTACTAGATCATTTTCTCATGACGGGGGTTTCACTTACTCATATAGCATGCACCGAATGAAAAACTCATGTCAAAAGATTTTATTCTGATATCATAGTATAATAGTGCAAATAGAAATGGAAAACCCACGAACAACGATATAATCATGAAAAACGGAATAATTCTAAAATTAACATCATCTGAATCATTTAAAGCGGTATACAAATCACAGATCACACACTTTTCAATTGAATGCTTTCTATCAGGAGTATAAGAGTATCACACAATAGAATAGAGAGAATAGAAAAGTATGGATTTCATGAAATGAACGCTAGGCTTAGATTTCTGGATTTCGTAAAGCTAGAAATAATCTCACCAAGTATAGAATATTACTTAGCCTAGGTTGTCGTGTAACGTCAAGTAGTCACTCTCTCACACATCAATGGATCCCCTCCCCCAAGCTTATCTATAAGCGTGGTGGCATAAAAAATATTCACATCCCCATTTTTATATAGCTCCAAATGTAATAAGAAGAAAGAAGAAAGGAAGAAAGTGAGATGAGATCTTTTATTGAGGATTTTTCCTCTTTTCTCCTTTTTTTTGTTTTTTTTTTCAATATAGCATATATACACAACGATCCCAACTCAAAGAGAGATAATGATATACAAGAATATTCTTCTCTCTTTTATTATTATTTTTTCTCTTTTTTTTCTTTTGAGAATAAGGGATTTGGAGCTGGGAATTAGTAGCGGGGGAAATGCCATAAAATAGAATCGCTAAGGGGAGATTCACCAATGATTATAAAAGTAGAGAAATGATGTTCAAGATTTGTGGAGAAAGAAATAGATATAACTCTCGGTTCACTCTATAAGACATGCACGCCAACTTCAGCAGGGTAATCTAATCTACTCAGTTTCGATCACAAAAAAGCTAACTAATCCAGATTTATCATAGCTAACATCATTCAATCATCCTGAAATGAAGTGTACAATTCATGCATATAGAAGTGATATAGGAAAAAGAAATCAGTACTCCAGATATAAGCATTCAATGCGTGAATCTTGGTGTGTTTTCTGTGATAGCATACATATGAATATTCAGACTCAACTAATAATAGAACTTCATCCATTTTCATGTGGCAAAAGTGTGGGTTACTATCTCTAGATGCAAGGCAAGTCATAGCATATGATATCAGAAATAAAGTCTAAGACATGACAAATATAGCATGCATATAGAGTAAGCTAAATCCAACGTCATCATCATCACAGAAAAGTCATCTCTAGCATGAGATGAAAAAGAAATAAAGATAAAGGAAAAAAAAGAACTATTTATAATGCGGCACACAGAAAAAATAAGAAAAACGTGATGCATGGCAAAACAAAAGAAAAATGATAAAAGATAAGTGCAAAAGCGAAGAATGGTGTGAAAAACTAAAAATAAAGGTGGCAAATCGAAAAAGAACGTGAGAACTCACTCCCCCAAGCTAAATGGCACAGTGTCCTCAATGTGCAAAGTGTGGCACACCGAGAGACAAGAAATGTGAGGGGATGGTGAGGATGCATGCATGATGAAAAGAAAAAATAAAATAAAAAGAAAGAAAAAGACAAGAAAATATGATGCGGTCATGATGCATGCACAGATAGGAGTGATATAGATATATAATAGTGTCACCAAAAACGCTCCCGCTCTCCCAGAATAGCTATATAAAGATACGGCAAAATGAGAATCCCAAAATAAGTGAGGGGGGAGGACAAAACTGCAACAGGACCCAGCAGAAACGGGCAGCACAACGGCAAAAGGAATCGATGGCATCAAGGGTGCCTAGGAAGGTGGTGCTGCACCGTCTCCGTCCTGAGGCGGAGGTGGTGGTGGTGGCTGGACAGGCCGCTGAGCGGGTGTGGGTGTGGAAGTGGTAGCAGGTCGGGTGTGTGTGGAAGTGTGGGCGGGAACCTGCTGGGTGGGTGGGGGTACGCGCGGAAGACGCTCCAGAACCTGGGTGAGACAGTAATGAATCTGCGGTAGCAGCTCGAAGCGGCCAGCCATCGCAGAGACGGTGGAGGACAGGGTCCTAAGGTCGCCTCTGAGGCCACTCACTGCCCCCTCTAGAGCACGAATGCTCTGAAGTACAGTGTCAGGGGGAGGTGGTGCAGAGGGACGCACCGGGCGGGGCTGTGCAGGGCGTGGCTGGCGTACTCGGGTCGCGTATGTGACGGGCTCAACGGGGAAGGGTACGAATGGTGCTGCACTCGCAAATGTGGGCCTGGCCTCAGTGTGAGGCCGGGGCACAGACTGGTGAGAAGTGGAGGCAGCAACAGCGAAAGAAGAGTGTAAAAATGGCAGCGAGGCGGCCAGAGAGGTCGGTGGCACAGAAGTGTGGACAGACGCCACGACGCTCTCGGAAAATACAGCAGGGGTGGAGACAGAGGTGACTACCGCTGGGGTGGAAGTGTGTGGACCAAAAGGCGCAACCCCAGCGGAGATCATGCTAGCCATGGTCTCCACGACCGCGACAAACGAGGGCTCTCCACTCTCAACAAAGGTCGATGGGCGCTCGGGGAGTGCGGAGCAAAGAGGCTCGACGGACAGAGGGCCAGTGCTGGTGGTGGGAGTGGTGGTGACAGCCTCGGAAGTGGTGGAGGTGGTGGAAGTGGGCTCAGCTGAGGTGCTCTCGACACCGACAGAGGTGTCAGGAGCAACGGAAACGTCAGGTATGGGCTGAGGGGCCACAGGGTCAACAGGGGCAGCAGGCTCGGCAGGGTGTGCAACAGGGTCTACAGGGGCAGCGTGGGCCTGCTCGGCCTCCTCGGCCTCGAGCACGTAAGCAGCGGGGATGAGAACATCCATCGCAGGGAGCCAGTCAACGTGGGCTGGTGCAATCTGAGTCCGAGCAGGGCTCGGGAGAATCATGTAATCGGCCCCGTAAGGGCCATGCAACCAGACCCAGTGACGCTCATCGTGCGGACGAAGCATCTTCATCCGGGCCATAACATCTATCGACAGAGAAGTGGGGCCCGGGACGCGTCGTAAGTCGTCGGGGAAGTCCTCGCCGGTCATAAGAGCAAGCAAGGTGATCAGGCCGCCGCAGCATATCGGTGAGCGAGCGCCCACCGATACGATGATGCGGTCCAAAAACCAAGCCACGATATCGATCACGACGGCGGGGACAAGCTCATCGCCATCCCTAGATAGAGCTCTGGGACGTGTCATCGCGTAGAGCATGTAGAGCTCTGGCGTAGACATCGTGCCCGGCTCATATCTGGCCAAAAAGGTCGTCGCCATAAGGCGCTGAGCAATGCGGAGGCAGGGATGGACAATGGCCGAGGCCTTGGCCCTACTAGGGTCAAAGGCAGCGTGAAGACCCGTAATCCGGGCCCAGAAGGTACCGGCGTCGAAGGAAGGTGGGGGGATATGGGTGGGGCCGTAACCGCGATCGGCACCGGGGACAGCGGGCCACGAGAAAAACGCTCTCATCATATCGAGAGTGACCTGGCACTCTCGATCCATGAACCGAAACGAGCATCCCTCGTCGGTCTGGGCGATCGAACTCAGAACCTCTAGTGTCGGGCGGGTGAACGTGTCCGCCGACACCTGGAAGAAATCTCGCCAGCCCACGTTGTCGTACAACGTGAGCATCCCCTCTAGTACCCCCAGGCGTCCTAGGTCAGCGAGGTGTGCAAACCTGGAGGGTACGATCGAACGCTGGGAGATACGGTCGAAGACGGCGCGGTGTGCGTCGTCTCGGAACGTAATCCCGAGCGGCCCGACCAGTGGAGCCGGAGGTGGTGGCTGTGCAGCGGCAGGGAGAGGCTGTGCGGGCTGTGGGTGCACTGCAGGCTGTGCGGGGTGTGCGGGGCCTGCAGGCTGTGCTGGGTGTGCGGGAGACGGTGGAGGAGAGTCCTCCAGCTCGTGGGAGGGGCCGGCATCATCCGACCGCTTCCTCTTGGCAGAAGCTCTCTTCGACCGCGGCCGTGTCTGGGGCGGCATATCGGCCCCGAGCGCGCCGAAAAGTGTAAAAAGTGCGGTGTGTGTAAAAGAGTGGAAGGAGTATACCCAGACACGCCGCGAGTGCTCAGCAATGGAAGCGTGCGAAGTCAGCGCCTCCACGAAGCTCAAATCAGTCCCGAGAAGCTCCCCTGGGCTCCCCTAAGCTCCCAAAAACAACCTGCGCGTGAAATGGAGATATCAGCGGGTAATAATCAAAACGTATGGAGCATTAGGGGTATCATAGATAGATATAGAAATTGATTTGGGTTTGGGGGTCGTTTAACACATGGATCCTCAAAAAATACTCAAAAAGAGGAGAAAAGGCAATAAAGGCGATACCGGAGGTGGTAGGGGCGGCGGCCGCCGGCGGCGACTCGGGCGAGGCGCCGGAGGTGCTCGGCCGACGGTGGCGGGCCGGGCGGCGGCGCGAGCGGGCTGGTCGGGCGAGTGAGGGTGCGAGCGAGGGGTATCGGGCGAGGGGAGCTGAAGGGTCGGGCTGTTTGGGGGTTTTTGCGTTTCGAAAAATGTGCCCACCCTCGCCCCTTATATAATAAAAGTTACGACTCGGCCGAGTGACGTGGTCACTCGGCCGAGCGAGGTCAATTGAAATTTCCTCCTCGTCTACGCTTCGGCCGAGTGGCGTAAGTCCATTCGGCCGAGTGGCTCAAGCTACTCGGCATGACTCGCCCTAGGAGGGTATCCGTTTTACTCGGTCGAGTGGGAATATATACTCGGCCGAGTAGCAGTTATACTGAAAAGAGGAAAATAAACAGAGAGTTGGGTACAGCAGACTTCCCTCGTTCGTGAGCGGCTCGGCCGGACGAACTTCTGTACTCGGCCGAGTGACTAGTATACTCGGCCGAGTGAGCCTTAATTTCTGCTGTTTGTCTTTGTTTGGGCTCTAAACTCCGTCTTTCTTCCTCCAGTCGATTTCATCTTCCTCCTAAGCGTCGAGCGTCTTCTTAGGGCGCCCCTTGTCGTCTCGTTCCTACTCCTCATGATGGATTTACCTATCTCCTCTCCTGTCAAGAAAAATAGGACCCGTTATCACAAAATTTTTGGGCGAACAACTCTAAACACTAAAAATTTCTAAAACGAAAATAAAGAAAAAGTGAAAATAAAGCAATAACCGTCGGGTTGCCTCCCGACAAGCGCTCGTTTAAGGTCGTGAGCTCGACCCCCTATGATTTTCAATTAATGCTGGATGTTTGGTGCATATGAAATGCACCCATCGAACTTTCCGGGGAGCGCGCTTGGATTTGGACGTGGCGGCGTGTTCTCCCTCGGTGGTCTCCCGTCTCGAATAGTGTTGGGGGGAGGGTCCCCCAAGCTAGCATTTGCTCCGGTCAACGGCTTCACCGGTGATGCCGATTTCCGTACCGGAGGAGCTTTCTTTGGAGACTTTAATTTCGAGAGCTTACAGAGCTCTCGAATCCTTGCGACATCAGCGTCGCCTTCATCATCTTCAGTGGAGAGGTCGGGGGAATCATCTTTCTTCTCATTTTGGCCTAAATCTGGGCCTTCCTCGAAATCTTCGTCGAATAGAGCGCCAATAGAGTGGGGGATCGCCTCCTCAATTACCTCATCAAGGAGGTCCATGTAATCAAGCTCCTCGTGGTAAGGCATGTGCTTCATAGCCTTAGGAATGTGAAGCTCCACCTCGATGTTGCCGACGTTTAAAGTTAGTGTACCTTCGCACACGTCGACGATGACTCCGGCGGTGGCGAGGAATGGGCGTCCAAGTATCAACGAAGTATCTCCCTCCTCCTTAACGTCCATGATCACGAAGTCACATGGCAAGCATATTCCCCCCGGGACTTGTAGCGGGATGTCTTCGGCGATCCCCACCGGCCTTGTTATCCGTCCATCGGCTAATTGAATGCGCATGTCGGTGGGTTTCAACTTTGTCCCGGTGTTTAGCCTTAAGAACATGGAGAGAGGCATGAGGCTCACACTAGCCCCTAGATCAACCAACGCCTTTTGAAGAGGAACGTCGCCCAAGGTGCAAGGAATCCGAAAACTCCCCGGATCTTTAAATTTTGCCGGCTCCTTCTCTCTCTTGGTGAACCAAGAGCCCTCCTCGGCTAGCATGATCTTCTCCTTCCTCTTTCTCCCCGAAATCAAGTCCTTTAAGAATTTAGCATATGTGGGGATCTCCACGATGGCGTCGAGGAAGGGAATATTGAGGCTAACTCCTCTTAGATACTCGAGAAACTTCGCTAGCCTTTTCTCCATTTTCGCTCTAGCGAGCCTTTGGGGGAATGGGACCGGTGGCATGAAGCGCCTTTCCTCAATCAATTGTTCCGCTCTAGATTTCTCCTTTTCTTGTGGCTCTTTCTCCTTATCATCTTCAACTACCGGCTCAATTGGATCCAAGCTTTCCTCCACGGGCTCATCGGTAGGAATCATGGCGGGGGTGGTATCCTTTCCGCCTCTAGTAGTAACGGCAACTACGGCATTGATGTGGCTGGTGTTGCTCCGTGGGTTTTGCTCGGGTTGCGCCGGCAATCGTTGAGTGTTCCGATTGAGCAATGCCAATTGCTCCGATATTTGAGCCACAACGGTATTAAGAGAGTCTTGCCCCGCCTTCAAGGTAGCATTGACCTTATTTTGCTCGACCATAAACGCCTCCACTCTAGCTTCGAAGTCGGATCGTTGTTGAGCTTGCGGAGGGTTTTGATTTTGATTCCTCCACCCTTGATTGTATCCGGGCGGCCTATATGGTGGAACTTGTTGCTTCGGTTGGAAATTTTGTTGTGGAGGCCCCCTCGGCGGATAGTTTTGTTGTTGGGGTGGTGGTGGTCGAGCTTGTTGAGGTGGTTGTTGTGGCGGGTTCAAAGCTCCTTCATTGTTGGCGTAGGAGAATCCGGGATGATTTCTTGCGACCGGATTGGCCCAATATCCTTGGTTCCCCGCGACATATTGTACTTGCTCCAAGGCTCCTTCTCCTTGCTCTCCTCCCGAGTACATGGCTTGAGATTGGTCTTGCCAATCACACATTTGGTTGGTTGGAGCGGAGGTGGAAGGGCTTCCTTGGGGCTCCGTGATAAACTTCTCCAATCTCTCCACTACCTTGTGGAGAGAATCAAACTTTCTCGTAAGCTCCGTTACGGCCTTCGCCTCGTAGATGCTAGTTGGCTTTAAGGAGGACGTAGAGTGTCCTCGCTCATCGCCCCATTGTTGGTTATTTGAGGCCATCTCCTCAATTAGGGCCGTAGCTTCCTCGGGAGTCTTTGACAAGATAGCACCATTCGCCGTGGCATCAATAATTTGTTTGGTCCCCGGTTGGAGACCGTTGTAGAAGCTATGAACTAGCTCCCAATCTTCTATGCTGTGGTGCGGGCATTGATGCTGCAAATCCTTAAAACGCTCCCAAGCTTCATAGAGTGTCTCCTGTGGTCCTTGCTTGAAGGACATGAGAGCGCTCCGGATCTTCACCGTCTTGGATGGCGGATAGAACTTGTCAATAAATGCACTCGCCAACTCGTCCCAAGTGGTGAAGACACCCTCAGCTTGCGTCCTCAACCAGTATAGTGCCTTGTCCTTTAGCGTGAAAGGGAAGAGACGCAGTCTGATGGCATCGATGGAGACCCCCGGTATCTGGAATGTGGCGCACTTCGACAAGAACGATTGGATGTGGTAGTGGGGATTTTCATGGGCATTCCCATGAAATGGATCCTGCTGCATCAGAACCACTAGTCCAGTCTTTAGCTCGAAGCTCTTGTCAGCCGCCAACCCCGGCATGACAATGGATGAGGTAGTAGAAGAGGTCTTAGGCCGAAGCCTATCTCGAATAGAAATTAGCCTCGCCATCCTTGCCGCCAATTGTTCAGGAGTTTCCGGGTTGGTCATAAACCGCCCTTCCGGATTTTGTCTCCTTTTCGCTCTAAGTCTCCGCGCGGTACGTTCGATCTCTGGATCAAACAATATAGCTTCAGGGTCCGCCGTAGATCTCGTGTACATGCACAGGGAAAACAGAGTTTCAAAGAGATGATTAGTACCGTGGAAGGGTTAGGTAAAAATAAAAAAAATGGAAATAATAGTGATAATAGTGAAAAATAAAAAAAAAGAAAAAGAAGTAGCTAGGGGTGGTAAGATCAAACGCAATCGCCTCCCCGGCAACGGCGCCAAAAACTTGATCGCTCCGGGACGTAACCCTAAAGAACGGTTGTAGTTTTACCGCAAGTGCACGGTGTAGCAGCGAGCGGGATATCGAACACAGGGAGGACGAATGATTGTGCTTGTTCCAATCACCCTGGCTATTCAAGAAGAAAGATTTGCCTTTGGCGATCCTGTCACAATCGTCAGACAAAGTGCGGAAATATCAAATCAAATAAAGAACGTCTAGGGAATGGGGAATCCCCGCTACTCACCGTATCTCATAAATGTGGTTCGTCGGTTTCAAAATTGCTAGATTGAGATTTTGGATGGACTAGTTGCAACTGAATGTAGAACCAAGCTCACGCTCTCTCGATGTTGCCGGTCTATAGCTATCCTAGGTTTGGGTCCAATCTCTTGCAAACCCTAGCCTAGGAAAGCTAGCATTAGGATCAACATCATCGTCCAATCGCGCACCGAGCCCAATCTCTTGCAAACTCGGCTCGCGATCTAGATTGGGATAGTTCCTACCCGTCCAATCTCTTGCAAACGGGTATTGGTACGGAATTGCAACCGGAAACCCTAGTATCGGTCCAATCTCTTGCAAACCGATACTACGGAAATTCGATTCCAACCCAATTCGGATTTCTAGGGTTTCCTATCGAATCGGGATCCAATCTCTTGCAAATCCCGATCGGTATGAACTCCTAGCTAACCGTAGTAAATTGATCCCAACCTAATCCCTAGATATCAATTCTAGCAAGATTTCTACTAATTCATCACAAATATGAAGTTGGGCTTGTAGGGTTCATCCCCACGCCCCAAGACGTGGCGACTACTCACAATTCATAGCAAGATCACAAAAATAATCAATGAAATAAGCAATAGAATTCATCACAATATTGAGATATGCAATAAAAATAGAATTTTTAGAGAAGAGAAAAGCAAACCAAAGGAGTTCTTCAATTAATCCAACAAAAATCCAATTTTGTCTCCTCTCCAATCTCAAGAATAAAACTAAAAAGCTAATCTAAAAAGCTGCAAAAAATCTAAGGAGAAGCTCCCTAAAACTAGGGTAAAAACAGGGGTTAAATAGCCCCCAAAATCGTCCAAAAACTGTGACCAAAATACCCCTGCGCAGCCTGTTTTCCGCAATTTTCGCTACAGGCAGCGCGTCGCACTCGGCCGAGTGACAAAGGTCGCTCGGCCGAGTGAGAAACCCTGTAATTTTCCAGTAAGTCGGGGCCTTCAGGGGTCTCTACTTCGGGGGCGGCTCGGCCGAGTGAGTTGTCGTCACTCGGCCGATGGCTTCATTATACTCGGGCGGACAGGATTCTCCACTCGGCCGAGTGGGTCTTCTGAAGCTCAGGCAGCCGAAAAACAGAAACTTGGAGATTTTTGAAGGGCTTCGTCTGGGCGCCACTCGGGCGGACGTGATGTCTTCACTCGGCCGATGTGGTCTCCGTCGCTCGGCCGAGTGCACATGTAAATCGTGTCTGATCTGGTCGGCCGAGTGGTGTCTCGCTGGTCGGCCGAGTGGCTCCTCCACTCGGCCGAGTGGGACACTAAACATGCCCAATCTGCTTATTTTGGCCTCCTCGTCGCTCCTGCGACGTCCGTTCTTCTTCCGCTCCTCTCCAACAGCAAAATACCCCTCGGGGAGGTCGTCGGTGACCCTCTAGAGTAAGCGCATCTCGAGATCACTCCAAATCGCGCCAAATCACCTGTAATGCGACAAAAACAACAAATCGTGAAAAGCATCGCAATATCCTCGATATATCGTGAAAAACATGATTTGGGCGATCTAAATGGCATGCAAACATGCGGGAAAAAGGTGTAAAATAAGGAGTGATCAACCCCATAGCAAGAGGACAGAGAATGAAGCTGTCTAGTGTGGTGCCATTAACCAACCCTAGGGAGTATAAGCTGGTAAAATCTGACAGGGATTGTTGATTATATTATCAAAAGTGAAGAAGGTAGAGGTGTATAACATTGGAGGTGGCAAAAAATGTGCCAGTGATACCAATTGGGACAACTAGAAGGACAACTCCACCTAGAAAGGCTTCCAGCAGCAACAAGGCTTCTAGCAGCAACAAGGTGAAAACTGTGGAACAGATACTGAATCAGGACAGTGACTCTTGTGATGAAGAATTTCCAGTGGATAAGGATAACAATTATGTTCAAGAAGATGATATGTTGACTCATGTTCAAGTGGATGAGATTGGTATGTCAATTGGGATAGACAATGAAGAGATATGCTCTGATCAGGCAGATGATTGTTATTCTGAGGATGAATACTATTCTGTTGACAGTAGTGAGACTGAAGACAACGAAGAAATTAACTTGGTAGAAGACTTGGATGGAGCTATTTGGGATGTAAATTACTATGACCCGAAAATTCAGGTTGGAAGCAGATTTAAGAACAAGGCAAATTTGAAGTATTTCCTTCAAGAACATTCAGTTAAAAGGAATTTTAACTTCAAATATGTGAAGAATGACATGAAAACAGTTGTAATAAAATGCACTGCAATGAACAAGGTATTTGAGAGCCAAAAGGCTCTATGATGGGGTGACTTGGGAAATATCAAAGTTAGCTCCAACTCATTCATGTACAAAAATTAACAAGGTGTCCAATATGCAGAGTACATCAAAGTGGGTTGCCAGGAACATACTTGCATCTGTAAAAATCAAATCCAAATATCACTCCTAAGGAAATAATTATCATCATTCATCAGAAGTATGAGCTCATTTTGCCTTACAACAGGGCTTGGAGGGCAAGGGAGCTTGCTAAGGATGAAATATTTGGAAAGGTGGAAGACTCATATGATTATGCAGAAGACTTAATGGATGACCTAGTTTATATAAACCCTAGAAGCTTCATTCAGGTTGATAAAGAAAAAGATAATTCTTTCAAGAGGATGTTTGTATGTTTGAAGCCTTGCATAGAGGGTTTCAAAAATGGTCGTAGGAAGTTCATTGGTCTTGATGGATGTCATTTGAGAAGTAAATACTTGGGCATGTTAATGTCTGCAACAGCTTTGGATGGGAATGTAACGTCCACTTTCCGTCGTACGTATTTTCGTACGTATCTCTTTAATATATTGGTTTGTATGTGTTTTCTCACTTTGATTTTTATTATTTTATCCGTAGTCTGGACTCGCTATTGGATCCTGTATTCACGATCCTCTCGGAGGCGCAATCGCTCCGGTATTTTCTTCATAATTTTTGGATGTCGAGGGATAAAGTTGTAATAATCTTATTACTATTATTATTAACATTTCTTTTAACTATTTAAAAAAAAGAAAAGAAAAAGAAAAATCAAAACGTTTGGATTTTTTTAAAAACCAAACCTGTTAATGTTAAAATCTTAACGTTTTAAAAAAGGATTTGTCAGAATAAATTTTTGTTAACAAAACTTTAACTAATTAATATCCACTAACCCCATATCTCAACAACACCACATGTCTCTCCCACAGGTCACCCTTTCCCCATGCACGCGTAACCTAGGCACAAAAAGCGCAACTGCCATGCTCTCCTCCTCTTCTTCTTAACAGCAGCAGCCTCCCCTTTCAGTAAGCCCAGACGTCGCCCTCTGCTCTTCAAAACGCCACAAGTCCGCCATCTCCAAACTCCGGCCACCCTTACAACCTAACGCTCTGACCTCCCCACAACCCAATCAGCCCACCATCGCCTTTCCCACGGCTTTCACCTCCAGGCCGCCGCTTCCCACAACCCCGATCGCCCCAGCCTCATCTCCGAACAGCGGCGCCCCTCCGTTCACCCCAGCGAGCCCCCGCACCGACGACTTCTCCTGTCGCCACGAGCTTCCGAACGCTGCCTCTCCCGCACAGCAGCGCCGTCGCCTATCCTCCTCCCTCAACCTCGTCGCGACCCAGCTTCGCCATCATCGCCCGTCCATGCCGCCGCAACCCCGACGTCGACAACGTGTCCCACCTGCAAGCAAACCCAAGCAAACAACAGTGAGTAGTTTAATACACGTGAATAAAAACTGATGCATATAATAATTATATATAACATAGAACTTGTATGATTTAATTCTGTGTTGGGTAATATTTTACCTTGTAACATATCAGAGTGAGCTGTATACATATATAAGAATTTTAAAGCATGAAAGTAGTGTAGAAACCGAACCCATAATTCTTTCCCTGCTTGAACAGTAACATAGTACGAATATATGTTAGTTTAATACGTGATATATGTAAATAGTACCCTATAAGTCTTTAACTTGTTAGCACATATAGGATAGTACTATGGATAGTATTTTTCAGTACCACATTTGGTTGCCTAATAATAAAATTTTGAATTATGAAATATATAGGTTAGTGATATAGATTAGCTACTTTTGTTAACATAAATAAGTGCATGTTAATCTCATAAACTGGATACTTTATAGGGTGAACAATAACTTTTATTTGGGACATTATAATACCTTTGTACATAAGAATAATAAAATGTTAGTTTTAAGAAAAACAATATAACACATCAATAAATTAGTATCATAAAAGCAAACTCTGTAGTATGATTAATTCGTCAAGAACCAATTATCTGATATGCAACCTAATTTCGCAGAAACGCGCCTTATGCCTCGTTCACCCGGACACCCAACACCGTCCTCAGGCAAGTGTGTGAATTATTGAAGTTTAATGCTCTTAACCAATTAACTTCCTTATTTTAGAATGTGTTGAATGTCATATGAAAATGCTGATTGTTAATATATCAACATGCTTCACTTCATGTTGTACACACACTTGATAGAATGAACAGTGATGGAATACCGTGATGGAATGGAATACCTTGATGATATCGAAAACCTTGATGAAATAGAATATCTTGATGGAATGGAATATCTTGAATTCGTGAACTCATGCATTGATTAGGCTGGCTCGTGTTCCAGCACAACATTTAGGGTGGGGTTAGGGTTGAGCGGCCACTAAGCGTGTGAAAGGGTCCCCCTTCAAGAGCACCACCCGCATGCGGTGGGTAGCGTCAATCACGGTTATACCCCCGTAAGATGTTGTGATTCACTCACCATGCCTTAAAGGCGAGAACCCTATGCATGATAGAAAACATTTGCATGGAACCTGAAATAATTATTGTTACCTTACTCGCACATAGAATTGCCATGTTTATAGTGCTTGCTTTAATTCTTTAGAACTGCCATGTCATGACTGCTCACTTTATTTCTTTAGAATTGCCATGTTCATAATTGCCATGTTGTTTAATTGTATAACTCTGACATTAAATGGTTAATACTTCATAATCTGTTTAATATTTGTACACATTGCCTTGGGTCGACTCCCCTCTTACTTGCCAGACCCTTGTTGACATACATTCATGTTTTTGGAATTGTTGTCAGATTTCGAGACAGAGTACCAGGAGCAGGAGTTTGTTGAGACGGCTGACCCAGCGAGCCAAGAGTGTGTTGACCAGGAGTCGCTCCTTGCGGAGGACTAGAGACTTGTTTCTGTTGCTGCTTTTGATTTGGTTTTAGCACTTTGTAGTAGGGTATGTTTCCTTGTTGTAGTTCCTTTGGCCATGTTGGGCCCTGTTGCTTTTAATTCGTGTACGGACTTTTGGATGTGGCTTGTATATATTAATATTCTGTTGTTCTGATTGCATGTAAGAACCCTGCGATGTTGTTGTCACAGGCGCTTAATGAACTCGAGCTTCACCACTCCAGTTCATGCGGACCTTCGTAACGCTCTTGCTTTCATTCGTTTTGGGAAGCAGGGCGTTACAGGTTTTTTGGTGGCCCATGCAGGTCGATGCTTCTGCGAAAATTCAGAACAATAAGAATGTTATCATTAGACAAACATCTAGAGTAATCACGTGCACGAGATTAATTCAAAGTTTTCCTTGTCTCAGAATGGCAGGAAGACGTAATGCTCGACATGGAGCCGATGCTGCTAGAGGCGGAGATGATGACATTCGCCAGATGCTTGGAGTTATGAGAGAGATGCTAGAGGTTCAGCACCATCTGGTCCAGTAGGAGCCTGAAGCCAAGCAATTCCGGTAGACGCGTCCGAAGAGTTTCTCCGGAAGGGAGGGTCCATTAGCGGCCGAGGAGTGGCTTCGTAGCATCGAAGATGACTTGGGTCTTTCCCGAGTCAATCCGATCGAGTGGGTGGAACTAGCCAAGAAGCAGTTGACGGATAATATCCGCAACTAGTGGGATGCTGAGGAGACCAGACTGATCAAGCCAATTCCATGGGCTACTTTCCAACTGAGGTTTGACGCTCAGTACTTTCCGAAGGCTGCGAAGAGAGAGATGTAGCAGCGATTCATCAACTTGGTCCAGGGCACCATGACTGTTGATGAGTATGATCTGAGTTTGCCATGCTGAGTCGCTTTGCCCTTACCCTAGTGGCAGACCCAGACGACTATGCCCACCGCTTCCTACATGGCTTGGATCTGGATATTCAAGCTTCGATGTCCTCGGCCACTTTTACTACCCATGAGGAAGTCCTGATAGCAGCGAGGAGACATGAGCTGATCATGAATTAGAAGAAGGCGTGTCAGGCAGGCAAGCACCCGATGCAGTTGCAGAGGAGTGCACCTAGGCCCATTGTTCGTCCAGTTCAGACCACTCAGTTCAAGAGGCCAGCTACACCCGTCCCCAACTGAGCTCAGCGGACTTACCATTTCTGCGGCAAGCCTAGACATGTGCAGAAAGAATGTAGGAGGATGCTGAATCAGTGCATGGTATGTGAATCGCCTGATCATACTGCTAGAGACTGCCCCCGCGGCACTCGACCTATACCTGCTGGAGCACCTGGACCTGCTCAGCGAGTAGTACCTGCACCATGATAGCGTGGACCGCCTCTGGTTCCACAGAATCGAGCCTTTCAGCAGGCCAACCAGCCGAAGCGCCAGGCGTTCACTATGACAGCTGTAGAGGCTGAGGCTGATGTGATCGCAGGTAACATCTAGACCTAGTCTTTACTTTGTTATATATTCATGCTTGTTTAGTTAGATCACCATGCTTAACTTAGTTATATTATATCTTAGGTGTCATCTTAGTCTCATCTCACCCAGCCCTGACCTTGTTTGATTCTGGGGCTTCTACGTGCATCCTGTCCCGGAATTTTGTGGTGAACATTCGATTCCCACATTTACTCTTCCCAAGTGTTGGAATATCACGACTGGGAATGGTGTAGTGAAGGTTGCATTGGGATGCAGACCGTGTCCGTGGTTGATAAGTGGACATGAGTTATATGCTGATTTCATTGTCCACGATCTACCCAACTTCGATGCAGTTCTCAGCATTGACTGGTTAGGAGCTTTCTATGCCATGATAGACTACCACAGGAAGAAAGTGGTATTCGAAATTCCTAATAACCCAGTGTTCGAGTTCGTCAGTGGAGCTCGTTCACTCGGACTTGCCAAATTCCGGGCCTAGCCGAGTGAATTGATTGTTGCATCGTTGGTAGCTCAACGGAGAAGCCTGCAGTAGTGAGAGATTTTGAAGACGTCTTCCCTGAAGAAATTTCTGGATTGTCACCCGATCGATTGTTGGAGTTCGGCATTGACCTTATGCCAGGAGCTCAACCGATTTCGAATGCGCCTTACCGTATGGCTCCTGCAGAGCTGGAAGAGCCGAGGAAGCAGTTGGATGAGCTATTGCAGAAGGGTTTCATTCATCCCAGTGTATCTCCCTGGGGTGTACCTGTCTTGTTGGTGAAGAAGAAAGACGGATCGAGGAGAATGTGTATTGACTATCGGGAACTAAACAAGGTCACAGTGAAGAACAAGTAACTGTTGCCCCGCATCGACGATATCTTCGATCAGCTGGATGGATCGAGAGTGTTCTCGAAGTTGGATCTCCGGAGCGGATACCATCAGGTGAAAGTCAAGAGTGAAGATGTTCCCAAGACAGCTTTTCGGACCAAGTACAGGCATTATGATTTTGTTGTCATGCCATTTGGTGTGACCAATGCCCCTGCTATGTTCATGAATCTCATGAATCTTATCTTTTATGATTTCCTAGATAAGTTCGTGGTAATTTTCATAGATGATATCTTGGTACACTCGAAGAGCGAGGAGGAGCATGCCGAGCATTTGAGGATGGTCTTGAAGACGCTCCGTCGCCATAGTCTATATGCTAAGTACAGCAAATGCGAATTCTGGTTGGATAGAGTTGCAATCCTTGGGCATGTGGTATCAGGAGCTGGCATTTCAGTGGATCTGGAGAAGGTCAGAGCCGTCAGTGAATGGCCTACACATCGATCAGCATCGGACATTAGGAGTTTCCTTGGATTTGCGGGATATTATCGTAGATTCATCAAGGACTTATCGAGGTTAGCTGAGCCTATGACAAGATTGACGAGGAAGGATGTCAAGTTCAGTTGGTCAGACTCTTGTGAGCAGGCCTTTAGCACAATGAAGGAGAGACTGACTACTGCACCGGTCTTGGCTATTCCCGACAGAAGTGAAGGCTTTGAGATATTCTGTGACGCATCAAGCAAGGGCCTTGGATGTGTTTTGCACCAGCATAATCATGTGGTTACATATGCTTCGCTCAGTTGAAGGTTCATGAGAAGAACTATCCGACCCATAATTTGGAGTTAGCCGCTGTCGTCTTTGCATTGAAGATCTGGCGACATTTCTTACTAGTGAGAAAGTGAAAGTTTTCACTGATCACAAAAGTTTGAAATACATATTCACTCAGAAGGAGTTGAATATGAGACATCGTAGATGGTTGGAGTTGATGGCTAGATACGACATCGACCTTTAGTATCATCTGGAAAAGGTGAATGTCATACCCGACGCTTTGAGTCGATTACCAGAGGTGATGATTCTTACGGCTCAGTGGAGTTTGCAGTAGGATTTGTGAGAAATGGATGTTGAAGTTGTCCTACTAGGAGTCACTTCATCGTTGATGAACTTGCAGATTCAGTCAACGATTGTAGATCGGATCAAGGCTACTCAAGCTGGAGATGTTAAGTTGCAAAAGATCAGAGAGCAGGTTGAAGCATGACTCAGGATTGATTTTCTTATTCACGAGGATGGATCCCTGAGATATGGCAGTAGGATCTACGTACTGACAGGGGATATCAGAGAGGAATTGATGAATGAGGCACACAGTTCACCTTATTCCATCCATCCTGGTGGTACGAAGATGTACAAGGATCTTCGTCAGAACTTCTGGTGGCACAGGATGAAGAGAAGCGTGGCACGGAGCGTTGCCAAGTGCCGTGTGTGTCAGCAAGTGAAGGCTGAGCATCATTGCACTGCTGGACTGCTACAACCTCTGTCGATTCCAGAGTGAAAATGGCAGCACATCATGATGGACTTCGTGACTGGCTTACCTTGGAGCACCAAGCAGAACGACGCAATCTGGGTCATCGTTGATCGATTGACCAAGTCTGCGCACTTCATACCATTCTGAGTGGGACAATCCACGGAGATACTAGCAATGAAGTATATGGAGGTAATGATCTGACTCATACCTTTATAGTTTCTTTCTAGTATTAGTTGTGATGTGAACATGTCGTGTAGGAGATTGTACGGCTGCATGGAGTCCCCGTGAGCATTGTATCAAATCGAGATACGAGGTTCACGTCTCAGTTCTGTAAGTGTCTGTAGACAAATCTGGGTACCAGTCTGAAATTCAGCACACGTATCACCAGCAGACGGATGGACAGTCAGAGCGTACCATTCAGATTTTGGAGGATATGCTGAGAGCCTGCATGCTTGATTTCAAAGGCTCATGGGAGGATCATCTGCATCTGGTAGAGTTTTCCTACCACAACAGCTATCAGGTCAGCATTGGCATGGCACCAGTTGCTTGATGAAAGTTATAGAGAAAGCCCAAAACCAAGTGTTAAAGTATGTGCAAAACAGACGACTGTAGAACAAATCACAGGCGACTGTTTGAAGACAGGCGCCTGTAAAACGTTCAGCAGTCATCTGTTGATAGTCCAAAATGCACATGTAAGAGAAAAATGAATTGGATGCCTAGGAAATGAGTTCTAATGAATTCCTAGAACAGAATGAAAGATGTGTGTGTGCTTCAACATAATTCTACTTCTAAGCTACATACTAATAAGAAAGAGGAAGAGAATAAAAGAATACATCTTGTTTTTGCCTCTCTTCTTTCTATTGAATGAGCTTGAAGTCTTCTAGGAGCTTCAATCTTCATCTTCGATCATCCAATCCACTTTACGAGCTTTGATTGATCCTTGAATGACATATATTGCTAATTGGAGGTTGACTAGGATCCATTCGGATGGATCAAACATGCGGATCCATCCAAGTGGAATTTAAAGCTAGACAATGTAAATAGAAAATCCGACCGTTGGATGTCTTCTAACATATGTCTAAACTAGCTCCAAACAAAATTTCAACTAATTTGGACATGTTTTGCCCATGCATCAAGTGGTTGCAAAATTAGCCGATTTTATAACTATTCAAAAACATCGATTTTGCAACCACTTGATGCATGGGGAAAACATGTCCAAATTAGTTGAAATTTTGTTTGGAGCTAGTTTAGACATGTTAGAAGACATCCAACGGTCGGATTTTCTATTTACATTGTCTAGCTTTAAATTCCACTTGGATGGATCCGCATGTTTGATCCATCCGAATGGATCCTAGTCAACCTCCAATTAGCAATATATGTCATTCAAGGATCAATCAAAGCTCGTAAAGTGGATTGGATGATCGAAGATGAAGATTGAAGCTCCTAGAAGACTTCAAGCTCATTCAATAGAAAGAAGAGAGGCAAAAACAAGATGTATTCTTTTATTCTCTTCCTCTTTCTTATTAGTATGTAGCTTAGAAGTAGAATTATGTTGAAGCACACACACATCTTTCATTCTGTTCTAGGAATTCATTAGAACTCATTTCCTAGGCATCCAATTCATTTTTCTCTTACATGTGCATTTTGGACTATCAACAGATGACTGCTGAACGTTTTACAGGCGCCTGTCTTCAAACAGTCGCCTGTGATTTGTTCTACAGTCGTCTGTTTTGCACATACTTTAACACTTGGTTTTGGGCTTTCTTTATAACTTTCATCAAGCAACTGTTGTACAAAGTACATGCGCTTGTCTAGTTACAAACGCCTGTGACTTGCTAGTCAGTCGCATGTCTCACTCTTGCCCAACGATCCTTATTTTGTCATCTTTCGGTCAGACGACTGATGTTGCTTTCACAGTCGCCTGCCCAAGGCACAGGCGCATGTGAATGCTTCTACATTCGCATGTCGCTCTCTTGTCCTGATCCATAGTGTTTGGCAAATTATGCAAGTTTCGGCCAAACAATTGATGTTAGTTTTACAGGCGCCTGCCCATGACACAGGCGCCTGTAGATACCACATCAGTCGCATGTCCTGTCTTCCCAAATTTCTTGAGTCTTCACCACTTACACATCTGTCGCTCAGTCGCCTGTTGGGTTACAGGCGCATGTCCGACCTTCATCAGTCGACTGTCTTACGTGGTAAGTTAACGTTTGAATTCTCACCTACTTTCTGACACAGTGCAGCAGGCGACTGGAAGTTCTTCATCAGTCGCCTGTCCTGACTGTAAAATTAATCCGTTGGGATTTTCCACATAGATTTCAAAGGGGGTTTTGGGTATTCTGTTTGAGGGTTTTAGAGAACATATAAAGAAAGCTTCTATTGTTCCATTGAGGATCCTCTTAGCCATTCAAGCATTCATCTCTAAGCCCTCAAGCTCCCATTCTTTTAAAGCCCTAGAATTCCAATCTCATTCTCTCTTGCGCTCCAATCTAGAATCAAAGTTGATATCCTCTAGGCATTTGGTGGTGAAAAGAGAAAGAGCTTCTACCTCTTCTTAGAAGAGACATCTACACACATACTTGCTCCTTCAAGTTCTACTTCAATGCATAGGTGTTTGTAAGTGTTTTTCATTTCGAATTTCATTATCTCATATTTCGATTTCACTCTCGGTTTGTGAGAGTGGGTTTTGCTTGCACCCAAGTTGTGGGAGTTAAGGATATCGATTGTGTTCGATTACACTTGTAGAGTTGATACAAGTAAGGTTTAAAGGAAACATCAAGTTAGGGTTCTAACTTGTGTATCCTGAGGTATCCGGTTGAAAGGGACGTAGGATTACCAGGAACAAGTCAGGATTGGATTTAGGTAATCCGAACCCTTGAAACATCTTTTGGGTTAGCGTGTTTCATTTTGGGTTAATTTATAATTCCGCATTTATTTTTGGTTAGGGATTAAAATTGGTATAACTATCGTTAAACTTTTATAAACAATATTCAACCCTCTTCTAGTGTTTTCCTCATAGCCAGGGTCCTTACAATTTGTATCAAAGCTCAAGGTTTATAGCTATGGCATCCAACAACTTTCCTCCACCTCCTTCGTACAACAATCACGATCGTGATGGTGCTTCTACCGTTTTCGAAGGACAATCAACGGTTCGTCCTCCGCATTTCAATAGTACGAATTTCGGCGATTGGAAGTGCCGGATGGAGACATTCATAAAGAGTACTTCTCTTTGGAGAACCCTCCATAAGGAGTACGTTGAACCCACCGAAGAAGATTTTAACAAATGAACTCCCACCGAGAAGTTTCAGAAGCACCAATGGATATATGATTTCTCCTTAAATTTGGTACATGATAAACAAACGATAATGTTCTTGTGACTCCTTCAAACATTTTGATTTAATTGTCACTATACATATAACCTTACGAGACTTGTCGTTTGCTATAAGCATTTACTTTTCATTAGTTGACAGATAAATTACAAATAACTATTTATTATGACACATGACTCAAAGATCTTGAATCTTATATTACACAAACCTGATGAGCAGCAAATATCTCATATATGATGTTAAAGCTTCATCCACATCTTTAACTACGAATTTTGATTCTTGGACAAGCTTTCCTCCTAACCTTTCTACCTATGAGTTTCTCTTGTACTTGTTTATAAGTTCCTATCGTGCATCCTTTGTCTTTACAAAAGTGATATTCAATAGTTAGAAGTATCTTTCGAGAATTCTAAACTACTTTTTCTTTTAATTAAAGATTCATCGTTTGATTTACTCGTGTTATACAACCCTTGATCAATATTTTTCTTCCTCATCTTGTTTGAAAAAAATGCATACCTGAATCCTCTAATTTTGTAGAATCTTTTTCACAAAGTTGTAACAAGATGCTCAAAAGAAGATAGTAAAAAGGCCAACAAAAATGCATTATGTTCTTCAAAATTTAACATAAATACTCAATTATTGACAAATTATTCCATAAACAAATTGAGTTGCTCAATAATTGATGCATTATCCTTCATTTGGCAATTTGCACAAGTTTACTTCCAAAAAACAATTGATTTGTCATATAGTTTTCCAAGTAAAAAGTTGACTCTTTTACATAGCTCTATTGTTCACCATATCCCAAGATGTTGTACAAAACATCATCCATGAGCTAAAATTATGTCTTCCATCAAATTTATCCATCATTGTTTCATCACCCATAAAACCAAATTTTTCACAAAATACACAAAAGCTCTCAACGTCTTAAACCCGACACAATAAACTCTTACAATTCTGATAGGAACCAAAACAAAGATTTGATTTTTATTAATAAAACTGAAAATATAAAGATGTCTTGATCACAATTAAAGGGGCGATCACCCTTCCAAGATACCAATTAAAGAGGACGTCCACACTCTCATGAAAAACGAGAGATAATCTCACTTCTAATAGCAATATTCTCTCAAATTCAACATATTCCCCCTCTTTAATCTCCCCCTCTAGTTATAATAAAACTTCCACTAATTAGGTAATTAGTCAAAAGGACTAATTCTACATCCCTATTTAAAATATTGCCAAATAAAGTCCTAATGTTATTCTCACATTAAATGACACGATTCTCGCATTAAATCATTTCCAAATGAGATCACGTCCACGTTCGACGCATCATCCGCGTTCGTGGCACCATGTACGTTGATTCATCGTCCACGTTCGACGCACGTCACGCACCCCCATCCGATTCGAGAGGGGACCGCGCTCTCTAATGAAAAGAGGGATTATCTCACCTCAAGGTTGTCTTTCTTCACAGTAAGCACGCATGCCCCCTCTCCTAGCAGGCGGTAGCTTTAAATAAAGAAAAAATTCAAAAAATTACAGATTTACGAAAAAGCCCCTAATAATGAAAATTACAAAAGACTCTAAAATCTAAAAATTCCCAAAACGCCCCTGATGTCCCAAAATACCCCTAATGAGCCAACAGTGCATATCTATCAAATTCCCATAAAACTAATGGTCACCACTGAAGCCCACGCTTATTATTTATATAAAACTAAAGACTCTTAACTAAATCAAACTATTACTCATAATTATAAAGAAACATGAAATCCAAAAATATAGGACTCATATAAAAGAAAATCCAAAAAGGAAACCCATAACACAACAATGACTCAAATTTGATTTTCAGGCAAATACCAACAAAATTTAAACCCTCAACACTTACCCAACTTTGAAGTTTTAATGTAACGCCAACGACTTTAATATGATATTGGAGCAACGCAGGTTGAAATCCTACCGGGCGCTTAACTAACAAATGGATTAAAAAAGATGCCACTTTGCAAAAGCCCCCATTTTGACTCATAAAAAAGGCACTCAATCAGCAGTAGCACATAGAATATAAATATATAACCCACAACCCAAAACTTTACCATAATTTTGGAGTTTTGGAGTAGCTATAAAGACTTCATAAATTTTATTACCAGTTCCAATAGTTGAAAGGTCCAATCCATAAGACACGGTCAATGGATCTCATTGGCATGGCTTTGAAGTAATGCATAACCAGGACGTCGAGTTGACATAAGAAACTAGAGTTTCAGTATGGAGTTCTCAACTTTGGAAATGCTCATAGCCAACCTAAGTTGATAGGCAATGCCAGGATGATGACTATGATGTTTCGGTCATAGGACTACACTTTTTGTTACAATCGACTCAAGCTGTTAAAACCATCCCAAAAGCATATATTTCACTTTCTTGTCCTCACTTTCTTTTTACCTCAGAGAAAAGGAACCATTCAACTTAGAGGTGTATTTTCCTTAATTTCAGAAAGAAATATCCCACAATTGTTTTATTGCAATCATTTTTTGTCAACATAAATGGGAAAAAAATACAGAGACTTCCAACAATTTCACTACTGAGCACAAGATAACGGGAATTGCAGCTAAGACCATGCTTGCTGGAAAAGGGGTTAGGTTTGGAAATGGGAGGTCCCAAGTTCAAGTCCAGGCTATGGCCTTTGTTTAAATTTATTTAAAAAAGTCTCATAATCAATCCATATATTATTTCACTAGTGACGAAAGACCTTTGCCGCAACCAGTGTTAAAAAACACAAATATAACTTGAAACCCTGAAAGTCACATTTCATTATTGTAGTTTTGAGATATGATATCATTGTGGATGTTCACATTCAAGAACACAAATAAATTGATTCTCTTTCACCAGAAGAACAATCTACCTAGAGCAAATAGCAAATTCAACAATATATTTAACCATCTACCTAATGAAACATCTAATATATCTAACAATATTTATGTCAGAAGAAATATCATACTAACCAAATGAAAGCAGCTAAGCATCATGTTCAGGCAATTAGATGGTAGGCAAGCTGCAATGACTAAAAGTCATTCCACACCCGAAGTACCGGGAGCTGAAATCAACGTCCCCATCTGCATTATCAAATTTAAAATATGGTCAGTCTGACATAAGAATTTGTGTTCCTTTCAACTCATAATGAAATCAATCAAAGGATGAAGGGCGTAGATATACTCCATGTGATAGGCCTTAAAAATAGAATGGTGACATTTTCTAGGTTTCAATAGTTCAATATTAACTCTTTTCAAGGAAAAACATGGAGTTTGTCTAGAAAATGCATCACATAATATCCAAGGACCAAAATATAAATCTGCAGCTTAATGAATCCATTATCAGACTATATGTCATGTCACATGTAACACCAGCTATTTTATAAACATTTACAGTTATCAACTGTATTTGATTTTGAAGTTTGAGTTTCACCTCCCAAAAGTTCAAGTTCAGATGCAATAAAATATTAATATTAATATTGCAATTCATCTAGCACTTGAGCTTTTATATTTAATAGGACTCTACAAAACACTAGTACGATTTGACCATTGATTTTCCTTTGAAGAGTGTTATAGAATGATAAAATAATCAGTTATCTTAGCCTAGACTAAAATTTATATACATAACCTTAACCTAATTTCAGCATGAAAATACCAACCATCAAATATGCATCCATGGCGGCACTGAGTAAATTACTTCTTTCCGCTTCTCATTTCCTTGTTCTCCTTTCAATTTTCCCCCAATTAGCAACACCTAAAAACACCTTCTAAAAAAAGAAATATCGATAGATGTTTTCAAGTGAACCAAAAGCCAAACTTGCTTTTCCCATCTACTAGGCTCTTGCAATTGACCAGATCCCAATGGCAAATATTCAATTCAGCCCCCCCCCCCCCCCCCCCCCCCCCCTCTTCACCAGTAATCGCCACATGAACAAGCTCCATGTTTAAAATGATGAAACCTGTTGGTATCTCTGAGGATGATCTCCCGACGGGTAATTCTAGATATAAGCTTGGCAGCAAGATGGCAATCCCCACATGTTCGAAGGTTCATCGTTATACGAATAGGTTCCTCAAGCCCAGTATTAATCATTGCAAAAGCAATAGCAAGTTTTTCGCTATGTACAGAGAGATGGCTTTCCTTGTCCTCGTCTTCCACATCATGCAAAGTAGTCTCAGTCTCAGCAACATATCCCGCTTCCTTAATCCTCCACATCAAGACATCCAACTCCGCGTAAATCTTCTTGAAATGTGGGTGTGATGAATCTCCCACATGAAAGGTGTGCACCCGATTGCCAATCTCCACATTGCTGCAACCAGGCAACTTCTTGATGCCCTTACTCACCATGATATTCCTCACTGAGGTAACATCTCCCCATCTCCGTGCCTTGGCATAAATATTGGATAATAGAACATAATATCCGGATTGCTCAGGAACCAATTTGAACAAGTGGTCCGCAGCAACCAACCCAATAGTCATATTCGAATGGACACAGCAAGCTCCCAAAAGAGCCCCCCAGACTCTCGCATTGGGTTCTATCGGCATCTGTCTAATGAAATTATAAGCTTCATCAATACAGCCCGCCCGCCCTAATAGATCCACCATGCAAGCAAAGTGTTCCAATCGCGGAACCATCATGTAATGATTGGTCATGCAGCTAAAATAGTGTTTCCCTTGGTCGAGCAGACCAGAATATTTGCAAGCAGAGAGGACTGACACAAAAGCTATGTGGTCGGGCTTAAAGCCCGACTCAAGCATCTGGTCAAAAAGAGCAACAGCTTCTTGCCCTTGCCCATGCTTTCCATAGGCCGAGATGATAGCTGTCCATGACACCACATCTCTTTGTTTCAGACCATCAAAAACTTCTCTCGCATCCTTCAAGCAGCCACAATTCGCATACATGTCCAAAAGTGCATTCTCCAGCTCCAAATTTGGGCACATTCCCTTTCTCCTAATACAATCATGTATCTTCCTGCCAAGCGACAAAGCAGACAAAACCCCACAAGCCGGAAGAACACTAGCATACGTAGTCGCATCCGGCTCAACCCCTCTTTCATCCATCCTCAAGAAAAGCTCTACCGCTTTGACTGCCATCACATTATTTGCATAGATTGCAATCATAGCATTCCAAGCAACCACATTCCGACAACCCATTTCATCAAACATCCTCCTTACGAGCTTCAGATCCTCAGTGCTCGCATTCGACATAGCAGGCTCAATACTGGCCATTGTAGCGGCATCCGGCATTGGCTTCCCGCTCTCAACCATCTCCATACACATCTCCACTGCCTGCTCAACATGCCCGCACTGCGCAAATCCAGCGACCATAGCATTCCAAGAAACAATATCTCTGCTAGGCATTTCCTTAAACACCAGGTACGCTGAGTCGATGGACCCACTACAGCATCTCGAATACATACTAATAAGAGTATTCCCGACGAAAATATTAGACTCAAGGCCAATTTTTAAAACTGCCCCATGTATCTGGCGACCTGCGCCGAGGTTCTCGGAGCCCGAGCAGGCCTTGAGGGCACACGGGTATGTGTAGTTATCGGGCCTAATGGAATGAGAGCGAGACAACTCAGCGAAGAGAGAAAGAGCATGGTCGTAGAGGTGGTTATTAACGTAACTACGGATCATGACATTAAAGAAGATTATATTTTTGTTTCTGTGGGGAGTTTCGTCGAACATAAGGCGGGCGAGACCGGGCTGGCCACAAGCAGAGTAGGCACGCATGAGCTTGACGGCGATTGAGGGATCAGTGATTGGTCGGAGTTGCGAATGAAGAGATTTGAGAATTGGGAGAGAGGATGGAGATCGGCACTGATCTAGAGATTGGAGTAATGAGTGGGAGTTAGAAAGAAGACGAGTGAGTTTGCCAGAGCTCATCGATTTTGTGAGAAATCAAGGGAAAAAAAAATGAGACAAAACGAGTTTAAAACGGGTCGGATTTCATAGTATGCAATTCCTGTAGGATCCAAACAGAGCTAAAATCCATTAGAGGACATAATTTTGAGTTTGGCACCATTCAACTTAGTCATTATGTCCTAAAACCTGAATATACCAAAAATCTTGTAAACACTATGACCATTTTTTGTAGATGTAAAGGTTTTACCAAAAATCTTTGCAAATTTCATATCCTTTTCTTATGGACACATGTTTTTTCCCCGGTGAGCATTTTACCGTCTGAATTCAAATCATACTGTAGGGTAGGGTAAAGCATGTTCTTTTTTAAAATTCAATTTAATTTCCATTTAACTCATATGTAGCACAGACATTTTAATCATAAAACTTATCGTAATAGACATGATATATTTCTATTCAAGTATATTTTGTAAAAAAATTTCTTACATGTCTTATGTCATTGCTGTGTCGGCACATCCATGTTCATACAACACAACATGCAACTTCTAACTTTATAGACTCAAAGTTCTTTTGGCACTTCTCATGGATTTGTTGACAACGATTTTGATCTAATTCATTGTCTATTGTCTTTTAAAAGGAGGCACTTGATGAATGGCAAGGCGCCAACTGGAGAGGAACATGATCTAAGAAAAATTTGGCAGCAAAATATTCATATCAATATCATATGGTATGATTTGCATGTTAGCCTACTCGTGAAGGTTTCATCACGAGTGCGGAAGAAAAAGGGATCTCACCTCCGGCCATTGCTTCTTGACTTCTTCAACAATGAAAAAGGTAAACTTTCTCACTGATTTTGATTTTCTCAGTCTCAAATCACCCATATATGATGGTGTATTGTCTGAAAATTGAGTCAATAGACTGAGGGACCAAAACCCCTATTTATAGATTTTTAATCCGTTCCATCAACGGTAGTAAACTGATTAATTTCAGTTTATTGGGAGTGGTTATTATAACCGTGGATCACACCAACGGGAGAAGTTCCAACGGGAAAATTCTAACATTCTCCCACTTGATCCACGTAAACCATTATTCCCAGCAAGAAACAAAATACATGAATCATAGCGACAAGTCCTTTTAAAAAGCAAGTATTATCTTCCATGTATTACAAGGTATTATGTTTCTCAACATAGGCTATATATCTTAATGAATAAACCCTACGTTTATTCATGGTCCAAACTTAATGATCTTTCTCTCAATAATGTATCTAAATGTGCACAACCATAATGAGAAAGCATCACAACAAGAATTTCATTAAATAACAATGTTATTACAATGAGGAACCAAGTCCCATTCTATCCACATGATCCTTAAATTTCATTGGTGGCATGCCTTTAGTTAAAGGATCTGCAATCATTAAATCAGTCCGAATATGTTCAATGACGACTGATTTATCCTTAACCCTCTGTTTTATGGCTAAGTACTTGATGTCAATGTGCCTACTTCGGCTACCAATTTTGTTGTTGTTAGCCCTGAAGACATCAGCTGTATTGTCACAATACATTCTTAGTGGTCTAGAAATAGAATCCATAATTCTAAGTCTAGTGATGAAATTCTTGATCCATACACCATGTGATGTAGCCTCAAAACAAGATATGAACTAGGCTTCCATGGTGGAAGTAGCAATCAATGTCTGTTTTGCACTTCTCCATGATACAGCCCCATCGGCTAATAAAAATATGTATCCAGAAGTTGATTTTCGAGAATCAACACATCCAGCAAAGTCTGAATCAGAGTAGCCAATGACTTCCAAGTTGTATGTCCGTCTGTACATAAGCATGTAGTCTCTGGTTCCCTTAAGGTATCTCATTACCTTCTTTGCAGCTCTCCAATGTTCAATGCCTGGATTACTCTGATATCGTCCCAACATCCCAACAGAAAATGCAATGTCAGGTCTAGTGCAAACCTGAGCATACATTAGGCTTTGAACAGCATAAGTATAAGGAATGTTTATCATTTTTTCCCACTCAAGGTCATTCTTTGGGCATTGGTTCAAATTAAACCTATCACCATTCACGATGGGAGCTATACTTGGTGAACAATCCTTCATCCGAAACCTTTCTAGAACTTTATTAATATATGTCTCTTGAGACATTCCCAGAGTACAACGCATTCTGTTACGATGTATCTTAATTCTAATAACATAAGATGCATCGCCCAGATCTTTCATATCAAAGTTTCTAGAGAGATATTGTCACGCCCCGCTTCCCAAAAATATGGAGGCGAAGCGTGAGAAGGTCCGCTCAGACTTGAAGCTACAAAGCTGCAAGTTCGATAAGCGTCAATCAAATTTAAAACTGCAGGTCCTTGCAACGCGAACGAAACAAGATAATAATAATGAAATGAGACAAAAGAGATATCTCAGAATATCCATAAAATAAATTTCAACATCACAGAAAAAGCCACCAGGCTAAAAGAAAAAGAGTCTAAGGCCCACACATGGCCAACAAAAGTACAACGTATAAAACAAAGGTGCCACGCACCGACAACTAACAGAAAACCTAAAACAAAAGGAGAACTCAGCATGGTCACAAAGAAAGGTCACCGGTGTCTGCAAAACTTCTCCTGGGAAGACATGGACTCAGGCTCAGCGTCAGCAAAACACCACGTACTCAGCAACGGTCTCTGGCTCAGGGTCTAACATGTGACACCCAAAAGAGCAAGGGGCACATGTCAGCAAGTCTACAAGAGACTTGTGCAAGGAAACTGAAAGTAAAGCAAGACAACCTAGCAGTTCTAAAAGTATGCAATGACATGGCAGGTAAAGTATGAGTGCAGCAGGTAAAGAAAATAACAAGTAAACTAGCATGGCATGGCAAGTGTGGCAAGACTATAAACATTTACAAGGATTTCTCTAGTCACATTTTCATGTCATGTGCAGAGTTTACGCCTTACAGCTGAAATGACTTTCTTTCACACTGATTGGCCGCTTAACTCCGCCCCAAACCCAGAGTTTACGCCTTACAGCTGCAGTTGCTGATCAGGCAGACTCCCAGCTGATTGGCCGCTTAACTCTTACCCCTCCCACGTGTATCGAGCCAGGGCCTTACCCCCGAACGGTAATGCTCGCTTCTGGATCACGAGCCAGGAAGTGTTTTTCATGTTGGCATAGGGGTGCACCTAGCCAGGACAAGCAAGTACAAGTATGTAGTGTGTGCTACGAATGCAATATTCAATGCATGGATGATATGGCAAGTAGTAAAGCGTACAGGTAAGGAAAGTAAACGTGACAGTTTAGTATGCATGATTAACAAGTTAAAGAGTTGGATCTAGCTTCGTTGTCAAGCTAGATCAATTAGGTGACGGATCTAGTTTCGTTGTCAAACTAGATCAAGTAGGCGTCTAGCCAGCTATCATTTCACTGACTAGTCTCTTTTACGCTAAAAGCAAGGAAGTGGCCTAAAAACATGGCCCTACACAAGAGTTGGCAAGTTTCACTTGCCTGCAAGTACAACGTCTGAGAAACACTGTCCAAGAGCGTCCAGAATCACAATTATCCTACGTGCACAAGTCCACCGGCCCAAAGTCCATATTATTAATCTTGATTAGTGAATTTAAAACATTTGAAATACTTTAAAACATCAATTTTAGTCTTGATTAACAGGCAATAGGTTGGGGGGTCCTAGGGGTGCAAAGCGTTACCTCAACACGACGCGAAAGCTACACCGGCGTCGGGTAGCGACGCCGGGGGTTGGAATAAGAGAACGTGCTCCAAGTACTGATTCCTATATAGATTCCTCGCTGGAAAGTTCAGAGCATCAACCGGAGCAACGGTTCCAGATTCCAAAGCTAGCACGTGCGACGACGGGCTACGACGTGTCGCAACGTCGTACGCGGCGAATCCTCGAAGAGAAAGCACCTAGGTGGGGCCCACAGTAGTCCTAGGGACCTATGGGGGACCCACAATACCTCTGGAGAACTTGGGGGGCCCACGGTGGCAAGTGGTGCGACGGGTGCGGGGTTGCGACGAATGGCCCTCGGTCGTACACATCCAATGCGGGAAGTTCCATCGGTCGGACACAGGAGACGGGCTTGCAACGCTGCGGGTGCGGTGCGGAGCTGCGGGTGTGAGGGTTTGTCTCGGTCGGTGCGGGGCAATGTCTCGGTCGGGCGCCTTGGATGCGGGGCTTGGGCGCTGCAGCGGGGCGCTGCGATGTTGCAAGTGTTGCAACGTTGCGGGCGCGGGGGATCTCTCGGTCGGTGCGGGCGGGAGTGTCGGTCGTAGCGGGGATGCGGAGCGAGGTGCAAGCGGGCGGCTGTGCGGAGCGGGATGCGGGGGAAGCTCTCGGTCTGACCGAGAGCTTCTCTCGGTCGGTGCGGGTCGGTGCGGAGCGACGGTGCAGATGCGGGGATGCGGGCGGGGCCTCGGTCGGAGCAGGGAAAATTGGCCCGTTTCTTCGGTCGGTGCGGAGCTGCTTCGTCGCAACGTTGCGACGATTCGTCGCAACGTCAAATTTGGGTTTTGGGAGCGGCTAGGGTTATTTTCTTGCGAAAATAGGTCTTCCTAGAGGTTGTTTATATAGTGTAGATGGGTTGACTAGGTCTAGGGCTAATCCTAATGAGATTAGGAGTTTAAAATAATTTAAAATTCAAATCCACTCTTCCTAATCACATAGGGATTGGGTGCGGCCAAGATAGGGGCTGAGATTTGGCTCAAAAATTATTTAAAACGTTTGAAACTCAAATAAATTTTATTTGGCCGAAATTAATATAAAAATTAATTATTAAAAATATTATAAACCTTGTTAAAAATATAAAAGTGGTCAAATAAACTCCAAAAATTATAAAATAAATATCGGGGTGATCGTGATGACGAAATTGAGCTAACTAAGAAGACGGATCTCAATTTCAATGTCGGACGACGAAACTAAAAATAGAAACGTATCCCGTCAAAAAGTGAGAATCGCAACGTCTCATCGAATAAGATTAAATTGTGGGAAAACGACTCGAGAAACGTCGTTCCAATTTAGTGCCACTATTTAATACTCTCATAGACGTTCACAACGGCATATCACACTAAAGTGTTCACAAACAAACAAAGTCTAAAATAAACACGTGCACGGTCAAAAGCACGTGCACGAACAACGTACAACGAAAAGTGGTCGTTACATCCTCCCCACCTTAGAATAAAGTCCGTCCTCGGACTTTCTAACATAGCTAGTCACTCTAGTAACTACCCCAATCAAGTCACATTGTAATTCAAATCAGGTATAGTCATTACAAGTGCTTATATATGCACTAGGTAGTCAAACATTATCGCTACCAACACGTATATATATACATTCACATACGTCATACACTTATACCTATTATAGTCAGTCAATTTCATACACGTATTTCAATCATATACATATACGTACATCCCTCATATAACCACTACTTACCTAGTACAAAACAATAGTTCAGATACTTACTTAAGGATAGTCTCACACTTAGCAATTACAATCATTGCTCTACTTATAGATAGCTACCTATGCACTAACAACATGGGTATACTACCCTCTGATATTCATCCAATACCAAACATCTCAACACATGTAGTCACACCATACCGTTTAAATCAAGCTTCACTATATTTATATATATTCACCACTACTATAGTTTCACAATATATAGTCATTCAAATGCATGCAAATAGTTCACCATATATTCACATCACATACAGTTCTATAACTGTATTTACGACACGCCACATATACCATAGTCATCAATACCTATAACTAAGCACATACTTACCCGTGCATGGTGCACACCCATACACGCTAACTTTTCATTCACGTATACCAATCATATCATTATATAACTAGCACACCTACACACCTAGTTTTAGCTAGTACACATACGTTCACACGAGCAAGTCCTTAGTAATTAACTATACCACAAGACCAACACCTATAACTATATACTGGTGTAGCGACCCACAATCATGTGTGTAACACAACCAGGCACAAACACTTCTATCACTATACATACATCAAACATTGCTATATTCAAACTACAAACATACATTCAATATACTTAGAGTATACCCACTCAAGCTTGAGTGAGACTCAGTACACATATCAGAATATTCTATATACGTAACACGGCATTCATACCTATACCAATACCACTCCAATATTTATATATATGTCTACCAATACAACCATATGCATACCATAAGTCGATCACACTTAATATTTAGTCAGGTAATACTTACATAGTTCAATCACTCTATATACCATAATAATAATAATACAGACATCAGCACACGTATAATTATAATACCCTCCCTAATACATGCATATGCATTCATCGTATAGTCACACACATGTAACATATATATTCACACCATAGCCTACTACCTATAATTAGTATACTAACACATCTATACATACATAATTAAGATGTGCAATAGTCGTGTATACCTCATGGTATGCACGCATGCAACATCCCGTAAAAGCAAGCAGTACCAATCAAAGTTATAACCCTACTACCATATATATATCACCTATATACTCATGCAACGAAACGTAACTACTTACATATAAGCACATTTCATATCCACGTACGAGCACATACTCACACGTACTAACATACAGGTCATATAATAGGCCTACTCACTTAACTATACGTACACCTATTATTATCACACCTAACATACACATAGCTTTACCAATAATTTTATTTCAACCATTGCAAGTATCTCTAACTACATACACTCCATTAGATATTCCAACGCTAACTCTTATATACACAGGCATCCCTAGTATGGTATAGCTAACCACTCACAAATCTATAAATGCTAACACACAACCAACTTCATAATATTACGAATAACTCCGAGTATATATAAATATCACACAATAGGCAAGCATCAATATATTATGGGGGTATACTCATTCAAGCCCACGTACACAACTTAGGTACGTGCACCACGACTACATTACAAGGTCCAAGGGCCTACTAACAACTTAGAGTTGGCACAGACATTGACGGGCACTAAAGCCTAAGCAATAGAGGGAAGTCGAGGTCGAAAGCGTGACGAGGGAAGGATCGATAAGCAAGAGTTCAGATAGGACGAATACAAGGAGACAGCTTGGTTAGGTGAGACAGTGGTTCACTGGTGAATGTTTATGTAGAGGAAAGGGAGGTGTAGTGGTACTTTCATAGGATTGAGAAATGAAGTAACATAAGCTAAAACACGCGAAATTTGAAAACTGTTGTACTTCAAAAGTTGGAATCCTCGTCTGTATAAAAATATTTGGAGGTCGTTAAAACGAGTTGTTCAAAATAAGTTTGAGTCGAATATTTGTAATAAGAGAAAATGGTTTATTGGTTTAAAAAGTCATTATAAAAGGAAGTAAAATCATTTACACGAATATTAAGGACGTAGTTTTTAGAAAATATTATACAGCGGTAATTTAATATAATGTTGTCAAAAGTTTTGAAAGTCAAAGAATGAAATCAAGTAACGGAAGAATGTAAACTCATGTTAAATGCTTTCAAAACTTCTAGGCTATGGAAAATCAATATTGAAACTTCTCTTAGAGAAATCAGGATTCGTCAAAATAAAACTGGTTACACTAAGCTCTTAGCGTACAAGCACAACGAGCCTGGTACGGGTATAAAAATAATTGAAATTCAATTTGGTTTAGAAATTATTCTAAAAGTATGTATGGTGAACGGAAAGATAATAATGACTTAGTAGTGAAATTATCAAAAACTGTAGTAAAGCTTTAAAACCAAACTATGGGAAGTCTGGGCCAGGAATAGTAATTTTTAAAATTTTGAAATAGCGAAAACGATGAGCATAAAACCGACTGGCTACAAGCTGAAATTTCCATGTGACTTGAAAAGTATATGAATGGCATAATTCAGGGAGGAAAATTATAAATCGAAATGGGCAAAATAAAAGTACGGTTTAAAACAAAATTAATATATGAAGGGACAAGGTATTTTCATAGGTACAAAAGTGTAGGCTGAAAAAATATAATAAGCTAGTATTCAAAAATTTTCGCCAAAAGTTTTAAGAATTTAAATCAACGAAGGAGTACAAGGATAAGTATATTTATATAAAAATTTTGAACAAATTTAAACTTAAGGAAAGAGGAAATCGAAAAAATACTTCCAGAAGGTTCAGGTTTGTAATGGAGAGGTTTGAAGATTGACGACGATCGTCATGAGGCGATCTCGTGAATCGAGGCAAGGAAATTAGTCGGATGATCAGAACATACATACGCCTAGGATATGAATCAGGAGAATCTACAGGGAACTCCTACGGTCGACCAACTAAAGGTTAAGAACTAAGCGCTAAGACTTTCTAAGGAGCTAGACGGTAATGAAATGCGTTCAGCTTGGTCCGAAATCGATGAACCCAAGCGAACGGCTAAAGAAAATTCTAGAAGTCTATTATGGTCAGAATTAGACAAGAACCACTAAGGTAACTCCTACGACGATTAAACCAATTGCTAACAGGGAGTCTAACTAACAATCAGAGGCCTCTAACTAGCAAGCACAGACGACTAACTAAGTCTCTTACCACCTAGTGACATAGGAAAATGTCTAGACTCAGGGCTTATGACTCGGATGTTGCAATTTATTTAATGGACATTCCGTTATTATCATTGTTCCGTTAATTCGCAATTGCAAGACCGGACCTGCATGGGCCACCAACAAAACCTGTCACACCCCGCTTCCCAAAAATATGGAGGCGAAGCGTGAGAAGGTCCGCTCAGACTTGAAGCTACAAAGCTGCAAGTCCGATAAGCGTCAATCAAATTTAAAACTGCAGGTCCTTGCAACGCGAACGAAACAAGATAATAATAATGAAATGAGACAAAAGAGATATCTCAGAATATCCATAAAATAAATTTCAACATCACAGAAAAAGCCACCAGGCTAAAAGAAAAAGAGTCTAAGGCCCACACATGGCCAACAAAAGTACAACGTATAAAACAAAGGTGCCACGCACCGACAACTAACAGAAAACCTAAAACAAAAGGAGAACTCAGCATGGTCACAAAGAAAGGTCACCGGTGTCTGCAAAACTCCTCCTGGGAAGACATGGACTCAGGCTCAGCGTCAACAAAACACCACGTACTCAGCAACGGTCTCTGGCTCAGGGTCTAACATGTGACACCCAAAAGAGCAAGGTGCACATGTCAGCAAGTCTACAAGAGACTTGTGCAAGGAAACTGAAAGTAAAGCAAGACAACCTAGCAGTTCTAAAAGTATGCAATGACATGGCAGGTAAAGTATGAGTGCAGCAGGTAAAGAAAACAACAAGTAAACTAGCATGGCATGGCAAGTGTGGCAAGACTATAAACATTTACAAGGATTTCTCTAGTCACGTTTTCATGTCATGTGCAGAGTTTACGCCTTACAGCTGAAATGACTTTCTTTCACACTGATTGGCCGCTTAACTCCGCCCCAAACCCAGAGTTTACGCCTTACAACTGCAGTTGCTGATCAGGCAGACTCCCAGCTGATTGGCCGCTTAACTCTTACCCCTCCCACGTGTATCGAGCCAGGGCCTTACCCCCGAACGGTAATGCTCGCTTCTGGATCACGAGCCAGGAAGTGTTTTTCATGTTGGCATAGGGGTGCACCTAGCCAGGACAAGCAAGTACAAGTATGTAGCGTGTGCTACGAATGCAATATTCAATGCATGGATGATATGGCAAGTAGTAAAGCGTACAGGTAAGGAAAGTAAACGTGACAGTTTAGTATGCATGATTAACAAGTTAAAGAGTTGGATCTAGCTTCGTTGTCAAGCTAGATCAATTAGGTGACGGATCTAGTTTCGTTGTCAAACTAGATCAAGTAGGCGTCTAGCCAGCTATCATTTCACTGACTAGTCTCTTTTACGCTAAAAGCAAGGAAGTGGCCTAAAAACATGGCCCTACACAAGAGTTGGCAAGTTTCACTTGCCTGCAAGTACAACGTCTGAGAAACACTGTCCAAGAGCGTCCAGAATCACAATTATCCTACGTGCACAAGTCCACCGGCCCAAAGTCCATATTATTAATCTTGATTAGTGAATTTAAAACATTTGAAATAATTTAAAAACATCAATTTTAGTCTTGATTAACAGGCAATAGGTTGGGGGGTCCTAGGGGTGCAAAGCGTTACCTCAACACGACGCGAAAGCTACACCGGCGTCGGGTAGCGACGCCGGGGGTTGGAATAAGAGAACGCGCTCCAAGTACTGATTCCTATATAGATTCCTCGCTGGAAAGTTCAGAGCATCAACCGGAGCAACGGTTCCAGATTCCAAAGCTAGCACGTGCGACGACGGGCTACGACGTGTCGCAACATCGTACGCGGCGAATCCTCGAAGAGAAAGCACCTAGGTGGGGCCCATAGTAGTCCTAGGGACCTATGGGGGACCCACAATACCTCTGGAGAACTTGGGGGGCCCACGGTGGCAAGTGGTGCGACGGGTGCGGGGTTGCGACGAATGGCCCTCGGTCGTACACAGCCAATGCGGGAAGTTCCATCGGCCGGACACAGGAGACGGGCTTGCAACGCTGCGGGTGCGGTGCGGAGCTGCGGGTGCGAGGGTTTGTCTCGGTCGGTGCGGGGCAATGTCTCGGTCGGGCGCCTTGGATTCGGGGCTTGGGCGCTGCAGCGGGGCGCTGCGATGTTGCAAGTGTTGCAACGTTGCGGGCGCGGGGGATCTCTCGGTCGGTGCGGGCGGGAGTGTCGGTCGTAGCGGGGATGCGGAGCGAGGTGCAAGCGGGCGGCTGTGCAGAGCGGGATGCGGGGGAAGCTCTTGGTCTGACCGAGAGCTTCTCTCGGTCGGTGCGGGTCGGTGCGGAGCGACGGTGCAGATGCGGGGATGCGGGCGGGGCCTCGGTCGGAGCGGGGAAAATTGGCCCGTTTCTTCGGTCGGTGCGGAGCTGCTTCGTCGCAACGTTGCGACGATTCGTCGCAACGTCAAATTTGGGTTTTGGGAGCGGCTAGGGTTATTTTCTTGCGAAAATAGGTCTTCCTAGAGGTTGTTTATATAGTGTAGATAGGTTGACTAGGTCTAGGGCTAATCCTAATGAGATTAGGAGTTTAAAATAATTTAAAATTCAAATTCCACTCTTCCTAATCACATAGGGATTGGGTGCGGCCAAGATAGGGGCTGAGATTTGGCTCAAAAATTATTTAAAACGTTTGAAACTCAAATAAATTTTATTTGGCCGAAATTAATATAAAAATTAATTATTAAAAATATTATAAACCTTGTTAAAAATATAAAAGTGTTCAAATAAACTCCTAAAGTTATAAAATAAATATCGGGGTGATCGTGATGACGAAAGTGAGCTAACTAAGAAGACGGATCTCAATTTCGACGTCGGACGACGAAACTAAAAATAGAAACGTATCCCGTCAAAAAGTGAGAATCGCAACGTCTCATCGAATAAGATTAAATTGTGGGAAAACGACTCGAGAAACATCGTTCCAATTTAGTGCCACTATTTAATACTCTCAGAGACGTTCACAACGGCATATCACACTAAAGTGTTCACAAACAAACAAAGTCTAAAATAAACACGTGCACGGTCAAAAGCACGTGCACGAACAACGTACAATGAAAAGTGGTCGTTACAGATATTGTTTCACCTCATATAGCATTCCCTTATCATTGCTTGCAAGCAAAATGTCATCCACGTATAGAATTAAGAAACAAATCTTGCTCCCACTGACCTTCTGGTATATACATTGATCCACAACATTTTCTTCAAATCCAAATGAAGATATATATAACATCATGAAATTTTAAATACCATTGACGTGAGGCTTGTTTCAATCCATATATGGATTTGTTGAGCTTGCAAACCAAGTGCTCACCGTTACTAGAGGAAAATCCTTCAGGTTGCTTCATATATACATCTTCCTCTAGGTCTCCATTAAGAAAAGCCGTTTTCACATCCATTTGTTGCAATTCCATATCAAAGTGTGCAACTAATGCCATGATTATGCGAAGAGAATCTTTCTTTGATACAGGAGAAAATGTCTCCTTGTAATTGATTCCTTCCTTCTGAGTGAATCCTTTGGCAACGAGTCTGGCCTTGTATCTCTCAATGTTACCCAACGAGTCTTTCTTTGTTTTAAAGACACATTTGCATCCAACGGCTTTCGCCCCTTCAGGTAACTCAACAAGGTCACATACCCCATTTGATGCCATCGAATTCATCTCATCTTTCATAGCATCATGCCATAAGTTTGATTCTTTCAAACTAATGGCTTGTGAAAACGTCGCAGGGTCATTTTCGGCTCCAACATTAAAGTCTGACTCCTGTAGATACACAACATAGTCACTAGATATTGCTGATTTTCTTGTCATAGTAGATCTTCTTAATGATGTATCAACATTCTCTTGAAGATCATGTTGATCAACTGGTTGATCATCCATCAGTGGTTCTTCTTGAACAACATGTTGTTCAACCGCTTCCGGTGTTTCTTGAACAACTTGATCTGTTGGAATAATATCAACATTTGGTGTTTCCATTTGTCGATTAATACCCGTTTGTACTCGAGGGGCACTACTAACGACAAACATTCGATCAGTTGATGTGGATAGCTGATCACCAGTATGACCACTTTCAGGAATAAAGTCCTGAAAATGGTCGCTCCCACTGATCATGTCATTCTCAAGAAATTTTGCATTTCTTGATTCCACAATCCTAGTGCTATGAGATGGACAATAGAATCTGTATCCTTTGTACAGTTTGGCATATCCAATGAAATACCCACTAATAGTCCTACGATCCAGTTTCTTCTCTTGTGGATTATACACTCTTACTTCAGAAGGGCATCTCCAAACGCGTACATGGCGCAAACTCGGCTTCCAACCTTTCCATAACTCAAAAGGCGTCTTTGGGACAGCCTTAGTTGGAACTCGGTTTAATATGTATGCTGCCGTTTTAAGAGCCTCAGTCCAAAAGGATATAGGAAGTTTGGCATTACTGCGCATACTCCTAACCATCTCCATTAAAGTCCTGATTCTTCTTTCAGCTACACCATTCTCACTAGGAGATCCTGGATTGGTGTACTGAGCAACTATTCCATGCTCTTGAAGAAACCTAGCAAATGGACCAGGTGCTTGACCACCTTCAGTGTATCTACCATAATACTCTCCTCCTCTATCAGTTCTTACGATTTTAATTTGTTTTCCACATTGTTTCTCTACTTCTGTCTTAAAAACTTTAAAGGCATTTAACGCTTCACTTTTGTGATGAAGCAAGTAGATATGCATGAAACGTGAAAAATCGTCAATAAAGGAGATAAAGTATTTCGGACCACTTATGTCCATGTCTGGACAACAAATATCTGAATGAATGATTTCAAGCAATTCGGAACTTCTGTGCGCACCCTTCTTAGATATCTTGGTCTGCTTTCCCTTTATGCAGTCCACACAAATCTCAAAGTCAACAAAATCCAAAGTACTAAGTACTCCTTCATTTACTAACTTCTTGATTCTATCTTTGGAGATATGTCCCAATCTCCTGTGCCATAACATAGAAGATTCCTCATTCATAACACATCTTTTTATGCCAGCATTAACATGCATAACAGCATTGTTTTGCAAATTAAACATAAATAGACCATTATACAACATGCCATTTCCAACAACATCTGAATTATAACATAAATTGAATGATATTCCATGGAAATTCAAAACATAACCCAAAGGCAATAGTCTTGAAACTGAAATCAGATTCCTGGAAAAACCATGTACATAAAATACATTATGCAAAAGCAAAACATAACCACTAGATAAAATAAGTCGGCATGTTCCAACAAATTCGACAGCTGAGCGCATTTTGTTTCCTGAGAAAATGCCGCGTTTATTTCCTGCTGGTTTCCGTAGGTTTGCCATACCATGCAAAGTTGTTGAAACATGGATTGAAGAACCAGAGTCAATCCACCATGTGTCACAATGAATATCAGTCATATTTGATTCAAAACAGACAAGGGAGATTGAGTTACCTTTCTTCTTACGCCACTGAAGGAACTTAAGACAATCCTTCTTCATGTGTCCCTTCCTTTTACAGAAGAAGCACTTAGACTCCTTAGCAATTCCTCACTTAACATGCGCTTTTTCCTTTCCCTTAAATGGGCATCTGTCATCTTTCTTATTGGTTGTCATTAACACACTCTCTCCATGCTCCATGATCAACCGCCCTTCTTCCTGAACACACATGGTCAAAAGTTCGTTCATTGACCACTTATCCTTATGTGTGTTATAGGATATTTTGAAAGGTCCGAATTGTTGCGGGATAGTGTTCAAAATGTAATGGACCAAGAAGATGTCAGACATCTCAACCTCCAACTTTTTGAGTTGACCCGCAATATCCCTCATATGCATGATGTGCTCACGCACACCTCCAAGACCAGTAAGCTTTATCGACGAAAAATTTCCAATGAGAGTACTCGCTAGTGCCTTATCAGAGCTCTGGAACTGCTCGTCAATGGCCTTTAATAGTGATCGGACATTGTCATGCTTTTCTACCGAGCCCCTTATACTAGCCGATATTTTAGTCTTTATGAACATAACAGAGAGACGGTTAGATCTCTCCCATTTTTCATAAAGATCTAAAGCTTCAGGAATGCTAGTATCTATAATGGTTGGTGGCTCATCCTTGCGGATGGCATAATCAATGTCCACCACACCCAAATGAAGGAGTATCCTCTCCCTCCAAATCCTATAGTTTTCGCCATTCAGTTCAAGAACGTCACACTTAAGATCAGTAACGATCACAGATTGGGATACTGCAAAATTTTAAAATACATACTCACTGTATTATTTTGAGACCTAACAAACTAAAATATGTAAAACATACAAAATGTGAATCTAATGACATAAAACTTACCTGTAGGTCAAAGTTCTAACTCAATTAGATTCATTTTAAATACATGATAAAACTATCAAATCATGTTCCTTTTCTAATCCCTGTGGGTAAATTAGAAAATATAATTTGATATCTTATCCCAATTAATTATACAGAATATAATAAAAATTACTGTGGGAAAAAATTTATTATATCAGATATGATTAATTGTAACTAATGTTCGTTCTCCAAATGTGATCTTTAAATCAAACTCAACATATAATTTCAATTAATTAAAGATGCTGTGGCTATTCCATAATTAATTAAAACTATATAGATCACTTAAACATTAACTAATATATTGGGAGTATGTTTGACCTGTTATGTAGCATGGGCTCACTCCACATTAATAGCAGATAGAAATTTAAGTACATCAAATATAACAAATACAAATCTTAGTACTGTCCATGATTTGTGGCATATTCACATTTACAAGATAATGCACAGTACAGTAACATTGCATTAAATAATGCACTAACATTAGTGATTCATTAGATAATGCACTAAGAATGGGACATGTACTGTTCACTGTGTCAAGATTCGTACTCTATTCACATAGTCCCTTGCATGCATTCCATTAATTAAAAAAATTGAAAATGGTGCTTCAAAAGTGTCCATCCCCATTATATATCCAATCATCTCATTTTGTTTTTAGTTCTATGGAGAATGTTGAACCACAGTGAACTGTCATCAGAAAAAGCATTTTAAAAAGAACCATAATGCAATTGTGAACCATAAGGGCCTGTTCCATTCGGGTTCTTTTGGTTGCTAGCGGGCGAGAAAGTGCAACATTCGCACTGTTTACGGGTCACTTCGCGTTTCTTTCCCCGATTCCTCTCGCCTTTTCTCCTCGCGTGTTTCTTTTCGCAGCTGCTCGTCGCCGCTCCTTTCCCCCCTCCCCGCTGCTCCTCTCTCCTATGTGGCAGGCCCGCTACCCAGCTTGAAATCCGTGGGTTTCACGGGGATTTCGCCCAATCTCTGAGAAATTTGGGCCACACCGCTGTGCTCACCTCTCTTCTCTCCTTCTTCCCGCGGGTTTCAGTTGGGTTCTTGAGAAACCCTAGCTACGGCTGAGGTTTTGAGAAGGGGATGAACCCTAGCTTCGATTGTCCACCCGATTTGTTGGTAGGCCGTGAAGGGGGTGTGCCGAGCTTGGTCCAACGCTGCGAGCAGAACTCTAGCTGAGATTTTGGGGGAAATTGGTCACTGGAGGCTGATCCACCTCGTGTGGGCCTTGATTTGCTGCGAGGGACTGGATTCTGAAGCAATCGAGCATATCGGTGAGCTTTCCCTAGTATAACTGCGAAAGTAAAGCCGAGGTATAATTTCTTCCTCTCAAAATTATTGCCTATATGCGATGAACTATGTTGAATGGGTGTTATTGCATTGCTAACTTGATGTCGTGGTGTGCATGCGGCTAGGGTTTCACAGTTGGTCCCCCTATGGCATATGCGGATATTATTGGCTTGTTGTGTTTATTTGATTGAATGAATTCTGTGGATGATGATTTATTTGTATGATGAATGTAAAGAATTGTGCAGTCTAAAAAGCCCAATGATGATAAAAAAAGTAGGAAAGAATGACATTCGCACACGGTGGATGGCTTGCTAAGATTGTTCCCTTGAAGCCCCATTATGAATCATAAACTGTATGATCCCCATGTAATTTGAAAGTTTAAGATTTTTGGGGCATTTCTCCAGGTATAAATTATGTCTGTATGGGTTTTTAAATTTGGTTCATGTTTCCAGATTTTTGGGGCAGTGCTCCAGGTAGGATTTTTGGTTTCTGTGGATGGTAATGTTGGATCAAGTATTCAGATTTTTGGGCAATGCTCATGGATACAGTTTATGGTTATGTGGGTGGTAATTTTGGATATTGGAATCAGATTTGTGGTGCTTTGCTCCCAGGATGCATTTTGAGTTTATTTGGTTGTTAATTTTGGGTCAGGGTTTTAGATTTTTGGGGCATTGCTCCATGTTGGATTTTGTGTTTATGTGGCTGTTAATGTTGTGTCATGTATTCAGAATTTTGGGTCATTGCTACAGTAAGCAATTTGTGATTATGTTGATGTTAATTTAGGTTCATGGCCTCAGATATTTGGTGCTTTGCTCCTGGATGAATTTTGTGTTTATTTGGGTGTTAATTTTGGAAAATGGATTTAGAATTTTGGTTCATTGCTCCATTTTGGTTTTTGTGTTTATGTGGATGTGAAGTTTGGATAATGTATGCAGATTTTTGGGTCATTCCTCCAGGCAGCAATTTGTGTATATGTGTTTGTTAAATTTGGTTCATGGACACATAATTTTGGGGATTTGCTCCATGCTGCATTCTGTGTTTATTTGGTTGATAATTTTGGAAATTGTTATTAGATTTTTGGGGCATTGCTCCAGGTTGGTTTGTGTGTTTCTGTGGCTTTGAAGTGTGGGTAATGTATTCAGATTTTTGGGTCATTCATCCAGGCTACAATTTGTGTTTATGTGTTTGATAATTTTGGATCATGGTCTCAGATATTTGGGGCTTTGCTCCATGCTGCATTCTGTGTTTATTTTGTGGTTAATTTTGGAAAATGGTTATAGAATTTTGGGGCATTTCTCCAGGTTGGTTTCTGTGTTTATGTGGCATTGAAGTGTGGGTAATGTAGTCAGATTTTTGGGTCATTCCTCCAGGCTGCAATTTGTGTTTTTTTGTTTGTTAATTTTGGTTCATGGACTCAGATTTTTGGTTTATGTATCAGCAGAAGAAACAACAATGGAACAGGCCCTAAGTGTTTGGTGATTTTTATCAGAGTTTTGGTGTTTTATGGCTCCTTGTTGGATTTTTTTATGTTGTTTTCTTTTTGGGATCAGTGTATCAGATTTTATGGTGCATTTTATGGGGTGACACTGCAGGAGCAACGGTAAAGCAACCGCGTGTGTGACTATGAATACACATTATGTCTGAGGGCTAGTGATTTGGATATGCACAATTTTATCTGAACTGTGTTACTCATATGTATTATGTTATGTATATAAATAACATTAAATATATGTGTTATTAAATTAAGGGTGACATGGATACACAAGGAGACCATACGGCCTGTGAGTTATGTACCGCTGCAGCGGCCGCAATATCGTTTGTCGTAGTCGCTTTACAACTCCACGCAAATGCTAGGGCTGCACCTATACCAAGAGAGCCCTCTGCTATGCGGGATCTGCATAGAAAATCCCACATGCGGAGAATTCTGTGGGGGTCTGAAAGTAGCTGTTTGGACTACTTACGGATGCGAAGACATGCTTTCATGAATCTTGCAGCATTAATGCGTCAGCGAGATCTTCTCAAGGACACTATACAGGTATCCATCGAGGAGCAGTTGGCCATGTTCCTGCATATTGTAGGTCACAAGTCCAAGAATAGGGTAATGCAAGTGGATTTTATTAGGGGAGGGGGGACAGTGAGCATGTATTTTAACAAAGTAATGGGGGCAGTGTGTGCAATTCGGGATATATACCTGAAGCAAGCTGCTAATGAGACGCCACCAGAGATAGTCAATAACCCCAATTGGTTCCCATTTTTCAAGGTATATGGGCTTACCTGTATATGTCTAAGTCTAATAAGTATCGTCGTGATAATTGAAAATTGTGCTCATTGATTACGTTGTAGGACTACATTGGTCTCATTGATGGGACTCACATAGATGCCATGCTCCCAGCCAGTCTCGTATCCCGCTTTAGAGGTCGTAAAGGGGTTACACAGAATGTGCTAGCAGCTGTTACTCCAAATAAAAGATTCACATACGTACTGGCCGGGTGGGAAGGATCCGCAAATGATTTTACGGTCCTGAAAGATGCATTGTCTAAACCACCCCCTGGGGCTACGAGTGTATGAAGGCAATCGGCATAAATGTACATTGACATACGAAATACTTCTATCAAAGATCGTTGGGTCATTAATTGGGTTATGTTTTCGACTGCAGGTAAATATTACCTTTGCGATGCTGGGTATACAACAATGCCAGGGTTCATATCTCCATACCGGGAAGTTAGATACCATTTGAAGGACCATACTGATCGGGTTCCTAGAAACCGAAGAGAGCTATTCAACCTACGCCATTCTACCTTACGATCAAAGATCGAGTCGACATTTGGTATCCTAAAGAACAAGTTTAAAATAATGACAGCCAAGCCTCACTACGCATTCAAACGTCAGGTCGAAATCGTACTTGCTTGCAGTGTTTTGCATAATTACATCCAAATAGAAGATCCCCATGACCCCCATCTAACTGAAGATGGAGATGGGGTTGAGGAGGCTGTAGATGGTATCGATGAGCTTGATGATGATGTTATGGATCTGTCCCAATAGTTGCCCGTTCGAGAACAAACCGAACAACGTGATCAATGGAAAATGCGTAGGGAGCAGATTGCTTGGGATATATGGGTAGACTTCTGTAACAAAAATAATAACGGGAACACTATAGAGCATGGGCTATGAGGGGGTCGGCGTATATTATTGCCTCCTATGACTGAACATTTTATTTCTTTTATCAGACAATTGCATTAGTGTTGCTTTGTTGAGTTTTCCAAAAAATTCCATGCATTTGCGTACCCACTATTTCCTTTACACTTATGCAATTTTATATTCGAATGCAGTATAGGTCCTGTTATAGGTAGGTTGGATGGTTATATTGTTTACAACATTGCATTTTCAATTTAATTTGATTATGTTGTAGGGATGGAAGGCTCGTCAAATGCTGGTCAGGGGGTGACCCAAACCGTCCTGGGCGTGATCCCATGCTCCCCAGCTATGATACTATATATGGGACACAATGGGTAGATGCTGACAGAATGGTTGACCCAATTGTCAACCGACCAATTCCCAAGAGGATGCAAACGATGCCCTATCACATGCATGGCTTCCAATCAGGTGGGCTTGTGTACCCATCAGGTGGGCATGGAATGGGATATCCACAATATCCAAATTTCAACATGCTTATGCAAATGCCAATGCAGATGCCATCGCCACCTGGAATGGGGTTTATGAATATGCTGCAAGGGGGAGAGCAAGCCTCGTACAGAAGCCCATCTTCCCCACCTGCATTCGCTATGCCTACGCCACCTAGTGGCAATGAACAAACCCCTGGCAGTGACGCTTCTAGGAAGTCGAGCCGACGTAGCGAAGATGCAGATGGGTCTGTTTCAAGCCCCCGAAACAAGTCGAAGCAGCCTTCATCGTCAACACAACAAAACAAACTTTGGACGAATGCTTACGATGAAACCCTTATTCCATTCCTTGTGGAGCTTGCACGGCAGGGGTATAAAGCTGATAAGTCTTTCAAAAATACAGCCTTCACTGCCGCCGCAGCGGAAATAAAAACACCCATGGGACTTCCTTCTCAAGTGTTAATGTGAAGAATCACATGAAATCGTTGAGGAGACGTCTCAAAGACGTTCAGGAGTGCATGGTCCTAAGCGGAGCCGGATGGGATGAGGAGAATAAGGTCATTACGCTTGATCCCGAAACGTATGATACATGGGCGGCGGTAATTACTTCTACCTTTTACCTATGCTATGTGATACTACATTACATATAGCTTTGCATGCCCGTTATCATATTTGATATTGTAATTGTTCAGGCTAACCATCGGCTGCGGGCTTATGTGAACCATCCACTGCCATGGTATGACGCTCTTGTTACCATCATTGGTGATGATTCTGCGAAGGGGGATTTAGCACAGGGTGTTTTTGAAAGGTTTGGTGGAGAGTTTCATGAAGGCGGAGGCAAGGGAGAGCCCGTAAGTCACGAGCCAATTTATATAGATTCACCACCACACAATGTCACGGAAGAAATTCCCACCCAAGCTAGCACCGGGCCTGCTAATCAGGGAGGGCCAAGTCATTCAAACCCACATGCGATGGGTAAAAAGAAACCCCGCAGACGGGGCATGGTTCAAGATCCCGACATCATGCGGGAAATATCAGAAAACATGAAAGAGGTCACGGATGCTATAAGGTCCGCACACGCACATTGGACCAAACCGCTTGCCAAGCATGTCTACGAGTTTACCGAGTATACCCCGGGTATATTATTAAAGGTCTTCAAGGCCCTGCGCAACGATGAGATGGAGGCACACAGCTTTTTGGCCTTGCCTCATGAGGCTCGTAAAATGATGATAGAAGAGATAGTTGCGGGGTTTGATTTGGACTAGGAGGCTAGCTGGCTGGGATGAGAAGATGTTTGAGCGGGGACGATGTTATGTTGGGGGAGATTTGGACGGGGGGTTGGAAAAGGATTCAACATGTGTTTACGGGGGTTTTGGTGCATGGCTTAGTGTAATTGTTTTAGGTGCATTGCTACTTGTGTTAGTATGTGTTGATGGGGGATTTTGGGTTATGGGTCAATGTAGCATTTTGTGTTGCATGTATCCATGCTGAAGTTTGTTTATGAGGGATGTTAAATAGATTTTTTGGGCTTTGCTCCAGGTATAAATATGCGTTTTTTGGTTGTTGGTTTATGGTTTTTGGCATCAAAATTTTGAGGCATTGCTCCTGGATGCAGCATGTGTTAATGGGTTATTAAATTTGGATCATGGCATCAGATTTATGTGGCATTTCTCCATTTTCTTCTACTTTGTTTGCCATGTTAAATTTTGGATCATGGCATCTGTTTTGTGTGGCATTGCTCCAGGCTGAAGCAGGTGTGACTGGGTTGTTAAATTTGGATCATGGCATCAGATTTATGTGGCATTTCTCCAATTTCTTCTACTTTGTTTGCCATGTTATATTTTGGATCATGTCATCTGTTTTGTGTGGCATTGCTACAGGCTGAAGCATGTGTGACTGGGTTGTAAAATTTGGAGCATGGCTTCAGATTTTTGTGGCATTTCTCCATTATCTTCTCCTTTGTTTTCAATGTTAAATTTTGGATCATGGCATCTGATTTTTTTGGCATTGCTCCAGGCTGCAGCATGTGTGCCTGGGTTGTTAAATTTGGAGCATGGCTTCAGATTTTTGTGGCATTTCTCCATTATCTTCTCCTTTGTTTTCAATGTTAAATTTTGGATCATGGCATCTGATTTTTTTGGCATTGCTCCAGGCTGTAGCATGTGTGAATGGGTTGTTAAATTTGGATCATGGCATCATATGTATGTGGCATTTCTCCTTTTTCTTCTACTTTGTTTGCCATGTTAAATTTTGGATCATGACATCTGTTTTGTGTGGCATTGCTCCGCTGAAGCATGTGTGACTGGGTTGTTAAATTTGGATCATGGCATCTGATATTTGTGGCATTTCTCCATTTTCTTCTCCTTTATTTTCAATGTTAAATTTTGGATCATGGCATCTGATTTATTTGGCATTGCTCCAGGCTGCAGCATGTGTGACTGGGTTGTTAAATTTGGATCATGGCTTCAGATTTTGTGGCATTTCTCCATTATCTTCTCCTTTGTTTTCAATGTTAAATTTTGGATCATGGCATCTGATTTTTGTGGCATTTCTCCATAATGCACTTGTAGACATTATAATGTACTGCCATTAGTAAAAGCATTATAAAAAGAACCACTTCTCGACAGTACTATATGAAAAAAGGGACTGCTCATAGCTTATAGTAAGTTTACTATGATAATCAATAGCCTTGCAGCAAAGTAAATGTACACAGTGTGTACTGTCAAACAAGCACTCAGCCCAAACAGTGAAGGAGACTTACGATTCAACAAGCACTCAGCCCAAACAGTGATTGTTTTATGAAAAGACCGAAATACACCTAAAGTCGTCTTCAACCTCCAGACTTCTTCACAACCCATTTTCTTTTCAACCCAAAATAAATGAAAACATGATCTCTAAATACTAAAGAGCAAAAACGACGAAATCGGTTCAAAAATTACAACAAGACAGAGGTAATTACTGCTCCGATACCAATTGTTAGCCTAATCGTGAATGTTTCATCACGAGTGCGGAAGAAAAGGGGATCTCACCTCCGGCCATTGCTTCTTCAACAATGAAAAAGGTAAACTTTCTCACCGATTTTGATCTTCTCAGTCTCAAATCACTCCTATACGATGGTGTATTGTCTGAAAATTGAGTCAATAGACTGAGGGACCAAAACCCATATTTATGGATTTTTAATCCGTTCAATCAACGGTAGTAAACTGATTAATTTCAGTTTATTGGGAGTGATTATTATAACCGTGGAACACACCAACGGAAGAATTTCCAACGGGAAAATTCTAACATTGCAATTATTAAGTCAATCTCATGTGCATGCTAGATAGGAAAATAACATTAAAATAGGGAATATACCTTTGAAATCCAAGGTATCTAGAATCTGAAATAAAAGAAAGACCTAATATGTATCCTTGCTTACTCCATGTTTTATGGGTTCATGAGATGAAATAAATCTAAATTCTCATTCAAGCATCATTTGTTTGTAGACAAGAATCCCTTTATATAACTCATGCTATTAAGATGGTAATAAGTAGCTGTTTCGGGGTGTATGCTTTATGAAATAAGTAAAACTATTTCATCTATTATGTCACATTTTATATTGAATCACGTAATGATAAAACATGATTTTTTTTCGGTGGAAGAAAATCACCAGATCAAAACTATGTAGTCAAGAACTCTCTTTTATAACTCATTCCATCAAAATGGTTATAGGATATAGTTATTGTACATACATAAACTAACTCCATGTAATAACATTATTTCATTAACAAAATTAAGTCATGTGAATTACATGTTAAATCACATCATGAGATTATTAAACATGACACCCTGTGCTAATCACCTTGGGGTTCGTGGTTGAGGGGATATCCTAGTATTAATCTAGGGGATATCCTAGTATTAATCTAGGAGGCCATGAGCCGGGCAAGCCGAGGGTGGATTTGCTTATGAGGTTATCCCATGTGGCATGTTTGTCAGATTGCCACATGAGACATCCACCTCACTCCAATGACCCAAAAGCCACAAAAAACCCACAAATACACACTCCGTTCAAATAACACCAAAAACAAACCAAAAGACACCTCAAGATCAAACAACACCCAAAAACAAACCCAACTTCACACCCCCAATCAAAAAATTCCCAAAACCCCCCGATGATATCCACACTCACACCCACTCTTTCCATTTGATCTGGTTTGGATCCCACGTCCTGATTTTGTGAGGGTTTTTGGGGTTCCCCATGCACTTTATGCACGTGTGTAATGTTACACTCTTTGATTGCAACCAAGTGACATTACTTCTTAGATCTAAAGAAAAATTGGATACGATGGAAAATGATTTTTTTTCCCCTTTCAATGCGGTGAATGCAATTTTTTTTGTAAATAAAAGAAAAAACTGTCACATCAGTACAGTTGTACCATCTTTCCAATATAACAGTTTTCTCTGTTTTGACAAAAAAAATTGCATACACAGACTGAAATGCAGCTCTCATGTTGTCAGCTGATTATATTCGAACGGAATAAATGACTATTCGCCCATCTGATCTATAAATAAGCACATTAATGGAATTAGGCACAAGTCTAAATTGAATCAGGCACTTCTCATTAAAAAAAATAAAAAAAAATACAATAGAATCAGATACAAGTCTACATTGACAAGCCAGCCGGAGAGAACAGTAGATGCCAGGAATGTTCAAGCAATCATCTCCCGTTGCAGGAGCAGCAGCGTTCGACTGCACGGCGTTGCTTCTTGAATTCTACGTACTGTCCGGCAAAAGTGTCGAACAGGAAGCCGGCGCCGAGGCCCGCGGCCAGATCGATGGTGTAGTGGCCCCTCGTGGCGAGCAGCCTCAGCGACTGCAGGACGTTGAGGGCGTCGAATGCCCACGCCAGCCTGTACCTCGCCGTCCTCCTCATGTCGAGGGATGCGATCACCGATCCCCCGACGTGCCCCGAGAAGAAGAGGAAGAAGGAGACGTTGCCAACTGGGAAGTCCGCGCCGGATCCTAGGAAACCCTGCAACTCAAGTCGAAACATCAGTATGATCTATTACAACCGAGTGCATGCAACATTTTTCAGACGAACGCTTTACCTGAGGGAGCGGCAGTTGGGTCGAGTAGCCGAGTATCCCTCTGCAGGTGAACATGAAGAGGGCAGCAATTGTTGATCTCGGCCTCCCTTCAACCAGCAGCGTCCAGAATATGTACGCCATTTGCATCCCAACAAACACCTGACATCCATTCATCTTGATCAAGTAAAATTCTAGTTTGGGTGCATGTACTGACCTAGATTGAATTTGGGTGGCACGAAACTTGGAACAGATCTGGATATAGTTCAACCCTTGAGTTTGGACCCCAAATTTTCAGGTTTGGATCTTTAGTATCATGTCTCGGAGCTAATTAGGTTATAAATCATGAAAATAGACCTTTCCTTTCCTCTTCCTTGGATATTGATATTGATATTGATTTTTATATGAGACACCCTACACCAAAAGCTCATTCCATTAGGTATAGATCTAACTTCTCTTTACGATGTGAGACAATTTTTTTTTCCTTGACACGGATAATTGACAATTCAAGCCTAGTATACACGGTAAGCATTTAATTTAATAACAAGTTGCCTTCATCTCATTTTTCCTAAACATGATTTATATAAAGATTATCTGATCACTATACACACAACCAAAAATCCATTGCAGAGAAAAAAATTTAAATGTCATTTGGTTCTCGACGAATATTGGAACTCTTACCCATTGTTTGTAACAAAAACTTAAATTTGTGTTGCAACAATTGATGCCATCTATTGGAAACTCATCAAACTAACCGAGAACTTGCGATCTAAACTGAAACTGCTTCACATGGATAAAGAGTCTCCTCCCACGGATTCACGAGGCTCCAACTTCTAGGTGAAGACTGCCCAACACCCAGGTCAAAATCCCTAAGACTTCGGTAAGCAACAACAAGGTGAAGAAATTGCCAAGCAAATTCAATGCCTAAGTAATGCTGACCAAGTAAGATGACCAGCCGTAACATCATCCGAATACAATTGAAGTGACCACAACCAGGATGAGCCATCAAATTATGGGAGGGCAATCTTCTTGTAAGATTGAAAATCACTCTCCCCAGGAAGGCAATAGGAAAGCTCAACGGCCATCATAAAACAGCTCTGCCAATAAAGAATGGTTAATGGACCCGGTCATCCCTATTGCTTAGTGTTTACGGGTGTTTTCTCACAACAGAAATTGTTGAAAGAAGGTTCAGTTGAAGTTGTTGACTGGGGATGACATGGACAATCGACCAGGTATTGGGCGAGCTAACCACGGCCTGAATGTGCTTCGATCAGAGCTATTGGTAGATGCCAAGTTTAGGAGTAACTGACTTTTTGGTTGTTGTTAGAGAATGAGTATGGAATCGGAAGAAGCATTCTCTCTCAGTAATCAAGGAACTACTTATAGGCAGCAGATGTTAGCTAGTAACGTCTGAGCATTTATGGAGATTTACTATCTTGGCTTGAGCTACTGGCAATGATGAGGGAGCTAAATCAGTCAATCATTGAATGCTCTCATTGAAGACAATCTTAACCGCCAGTATTGATGAGGAAGCCCAATGGTCGGCTCGGCTGACGCCTTGAATGGAGTGATGATCAGTCGCACGTGAGGGCTTAGGGGTCATTGGGCCAGCATATTGTGGGCTTTTACTAGGCTTGTCTACTCAAAACAAATAGCCAAGAAATCATAGAGCCGGCCCAGGACGGTATCAATGGGCCCCATCTACCGAGCTCAACCGACGTGGTGGTTGAGGTCGGGTGATGTGACATGCATTGATGGGACGAACGCAAAAACCGAGACAACACATTCAATGTTCACCATGCCCTAGGATTTACGTGCGAAAAAGTGCACGGAACTCGGAGCATCGCTGTCCCAAGATGTCGACATGTATCCAGGACGGTTGAGCTCGCATCAAGTGGTGTGCTCTTTGGTATCAATGGGATGTGAGGGTCTTGCATTTGGTTTCATCTTCTTCGTTCAACTTCGCAGACATCAGAGAAATATAGCCTTCTCCTCTGTTCATATGCCATTTATCTTCTTCCTCTTCTGACTCTAGGATAGATAGATTGTGGGTTGAGATGCAACGGACTTAGTAGTGTATATATATTTTCTTCCATAATAATCTGGCGTTAATTTCTGTGTTAATTACATCATCACATCGATAGAGGTTGCAGGAAAGCCTCCTAACTCCGTAGTTGTCTTTGAGCGAATCGGAATGGTCCCTTCGAAGTGCTCCAGTGCAAGATGTCGGTAAATTGAAGAGACCGTAGCCGCTGCACTGGGAAATCCTAGCCTCTCGATTGTAACTCATCTGTTGTACGTGCTCTACCCATTTTTATATGTACATGCCTCGGTCCCCTTCTTTGATCAATAAAATTTCTTTCATCTAAGAATAAGTCTTAGTTCATCTCCAAGCTACGATAAAACCTAAGAACAAGTCTTAGTTCGTCTCGTAGCTAGGATAAAAGACGCTTGAATGCTTGCAGTCTTACTTCAGAACTTGTCTTGTCTAAGAAGCTTTGAATTTAGCTCATCGTCTTAGGTCGTAAAAGACATCTGAGCTATGATGGAAGATCCATGAATATACCAAGTCTTAGCTCGGAACTTGAGTAAGGAGCTCGTCTTAAGTCGACATAGATGGCCTCCAAGCTTCGACATTAGATAGAAGTGTTGAAAGAACCCCAAGGCTTGAAAAAATCTTGGAAAAATTTCCAAGGCGTAAGTCAAAAAAAATCCAAGTCTTAATTCGTAAAGTACCGAGGTTGGCCACGGTGCCTCCATGCCCCCTCCACAGCTCAGGCTTGCGTACTTTGAGAGTTGGAAGGGTGAGGCGTGGAAGAGTAATGTGCCCCTTGTTCGTGGCCAAGCCAGACATAAAGAAGGCTCAAGCTCAGCCCATAGATGGATCGGTTTGTTAGGACAAATGATGATGATTTCTTCGTAGAATTATCCCCGATATATGGCTAGATAGGCACGAGAGGAAGATTCCATTCGGTCGTATAGCCAAATCAGCCTATAGGGTCTTCATAGAGTTGTAGCCAATACATGAGCTAAATCATCCCGCTAGGGGAGCGGCTCTCTAACTTATGGCAAATAGAGTGTTAGATTAGCTCGCGAGGGGAGTGGTCCCCCGACCTACAGCCGATACAAAGCTTGGTCGACCCATGACGGGAGTGACCCCCCCGACTTACTGCTGATACAGAGCTAGATTGACCCGCGAGGGGAGTGGCCCCCCCGACCTACAGGCAATACAGAGATAGATTGGCTTGCGATGAGAGTGGCCCCCCGACCTACAACTGATACAGAGGTCGACCCATGAGGGGAGTGGCTCCCCGACTCATAGTCGATTAATTGATAGCCAGGACAGTGGGGGAGTGGCTTCCCAACCTACATCCGACTTATTGCTAGATTGGCCCGCGAAAGGAGTGGCCTCCCGACTTACAACCAAATTAGAGCTAGGTCGACACACGAGGCGAGTGGCCCCACGACTTACAGTCGACTCATAGCTAGATCGGCCCACGAGGGAAGTGGCCACTCGACTTACAGCTGATACAAAGCTAGGTCGGCCTGCGAATGGAGTGGCCCCTTGACCTACGGCCGACCTACAGATAGATCGGTCTGCGAAGGGAGTGCCCCCCGACCTACGGCCAACCTATAGATAGATCGGCACGCGAGGGGAGTCGCCCCTTGACCTACGACCGACCAGCCTGCAAGGTCTTCAAAAAGTAATCTTCATTCATATCACTGGGTCGGCCCACGAGGGAGCGACCCCCGATCGTATAGCCGACCTGCTCGCAAGGTAAAAGTCGAGGTATCAACGTTAATCTGTAGGCCTGCAGCAATGATTGGAAAAATCGAGCATGTTCTTCCCAGTAATGTGTTCTTGGAATACATTCGAAGGTAAATAAAGTATAACATAGAAACCAAAATTTAAAATTTTGTACAAAGATTTACTCATTTTACTTATTCCTCATTGATAGTGCCGTAGATGCTCTGCATTCCAAGTATGAGCGAGCTCTTTGTCATCCTTTGTTGAGAGTGTGTAAATCGTGGGACCAAGCACTTCGGTAATTTTGTAAGGTCCTTCCCACTTGGTAACCAGCTTGTTCTTACGAACGATCTTTGTGAAGAAGATTGCCTTCCTCATGACTAGGTCGCTCAAGCAGAAGCTCCTGCCTTTGACTCTGGAGTTGTAGGAACGGGATACCCGATGCTTCTGTCAGATAATGGTTGTAAGCGCTCGATCACGTACCTCGTTAATGAGCTCTACGTTCAGTCCGAGACCCTCCAAGTTTCTTTTCTCGTCGAAGTGCTTGAGACAGAGTGATTCTTCACCGACCTCGACTGGGAGAACTTCTGCTCCAAAGGCGAGCATGAAGGGCATCTCCCCTGTGGCATTCTTATATGTCGTCCTATACGACCAGAGTATCCCCGGAAGTTCTTTTGGCTATGTAGCATGTGCATCTCCGACCTTCTTGCGTAGTGGCTCCAAAATGCACTTGTTGGTAACCTCTGCTAACCCGTTTGTCTGAGGATGAGCTACGGAGACAAAGAGCAGTTTGATCTTCCACACCAAACAGAACTCCTTGAAGCCCATGCAATCGAACTGTGGTCCATTGTCAGTGACTATGGCTCGAGGGATGCTGAATCGATAGATGATTGACTTCCAGATAAAGTTCTTAATGTTCTTCCAAGTGATGTTGGCCAAGGGCTCGGCCTCCATCCACTTTGTGAAGTAGTCCATCGCTACACCCAAGAACTTCCTCTGTTTGCTAGCATGTGTAAAGGGTCCAAGAATGTCGAGCCTCCTTTTGGTGAATGATACATGACTAATTGTCGGAACCATGTCGGCTGGTGGATCGAAGCTAAGCTTTGCCAAATTCTGCCACATTGGGCACTTCTGCACATGCTCACTACATTATTGACCATGGTGGGTCAATAATAACCGTGCCTCAAGGCCTTCAGAGCAAGTGGCATTCCTTCATAGTGATTTCCCCAGAGACCTTCGTGGATCTCACGAATGACGTGATCGACATCTTGTCGCCTAAGCATTTGAGATAAGGAAGAGCATCGAACCTAGCACAACACCTTCGGTAAAGTGCTCCGTCATGGAGTATGTATCTGAAGGCCCTTTGCTCCACCTTCCATACTTTTACTTGGTTAGTCGGCACTTCACCCGACTGAGGAATCTGATGATGGGGTCCATCCAGGCCGGTTCTTGATCAATGCTCATCATCTTGTCTTTGCATATACTAGGACTTATGAGGCTCTCGACGTAGACAGCCTGACTAGTTCTTTTGGTGATGATGAAGCCAACTTGGAGAAGGCGTCTGCTCGGACATTCTCTGATCTAGGCATATGAAGGATTTCTATACGCCTGAATTTAGAGAGCTCGGCTTTTGCAGTTTGCAAATAGTGATTCATCATCTCTTCCCTGGCTTCATACTCTCCTATAATCTCACCCCAATAGCATGAGATAACCTTAGGCCATTGATGTCGGCCTTATACTTTCCTACATTGTTGGTCGCTAGGAGTCAAAACAAAGAGTGTACTCCATGATGTTTCCATCAGGGAATTGGATGACTATATCAGCTCTGCTACCCGACTTGGTCGCCGATCGCTCTACATGAACGATCCAGACATCGTCCTTCTTTGAAGAGATATCGAGCAAGTCATTAGCAACAGAAGAAGTCGAAGGAAGAACTGATACCGAGTTAACAGTTGCTTCCTTGAGAGGTGGATCATCCGATGTGCACTCGACAATGAAGTCTGCCAAAGCCTGTACTTTGATGGTTATCCTTGACTTGTAATGAGTATTAAATTCGCTCAGCTCGACTCTCCAGTTCAGCATCCTTCATGACTGATCTATTCTCTTTAAGTTTTGCTCGAGTTGAGAGTCCGTCAAGACTAGGATAGTGTGGGCATGAATATATGGTCGGATCCATCCTGCAGCTAAGACGAGGGCATAAGTCAGCTTCTTATTCGGTTGTATCGGATCTAAGCTCCTCGGAGGATCCAGCTTGTGTAGTAGATCAGCCACTGTGATCTTACTTTTTTGTGTGACCAGAGCTGAGCCCTTGTTAGTAAAAAACGCGAATTTTTATATTTTTTACGTTTAAAATCCGTCTAAAATGGTTCCCGTATTAAACAACCGTCCATTTGAATTATTCAGAAAAATACACGCTTTTTTAGGGGTTGACGAACAAAACACGTTTTATTCACGTATTGCGCATTTTATGTGTTTTAAACTCATTTTTAGGGGCACTTTTAAAGCATTTTGAACTATGATTCAACGATCATACTTTGGTTTAGTGCATACTACATGGAATATAATAGTATCATCATGTCATTTTGGTTAAAAAAACTATGAATACAATTTAAATCATGAATATAGAACTCAGTTTACTCTTATTTCATATTGATATTGTTGATTTTTAGGTTCATTTGGATGAATGATATCTTGACAGTATTCGTATTTTTCGTCGCGTTTTTAACTGGTTTAACGAATTAAACACGATTTAACACATTTACGTATTATTCCCGTATTACGCATATTTGACCGAATTTTTGACCAAACGTCTTTTGAAATTGACCGAATTAAACACGTTTTATTCACGTCCCGAATATTTTCCGTATTACGTATTGCTAACAAGGAGCTGAGCTAATTTCTTCTTGGGTAACCGTAAGATAGATGCTCAGTTGTTCTCCTTCCTCGGGCTTTGTCAAGAGTGGCAGACTATGTCGGTAGTCTTTTAGCTTGGCAAGGGCTCGAGCACAGCATTCGTTCCACTCTATGGCCTTCCTTTTGCCTGCAGGTTTGGGCAGGGCCATCCTCAAAACTTTGAAGAAACAAAGGGACCTCTCTGCTGATTTAGACAGAAAGCGTCCAAGGGCGGCGTTCCTTCCATTCAACCTCTGGAGCTCCTTAATAGTTGTCGGCTCCTTCATGTTGATCAGTGCAGCAATCTTGTCAGGGTTGAATTTAATGCCACTGTTCATTATCATGAAGCCGTGGAACTTTCTAGATCGGACACCGAACATACGCTTAGCTGGATTCAGTCAAAGGTTGTGTTTCCAGATCTCCTCAAAGGTCTCTGAGAGATTGCAATATGGTCTACTGAGCTCTTGGACTTGACGAGCATATCATCAACATACACCTCTAGATTCCTTCCGATATGAGAGTTGAAGACTTTGTTATCATCCGTTGATAGGTCGCTCCAGCATTCTTCAATCCGACAGGCATCTTTTTGTAATAAAAGCCGACTTAATCGGTGATGAATCAGGTTTTCTCTTCGTCTTTAAGAGCGATCTGAATCTGGTTGTAGTCAGAGAATGCATCTATGAAGCTCAGGAGCTCGTACCCTGAGGTATTTTCCATGAGGTGGTCGATCAGAGTTAAGGGATATCTATATTTGGAACAGGCCTTGAGATTGGTGAAGTTCACACACATCCGCCACTTTCCATTCGCATTCTTCAACATCACGACATTAGCCAACCAGTCAGGATACCGAACTTCTCTAATGAAGCCGGTCTCCAATAGCCGATTTACTTATTTGATGACTGCTTTCATCTTCTCCCCCTGTTATTTCCCGTCTTTTATTTGACTGGCTTGAAGGTTGGATTGACATGTAGCTCAAGGGTGATCACCTAGGGGTTTACACCTGGAATGTCGTCTGGCGACCAAGTGAAGACGTCCACATTGGCCTTCAAGAAACAAATCAGCTTCTTCTTTAGATTGGGATCAAGTCCTGATCCTATAGCAACAGTTTTTCCTTCTTCATTTGATACAGGGAAAAGCTCGGGCTCTTCAACATTAGGTCGTTGGTCGACGAAATCCTACATGTTATTCAAGAAAATCCAACAGATAGTTTTGCTCAGTCTCTTTGCCTTTAGTAGACACGAGGTAGCACGACCTCAACTAAGCTTGATTGCCCTTCACGTTCCCGACCCTATGTGGAGTGTGGAACTAAATCATCTGGTGGAAAGTGTATGGTTTTCAGGGTCCTTAGGGCAATAAAATTGACGTCCGGCCCAAGTCGGTTGGACGATGAGATCGAATTATGCAGCGAAAAATCAACTTAAAAACTATTTTAAGAACATCCCTAAAGAAACAACCCTAGCCAGAATCTCTACTATCCCGGGGTTGGGTCCGACCAACCCCTAAGGATAGATCTATCAACATATTTGCAATTATTAACGCATGTTTAATTAAACTACATATCTTTCACTTCGTTTCCTTAGACTACGAAGCATCGTTTTCAGCAACACGTTTTTTTTGGCCCCGTGTGCTTCTCCTAAGACGAACCGTGTCTCGAGCCGCATCTCGTCCTGAGCCGAACCGCTTCTCGAACCGCACCGCATCCCGAGGTGAGCAATACCCTTGTCGCCGAGACAACCACACGTCGAAGAAAATTTCACCTTGAGTGGATCATCCGTCAAGACTTCGAATCTATCCGAACTCCTTTGTAGCTTTACTAGAGCACGATCAGAAGCAAGGAAGAATTATTTGGGAGAGAGTGAATAATTAATTTAAGTCTTAATCCGAGCGTGCTCAAAACTTTTGGGAGCTTCTCGGACTTGGAGACTTGGTGCAGCTTTCAAGGGGGGTTGGCCCCTATTTATATAGGTGGCTGACCCCTCCCCTTATCATCATATCTGATGTGGGACTAAAGATTTTGGAGGAGAACATTAATTAAAGTTTGCCTTTCATACATGCCAATCTTTCGCGAAATTTCCCTCACTCACCGTTGAGCTTCGTAATTGATACAACCTATCAAATCGAAAAGCACTGAACGATGAATGCATAGAAATAAATGGCGCTCAAATCAGACTTCGTTTGAACCCTCAAACGTGTGTCTAAAGTTCAGCCCAAAAATGTATTTTCGCAAAAAACTCGACCGTCAAAAAATCAGAACAAACCCTAGCAGGTGGGGCCCACAAGTGGGCCCCATACACTCAGATCTGGGCGCCCAAATATGGGTGCCTGTGGGCGCCCCAGCCCGCCAGTTTGGCGCCAGCCCTCTTTGGCGGGCCTAACCCGCCCAGTTCGGGCAGGCGAGGCCCTGCCCGCTGGGCTGGACGCCTAGGCCCGTTTTGGGCTGGTGCGACCAACCCCTTTTGGAAGGTTGGGCTTGGGTCTAAAATGCCCCCATTTTGTTTGTTCTTTTCCTATTTAAAACACCTTTAAATAGGTTTCCTGGACCCGTTTGGACTACGATTTGAGCGCGGTTTTTCTCCCCGACTTTCGAGGAAAAATCCTCTTCTTTTCTACGCATTTATAAAATATATTTGTAAACGTTTTATAATATATATATATTATTTTTCATTTAATATTAAAATCCATTTGCATCAAATACAAATGAACTGAGGGTCTACATCCATCAACATCTTCCACTTGCACTCATGATCATTTATTCCGAATCCAGAAGCTATCTGCAACCTCTTTGCAGTTTAATGTCTTTTGCATCAAATGCATTAAACCCACATCTTTAATGTTTTAGACTTATATCGCAAACTCGTTGCAACTTAATTAATTCTCATATATCATATGTATTATCTTCCTTAATTCTACCTACTACTTGACGAAGGTCTCATTTTGTGTGAGACCCTACAGCCTGACCCTACTACAGGTGGGGGTTGAAACCCCAGACGACAGTGACCATGAGCAGCAGGTGCCGTCCCTGTTTCGGTATCATACTTATTGGTTAACTCATTGACATGAGTATTGTCGGGACCACCTTGACTGTGTCTGAGATGAATACCGCAGTTTTAGTCCCCTCGTCAAAACTATGTCGTCTAATGAAGCGTAGGGTACGGTCAAATTGATAACCCCAATAGCTCGAAGCCGGATAGTCTCCATCGGTCCTTATCCAAATAATATTGGACTTCTTTCAACATACTTTGGCCAAATTTTTTCACTAAAGACCGAACCAACACATGCGACACTAACTCCCCATAATGGGAGAGACGAATTCTTTCTTGGTCATTACTCTCCTCGTACGCTTCAAGTGTCACATAACCAAAGACCTTTCGACAGGCCTTGCCTCGAAACTAGGTCAGACATTTAAGTGACACCATTCACGTACAGGTTCGTACAATGAGTTCAAGTCTAAGGACCAACTTACCTATCATTACAAAGAGTTATCACTGATAAATTTGTTATGTTAACCATGTGATAACTCTAGTTAGGTTGTTCAGTGAACTCATTCTCCAATGAGCACTTGTGTCTCGTCTCCGACTTCGCCAAGTCGAACGACTATGAGATCATCATCACCACTCCATAGTGAAGGCAAAGACACAATGGTCTATCCGATGTTTCGATATCCTTATCTCGAAACATCTATGACCACGAACGATTTCAGACTTATGCTACTAACGGTTAAACAATTCTCCAAGATCGAGATCCTCATTTCGATACTTGTTTAACCTCGCATTAAGTCATAAGACTTTCCTAAGTTCTAATATTGACTACATTTTTATTAACTTAGATAAATTCTTACCATACAGCTTACTGTAATTTTGAACAAGATGTTTGTACACTTACATAGAGATAAATTGCTTCAAGTTCGAGGGCATACCTATCTCTCAACATCTTTCACTTGCACTCAGGCCTATTGTAACGGCTGCTTTTCGACCGTTCGTATTTTCTGCACGTACGACTCTTTTCGTGTGCGTATTTTATTTGGCACTTTCTTGGTTTCGGTATATACGATGTGATATGCCGTTGCGACCGTATGGAAGTGTAGAATTTTATAGTAATTTTTGGGAATGTCATTTCACGGCTCGTTTTCTCGCAAAACAGTTTTGAATGGAAGGGCGTTTTGGTCTTTTGGCTTTAATACTCAGTTCCCGATTTTACAATAATTTTTGATAGGATTAGCACGCGACCAGACCCCGTTGCCCCGTACTTCTCATTTCTGCGATCGTCCCGGTATTTTCGGATTATTTTTCCGATGCCTGTAGTGGGACTATCCCTTAATCAATTTTCCTTCCTTAATTAGCCTTTGACCTTTTCAAATTCAGAATTAATTAGTATCTTAATCTAATCCCCAAATCTCTCCAACGTAAGAGGAAATCATGCAACAGCCACTATGGTCACTTCCCTTTTTCCCTAACTCCACTCTCCCTATCTCTATCTCCCTCCCGCATTTAACCAAAAACCTAAAGGTAATTAGCACCTATCTTCTTCAAATACAAATTTTTGGCCGAATGTTAACTAACCCAACGTAAAAAAACCTAGCCGCCGGATTCTCCTCCTCCAGCCGCCACAACAGCCCCCCAAGCCCCCCAACTCCGGCCACCTTGCTCCTCCACCTCTCCTCCTCCATCTCCATCTCTCCAAGCTCTCAAAACACCATTAATCCAAGCTTTTGGGCTGAAATTTCCTGCTACTGTGCGCCGCCGGAAAACATGGCTGGCCGGCCACCTCCGGCCGCCCCCTCCGGCCACCTCCACCCCCGATCAACTCCTCTCTGACCCCCTGATCATCTCCAACTCCCCTTACCCTTTTCCCATGTCTCGATCTCCTCGAAAACCCCGTAGAACTCAGATCCAGCTGCGGTTTTTGACAGATTGCGCACCACCACTTCAAACTCGCGCCCACCGGCCATCCGGCCACCTACAACAACCACCCTACTTCCATGGACTTCTATCGAAACCATCTACCAACTGCAATTTTCCTTACGCTCATATCTCGCCTGTAGCCCCTGGAAAATCCGTCGAAACCAAGCACATCTGCTGTTTTTGACAGATCTGGGTGCTGAACTTCAACGGCGGCGCACGACCACCTCCGACCACTTCCGGAGACCAATCCACCACCATTGGCTTCATCTTGAAGTCCTTTAGCTTTTGCAACTTTCTGTTGTCGCTGTTTATCGCTGGATTTCTGCTGAGATGCGCGATAACGAACGTTGCGCGAATCTGTCCTCTCCGGCTTCTCACGGCCACCCACCGTCGTACGCTCACGTCGTCGGCCACCCACCGGACCGAGCATCTTCCACTGATCCTACTTCATCTACCGACAACCCCCTTGATCCCTCAGAGTTCACGTGTGTCGCCGTACACACATGTTTTTAGCCGACGTCGCCGTTGTCGTGAAGATCCGTTACGCTACTCGCAACGGGAAGAGGATCGCTGTTAGCTCGCTAATTTCGTGCCACCACCTCGCTGTCCAGAGATGCCTCGATGCACTACCTGCAGCCGAGGAGTTCCAGACGACGTCGACGCTTCGCCGTTCAGACCCGACTTCCGCTTTTTGAACGACATCAAGAGGTTGGTTCCCTAACGAGTAGTAAAACCCACACTGTAACTCATCAAAACCTAATCTAAAATTGGTCAACGTGAACTAAAGTTAATTTCAGCATCTGTAAAACGTTGTCCACTGTAGGAAAGATCGACGAACGGACTAATTTTTTGTGCACATAGGGTAGGCGTCGATCTAAACTGAACAAACATAAAAAACGTGACTTTTTGACTGTTAGGGTAGTCCTGCCAATTTTAGAAACAAAACATAATAGGATTGACAAAAAGCGCGATCTGACATCGCTATGACCCTGTTTCAGATGGACTACCACCGACGCGACGCTTGGACGGGACGCTCCAGACAGACGACGCACTCGCCACCGCAGGCAAGTGTACTCACTTGTACCTTCAGCCGCGTTTAGGCCATAGACTCTTAGAACTATTAAAATGTGAACAAAGATAACCGGACGTGAAATGATAGCGTCCGGGACCCCCCTTGACAGCTTAGACTTGACGACGAAGTCTAAGCGCAACAACTGTCACCTAGGGTTTTTCTGTGTGTGCGTGCGTGTGGACCCCCTAGAAGAAAAATCCCTTACTTGTCATGTCGTGTCTTGTTATGCACAGCCTGCAGGCAATAGGGCACTCACCAGAGAGTGGGTGATCCCTTATACGGATACACAGCCTGCGGACAATATGGCACTCACCAGAAAGTGGGTGATCCCTTGTATGGATACACAGCCTGCGGGCAATAGGGCACTCACCAGTGGGTGATTGATCCCTTGTACGAATACACAGCCTGCGGGCAATAGGGCACTCACCAGTGAGTGATGATCCCTTATACGGATACACAGCCTGCGGGCAATATGACACTCACCTAGCAGAGTGTGTGATCCCTTGTACGGACTTATCTTGTGCACTTGGGTTGGGGTAGGGTTGAGCGTGCGCACGGGGAGAGGGTCTGATCTCCCTCGAACCGTAAGGTGTGAACCCTTCAAGTCACACGTGTCTTGTCTTGTTTTGTCTCGTCTTGTCTTGACCCGTTTAGGTTAGTCCCGTAGTCGGTAGCACACGCTACGGCTACTGCTTGACGTGTTTACTTTTCCAGCTCCGTTTACTTTATATAACTGCCATGTATAACCCCAGCATGTTAATCAACCAGTAAAATGTTGCTTTAAATTAAAATACACTTGCAGTAGAGTCTAACATTTCTGTGTAGACTTTACCTGACGTACAGTTCTTTTTCTCTTGGGTGATGTACGTCAGGTGTCGAGCCAGAGTATGTGGAGCCCGAGGACGTCGACCAGGAGGACGTACCTGACGAGGACCAGACTTAGACGTTCCCCACTGTTACGGACTTCCAGAGGTTACTACTTTTTAGTCTGGGTGAGTAGCACCACTTTACTCTCTACCTAGGTTGGGTGCTTCGCACTATTAGTTTCCTTTTCTGCAGATGATTGCCATGCTTAGGCTTCTCTTATTAGATTTGTCATATGCTGGATATTATCTCCATTATAAAATGAATGCATCATTTTCCTTCTGTACTTTTGTTGTTCCGGATTTTATAAATGCAAGAACCTGAAAATTTTAAAATGGTACCCCTACAGACGCTTAGTGGGTCCGAGCTTCACAGCTCCGGCCTAAGCGGGCCTTAGTCACGTTTCGCTTCCGTCGTTTTGGGAAGCGGGGCGTGACAGGTTTTAGTGGTGGCACATGCAGGTCATGGAAAAAGTTCGGAACAATAAGAGTACCGCATTCATTTAATATCCAGTTTAACATGTACGAGTCTAAATAGGGTTTTCCTTGTCTTAGATGATAGGAAGGCTTAGATAGACGTCCAGATTTGATAGTTAGGCGTCTTGGTTAAGATTTAGTCATACACGTCTTAGGATACCTTAGTAGCCCTCACTTGACTCTGATCGTGTTAGATTTCTAGAGCCCTTCTTTTAGTCGTTCGCTCGGGTCCATCGACTTCGGGCCCAGTAGAACGTAATCTTGATTCTCTTAGGGTCCTTCCCTGAGATCTCTCTATTACAGTCTAGTTCATTAGGAAGACTTAGTGTAACGACCACTTTCGTTGTACGTTGTTCGTGCACGTGCTTTTGGCCGTGCACGTGTTTATTTTAGACTTTGTTTGTTTGTGAACACTTTGTTGTGATATGCCATTGTGAACGTCTCTGAGAATATTAAATAGTGGCACTATTTTAGAACGACGTTTCTCGAGTCGTTTTCTCACAATTTAAACTTACTCGATGAGACGTGATGATTCTCACTCTTGACGGGAGACGTTTCTATTTTTAGTTTCGTCGTCCGACGTCGAATTTGAGATCCGTCTTCTTAGTTAGCTCACATTCGTCGCCACGATCACCACGATATTTATTTTATAATTTTTGGAGTTTATTTGACCACTTTTATATTTTAAACAAGTTTTATATTATTTTTAATAATTAATTTATAAATTATTTTCGGCCAAATAAAAATTATTTGAGTTTTAAACGTTTTAAAGAATTTTTGAGCCAATTTCCAGCTCATTTGGACCAAGTCAAACCCTTGGGTGAGTTGGAGTAGTTTTAATTCAAATTTTAAATTATTTTAATATTCTAATCCTATTAGATTTAGCCCTAGACCAAGTCAACCCATCTATACTATATAAGCAACCCCTAGGAAGACCTATTTTCGCAAGAAATTAGCCCTAGCCTCTTCCAAACTTGAAATTGGACGTTGCGACGATTCGTCGCAACGTTGCGACGTTCAGCAGCCGCACGACCGAAGGAAACAGCTCCGTTCCCCCGCTCCGACCGAAGCCCCGCCCCGCAGCCATCGCCGCTCGCATCGCACAGCACCGCACCGCCCCGTTCGCTCGGTCTGACCGACCGCTTGGCCCGCACCCCGCTCCGCACAGCGCTCCGCACCGACCCGCCTTGTCGCCCCGCTCCGCACAGCGTCTGACCGGTCGCCCCGCCCGCAGCGACCGACGTTGCAACGTTGCAACGTTGCAACATCGCCCGCCTCGCATCCCAAGCGCACGACCGAAGCCCCCGACCGGTCTGACCGAAGGAAGCGCCCGCACCCGCTGCTGCGACCGACCCCCGCTGCTGCGCAGCGCCGTTCCCCCGCAGCGACCGAGGGATTCTCCCGCATTGGAGGGGTACGACCGAGAGCCACTCGTCGCAACCCCGCATCCGTCGCACCACTTGCCTCCGTGGGCCCCCCAAGTTCTCCAGAGTTATTGTGGGTCCCCCAAAGGCCCCTAGGACTGCTGTGGGCCCCACCTAGGTGTGTTCTCTTCGACGACTTGCCGCGTACGATGTCGTCGCACGTCGTAGCCCGTCGTCGCACGTGCTAGCTTTGGAATCTGGAACCGTCGCCCCGGTTGAAGCTCTGAATTTTCCAGCGAGGAATATATATTGGAATCAGGACTTGGAGCGCGTTCTCTTATTCCAACCCCCGGCGTCGCTACCCGACGCCGGTGTAGCTTTCGCGTCGTGTTGAGGTAACGTTTTGCACCCATAGGACCCCAAACCCAATTGCATGCTAATCAAGACTAAAATCAGTATTTTTAAAGTATTTTAATTGTTTTAAATTCACTAATCAAGATTAATAATATGGACTTTAGGCCGGTGGAATTGTGCACGTAGGATAATTGTGATTTTTGGACTCATTGGACGGTGTACTCAGACGTCGATCTTGCAGGCAAGTGAAACTTGCCAGCTCTTGTGTAGGGCCATGTTTTTAGGCCACTTCCTTGTTTTCAGCGTAAAAGAGACTAGTCAGTGAAATGATAGCTGGCTAGACGCCTACTTGATCTAGTTTGACAACGAAACTAGATCCGTCACCTAATTGATCTAGCTTGACAACGAAGCTAGATCCAACCCTTTAAACTTGTTGTTCATGCATACTAAACTGTCACGTTTACTTTCCTTAACTGTACGTACTTTTAACTGCCATGCATTGCATCTTACATGTCATCCAAATTGATTGTTGCATCGTAGCACACGCTACAAAAATACTTGTACAAATCCGTGTTTCCGTGTCCCTGGCTAGGTGCACCCCTAGGCCATACTTGTTAAAAACACTTCCTGGCTCGTGATCCAGAAGCGAGCATTCCAAGTTCGGGGGGAAGGCCCTGGCTCGACACACGTGGAGGGGTAGGGATAAACGTTCACTTGAGCTTAGGAGTGGCCTGATCAGCCCTCTAGCCAAAAGACGGAATCTCTGTGCACGAGGTGCTTACTTTTCTTGTCTTGTACTTGTATTGTGAATGCCATGCCATGCTCGTACTTTACTTTACTTTACTTTACCTGCTGCACTCATACTTTAACTGCCATGTCATTGCATCATGCTAGAACTGCTAGGTTGCTCTTACTTGTACTTTCAGTTTCACTTGCACAAGTCTTCCAGACTTGCTGACATGTGCCCCTTGCTCTTTTGGTGTCACATGTTAGACCCTGAGCCAGAGACCGTTGCTGAGTACGTGATGTTTTGCTGACGCTGAGTCTGAGTCCATGATTGCACATGAGGATTTTGGTGGACACCGGTGACCATTCTTTGAGTCTTTGTTGAGCTTTATTTTGCTTTAGGCCTTTTGTTAGTTGTTGGTGCGTAGCACCGTTGTTTTGTACTTTGTACTTTTGTTGGCCATGTTTGGGCCTTTAGTCTCTTTTTCTTTTAGCCTGGTGGCTTTTCTGCGATGTTGGAATTATATTTATGGATATTCTGAGATTATTCTTTTGTCTCATTTCATTATTATTATCTTGTTTCGCTCGCGTTGCAAGGACCTGCAGTTTTAAATTTGATTGACGCTTATCGGACTTACAGCTTTATAGCTTCAAGTCTGAGCGGACCTTCTCACGCTTCGCCTCCATATTTTTGGGAAGCGGGGCGTGACAGGTTTTGTTGGTGGCCCATGCAGGTCCTATCTTGCAATTGCGAATTAACGGAACAACGATAATAACGGAATATCCATTAAATAAATTGCAACATCCGAGTAATAAGCCCTGAGTCTAGTCGTTTTCTTATGACACTGGGTGGTAAGAGACTTAGTTAGACGTCTGCGCTTGTTAGTTAGAGGCCTATGATTGATAGTTAGACCCCCTTCTGGCAATTGATTAGAACGTCATAGGAGTTACCTTAGTGGTTCATGTCTACCCCTGACCATATTAGACTTCTAGAATTTCCTTTTGTCGTTCGCTTGGGTTCATCGATTTCGGACCAAGCTGAACGCACTTCTTTACCGTCTAGCCTTTAGAAGTCTTAGCGCTTAGTTTCTAATCTTTAGTTGGTCAACCGTAGGAGTTTCCCCGTAGATTCTCCTGATTCATAACCTAGGCGTATGAATGTTTTGATCACCTGACCAATTTTCTTGCCTCGATTCCCGATATCGCCTCATGACAATCGTCGTCAATTTTCAAATCCCTCCATTACAAATCTTGAATCGTTTGAAAGTATTTCTTTTGACTTCCTCTTTCCCTAAGTTTAAATTTGTTCAAAATTTTTATATAAATATACTTAACTTGTACTCCTCGTTGATTTAAATTTTTAAAACTTCTGTCGAAATTTTTGAATAATAGTTTATAATGTTTTTTTCAGCCTACACTTTTGTACCTATGAGAATACATATTTCCTTTCATATATTAATTTCATTCTGAGCCATACTTTTGCCTTGCCCAATTCGATTTATAATTTTCCCTCTTATTTGTGTTATTCGAATGATACGTCGTGTTTACTTTAATATACTTTCAAGACACATGGAATTTCAGCTTTCAGCAAGATTGGACTTTGCTCGTCGTTTTCGCTACTTCAGATTTTTGCAAAATTACTATTTTCATAACCTCTTCCTGCTTCAGACCCTCCCTGATTTGATTTTAAAGACTTGCTATTCGATTTCGATAAATCTACTACTAAGTTAATATTATTTTTCCGTGCACCATGCATACTTTCAATTATTTTTATATCCGTACCAGACTTGTTGTGCTCGTATATTAAGAACCTTATGTAAATCAGTTTTCATTTTTGGCAAATCCTGATTTCTCTAAAAGAAGTTTCAATATTGATTTTCCATAGCCTAAAAGTTTTGAAAGCATTTAACATGAGTTTAAATTTTTCCGTTACTTGATTTCATTCTTCGACTTTCCAAAACTTTTTGACAAAATTATATTAAATTACTGACGTATGAATTTTCTAAACCACGTCCTTAATATTCGTGTAAATGATTTTACTTCCTTTTATAATGATCTTTAAAACTGATAGACCATTTTCTCTTATTACGAATATTTGACTCAAACTTATTTTGAACAACCCGCTTCATCGATCTTCAAATATTTTAAACAGATGGGGATTCCAACTTTTGAGGTACAACAGTTTTCAGATTTCACGTATTTCAGCTTGTGCTACTTACCCTATCTTCTTTTCTATATCCTATATATGTATCACTACATCTCCCTTTTCCCTCAACCTAAACATCACCATTGAGTCAATGTTTCGTCTAACCAAGCCGTCTCCTTGTATTCGTCCTATCTGAACTCGTGCTTATCGATCCTTTCCTCGTCACGCTCTCGACCTCTCTTTATTGCTTAGGCCTTAGGGTCCTTCAATGCATGTGTCAACGCTTAGTTGTTAGTAGACCCTTGGGCCCTTGTAAGGTTGTCGTGGTGAACGTACCCAAGTTGTGTACGTGGGCTTGAATGAGAATTCCCATAGTATGTTGATGTTTGCCTATTGAGTGATATATATATATATACTCGGAGTTATTCGTGATAGTATGAAATTGTTGCGTGTTAGTAGTAGTTATGTTTTGTTGCCTGAGTATATAAGTGATATGCATATGGGAGTAGGAGTATAATTTCGATTGGTATTGCTTGCTTTTCGGGATGTTGCATGCGTGCATACCGTGAGGTATACACGACTATTGCACATTTTAATTATGTATGTGTGAATGTGTTAGTATACTCATTATAGGTAGTAGGCTATGGTGTGGATATATACATTATTTATGTGTGACTATACGGTGAATGTTTGTACTAGAGTGTATTATAAATATGTGGGTGCTGATGTCTGTAATGTTATTATTATGGTATCTAATTAGATTGAACTATGTGGGTGTTATCTGACTAAATATTAAGTGTGATTGACTTATGGTATGCATATGGTTGTATTGGTAGACATATATATACATGTAAATATTAGAATGGTATTGGTATAGGTATGAATGCAGTGTTACGTATATAGAATATTCTAATATGTGTATTGAGTCTCACTCAAGCTTGAGTGGGTATACTCTAAGTATATTGAATGTATGTTTGAAGTTTGAATATAGCAATGCTTGATGTATGTATAGTGATAGAAGTGTTTGTGCCTGGTTGAGTTACGCACATGATTGTGGGTCGCTACGCCAGTATATAGTTATAGGTGTTGGTCTGGTGGTATGGTTATTTACTAAGGACTTGCTTGTGTGCTAGCTAAACTAGGTGCATAGATGTGCTAGTAATATAAGGATATGATTGGTGTATGTAAATGAAATGTTAGCGTGTATGGGTGTGCACCATGCACGGGTAAGTATGTGCTTAGTTATAGGTATTGATGACTATGATATATGTGGCGTGTCGTAAATACAGTTATAGGACCGTACGTGATGTGAATATATGGTGAACTATTTGCATATATTTGAATGACTATATATCGTGAAATTATAGTAGTGGTGAATGTATACTAGATATAGTGAATTTGATTTAATAATGGTATGGTGTGACTATATGTGCTGAGATGTTGGTATTGGATGAAAATTAGAAGGTAGTATACCCTTGAGGTTTGTGCATAGGTAGCTACCTATAGGTAGAGCAATGATTGTATTTGCTAAGTATGAGACTATCCTTATATAAGTATCTCAACTATTGTTTTGTGAGTAGTAGTTATATAAGGGATGCATGCTTATATATATGATTGAAATACGTGTATGAGTCTGACTGACTATAATATGTATAATTATATGACATACGTGAATGTATATATATACGTGTTGGTAGTATTAATGTTTGACTACCTAGTGCATATATAAGCACTTGTAATGACTATACCTGGTTGAATTATAATATAACTTGATTGGGGTAGTTACTAGAGCGCCTAGATATATTAGAAAGTCCGAGGACGGACTTTATTCTAAGGTGGGGAGGATGTAACGACCACTTTCGTTGTACGTTGTTCGTGCACGTGCTTTTGGCCGTGCACGTGTTTATTTTAGACTTTGTTTGTTTGTGAACACTTTGTTGTGATATGCCATTGTGAACGTCTCTGAGAATATTAAATAGTGGCACTATTTTGGAACGACGTCTCTCGAGTCGTTTTCTCACAATTTAAACTTACTCGATGAGACGTGACGATTCTCACTCTTGACGGGAGACGTTTCTATTTTTAGTTTCGTCGTCCGACGTCGAATTTGAGATCCGTCTTCTTAGTTAGCTCACATTCGTCGCCACGATCACCACGATATTTATTTTATAATTTTTGGAGTTTATTTGACCACTTTTATATTTTTAACAAGTTTTATATTATTTTTAATAATTAATTTATAAATTATTTTCGGCCAAATAAAAATTATTTGAGTTTTAAACGTTTTAAAGAATTTTTGAGCCAATTTCCAGCTCATTTGGACCAAGTCAAACCCTTGGGTGAGTTGGAATAGTTTTAATTCAAATTTTAAATTATTTTAATATTCTAATCCTATTAGATTTAGCCCTAGACCAAGTCAACCCATCTATACTATATAAGCAACCCCTAGGAAGACCTATTTTCGCAAGAAATTAGCCCTAGCCTCTTCCAAACTTGAAATTGGACGTTGCGACGATTCGTCGCAACGTTGCGACGTTCAGCAGCCGCACGACCGAAGGAAACAGCTCCGTTCCCCCGCTCCGACCGAAGCCCCGCCCCGCAGCCATTGCCGCTCGCATCGCACAGCACCGCACCGCCCCGTTCGCTCGATCTGACCGACCGCTTGGCCCGCACCCCGCTCCGCACAGCGCTCCGCACCGACCCGCCTTGTCGCCCCGCTCCGCACAGCGTCTGACCGGTCGCCCCGCCCGCAGCGACCGACGTTGCAACGTTGCAACGTTGCAACATCGCCCGCCTCGCATCCCAAGCGCACGACCGAAGCCCCCGACCGGTCTGACCGAAGGAAGCGCCCGCACCCGCTGATGCGACCGACCCCCGCTGCTGCGCAGCGCCGTTCCCCCGCAGCGACCGAGGGATTCTCCCGCATTGGAGGGGTACGACCGAGAGCCACTCGTCGCAACCCCGCATCCGTCGCACCACTTGCCTCCGTGGGCCCCCCAAGTTCTCCAGAGTTATTGTGGGTCCCCCAAAGGCCCCTAGGACTGCTGTGGGCCCCACCTAGGTGTGTTCTCTTCGACGACTTGCCGCGTACGATGTCGTCGCACGTCGTAGCCCGTCGTCGCACGTGCTAGCTTTGGAATCTGGAACCGTCGCCCCGGTTGAAGCTCTGAATTTTCCAGCGAGGAATATATATTGGAATCAGGACTTGGAGCGCGTTCTCTTATTCCAACCCCCGGCGTCGCTACCCGACGCCGGTGTAGCTTTCGCGTCGTGTTGAGGTAACGTTTTGCACCCATAGGACCCCAAACCCAATTGCATGCTAATCAAGACTAAAATCAGTATTTTTAAAGTATTTTAATTGTTTTAAATTCACTAATCAAGATTAATAATATGGACTTTAGGCCGGTGGACTTGTGCACGTAGGATAATTGTGATTTTTGGACTCATTGGACGGTGTACTCAGACGTCGATCTTGCAGGCAAGTGAAACTTGCCAACTCTTGTGTAGGGCCATGTTTTTAGGCCACTTCCTTGTTTTCAGCGTAAAAGAGACTAGTCAGTGAAATGATAGCTGGCTAGACGCCTACTTGATCTAGTTTGACAACGAAACTAGATCCGTCACCTAATTGATCTAGCTTGACAACGAAGCTAGATCCAACCCTTTAAACTTGTTGTTCATGCATACTAAACTGTCACGTTTACTTTCCTTAACTGTACGTACTTTTAACTGCCATGCATTGCATCTTACATGTCATCCAAATTGATTGTTGCATCGTAGCACACGCTACAAAAATACTTGTACAAATCCGTGTTTCCGTGTCCCTGGCTAGGTGCACCCCTAGGCCATACTTGTTAAAAACACTTCCTGGCTCGTGATCCAGAAGCGAGCATTCCAAGTTCGGGGGTAAGGCCCTGGCTCGACACACGTGGAGGGGTAGGGATAAACGTTCACTTGAGCTTAGGAGTGGCCTGATCAGCCCTCTAGCCAAAAGACGGAATCTCTGTGCATGAGGTGCTTACTTTTCTTGTCTTGTACTTGTCTTGTGAATGCCATGCCATGCTCGTACTTTACTTTACTTTATTTTACCTGCTGCACTCATACTTTAACTGCCATGTCATTGCATCATGCTAGAACTGCTAGGTTGCTCTTACTTGTACTTTCAGTTTCACTTGCACAAGTCTTCCAGACTTGCTGATATGTGCCCCTTGCTCTTTTGGTGTCACATGTTAGACCCTGAGCCAGAGACCGTTGCTGAGTACGTGATGTTTTGCTGACGCTGAGTCTGAGTCCATGATTGCACAGGAGGATTTTGGTGGACACCGGTGACCATTCTTTGAGTCTTTGTTGAGCTTTATTTTGCTTTAGGCCTTTTGTTAGTTGTTGGTGCGTAGCACCGTTGTTTTGTACTTTGTACTTTTGTTGGCCATGTTTGGGCCTTTAGTCTCTTTTTCTTTTAGCCTGGTGGCTTTTCTGCGATGTTGGAATTATATTTATGGATATTCTGAGATTATTCTTTTGTCTCATTTCATTATTATTATCTTGTTTCGCTCGCGTTGCAAGGACCTGCAGTTTTAAATTTGATTGACGCTTATCGGACTTGCAGCTTTGTAGCTTCAAGTCTGAGCGGACCTTCTCACGCTTCGCCTCCATATTTTTGGGAAGCGGGGCGTGACACTTAGTGCTGAGTTCTCCTGATCTTTAGACGGCCCGATAACTAGAACCCCTGACTTCTAGCGTCTTCCTGATCATTACACTTTTGTGTTATCGGCTGTAGAGTTCCATCATAGCTTTCATGAATCATATCCTAGGTGTATCCATCATGCGATCATTTTTCTTTCTCCCGATTCACGTGATCATTTCCTGACGATTATCGTTCATCCTTCGAATCTTTCCCTTTGCCAATTCTGCTTCCTCTAAAAATATTTTCGAAATTCCTTATTAAGTTCTTCGCTCAGCTTAATTTCTTTGAAAACCCCTTTTATTTAAAATTTCTTGTTTTCGGTTGAGTTAAAATTCTTTCACTGATTTTGAAATCTTCTTGGTCGTAAGTTTTTAAGTTACTATCTCGTACTTATTTTCAAATCAGCATCTTTCATATTTCAGTTTTAAAACCTTGTTATCATTTTGATAATTCAATATAAATATTATTCTTTTTCTAAATTACAAAAATTTATTTCTAACCACTTACCGTACGTACTTTTAGAATATTTTCTAAACTAAAGAGAACTTTAATTTTTTTTGTATATATATATATATATATATATATATATATATATATATATATATATATATATATATATATATATATATATATATATATATATAAACAGCCCTATGTTCATCGTGCTCATACTTCAAGAATCTTTGTTTAAACTTATTTTCATTTGCAAAACAATCACTACCTCACTCTCCTCTTTTTCCTTTGTCTAACTCTTTTTCCGAGTTGCAATATTTTCTACCATCTGCTCACTATTTCTACATTTTTATATAAGTATAAAGTATTTGATACCATATTTTACATGTAATTCTCCTTTTATCTATCTAATTATTTTGAGCAATATTTTTGTTCTACCCAACCAACTATCTCCTTACCCCCGCCTTATTTGAACTTGTTCCTTCCGATCTTATTTCGTTACACTTTTGGCTTCTGTTTCCCTTCTTTTGTGTAGACATTAGTGCTTGTCGTTGCCTGTGGCAACTCTAGTTTAGTAGTGGGCCATTGGTTTTGATGTCGTCGTGGTGCATGTATATAGGTAGAGTGTGTAGACCTGTATGAGTGTGCTTCCCTTAGGACTTTAATGATCGTCTCTCGTGTCATGTGTGTATAATCAGTGTGGTTCGTAATACATGTAAGAAGTAGTCTGAATGATGGTATTCATATGGGTGTGAATTGCGTCATAGCAGGCAACTCCTTGGACTTAGTCTTTCGTATTATAGTATAGCTTATCCTTTGGCTGCATGTGATTGTATCAAAACTTTTGTTTTCTTTTAAACCAAATCTTTAAAGTTTTGAGACTAGCACACAAGATCACAACCCCGATCTTTCCTCATCCAATACCGTAACTCCACACGTTTTTCCGAATGTTTTAAAATACGCCATTGGCCTTAAACTTCCTTTCATACCCTTTTCGGGAGTGTTATGTTTGATTGTTATAATATTGATAGTAATAACTATTATTGTTATAGGGTTATGTTTGCGGGTAGGCTTAGAGTGAGATGAGATATGCTGTACCGGTGGATAGATGATTTTGGAACACAAAGATATTTGATTAGATTTCTTTCGGACGAAAAGAATGAGGTGTTCAAGACTTATTAATGATACCAATGTGTGACGGACTCGATGGGGACTCTGGATGAATGAAATTATACACAGGAAGATGAGTACTTAATCGACCTGAAACTTGGACGAGTGGTAGATAGGAGTATCTATGGAGGTTTAGTATGATTTAGAGTGATCTGAAATGAGTAGGGCATTTGAAGCATCAAGACTTGATCATTAAGTTGACGTGAGAAGATATTGGAAGTAACACGACATGTTGATATGAATGGATGGTTAGGTAGACGGATTTGGTATGATTAGGAGATTAGATGATAGGGGTAAGGATAAATGTAGTCTGATGGTTCATTGAATTCGTAGGATAAAATTATGAGCCGATATGATGGGGAATATATTGGGGACATGATTATTGTTGAATTGTAGACAGTGATGTGGATTTATAATTAAGTGCCAGGGTGTGATTCTAGTTGTAGCATTATCCAGTGGAGAGACGCGTTATGACGAATTATCTGAGGAACGATGTTTGAAGTTATGGAATTAGCGATCATTATGTGTAGATATGAGAGTTGTGGGCATAAGTGTACATAGATATTATTACTATTAGTATAAGTGATTCCGAGGGCGGAATCATTTCTAAAGTGGGTAGAATGTAACGGCCGCTTTCCAACCGTTCGTATTTTCTGCGCGTATGACTCTCTTCGTGTGCGTATTTTATTTGGCACTTTCTTGGTTTCGGTATATACGATGTGATATGCCGTTGTGACCGTATGGAAGTGTAGAATTTTATAGTAATTTTTGGGAACGTCATTTCACGGCTCGTTTTCTCGTAAAACAGCTTTGAATGGAAGGGCGTTTTGGTCTTTTGGCTTTAACACTCAGTTCCCGATTTTACAATAATTTTCGATAGGATTAGCACGCGACCAGACCTCGTAGCCCTGTATTTCTCGTCTCTGCAATCGTCCCGGTATTTTCTGATTATTTTTCCGAAGCCCGTAGTGTGACTTATCCCTTAATCAATTTTCCTTTCTTAATTAGCCTTTGACCTTTTCAAATTCAGAATTAATTAGTATCTTAATCTAATCCCCAAATCTCTCCAACGTAAGAGGAAATCATGCAACAGCCACTATGGTCACTTCCCTTTTTCCCTGACTCCACTCTCCCTATCTCTATCTCCCTCCCGCATTTAACCAAAAACCTAAAGGCAATTAGCACCTATCTTCTTCAAATGCAAATTTTTGGCCGAATGTTAACTAACCCAATGCAAAAAAACCTAGCCATCGGATTCTCCTCCTCCTCCAGCCGTCGCAACAGCCCCCAAGCCCCCCAACTCTGGCCACCTTGCTCCTCCACCTCTCCTCCTCCATCTCCATCTCTCCAAGCTCTTAAAAACACCATTAATCCAAGCTTTTGGGCTGAAATTTCCTGCTACTGTGCGCCGCCGGAAAACATGGCCGGACGGCCACCTCCGGCCGCCACCTCCGGCCACCTCCACCCCCGATCAACTCCTCTCTTACCCCCCGATCATCTCCAACTCCCCCTACCCTTTTCCCACGTCTCGATCTCCTCGAAAACCCCGTGGAACTCAGATCTAGCCGCTGTTTTTGACAGTTTGCACACCACCACTTCAAACTCACGCCCACCGGCCATCCGGCCACTTACGACAACCACCCTACTGCCGTTGGACTCCTATCGAAACCCCCTACCAACTGCAATTTACCTTACACTCATATCTCGCATGTAGCCCCTGGAAAATCCGTCTAAACCAAGCCCAGCTGCTGTTTTTGACAGATCTGGATGCTGAACTTCAACGCGGATGCACGACCACCTCCGACCACTTCTGGTGAACAATCCACCACCATTGGCTTCATCTTGAAGTCCTTTAGCTTCTGCAACTTTCCGTTGTCGCTGTTCATCGCTGGATTTCCGCTGAGATGCGCGACAACGAACGTTGCGTGAATCTTTCCTCTCCGGCTTCTCACAGCCACCCACCGCTGTACACGCTCACGCCGTCGGCCACCCACCGGGCCGAGCATCTTCCACTGATCCTACTTCATCTACCGACACCCCCCTTGGTCCCTAGGAGTTCACGTGCGTCGCCGCACACACGTGTTTTTAGCCGACGTCGCCGTTGTCGTGAAGATCTGTTGCGCTACTCGCAACGGGAAAAGGATCGCTGTTAGCTCGCTGATTTCGTGCCACCACCTCGCTGTCCAGAGGTGCCTCGCTGCGCTACCTGCGGCCGAGGAGTTCCAGACGACACCGACGCTTCGCCGTTCAGACCCGACTTCCGCTTTTTGAACGACGTCAAGAGGTTGGTACCCTAACAAGTAGTAAAACCCACACTGTAACTCATCAAAACCTAATCTAAAATTGGTCAACGTGAACTAAAGTTAATTTCAGCATCTGTAAAACGTTGTCCACAGTAGGAAAGATTTTGACGAACGGACTAATTTTCTGTGCACATAAGGTAGACGTCGATCTAGACTGAACAAACATCAAAAACGTGAATTTTTGACTGTTAGGGTAGTCCCGCCAATTTAGAAACAAAATATAATAGGATTGACAAAAAGCGCGATCTGACATCGCCATGACCCTGTTTCAGACGGACTACCGCCGACGCGACGCTTGGATGGGACGCTCCGGATAGACGACGCACTCGTCACCGCAGGAAAGTGTACTTACTTGTACCTTCGGCCGTGTTTAGGCCATAGACTCTTAGAACTGTTAAAACGTGAACAAAGAAAACCGGACGTGAAATGATAGCGTCCGGGACGCCCCCTTGACAGCTTAGACTTGACGACGAAGTCTAAGCGCAACAACTGTCACCTAGGGGTTTTCTGTGTGTGCGTGCGTGTGGACCCCTTAGAAGAACAATCCCTTACTTGTCATGTCTTGTCTTGTTATGCACAGCCTGCGGGTAATAGGGCACTAACCAGAGAGTGGGTGATCCCTTGTACGGATAGACAGCCTGCGGGCAATAGGGCACTCACCAGTGGGTGAGTGATCCCTTGTACGGATACACAGCCTGCGGGCAATAGGGCACTCACCAGTGCGTGAGTGATCCCGTGTACGGATACACAGCCTGCGGGCAATAGGGCACTCACCTAGCAGAGTGTGTGATCCATTGTACGGACTTGTCTTGTGCACTTGGGTTGGGGTAGGGTTGAGCGTGCGCACGGGGAGAGGGTCTGATCCCCCTCGAACTGTAAGGCGTGAACCCTTCGAGTCACACGTGTCTTGTCTTGTCTTGTCTTGTCTCGTCTTGTCTTGACCCGTTTAGGTTAGTGCCGTAGTCGGTAGCACATGCTACGGCTACTGCTTGACGTGTTTACTTTTCCAGCTCCGTTTATTTTATATAACTGCCATGTATAACCCCAGCATGTTAATCAACCAGTAAAATGTTGCTTTAAATTAAAATACACTTGCAGTAGAGTCTAACATTTCTGTGTAGACTTTACCTGACGTACAGTTCTTTTTTTCTTGGGTGCTGTACGTCAGATGTCGAGCCGGAGTACGTGGAGCCCGAGGACGTCGACCCGGAGGACGTACCTGACGAGGACCAGACTTAGACGTTCACCACCGTTACGGACTTCCAGAGGCTACTACTTTTTAGTCTGGGTGAGTAGCACCACTTTACTCTCTGCCTAGGTTGGGTGTTTCGCACTATTAGTTTCCTTTTCTGCAGATTGTTGCCATGCTTAGGCTTCTCTTATTAGATTTGTCATATGCTGGATATTATCTCTATTATAAAATGAATGCATCCTTTTCCTTCTGTACTTTTGTTGTTCCGGATTTTATAAATACAAGAGCCTGAAAATTTTAAAATGGTACCCCTACAGACGCTTATTGGGTCCGAGCTTCACAGCTCCGGCCTAAGCGGGCCTTAGTCACGTTTCGCTTCCGTCGTTTTGGGAAGTGAGGCATGACACCTATTTATCCTGGTATCTCATAGAGCATTTACACATAAGTTTCTCTAGACTTTATGTGGCAGAGCCTTCGTGAGTAAATCTGCTAAACCGTCTTTAGTTATAGATTTAAGGAGTTTCTATGTTCATGTTAGACCACACATTTGAATCTCATCCAAATAATTTCCTTGGTCTCTTGGAATCCATAATATTAAATTTGCCTGGATCTCATTCAAGTCATCGTACCTTACGAGAATAATCCAAAATAGCCATTGGTCAATTGCACGGTTCATAATCATTTCTGATAAAGTGTCAAACTCTTTGACCACTTTGTCAAAATATATGTTCCGGCTCCTTGATGCCTCACATGCCTTTTATTTGCTCCCACTCACCTTGAAAACTCTATAAGTTTGTTCTTCTAAATCATATTTAGAAAACATATATATATATATTCCATTTTTCGTGGTAATCATGAGCATTTACATCGAGTCTGATCAGAATAGTTCGTACACAACTATTAGCGAGAAAATTTCATCGCAATTCGTCTATAGGAGTTCTGATGATAATCGTTCTCAATCAGCATAACTTGTACTTCATTATTTTCCATCTGCACTAATCTTTTGTCTCGAAGATTCACTTGCAGCTAAAGGAAACACTTTCCTAGGGCACATAAACTAAAGTCCATAATTTATTTACGTGCACGGACCTTTTTCGGATTGCATCAAGCCATTTCTTAGAGTCACTACTCCGAATGGCATCTTGGAAGTTGTCTAGGCCATCATCAACTATGATGTCTTACTCGACTTTTCGTCTTACGAGACTCAAGTAATCATGTGACTTCCTAACGATTAATTTAAAGAATATCATATTGGTAAAGTCCTCATAGAACCTTATCAAGAACTTCAGCACTATTTGTCTGGGGCTGAACCCATAAGGAGGATTGTAACTCAGAGTCACTTGCCATGCATCACACTATGCCTAAAAAATGCGATTCATGCTCTCCAACACACCCATGTACTAAGAGACTTGACATGAGAGAAAATCACATTTTCTTTTAATTACGCAAGAATTATATAGCTAAGTATTCGACTCTTAGTGATCGAAGCAGTTCAAATACGTCTGTCACTGTGCACTCTATTTTATCAGATTTGTGTTTCATCAAGAACACATGTCGTAATAAAATAAGTATAACATATCTAGGCTAATTTAGACTTGGGTTTGGATACATTCGTATGTAAAAGACCATGAGTTCTTCAACTCATTCTCTCACTGTCTTACAAAAGAAGTTTGGCCATCATACCTTTGAGACAAGACTTACAAGTGTCTTTCGACTCATAATACGAGAGATCAAAACTCTCTTTATGTGACTTGTCAAGTTTGTTCTCATGGGTTCTATTTTTCCATAGATAAAGTTTTTATAACGTGCGTATTAGTGTATTAATATTTAATACAATATCGTTATACAAAACATTCACATCGAGACATTGCTTCAGAAGCAAGGTGATGAAATTCGCCAAATTGTGTTCTCCTTTTGTATAACAATTATCCTGAAATCATGATATCAAATATGTCATATTTTCAGTTCCTCCTATTTTTGCATTTTCTTATCATAGTCAAAACATTCTTTCTCAACCAACTTTCCTCAATGCCTTCTACTTTTCAAAAAAAAAATTATTAGTTGTGCTAGCACCTCACGTATCCAAACACATGAGCTTCACAACCTTGAGTTGACTCAACAAGTTGTTTGACTCAAGATCTGATTTGGATACATGGTCTTGCACCGCTCGTGCACTCATCTTCGAGTCAAACAGTTTGATCAAAGTTTCGAATCTTGCAGATCAAACCGTTTTCCATACAACCTTGAGTTGACTCAACAAACTGTATGAAGAAATTTGCTTTGAACATCAGTAAGTTCAAGTTGCCACTCATAGAGACGAGTGACAGGTAGCGTGCTTTTATTTGTTGGACACAGAGCTCAAGGAAATCATTGTCCGTAAGCTTGTGCTAGGAAGGACACTTTAAGGTCAGTGAGAACCTGGTTTAGACTATCAAACTTGACTTTGGGTTGATATTCCTTAAACAATCATCTTGACCAGTTAATATGTTTCTTTAGGATATTATATTTGGATTCCATCATGTATAACATAGAATTTCCCTAGTTTAGCATATGTTGATGATTTTAAATATAGTTAAATTGGATTTAATTTAATTATACCCTCCCACTATTTTGCGATCATCTTAAGCCATATGGATGAACGAATAATAAGATTTAGTGGGAAAGGGACACGACCACCCTGAGTCTCACAACCTTGAGTTGGCTCAACAAGTTGCTTAACTCTGCAATCGGTAGATGAATCTTTATCAATCACATCGTATGTGATTCCCTTATTGGTTTTTACCCCTAGTCACTTATGACCTTAACTTGGCTCAACAAATCATAACGACCATTCTAGTCATACCCATGCTTTCTTGTCCAATCCTAACTTACACCAGCACTCGGTTATGTGCACGACGTGACAGTTTGGGTTAGATCGAACTACATCTCATGTTTAATGGAATTGGTTCCCAAAAGATGGCTCATGTTACAGCTTGAGTTGACTCAACAACTATAACAGGAATCCCTGGTTTGCAAAATCCAAAAGCAAGGAGGGCTACTGCTAACCTTAAAGAAGATTTTTAACGTAATTGATTAGATGTAATCGACGGTCTCACATAATCATAATTTGCATCTTTGCGATCGAGCGGAACACGGCCAGTGATTTGGCTAGGCCAAGATCACTATCCCCCAGTCGAGCTAGGGTGATCCACAACACTAGTCAAAAAACACTAGACCGGATCGTGGTCCATTGAAGGAAACTTATTATTCATATGTGTGCCATCGACTAGATATAGCTTCATTAAAACTAGTTAATCCTATCAACTAGTTGAATCTTAAAATTCGAAATTATTAGGATTGGTTAATAATTTTTATTAATGTCCTTATCAACTATAAGGATTTTTAAGGTGCTATCCTAATCATGTATTAGGCATTTAAAACAAGTTTAAATCATAGCTTGTCCATCAAAAAATTATCTTATAATTTTCAGAAAGCTTTTAATGGCTAACCTAATAGTTCTTCTTGTATTATCACATAATTAACAAGAAATATTATATAACCATTAAAGATACAAAAAATTTTATCACATAAAATTTTGGCATTAACACTTGCAACTAAAATTATCTCATAATAAAGTTACAACAATAACTATCATATAATTATCAAGATCTAATTTTCAAAATTATCACATGATTTTTTAAAATTAGATCTAATTTTCAAAAAACAATTTTTTCGAAATTCAATACATGAAAACAAAAATTTAATAGTTTAATTTTAAAACTTCCATCTGATGGAGAAACATCATGTATCATACATTTTATAATTGCAAAAAATATAGATCAAGTAGACCTGGCTCTAATACCACTGTTGGTATCGCTCTGATATCATTGCAACGCTATTAAGGCCCATCATCCATGGCACCTTAGACCCATCACAAGATCCCTCACGAACTTGATTTACGGCATGCCTCTCGACAGTGCCCAACCCATCATAAGATCCCCATCTTATCGGGACTTCATACGGTAAGAGCAATTACTTCGGGCCACCTCATAACCCAAGAACCCATACTCAAGCTCAACAAGCTCCGATACCACTGTAGGGGGTTTCAGAGTCCTTAGGGAAATAAAATCAACGTCTAGCCCAAGTCGGACGGACGATGAGATCGAATTATGCAGCAAAAAATTAAACTTAAAAATATTTTAAGAACAGCACTAAAGAAACAACCCTAGCCAGAATCTCTATTATCCCGGGGTTAGGTCCGACCAACCCCTAAGGATAGATATATCAACCTATTTGCAATTATAAATGCATGTTTAATTAAACTACATACCTTTCACTTCGTTTCCGCAGAATACGAAGCGTCGTTTTCAGTAATGTTTCTTTGTCCCCGCGCCACTTCTTCCCAGCCGAACCGCATCTCGAGCCGTACCTCGTCCTGAACCGAACTGCTTTCTGAACTGCACCGCGTGCTGAGGCGAGCAATACTCTTATCGCCGAGCCAACCATGTGCCAAAGAAAATTTCACCTTGAGTGGATCCTCTATCAAGATTTCAGATCCAATCTGAACTCCTTCGTAGCTTTGCTAGAGTCCGATCAGGAGCAAGGAAGAATTATTTGGAAGAGATGGAACAATTAATTTAAGACTTAATCTGAGCGTGCTCAAAACTTTTGGGAGCTTCTCGGATTTGGAGACTTGGTGCAGGTTTCAAGGAGGAGGTTGGCCCCTATTTATATAGGCGGCTGACCCCTCCCCTTCTCATCATATCTGATGTGGGACTAAAGATTTTGGAGGAGAAAATTAATTAAAGTTTGTCTTTCATAAAGGCCAATCTTTGGCGAAATTTTCCTCCCTCACCGTTGTGCTTCGTAATTGATACAACCTATCAAATCGAAGAGCACTGAAGGGTGAACACATAGAAAAAAATGTCGCTCTAATCAGACTTCGTTTGATCCCTCAAACATGTGTCTAAAGTTCAGCCCAAAAATGTATTTTCGCACAAAACTCAGCCGTCAAAAAATCAGAACAACCCCTAGCAAGTGGGGCCCACAAGTGGGCCTCGCCCGCTTAGATCTGGGCGCCTGCGAGCGCCCCAGCCGACGGGCTAGGTGCCCGCCTGCATTTAGCAGGTGGGTGCTAGCCCGCTTGGACGGGCCTAACCCGCCCATTGGGCGGGTTAGCGCCCGCCCTTTCTGGCGGGCCTGACCCGTCTAGTTCGGACGGGCGGGCCCAGCCCAGCCCAGATGGGCGGGTGTGCCCAGCCCCTTTTGGGAGGTTGTGCTTAGACCTATAATGCCGCCCCTTTTGTTTGTTCTATTTCTATTTAAAACACCTTTTAAATAGGTTTTCTGGACTCATTTGGACTCCGATTTGAGTACAGTTTTCTCCCCGACTTTCGTGGAAAAATCCTCTTCTTTTCAATGCATTTATAAAATATATTTATAAACATTTTACAATATATATATATTATTTTTCATTTAATATTAATATCCATTTGCATCAAATACGAATGAACTGAGGGCATCATCCCTCAACAGAAAGGTGAGACCACAGCCTCGACCGAGTTGAGAAGTGGCCGACCTATAATCCCATTATACACTGGGCTAACCTTTACCACTATCAACTTCGTCATGCAGTTGACCAACTGTGGGTGCTCTCCAAGGATGACTGGCAAGTTGATCATACCCGCACTCGAGGCCACATGCCCCGTGAATCCGATAATGGGGCCAGAACACACATATAGGGCAGACGAGCTAAGCCCCATCTTTTCTAACATCGACATGAACATCATGTCACAAATGCTGCCATTGTCGATGAGCAGTCATCATACAGCACCCGAGCCAATTATAACATTAATAATAATTGCATCATCATGGGGTAACGCCCTCTAGGTATTCGTTTGAGAAAAAGATAGGTGGTGAAGCGTTCCTCGGCCTCTTCTGATCTACGTTCGTGGTCATCACCCTCCGAATATATGATTTCCAAGCTGAAGAGGACTTCCCACCCGACAATGGCCTGCCAGAGATCACGTCAATGACCCTAGTTACATGTTGGGAAATGATTCCTTTTTCTCGAAGAGCGGTGCTGGGATCCACGGAGGGAGGTGCACGACTTGCCGCCCCCGTGGTAATTGGTCTTTTAGGCCATCGGTTGGTGGGTTGAGTCATTGTCTGTGTGGATGATAACGTGAATGCTGACTCGATTCCCACAGACGACGACAGATGTTTACAGGTGTTTTCTCACCACTAAAATAATTCAAATAACGTGGAAAATCGACCAGGTATTGGGTAAGCTGACCATGGTCTGAATGAGCTTCGATCCGTGCTACTGGTGTTGGGTCCGAACTATCTCCAAGCGGTCTGCAACACAAATAGCTCATCAGGAGGGTCGGATTTGGTGTCCGACCTAATCTCCTCTGATGCTTAAGTCAGCAAATGACTCAAAGAGACTTGTGGTAACTATGTCCGACCTGTTTGGGGGGTCGTATGCTAGTTACCGTGTCGAGCTATGGAGGAATGTATAAGGTGGGGCAGATGTCAAGTTTACGAGTACTTGACTTTTTGGTGGTTGTTGGAGAATGAGAGTATGGAATCAGAAGAAGCTCCCTCTCTCGTTGATCGAGGGACTACTTATACGCAGTGGATGTTAGCAGGCAACGTTCGAGCCTTTATGATGATTACTGTCTTGGCTTGAGCTGTCGGCAATGATGAGGGAGCTGAATCAGTTAATCAGTGAATGCCCTCATTGAAGACGATCTTCACAACTAGTATTGATGAGGGAGCCTAACGGTCGGCTCAGCTCGTGCCTTGAATGGAGGGATGATCGGTCGAACATGATGGTTTCCAGGTCGTTAGGCCAGCATTGTTGGCTTTTACTAGGCTTGTCTGCGCAAAACAAATAGTCGAGAAATCATCAGGCCGACCCAGGGCTATATCACCTAGCGCCCAAACACCAATGAGAGTACCCTAGTCAATATACACCAAGAGTAATCACCATGAAGAACTAGAAGCATGACAAATAGTCGAAGTCGAAGCGACATGACCAACGAGAGACTGGAAGAAAGCAAAGTAGTAGGACAAAGTTGGATTGTTTCGATCATTGGACTTGGCAAACTCAAATGATTCACTTATGCAATAGACAAACTCACACTGGAGCATCTGAAAACAAATAGAAGCCATCATATGTGGTAGCCAAGATACCGCATGAAAGCGCTAAATTTAACATTGCATATGTAGATGTACAAGATTTCAACAACTTGCTTAGAGCCTGAATCCTACAAAAACCACTACTGGCGAAGGTTAAGTTCCCAACGCTAGATGTCTATGAAAGGACAAAGAACCCCTAACATCATGCCCAAACTTTCCTGGCCCATATAAAACCATTTGAGGCCACAATGCTACTATTTTTCAATATAGTTGCATTTGCGTAATAAAAACATTTCTACCTAATGATAATGACGTGCTTGTATGCTCTGCTATTTATTATTTTTCTAGTAGATAATGCCACATATAGATTACCATAAGTGGGCATTATCTACTACATCTTTATGCATGTGATTCGTCTCCTTTTGGGCTACCACCCCCATGCAACATATTCAGTGATTTGTCTTGCTCTGGGCCACTGCCACTGATATTTATATGCATGAAGATTTGTCTCACTTTAATCTACCATTTTCATGCTCGCAAGCCATCTTTCAAAACTAACATACAAGATTCTGTCCTAAGATGAAAAGATTATTATGACAAGAAAATAGTGAGTTCGCATATGCATACTAACTCCATCCAAGCAATGAAGCAAGATTTCATCAAAATTGTCATTCAACTTCACCTTACATATGCATTACTTATCACCATACTAATCATGATTTATTAAGATACTTTATCTCATTACATTTAAATTGTTTACATGTTACAATATTGCATGCAAATTACAAATCCGGCTTTTCATTGTGCACTAAATTCATCTATATATCTACTACTTATAAATATTTCAAACGAGGGTGGTTGATAGGATGTTTGTCCCACATGGTCCCTTTGTCCCATGTGGCAAGGGAGAAGGTGTGCCACCTCATCATGGTGGTGCCCACTTGGGGGATGGGTGTATGGTTGTGTGTGTTGTTCGGTGATGTTGTGTTAAATCCCAAAGAAAAGCCCCACAATTCCCTTTATTCTCATGATTGTCATTGCTTTCTCATGCAACCCAAATACACATCCATCTTTTTCCTATTCACGGATTTGCCAATGGTCTTTTTTCACTTTGCACATTGTGTTTTTTTGCACTTAGACCACTTCTTTTTTCCACCTACACTTCTTGCGCTTTTTCCTCTGATTTTTACTTTTAACACCCGACGCTACACACACACACACCTAGTCTTCTCACTCTTTCGTCGGTTGTGCGTGTGCACCGCATCCTTCGTGTGGTGGATCTGCTTTGGCCACTGCTTTTTTCCCATTTAGCACCCTACACTGCCCACGCACACCCCACCCTTCTCACTCATTCATCGGTTGTACGCATGCGCCGCATCCTTTGTGTGGGGGTTTTCCCTCTGTGCACTCCGTGCATATGTTATTTCTAGCAAATAAGTATAAGGAGGACAAACCCCAATAAAAAGAAAACGGGTCATTAGACCATATAAATAAAACCGCTATCTTGCATCACCTGTCACGACCTTCTTTAGGGCTTCAGCATTGTTTTTGCAACTCCTTCACATTGGTGAGAACCTTTTAAAGGTTATGTTGGATGTGGCCCAAAATATGAACAACACAGACTTCAATCATGTAGAGTTGCGAAGAACCATTGTGGCCACCATCATGACATCCTTCATCAACGATCATGCTCCTCCGTAGCATCTACTTTTCCTTAGATATAAGCAACAACTTTCATGACTAATGAGGAAGACTCTGCTAGTCCCCTTCACAGTTTATTGACCCATCATTTGTTACTGTTCAAGCATTTCATTGGAGTTTTGATGCATTCAGTTCCCAAGACCGACTTTTGGATTCGTAAGGTAATGTAACGCCATTTTTGAACTTCACGCTTGAAGCTCAAGAATGAAAGAAAATTGGCTAACTAGCATGTGTCAACCCTCTCTTTTAATTTCTACAACCCAATTTAAAATCTTTGCTAGAATACCACACACCCTTGCGAAAAGACTAAAATACCCCCCCATTAATTATTTTCAACATATACTAGTATATATAAATGTATATTAAGTATACTAGTGTATATTAGTTAATGGGGGTATATTAACGTATATGTTGGCGTATATATAAGTATGTGGTAAAGAAAATGCTAAGATATGTTAACATACACTAGTATACGTTAATATACGTTAATATACACTAGTATATGTTGAAAATAGTTAATGGGGGTATTTTAGTCTTTTCGCAGGGGTGTGTGGTATTCTAGCAAATATTTTAAATTGGATGGTAGAAGTTAAAAGAGAGGGTTGACCCATGCTAGTTAGCCAAGTTTCCACAAGAATGGAGGGCTACTTTATGCATGACAACTAAATAAGGCAATCCCATGACAGAGACGGCCCAAATGATGCACATAATTACTTTCAACCTACTTCAGCCCTATACATATTCGGCCCATGATCAAATGATGCCCAGTAAAAAAGGAAGCTGGCCTTCAAATCCCCTTTTGGAAGAGGGTCAACGTTTGGATACTAACTTTAAACAATTGGGTCCTAACTTGGGGGTTCCAATCACTATCAGTGAGTTGTATGGATATCCCCAAGAAGATTTCCTACTAATTTGTAGTGGATCTCCACCTCTAGGACTGGGTTGGTAGGAGACCCGTCTCTCTCAATGGGTTGTTCCTGGCTCAAAATTGGACCCGCAACTGTAATTGGATCTCATCGAATTTGACTTGGACTCAACCTCGGGTCCACCCAAGTGTGTGGCAGATCTAGGAGCTAAACCTCGGGTCCTCAATTTGAAGACTAGCATGCCTCAAAGGCACCAACAAATCGTCAACTTTCCAACTGTAAACGTGGCTTCATATCTCCTTGTAGAATTGTCAGTATGAAAACACACCCGAACATTAAAAAAAAAACCTAGGGCATACATCAACTGCCAATTAACCTCTCAGGGACTAATTTAAAATGAGGGGAAAGAGATATTTCTATATTTTCATGCATTTAAAGCACACCGTAAGAAGTAAATCTTGCTTACAGTGTTGAAGGCAGCAAGGGCCGAGTTGAGGGCGGGCCTGTCGGCAATGGCGCCATGGATGCCTCTGGTGAGCACGAACCCCACGTCCATCGGCTCCGACGACGGCGGCACCATCTGAAGCGTGTACTCGACTCCCATGAAGAATGCCATGGACAGGATCAGCGCCGACGGCAACGGGTGGTTCCTCGCTATTCCGGCCACGTCCCCCACGGACAGCCTCGCAAAGAAGGCCCCGTCGAGAAGCGCCGCGCTCCTCCTCTTCCCCTCCTCGTCAATTACAGCTGTACCGCCGTTTCTGCCGTTCTTTCTGCCGACCTTTCTCTTATTGACTTGAAGAAGAGTTTGGGTCTCCATTTTGTGAGCCTGGCTCGGATTCGAATGCCCAAACGTGTATATATCGATGCTTGCAAGCAGATTAGGAGGAAATCAGGGCGGTTGGTGACGGGTGGGAAAAACGAGACGAAGGATACAAACTTGGGTATTACCGGGGGTTTCTTGTGAAAAAAAGAGACTCGTTGGCCTCTTCCTTGATTGATTGATGCCAGCTGCCATCAGAACATGCTGCTCCATTTATTGGGTTTTCTTTTAATGGTTTTGTCCCACGCAATAGATACCAGCCCAAGGCTGCCGCCCATGGGCTCACCGTTTCATTTTTTTCGCCTCCCTCCCACCTAATTTCTACGGTCAATTAAGATGGGTGTACTAGAAGCTCTTGCACACATAAAACAAGAAAAGAAAAGGAGTGAAGAGAAGAAAGAGGTTTGGCTGGATTTCCCGAACTTCCTTAGTATGAGGTTCTCAGTGGTCCAACAGGTCGGCCTGGTCCGGCCCAGCATAGGGTCAGTCGGGCTTTGATCGGGTCACTGATCGGGCCGGCCTGTTTTGTTGGAAATAATGGCTCTAATAAGCCTATCTTCCATACTCTCTCTTTTTTCACAATATCTCTTAGTCCCACATTTCTTGGTCAACTTGCCTTAGAAGTGTTTATAAGGGAATTGTTGATACATGGGTTTGGCCCCAAGGGGTACGACTCTTTTGTGAAGGGGAGATGACGTACATGAGTCTGAGCTTAAACACACGCGCACGCCGTCGCTGGCCGTGTCGTGACGTGCGCACCTTTCCTTTATCGGATGGCGTGCCTTTCTTTTTTCGGATGGCGTGTCTTTCCTTTTTGGATCTAACCTCTTGATGTCTCAGTTTTTAAATCTTCTACTGTCTATTTGATTGCAGCATTTATACGTATGTTTTGATTGCAGCATTCATACGTATGCCTTCATTACAGCATTCGTACTTGGCCGTTAATATCCCAAACGGCTATTATTTTATTGCCAGCATTCAAATGCGATATTCATTTTCTGCCAGTTTGATTCTGTAACAGCCTTTTGTTGATTCCTATAAATTGCTATGCATATTCCTCTTGCTAAATACGAAAATTTGCTTCTCGTTCCTCCAGAAATCATCTCTTTCTGTGCTCTTCTCTTGGGTATCAGTACCGTGCAAACTCCAAAGTCTCTGGCCACGAGTGGACGCGTCCATGTGCTGCTGTATTAACCTTGGGGAGCAACCGGCGATATCGATTACCACCGAGATCGCGCCGTAATGGCTTTCAAGGCAGTGGTCGTCCCACGCCACAGCTTTCGCCTTCGTCTGTTAAGTATTTTGTCTTTGTTCGACTCTGTTTCTCTGTTAAACTCTGCAATCATCTGTTATCTGTTTTGCAGCCTTTTGTTCTCTGTTTGTCTCTTCCTTCGCCTCTTCAGCCGTAGTATTACACCTCTTTAAAATAACACGTTTGATCAAATGGCCCGGGCCGGCCGGCCTGGCCCAGGAGGGGTCTAGAGCTGGGAAGCACGGCCTGCGGCCCAGACCCCGGCCAGGCCAGGCTTATCCAGTCATGTCCGGGCTTTTAAAAAATAAAAAATTCTTTAAAAGTTCTTTAAAATAAAAAATTCCTAATAATTCTTTTAAAAATGAAAAAAATATATACATGTTGTGAATGGAAATAACCAGAGTCGGTTAGGATTGCGGGTATCTTAGAGATACGCCCATATCTATGTATTCGATGTATCTACTCTCCTACCATGCCTATAAATAAAGGGCTGGGGGTTCCTCCCCCAGTAGTTGATTCATAACACGTTATCAGCACGACTCTAAAAATTTTCTTTTCCACAAAATTTTCTTTCCGTTCGTTGCGAAGGCGAAGGCGAAGGCGAGACGGGAGATCCACGAGCGCGGTGCAAGGCTTCCTCCATCAAGGGTCGTCATCCGCGTAGGGCTTCGAGCAACCGTCGCTATATCCGGAGGACGGATTTAGTGGTAAAAACACTAAAAACGATATTTTTAATCATACGTATGATTACCCCTCCCCTAGATCTCGCAAGATCGATATGGGGATTATTTGTCGCCTTGAAAACGACGGACTTTTCAACCAAAAACTCAATTTTTAGGGTCAAAACCCTAATTTTGATCCTTCCGGCGGCTAGCCGTCGCCGGAATAACCCCCCCACCTCGCCGGAAACCCCGCCCACCTTGGCCGCCTCCCCCTACAGGGGGGACGGCCCCCGCCGCCGCCCCCCCTGCAGGGGGCGACGGCCCCCGAGGCCACGCCCCCCTGCAGGGGGCGGCCCCGGCCGCACCCCCCTGTAGGGGGGCGGCCCCCGCCGCACCCCCCCAAAACATGAAACCCTAAAAAAACCAAATCTGTGGGCCTGAAGCCCACAGCAGATCTGTGGGCTTCAGGCCCACAGAATTCAAAAAAAAAATCAGAGTCTGTGGGCCTGAAGCCCACAGACCTGCTGTGGGCCTGAAGTCCACAGACCTGCTGTGGGCTTCAGGCCCACAGAATTAAAAAAAATCAGAGTCTATGGGCCTGAAGCCCACAGACCTGTTGTGGGCTTCAGGCCCACAGATTTCAAAAAAAAAGAAAAAAAAGAAAAAAAAAGAAAAGCCTATGGGCCTGAAGCCCATAGGCCGACTGCGGGCTTCAGACCCGCATGCTGTTTTATCTGAAAGAAAAAAAAAATTGGGGGAGGCAAAGGCTATTAACAAGCCTTAAAAGGCAACTTGCTAGCCTAAAAATTAATTTAAAAGGGGGATTTAAGGGCAAAATATTCGTGAAAAATCATGGTAAATTACGGGACAAATATCGGACAGGCGAGGACTTTTTGGGGATTCTTGGGGGGGGGGGGGGGGCTTTTGGGATGATGAGGGAAACTTTTTCCTCTGACAAAGAAAATGTTTATTTTGGGCTCTTAATCCATTTAATTGATTAAACCCATTTACTTTACAACCTTTGCATTGTAACGATTTTTTCTACAAAAATCATATTTACATGATTTGCATCTCTGGTATATTCTGTTGGATATTATATTTGTGGTTGTGCATTTTATTTAAAACTTAATAATTAGGAAGATCCTGTGACCGCTCTGTCGTTAGTAACCTAACCTAACGGTGTATGACGTTATCCAGTGGTCCAATAATTATTAAGTGATTAAATTATTTATCCATCTCTACGAATATTTGATGCATGTGATGAAAATGTCTGATGAAAATGTTGATGAGCACAATATTTCTGCATGAATTGCTAAATGTGTTTTTTGGATCGGCCGTTTAGTCCCACAGTTCATTTCCCGCACTTTTCTTTTATTTTTGAGAGAAATTGTAGTGAGGAATTTATGTAAATGTCAAAGAAAGAAGACCAACTTCCATGGAGACGGATGCCACGCTTGAAGATGGAGATATCATATGGGACCCACGGGGTTTCCAAAGCTGTATTTTCATTTTCGTTAAGCTGCAAATTTGTATAATTTGGACTGTGGACTTTTTTGGACTCTTTCTTGTGGGACTGGCCGATCCACACATTTAGCTTTTCGTTAAATATTGCCTCCGCATGAAAATGTTTTCTCTGATTAATTATTAATTCATGCATGTTTGTGCTCTGCTAGATAAATGGTTAATATTGCAAGCGTTAATTTCGAAGTACTGGAAGCATCAGGTAGAAACTATCTAAGCTGGTAGCTAGATGTAAAGTTTCACATGCGGACAAAGTCCATCATCGCTGCTGTGACTGAAAAAGAAAATGTTAGCGATGTAGAGAAGGCGCAAACCATCATCTATATTCGCCGCCATGTGGACAAGACCTTAAAGGCTGTATACTTTACGGTCGAAGATCCACTTGAGCTATGGACTGCCCTTGAGGACATGTATAAACATCAGAAAGATGTTATACTCCCAAGGGCACGATATGAGTGGGAGAACATGAGACTACAGGACTTTAAGTCCATTGCTGAGTACAACTAAGCACTTTTTAGCATCACCTCACGCCTGAAGTTGTGTGGTGAAAAAGTCTCAGAAGATCGCACGCTGGAATAGACGTATACGTCCTTCCATGAAAAAGATGCGATACTCATGCAGCAATACCGTGAACGCAAGTTCACCAAGTATTCTGAGCTGCTGTCATGTTTACTCATGACCGAGCAAAACAGAGAGCTTCTCCTCGCCACTCACAATATGCGCCCTCCCGGCACTACCCCTCTACCAGAAGCTCACCATTCCTCTTCCTTAAAAAAAGAAGAAGAAGAGGGATAATAAAAGAAAAGAAAGACCAAAGAAGGGGGGTCAACAGAAAAAAAAAAGCCAAGGGCCATGAACAACAGCAGCGAAATAATGAAAGTAAGCGGAAGTTCACGAGGCACAGAAATAACAAAAATAGAAATGATATACCCCCACCCAAGAGGGAATGGGAAGACCAGTGCCAAAATTGTGGCATGAAAGGCCACTGGTCCAGAGTGTGCCGAACTCCGCATCATCTCCAGGATTTGTATAAAGAGAATAAGAAAAATAAAGCTGAAACAAACCTGATGACATCTGATGCTCCAGTTAAGTTTTTCAGCTGACGACTTCGAAAATAATGACATGCTTGACTAGCCTTTACTTTTATCTTAGCAAATTGTTTAGAACATCTCACGTTATGAGAGCTTTTGTATTACACAATCTGTTTTGATTGAAAAATTTTAGTAGACAATAAATGAATATGTCTATCTGAATATGCATGTGCCTTTATGTTTCATATTTTGAAACTGCTCTCATAAATAATTAGTAGACAATAAACACGTACGATCTCTTTCAATACAAAGCCCAATATCAGGGCTATATTGAAGATCCAGGGAATGCAACACTGTTGCCCCCAAACGACACAAAAATAAAGGATGCACTAATCCCTCCGAATTCTAAAAGAAACTTTCTAAGTTTCAAGGACATCCGTTTCAACGGATTCCACTTGGAAACAGCAAATGTAAATGAAAAAAAAATTACCGTATACAACGTCTCAAGAAAAAGGAGTAAAATCCACACTTGAACGTTTTGAGAGCCTTATAGGCCTCCACCATACGAAGATTCGGAGAAAGGAAGCAGAATTAAACGGAGCACCTGAAGTGCCCGACATCAGCCGAGTTTTTACTCCGGCATGATGGACTTGGCCACCCTGGATTTGTGATGATGCATCGCATCTTATCCTATGGGTATGACTTGAAGAACCAGAAGATTCTTCAGAAGGGAAAAAAATCTCTCGCATCCCTTACTATAAGGGAAAACCAATTGCAAGGCCATCTCCACGATAAGTTGAAAAAGAATCTCCACGCTTCCTCAAAAAGAATACAAGGAGATAGATGTGGATAAAATCCACCACCCCTAGTGGGCTATTTTAGTACTTCACTGTACTGATAAATGCATCCTCAGAATATTCGTACGTGTGTCTACTACAGACCCGCAACTTAGCTTTTCCAAAGCTATTGGCACAAAAATAAAAATATTGCGGGCACATTTCCCAGACAATAAAAAGTTGTAAATAAGTCTGGTTAATGTTGGGAAATATACCTCCCAGTCTTTTCAAGAGTACTGCCAATCAACAGGAATTGAAAATGAACATACAAGTGCCGCATGTTCATACCCAAAATGGGTCGGCAGAGTCACTGAAAAGTAGACTCCAATGGACTGAACGTCCATTAAATCCCGATTGCCTATGGATGCATGGGGACATGCAAACTCTGCATGCTGCATCGTAAATGAAAATAAGACCCTCTGGAGGTCAGAGTCTCCAATGCAACTTGCATATGGAATGCCACCGAACATTTCTCATCTGAGAATCTTCGGTCGCGCAGTCTTAAATCCCCATTGCACCACCAAAGAGGACCAAAACGGTACTCAACGTCGCCTAGGTATCCATGCAGGGTTTGACTCACCCTCACTTATAAGATACCTAGAACCCCAAACGGGGGACGCATTTAATGCACATCTTGAAGACTGTGATTTCGATGAGACGAGTTTCCCAAAAATAGGCCCAGATACTAGAAAATCTGGCGCGAAGAAAATTATAACGTGGGATACAAAAAGTTTGACCCACTATGATCCGGTAACAATACAATGTGTAGATGAGATCCCGAAGATCCTCCACATACAGAACACTGTTTACCAATTACCGGAATCATTTATTGACAACCAGAAGATTGTCAGATCACACATCCCTGCTGCAAAAACTCCAGCTAGGATTGACATCCCCGAGAATGGATGCAATCCACCAGCAGCAAAAGTGGCTGATCCTGAACAGAAAAGAGGCAGACCACTAGGCTCATAGGACAAGAAACTCCTGGAGACCTTAAGACAATACTACCACAGGACAATGAGCTCCTGTCCACACCATCACCCTTCCCGGAATCCACTGCAAAGGAATTGCCGGGAAAAAGTGAAATTAAGTAAATGTTGTACGTACTGGGGAGGTGTTGGACAGATAGAACATAAATTGTCGACAATGTATTCACGTATCATATTGCCATGTACATCGCAATGGCGATGATGTTTATAAATAATCGTTCCACACTCCGTTGCTAGAAGGCAAACGTAGAGATTGGCCAAACGTGGAACGTGGCAATAAAAGATGAGCTGGACTCACTTATGAAACGTGAAATGTTTGGACCTGAAGTCCAGACACCAAAAGGTGTCAAACCTGTGGATAAAACAAAGTATTGCAAACATAAGAAAAATAAATACAAAATCGTATGCTATACGGTACAACCTATAGCCCAAGGAAAATTTCGCTGAAACTAGGGATCGAACAAATTCAAATGAGCATGTCTCATAAATGATGCATCAGTCTCCCTAAGTTATCAAAAGCGAATACCTTACGATTTGGCGAAGGAAAATTTTGGATATGCTGTTATTGGATGTTGTGACGGCATACATTCGTGGATATCTTGTAAAGATAATTTCCACATTTCCTTAAAATGCTTGAATAGATTTCGGGACGTTTATTCAAGAAAAACAATAAGAATAATAATGTACAACCAAGAGAATCACTTGACAAGTCAATGATTCCTACTGAAGGTTGTCTTTGCATCTGTGCAAAGAACAGGATTAGAGATCTCAGTTGTAGACAACTAACATCTCATCGGATCTCCTGAAGAGAAAACCGAAATAAATGTACAAGCCTGACTTTTAAACATGAAATAAAAAGACCTAGGCAAATATAAAGTCATGGCTCATAGAATCCTGTTATAAACGCCCAGAAGTGCGTTGGAGAAATTAAAAGGACCATTGTCATCCAAAGTACACCTACGGCGGCATACTCAATGGATGTACAAAAAAGAACCCTTCCGATCGCTGGAAGAGGTGGAGGATATAACTGGTCCCAAAGTCCCTTACCTAAGTGCAATCAGGCACTCCTGGCTAACTGCATGCGTCCCGATACAGCAATTGCAGTAAACTCATTAGCCAGAGATAGTTGGCACCTAAAAAGGGCCATTAGACCGGAGTTAAGCCTTCTGCGCTTCCTTCAAGGGTCAAAAGATTCGGGCTTACAAAATGAAGTATCATCCTCCAATGTTCATGCAAATGCAGGTTTCAGGTCCAGTCCTTATGCTGAGAAATCACAGAACGGGTACCCACAGTGGGATGGCCATCCCCTGCAGATCTGCAAAGCAATTTATGAAGGCGATATCTTCCTATCATTCCGAGATCCTCACCACACTAATGGTGTACTTGAGGGCGCCTGCTGGTACATCACATCCCAATGACGATTGGGATAGAAGCTGGTATTGTGGAGCTAACCACAATAGTCTGAAGACATCATCAGAGGTGACGATACTTAGCACACCTCTCCAGAGTTTCTGGATTCAGCAGCTACTTAATTGCAATAACTTTGTAATGTGTGTACATCTTCGGAATATTGTAAATAGGAGTGATGAGATAAGCCTAAGAGATCTGAAAGCCTAAGAGCTTTTACAGATCAGGGGGAGTTGAGGGAATTTGTACTCTTTTCCCTTAGCTATGGTTTTTCCCACTGGGTTTTCCATAGCCAAAGGTTTTAACGAGGCAAATCACATCAACTCTGGATCCTGAAGTATCCACCCCTCTGTGACGCTCAGAATCCAGAAGTATTCATGAGCAGAGTCACTTGTACAAATCAGGGGGAGTTAAAGAGCATTTGTACTCTTTTCCCTTAACTATGGTTTCTCCCACTGGGTTTTCCATAGCTAAAGGTTTTAACGAGGCAAACCTCACCAACTCAGGATCCTGAAGTATCCACCTCATGTGAGACTCTTATTACGCTCAGAATCCTGAAGTACTCTTGAGCAGAGTCCACACCTATGGCTGGATAAGGGGGAGTGTTGTGAATGGAAATAACCAGAGTCGGTTAGGATTGCGCGTATCTTAGAGATACGCCCATATCTATGTATTCGATGTATCTACTCTCCTACCATGCCTATAAATAAAGGGCTGGGGGTTCCTCCCCCAGTAGTTGATTCATAACAATACACATAATATATAATATTTATACATAGTATAAAAATTTTTAATGACATATATTTTTTAAAATCATATTATTTTATAACAAAATTACAAATAGATAGTTTTTTGTAAGTAGATAGAAATTTAAAAATTAAGAAAAAGTAACTTGTTTTATTGCTAAATAGATACATTATTTCCATTGGACAGAAACATATTTAAGCCCAAAATTCTCAAAGGTCCTGGGTTGAACCTCTAAATTTTTTTGAGAGTGAGCCTTAAGTCGGCCAGCCTTACCCTCTCATACAATGGCAAAAAAAGAACTCTAATACAACGTAAGCAATGAAAATCACTCATTTTGTGTCTCTTTTCGTCGGAATCTTCGGAAAGGTCCTTTTTATCCTACGAGCAATTTTTTGCATGAAACCAATCCTTCGCAAAAACTGCAACTTCAACTATGTCTTCCTTCAACCTTGATCTCTTGTCACTTAGAACACGACCACATGCACTAAAAGTAGACTCCGAAGCAACGGTAGATATAGGGACTGCAAACAAACCACGAGCCATGATGACAAGAATTGGATACCGAGATTCATACCCTTTCCTCCAGGCAAGAGTATCAAAATTCTCATCTTCCATTTCTGCATCAGTAAAAGGAAACGGATTTGCTAAATACTTAGACAGTTCACTAGAAGAACTATCTGCCTCTAATGTTTTTTGTTTTTTCTTCCTAAAATATGTCAGATCCTACTCGAAGAAGAAGAAATAGTGGGCACAAAAGAAGTATATGAAGACCGACTGAATCTAGTCTCGTTTGTTGCAAAGAGGGGTTCTTAGGCTATTTTTAAACGTATCTACAGGTTCAGCAAAGGGAAATCTCATGTTTTCATAATACGTTTCTATTAACCCAATTACAATCTCCTCCTTAACACGTGGATTAAAAAACTTAGCTAAAGAGTACAACATATGAACATGAGTCCAATAATTAGCTAGTTTTATCTTCATGTCTTGTATCATAGGAAGAAGAGCAGTGTTAGGGTCCACATGGTCTCTATACTTTACTAAAACTTCAGAAATTAAAACTAATTATTCTTAGCCTAAAATGATGTTGGTTAGTACGCCCCTGAAAGTTTATTTGTCGAGGTAAAAAATATCTCAAAAATTCATGAAGATGTTCTAAGTTCTCCACTCGTATTCACTAATGTCGTAGTACACGTCACATGCGAGGTGTGTACTCGCAAAATCAGTAAGCTGTTCTCTATTCTTTAGCATGTAACACATCATCAGAAGCATTGAATTCCACCTATATTGAACACTAAATCTAAAGGCTAGGTACAGTCTTTGGCTAGCACGACACAGTTGTTTCTACTGCTGTCTACTAGTGCCAAAAGTATAGATCAATAACATGAGGTTCCTAATTTTTTCTAAAATAAACCAAAGCAATTTTAAGTCCACCTTGAACTATCAAGTTCAAGACGTGACATGCACAACGTTGATGAAACAACAACCCATCCAGGTCAAGGTTCAAATTTCTTTTTTAAAAAGCAATTGCATTAGTGTTGTTAAACGCATTATCAAAAGTAAATGAGATTTTTTTCTCAGAAATATTAAAATCATGAGTAATAGACATTATTAAAGAAGAAATAACACTACTAATATGAGCATGCTCTAACATTCTAAATCATATAATTATCTTGTTAAGCGTGTAAACATGATCAACATTATGGGATGTAACATATAAATAGGATGCGCTCCATTTTGTTGTCCATATGTCTGTTGTTAAAGCTATTCTAGAATTTAAGTTGACAAAAGTTTGCAGCAATGTAGCTTTCCCTACTTGAAAATTACATAGCATTTCTTCGAAGAGCGTTTCTAGGGACTCTTCTAAATGCAGGGTTAATTGCCACTTGGTTAAACCGTTCTACTTCGGGGCTTTTCCCATAACTAAATGGTAATTCTAGGCATAAAACGAATCTAACCATCTATTTTCTCATTGTCTCAATAGAATATAAGAAATTAGATAGAGATAAAGAAGATGCAGATACGTTTAAAGTGGTCTGTTTAAAATCTTTTTTTGGTGATATTCTATGTGTCTCTTAAGGTGTGTTGTGTCTTCAGAAGATTTGCAATTAAAATTTTCTCTACATATTTTGAAAAACGCATGCTCGCTGGTTTTTCCAGGGACAGCTTCAATCGTAAAGTGCTACTAAACAGCAGGTTTTCATGGTCTGGGTTAGGGTTTTTGTGTAGAAGGAACAACATGATTAATAGGTTGTGCAGGAGTAAAAGCATGTACATAAGAAGTTTGTGCAAAAGTTGTATAAGCTGGTGTATCGAATACTACTGGGTTAGGATTATTAGTATCTAACCAGTCGTGTGTTTTAGTTTGTGACATATTAGTATAGTCTGGTGTTTCTATAGGGTTGCATAATATTCTCGTAAAATTATCATATTTCTTAGTGTTACTAAAGTGCATGCTAATGCTCATACGGTCATTTGGTCTAGCCATTATGCTAATATATAAATAAAATTAAATCTAAAGGAACCTGATTGCAAGGTTGCGACTTGCGAGTGGTGTAATTAAAGAGCAGACGTAGCTTAAGAGCGGAGTGAGCTTGCTAATTGACAGAGAGTTGAGAGCGAACATAGATTTTTAGTTGAGACTTGAGAGGCCGCATTGACAGAGAGCAAAATAACTCACTTGTTGTATAAACAGAGAGGTCTTTTGATTCCACAATTGCTGCTTCTACAAAATCAAATTTTGGTTTCAATCTTATCAAAACGTTCTCAAGACTACTACAAAAGGGACCTTTAACAGCGCTTAAATAAGGTCTTTAATAGCGCTTCTTTGCGCTGTCTATGTCGCCGCTGCTAAAGGGGGGCGGGTTTTAATAGCGCTTTAAGATCCCCTTTAACAGTGCTTGTTAGTACAAGCACTGTTAAAGGGTGGCCTTTAACGGCGCTTGTACTAACAAGCGCTGTTAAAGGGGAGCCTTTAACGGCGCTTGTACTAACAAGCACTTTTAAAGGCCCCCCTTTAACAGCGCTTGTTAGTACAAGCGCCGTTAAAGGGGGGCCTTTAACAGCGCTTGTTATTACAAGCTCCGTTAAAGGGGGGCCTTTAACAGCGCTTGTTAGTACAAGCGCCGTTAAAGGGGGCCTTTAACTGTTAAAGGAGAGCCTTTAACAGCGCTTCTTTAGTACAAGCGCTGTTAAAGGCCCCATTTAACAGTGCTTGTTAGTACAAACACTATTAAAGGTGGGCCTTTAACAGCGCTTGTACTAAAGAAGCGCTGTTAAAGGTTGACCTTGCACATCGCTTGTACTAAACAAGCACTGTTAAAGGGTCCAATAGACATCACTTTTTTAGTACAAGTGTTGTCTATGGTGGACCTTTAATAGCGCTTGTAATAAAGAAGCGCCGTCTATTGGGACTTTTAACAGCGCTTGTTTCAATTCATTTTATTATTTCTCCTACGTTTTATATTTAAATAAATCCATGTAATGTTCAGAATGTTTCAATAAACCACCAATAACATTAAATTACTAGAAACAATCATTGCAAGAAACAATCAAATTAAATTGCTTTTAATATTCAACAATCAAGCACCAAATCAAAAAACTATTCGCGATTATCGCGAAGAAAAAGCTCGAGAAGCCAGGTATATATCATGGTATCCCGATAAAAATAAAATTAAAGCACAAAGACTAACTAAGCACAAAGTCCATGTCTCCGGCGATCACATTGTCGGCGATCTTCCCCTCTGCGCCCATCTCAATTGGGACTACGATGCCCTCGTCCTTTACTCCGGCGCCGCCGAGCTTGTTCCTCAGCTGGGAGATCCGGTCCGTGAGCTCGGCTACCTTGATGTTGTAGGGCTCTGTTAGGGTTTCTATCATGCATAACTACTTTATACGCAGCGGAAAATAGAAACCTACCAAGATCCATGTGTTTCTAATTGATTCGAATCGATTACTAACCTTTGTGACGATCTGAATCCGTTGGACTACAGGTGATGCTCTACGAACGACCACCCTCAACTGGTATCCACACACGAACATCACGAACATCATGAACTAGCACTTGCGAGGGTGCTAGCTCCTTTGCCGCAACTAGGGTTTCTCTCGCTCTTTGTTTTTCTCAAAAACGGAGGAGATCGATTGAAAAATGTAAAACTGAAAATCGTGATTCTATATCTTATATAAAATCCTACGTTAACCCCTGAACAACATTCAGTTACGCGACGCTATCTTAGGGATAAGAATCCCACGTTAACTCATTAACGTATTTAAGTTAAGCGGCGATATCTTAGGGATAATATCTTAACGAGATACGATATCTGACAGGTAAGATATTTCACCTTATTACGAATTTCAAATCATATTCGAAATCATGTTTAAACCCTATCCTATCCATTTCGTTCTTTGTGTGCGACCCAATATGCTCATATTAAATTGGCAGTGGGCCTAATCTTCATTAGAAGCCCACAAGTCATAATTGGTCTCTAGCAAGACATTATGACTACCCAATTAATATGAATATCGTTAGTCCGATATTAACCTAACCAATAAAACATGTCATAATCCTTTTGTCACACGATATCTTATTTGAACATAAGTCATGGGCAGTGTCATACTTATATTGATCAAACATTTAATTTCTCGCTTTCTAAGTAAACTGATAAAATCAAATGACATTCATTTTAGCACGGCCATGCATTTATCAGTCCTACTTATTGAGGGGCCCATTAGATATCTCTCTCATAAGAGAGAGACAAATTCCATCTTGTTCATTCACTTTCCTCTGCATAATTCACATCATGTTCAATCATAACCTTTATGATTATTTGATTAAAGATAACGTTTGGTTATGTCAAAACATGATGTTTCTTATGTAGGAATCGGTGATGATATCAGGTCTAAGGATTCTATGACATAACTATTATGAGATCATTTATGACACTAATCCATGTAATGATCTCATAGCGAGTCTATCCAGTACATGTTCTCCAACAAGTACCTATAAGTTTGATTTGTATCATCATACGTATAATTATCTCATAATTATCAACCAAACCCATACTAGTCTTAATTCATTATTAAACCTTTAACGACGAATGACTAGGGATGCTTAGAATAACAAAAAAAAAGCTATTCAAATATAATTATAAAGAAACATGCAAGCAATATAATAATAACAAGAAGAGAAAAATTTTATTAATGAAAATGACATAACATAAAGGTCCAAATATTTGGCCTAGGGCAAAAACACTAACAGGCTCGACCCTCTGCTTTCTGATACAACAGTGCGCGGATGACTGCGTCTTGACCCGCTTCCAGCCCTAACAGACCTGCTACCAGCTGCCCACAGTTGAAAAATATTGTGATTACAATGTTGGAATATTATAAGAAAAGTTATGACTAGGGTCTTACATACCCTTTTGATCTGAGGACTCTCCAGGTTGGGGTTTGCTCCCACATACCCAGTGAGCCCAATATAAGGAACGATGTAAGAGGCTATCAAGTAATTGATACTGTTGGCATAGGGATCAAACTGAGGTTCCAATTTATAGCCCATGGCGTTGTCGATGATCCTCCCAAAGTTGTTCGGTGTCAGATCCAACAATGGTCTCGGAAATTCTCTCACCGTACTCTGGATCGCCCTACACACGGGCACAAAAGGTGCAATAAATTCAACGTAAAACCATCAGCAAAAACCCCAAGAATGACGTGTAGGGATCGTATAACCCTTGCAATACTAACAACACACACTAGAGTGGGGGGGGGTGAATAGTGTAATGGCAATAAAATTGTCCAAATAAAATTTAACTTGCAAATGCGGAATTATAAATGCAAGAGGAATTAAATGGCACAATCAATCCAAACGCAAACACAAAGAATTACCCTGGTTCCCCAAACTTGGGTACATCCAGCCACACCAATATTCACTATATTCCCACACAGAGAAGTGAATACAAATCCCACAAAGAGATACCCCACAAAGAGGATTTATGCCCTACACAAGGACCCAACCAATCCTACACAAGGATCAAGATTCCCACACAGAGAATCACTAACTCCCACTCAGAGAATTAGGGTTAGCCCTACACTAGGACACACGAACTCCCACAAAGAGAGTTAATTCCCACAAAGAGAATTCCCAAGTCCCACAAAGAGACAACCTCTCACAAAGAGAGAGACTCCCACAAAGAGAGTGTCCTAATCCCACAAAGAGAAATAGGAAAGCAATTTACACCCTGTAAAGTAAATACTCTTACCTATGCCTTGAGATGCTTACTCATGAATGAATGCAAGGCATGAAAGAGGATCTCCAAGTGTTGGAATATGCTTGAGAGCACTTGGATGATTTCCCTTGAGCTGGACTTCAATGCATGAAGAAAGATGAATGCTCAATAGAGGGAAATGAGGGAGCTTGAGAGTGGCTTATTGATCTCTTGAGATTTTCTATAGAATTAAGAGTTTATCAAATATTGTCAAGTGTTCTCAAGAATGGCAGCACACTCATATATATATATATGAATCCTATATCAAGCCCAAAAACCCAAAGAAACAGCCAGAAAAACAAATCTGCAACGGCTAGAAACTGGGTGAAACGACAGGAACAGTCGACTGATGATCATAAGACAGTCGACTGATCAACGGCTAGAAATTATCCAACGGCTATAATCTGAGCCAGGACAGTCGACTGACGAAGTCAATACAGTCGACTGACAAACAGGATATGTGCTTGTTAATCCTTCAGCAGACGACTGCTACAGGGGATGGATCGAAACAGAAAGCTGCACTCTTTCTCCAATTCTTCGCACAGGCGACTGGTGTTAATACTATAGTCGACTGTCGAATAGTCAGGCGGCTGTATAATCTTCATCAGTCGACTACTGTAAAGTATGGAGAGAAGACAGAGAGATGCAGAGATTGCACTTACGCTAGACAGGTGACTGTTGACCAAATCTCAGGCGACTGTAAATATACAGGCGACTGGGAACTGATTGACAGGCGACTGAGCGTAAAGCTCAAGTTTGAGTCAATAGAAATGTTGACTTGAGCAGTGCATATCAGGCGACTGTAGAAGGATCTACAGGCGACTGGAAATCACCCAGTCGACTGTGTTTCCCTCAACAGGCGACTGACAGAAGAAGTGAACCTATTGGGTTTGATTCTATGATAATCCTAAGGTTCACTAAGATGGTTAAATGCATGAGCATGAATGAGTAAACTATCTAGCAAGACATTACATCAACCCTAGACTCAAAAGAGAGAGAAATCAATAAAGTAAATTACATGAATTACAATGCTGTCAAAAGAGTCTAAGTCTTCAATCTTGATGCCTTGATTGCTCTCCATCATCTCCAAGCTTTGGCACTCCTTAAGTCCAAACATTGGCCCTTCTTCACATGATGTCCATCCTTACACCAAGTGATTAGTCTCCAAGAAAGATATCCTTGAAATAAACTGAGAGACTAAAACATAAGATTCATTAGCAACAACATAATGTTGTGATCATCATCAAAATAAGATTGGTATGAAACACCAATACTCAACAATCTCCCCCTTTTTGATGATGACACACATTATGTAAATTATAAAGAATTAAAGCACAAGGCTAATGATCTACCCCTACTTATATGCACCAATTAAAGAATGAGCTACACTAAGGTAAATACTCATAAACCAATAACAACATGGTGACATATAATAGGCATGGATTACATAAACCAATTGCAAAGTATAAAATCATGCAAACAAGAATGGTTTATCAAATCCCATATATCTCTTCCCTATAGAGATATATCTCCCCATATTCATATGTATATATATCTCTCCCCCTATAGATATGATCACATAATGCATATACCTCTCCCCCTTGACATCTTCAAAAAGGTGGACATCAAAAACATCCCCCTTTATTATCTTAACCAAGATGTGACAATATGCAAGAAAAGAAAGATATGTATGATACCAAATATAAAATTTAGTGGGTATCAATTCACTACCCCATGCTCCCCCTAGATCATAGAAATGGTCAACTTTTGACTTCTAGGATCTAATACCATTTAATTAATGGAGCCATGGGCCATAAGTGTATCAAAGCAATAGATATGGAAAAATCAAACTTCAAAGATACACATGAATATTGCCAAAAAAATGAGCTATGAAACAAGTTGGCAATAAACAAGAGGTTTGGTTTGAGACCCAAAATAACTAATGATCTCAAAACAAAAACCTCCGAAATGAGAGTTAAAATATGTCTTACAATAATTTAAACATACATTATATTAACTCCCCCACTGACATACACATGGATCATGCATGTATGTCAATAACCCCAAGGTCCCAATTTTCATGAAAAGAAATAAATTTGAAAAATATTTTCAACATCATGAAACACACACAATCAATGGGTATGCATAAAATAAACATAGAAGCATAATACCCATGCAAAATGCAAATGTGTGAGGAACCTAAACATTAGGTAACCAAACCCAAGAGGAGTTTGATTTCCTAACATAATCACACGAGGTGATCACATCCCTAACTAGAGAGTTGATGTAACTATCTCTCTCTTGCACACTAGCCTTAGTGGGAATCCATAATCTCAAGGATTTCCTAGGCAAAGGTTTTGCCTTAGCAAGAGGGAAGGATGTGGCATGCTTAGGTGTAGAAACAAGTTTCTTAGCATGCAAAGAATGAGGATTTTGCTTCTTAGCAAAAAATGAAGATTCTTCATTCTTCCTCATCACCTTGTGATCTACATGCTTCTTGTGAGTGTTATTGTTGTACAAGAGAGCATAGTGATTCTTCTTAGGTGCTTTAGCAATATTTCTTGAATTTGCACCAAAGGAAGAATTAGAGGTGGGTTTGGGAACCACATTTTGAACATAACCCAAACCTCCTCTATGATTTACCGGATGTTGTTTTTCCAACAAATCGTGGTATGAATCCCTAGAATACACAAAGCTTATGAGCTTCCGGGATTTCTCTTCACATTTCAACGTAAGTTGTTGAATGTGAGCATCTAAGCTAAGGTTTTGAGCAATGAGATTTTCATTAGAAATGCTCAATTCCTTAACTTGAGAAAGAAGTGCGTCTCTCTCACACGTGTCATAAACATGCCTTTCATCATGAATATTTATACTCGATGATTCTAACTCATGCACCCTACTCATAGAATTATCAAGTTTAGCTTTCATTTTATCATATGAATCGATGCACTTACTAGCCAAATTGGAGGCCACATTTAGGCAGTATTCAAGCACCTCATAGGATGGTTTTTCCTCCTTGGCTTCCTCGTCACTATCCTCCTTGTTTGAGCTTGACGAAGACTCTTCCCCATTAGCCATAAAACAACTTTCTTCTTTGGAGTTGTGCCATGTCTCTATCTCTTCATCGCTAGAGTTAGATGAAGTTGATGAAGAATCATCAAAAGCAACGAAACACCTTTGATCGTGCTCCTTGTCATCCTCTTCTTCATCATTAGATGTGTCCCCATCGGAATCATCAAATGTGCCAATAAGTCCCTTCTTTTGGTTCTTGACCTCGGACTTGGCTTTCCAATGTTTCTTCTCTTTACCCTTACCGGTATCTATGTAGAGTTTGGAAGGGCACTCGGTAGCCATATGACCTATTCCACTGCAGTTGAAACAAACCAACTTGTTAGACTGTGAAACCAACTTTGAAGAAGACATACCTTAATTTTCCTTGAGGAATGCCTTGAAATTCTTGAATTGCTTGGCAAGCTCAATGTAGTCATCGTCACTAAGGACTTCTTCTTCACCACTTGGAGCTTCTTGTTGGAACTTCTTTTTCCACTTGAAAGACTCCTTCTCACCATGCAGAGCAACGCCCTTTTTCTTCACGGGCTTGGTTGACTGAGTCTCTTCCTTATGTTGAAGTAGCACTTCATGAGAGATCTCCAAAGTATGCCAAATACTGTTGACCGATTTGCACATGGAGATGCGATCGAACTCATCCGGAGTGAGGGCACAGTGGAGAACACACATAGCCCTAGCATTGACTTTGATCAATTCCTTCTCCGCTTTAGTTCTCAAGGCCGCGGGAGTAGAAGGCTCCTCGAAGGGAGACTCCGTTATGTCCCAAAGGTCGTGACTCTTTAAGTAGACCATCATCCTGATCTTCCAACTCGGATAGTTGGATCCGTTGAAGAGCGGGGGTCGAACGGTAGAGAGACCTTCTTCATGAGGCGTGGAAGTAGGGTTGAATGCCATCGTTGCAGTATGCTTTAGCCTCGCTCTGATACCAATTGTAGGGATCGTCTAACCCTTGCAATACTAACAACACACACTAGAGGGGAGGTGAATAGTGTAATGGCAATAAAATTGTCCAAATAAAATTTAACTTGCAAATGCGGAATTATAAATGCAAGAGGAAGTGAATGGCACAATCAATCCAAACGCAAACACAAAGAATTACCCTGGTTTCCCAAACTTGGGTACATCCAGCCACACCAATATTCACTATATTCCCACACAGAGAAGTGAATACAAATCCCACAAAGAGATACCCCACAAAGAGGATTTATACCCTACACAAGGACCCAACCAATCCTACACAAGGATCAAGATTCCCACACAGAGAATCACTAACTCCCACTCAGAGAATTAGGGTTAGCCCTACACTAGGACACACGAACTCCCACAAAGAGAGTTAATTCCCACAAAGAGAATTCCCAAGTCCCACAAAGAGACAACCTCTCACAAAGAGAGAGACTCCCACAAAGAGAGTGTCCTAATCCCACAAAGAGAAATAGGAAAGCAATTTACACCCTGTAAAGTAAATACTCTTACCTATGCCTTGAGATGCTTACTCATGAATGAATGCAAGGCATGGAAGAGGATCTCCAAGTGTTGGAATATGCTTGAGAGCACTTGGATGATTTCCCTTGAGCTGGACTTCAATGCATGAAGAAAGATGAATGCTCAATAGAGGGAAATGAGGGAGCTTGAGAGTGGCTTATTGATCTCTTGAAATTTTCTATAGAATCAAGAGTTTATCAAATATTGTCAAGTGTTCTCAAGAATGGCAGCACACTCATATATATAGGAATCCTATATCAAGCCCAAAAACCCAAAGAAACAGCCAGAAAAACAAATCTACAACGGCTAGAAACTGGGTGAAAACGACAGGAACAGTCGACTGATGATCATAAGACAGTCGACTGATCAACGACTAGAAATTATCCAACGGCTATAATCTGAGCCAGGACAGTCGACTGACGAAGACAATACAGTCGACTGACAAACAGGACAGGCGCATGTTAATCCTTCAGCAAACGACTGCTGCAGGGGATGGATCGAAACAGAGAGTTGCACTCTTTCTCCAATTCTTCGCACAGGCGATTGGTGTTAATACTATAGTCGACTGTCGAATAGTCAGGCGACTGTATAATCTTCATCAGTCGACTACTGTAAAGTATGGAGAGAAGACAGAGAGATGCAGAGATTGCACTTACGCTAGACAGTTGACTGTTGACCAAATCTCAGGTGACTGTAAATATACAGGCGACTGGGAACTGATTAACAGGCGACTGAGCGTAAAGCTCAAGTTTGAGTCAATAGAAATGTTGACTTGAGCAGCGCATATCAGGCGACTGTAGAAGGATCTACAGGCGACTGGAAATCACCCAGTCGACTGTGTTTTCCTCAACATGCGTCTGACAGAAGAAGTGAACCTATTGGGTTTGATTCTATGATAATCCTAAGGTTCACTAAGATGGTTAAATGCATGAGCATGAATGAGTAAACCATCTAGCAAGGCATTACATCAACCCTAGACTCAAAAGAGAGAGAAAGCAATAAAGTAAATTACATGAATTACAATGCTTTCAAAAGAGTCTAAGTCTTCAATCTTGATGCCTTGATTGCTCTCATCATCTCCAAGCTTTGGCACTCCTTGAGTCCAAACATTGGCCCTTCTTCACATGATGTCCATCCTTACACCAAGTGATTAGTCTCCAAGAAAGATATCCTTGAAATAAACTGAGAGACTAAAATATAAGATTCATTAGCAACAACATAATATTGTGATCATCATCAAAATAAGATTGGTATGAAACACCAATACTCAACATGACGCAGATCTAAACACAATGTTACAAAAACGAGTCGTATATAAACAACGCGCAAGGGGAAGTAATAGAAGAACTAGCTTGATTACCCAGTTAGCGAACCAAGATAGGCTGAACCTTCTCAGCTTGTAAATGTTGAGCCACATCACACATAGAAGATGCGAAAAAAATACGAACATATTTTAGCTTAATTTCCTCGCAAAAAAATCGCCTAGTTGATGATGATCTGTTTACTTACAAAGTATGTCATTGGCGTGAACGCAAACCCCCTGAAGAAACTAAGTAGCTCTCCGAAGAAGGGGAAGGTCATCCCGACGAACATTGTGAATGCTGCATTGCGTAGAGTATGTGTATGTATGTCAGTATATATGTTTTCTTCTTCGATGGAAATACGAATAAATGTTCGAGGAAAGAATCATTACCGACATATAAGCTACGAAAAATCAGACGTAGAGTAAAGCTACTAGTTCACCTTGCAATTTCAGAATGAAGTGCAGAATTATACTCACCCTGCTCTATCTCCCACCTCAGCTTGGCCGCAACTGCATCTTCATCAGGCACATAGTCCTACAATTAATATATGTTATCTCAGCGAGGGAAGAGAGTAATAACATGTTAACTACTACTACCACCAGAGACAAACCACAATCTTTAAGATGTGCGTATGTATCCAATGGACCTGAACATCAACAACACAATCTTTAAGGGGCAATAACATGTTAACTCGAAACAATAACCATACGCAGCGCAATGATCGATCATACGTACCAGAGAGTTTTTGGGCTTCTCATAGTACCACCCATTCACAAAAGCAGCAAGGATGCCTTGTGCTGCCATAACGAAGACGAGCATCGCATTCATGCAGATCCACTCGAGGAACAGGAATGGAATTCGCAAGCCCCACGCATCGATCTGCACATCATATGAGCGATTGAAAGAAATTTAATTGGTATTTGATATCTAAATAGGAGAGTTAATTGCCTACCAATACGTAAAAGGACAAGAAGACAATTCCTGCTGCCCTGGCCATGAAGCAAACGTAGCTGAATCTGCAGAGTTGCTTGTTGAGAGGAATGGCTACAGAGAACAGAAACAAGAAATTTCGCAGTGTTGCTTACTAGCGAAATGTGCAAATTGTGCAAAAGTCGAATCTTATACCATCTGTGAAATGAAGAATGATGGCGATGACAAGCAAACCAGTCCCCATTAGCACCCAGTGCTTGAGTCTCTCCACACGACCCTACGGAGAATCATCGTATAAGATTGACCCACCATCCAGAAAAAATACCTATCAGGTAAACCATCTATAAGATAGAAATCTTTTGCACAAAAAAGCACATGCATAGAGATATTTAGCCAGCTTCCGAAGACAGGTTCTGCATAGCCAAGTAAACGGCGTAATATGCATTTATCCTTATAGTAATATGCATTTATCCTTATAGTTGAATAACTAATACAACTCACTTGATGTACTTACAATATAATAAATAGTAGTCTAACAAAGGTGATGAATATTGTGACAAATTTATTTTTAACAAGTAAAAATACATATTGGATCTTTTTATATAAACTGTTGTTATTTATATAAAAGACAACAGAAACCACTGCTGAACTAAAAATAACAAATTAATAACAGTGTTTGATGTGGTTTTTATAAAGAACGGAAGTGTACCCGTATAGAAACTCAACTGGATTATGCCCTGAAAGCAGAAAAAATAAAATAAAAAAATTTTGCATAATCAAGATAAAATGAATCTCAAATAACTAACATATGAAGGTTTTGACCATGGGTGATAAACTTACATGCACCTAGGAACTTCAATTGGAAAAGGAACGTACATACTTGGCTAAAATTCAGTATACAGAATATTAAAACTAAAAGACTCATAGCTAAGCAATAGAATTAGTGGTGTACATATGTTTTCCTTCTGGTGAAATTCCTTAGTGAATTCTACAAATTTTAAGACATTAAAACTGAGTAGAATTCGAAAAAAAATACCAGCAAGCTATTGAGAACACCCAAAGTTGCAGACACAAGAAATGTGCAAGACAAAATGCTCTCCAACAGAGTTGGTATAACAGCAGGAAGGCACGCCAACCGAAGATGATATGAGGATAAGAAAAATCCTATTAGAAGATAAGCGAATATTTTGCACCAAAGACAGCACACACATCACCAATAAATACAAATGTCCCACCACATGTAGCTGATCTGTCATCAGAAATCTCAGAACCAGTTGATGTAGTATTCCTTAGCTGTAGGCATTCTGGTGAATTAGGGATCGAATATGAGATTTCCACCCATCATATTCCAGGGATCTGAACCGGCGCCATGCAGAATTCGCACTGTCAAGTTCGTTTACAAAATTAGTATTAATTAAAAGAGTCTGAACATAATAGAATACAATACGAGAAGTGTGTTATCGAGCTCATCCAGACTTCAAATGATAGCAGGAAACCACTTTGCCTCAAAATCTATTAGGTTGTGGATCAACATGGTATATCAGTCAGACAACCACATGAACGACAATCATACTAAGGATGAAATACAATCATACTGCGGATGAATTCAGGGGAGATGGAGGCAGTTTTAAAGTCAGCATAGAGACCCTTACCAAACTATCTCATTCAATCCGATAATATGTTATTCTAGGTAGGCGCTACATCAGCGGACCTCTAAAGAAAGCACTTCCACTGCACGTAAGGACAAGATTGTATCCATGTTAATCCGAATGCATCCACTATGGATGGACAGGGGGACTGACACTAGCAGCTATTGAGTGGAGGACATCGCCTGAGTAGCGACTGTGATTCCTAAAGTGCATCCCAAAGGCTTCTAACACACAAGCAAATCATGATTACACAAGAAAAGAGATGAATAAATATACAACTTTTTATCAAAATCAATCAACGAATCACTGACTCAAATTGCACAAAATCTTTAAATTTGATGGAGAAATGGAGATACCTTCAAACGACGTCAGCTTGGGACATCGTCGGCGATCAAAATCGTATTTTGATTTCATTGACCCATAATAAATTCATGACGAGTGAAGAGATGATAAAAATGGGGGGAAACTGAGAATTTTTTTGTAGGCAAGCTTCTCAAGAATTTCACGTTCTCTTTCTGTCGAAGGAAGTGCAAGGAGACTGCAAGTTGGCCTTCGGTTGAGGAATTTCTGCAAACATGGAGTGGGCGAAAGATTAGATAGCAAAACGGACAGAAATTTGTGAAAAACAAGGAAAGATGGAAAGAGAGGGATATACTTAACTTTGATCAATGAAGCCATATAGCATCAAATGATCTATACCAAGTTCATGAGAGAGAAATTAACAATGCAGGTCTGACATAAAATTTACAATGTGAGTCTCAAGCTTGATTAACGGTCCAACAATGAGCATTTTCCATTACTGTTCCACACAAAATTATAATAGCTTTGCAAGATGAGATGCAAAAATTAGCCCAAAATCAATAAGCCTTAATCATCTGCACCAAGAAAAAGAGTTCAAATGCAGAATATATATTTTTTTCAAAACAAAATTGTCACAGGAGCATCATTACCCTCTCTAGTAAATTTATACATCAAAAGTTCCCTGCAAGCTTTAATAAAAGCTGATGTTCCATGGCGTCAAAGATGAAGCATTGATTGAAATAAAGATAAAGATCAACTAATCTCAATCAGTTGTTAAAGCATCCAAAGAAAAGCACATAATGAACAAATCAATGAAGGATTAATCCCATAATGAGAACTTGCAATTTTCAAATCCATGAGCCCATCAAAAGGTTGATAGGTCGCTAATCCGCCAATACTCAAACCCCCACTTTTCTCATCCATCATCGACTTTGCCAAATTCCGATCCAGCCAATCCCGTATCAGATCCAACGACAGCCGCTCTAAACGAATAATAAACCCTAACAATCTTCACAACAAAGGAACAAATCTTGACGAATCGAACAGCTGAGAGACTTGGCTACATGATTCTCTGCGACGCCAAGCTGAATAATCCCGTCGCGATTCGAGACGGGATCGTACGGATCCTCAAGGCACCGCCTCATCCCATCGTAGTATGGCGAATCAGAGGAGATGAGGGCGGAGGTGGCGCGTGAGGAGATGGGAGCGGGGGCAAGGGGGCCACGTGGCGAGAGATTGGATCGGGACTGGGTACGAGGGAGCTCCGAGAGATTGTCCGATGATGAAGGGGACGGAGATGAGCTTTTGCGAGTTTTGAGGTACAGCTGAAAGACGAAGATGGGTTGATGGGGGGAATACGAGTTCATTGGCCCTGCTGGCACGGCGGCAGAGGGGAGCGGTAGAGGAAGACGGAGATGGCACCGGTGAGGAGGACGCTGGTGAAGACCTAGAGAGGGGAGGTGAGAAGGAGAATGATGAAGATCAGAACATTTGGCAATGAAAAAGATTAAAACATTTGGGAAGCCCGCGTTAGCGAAATTTTTTGGGGAAAAATTTTCTGATCTTTAACAGCGTTTCCAGAAAAAAGCGCTGTCTATCATCTGACCTTTAACAGCGCTTGCAGAAAGAAGCGATGTCTATCATTTGACCTTTTAACAGCGCTTGCAGAAAGAATCGCTGTGTATTATCAGTGTCTCTAATAAACATCGCTTGCAGAAAGAAGCGCGGTCTATTATCCGACCTTTAACAGCGCTTGCAGAAAGAAGCGATGTCTATTATCCGACTTTTAGCAGCGCTTGCAGAAAGAAACGCTGTCTATTATAAGTGCCTCTAACTCACAGCGCTTATAATTGGCAAGCGCTGTTAAAGGTGTGCTATTAAAGGTTCATTTTGTAGTAGTGCAACTATCTTTTGTTCAGCAAGATCTTCATCCAATGACCTCATTTGGTTAGCAGTAGCTGTGATCCTTGAAAAGAAGTCTTGTATTGATTCAAATGGCTTCATTTTCATATGTTCAGAATTTTTTCTCAAATTTTGAAGCTTTACATTGATTATCTTTGTAGATCCAAGGAATTCCTTCTTCAAAATATCCCAAGCTTCTTTAGATCTTGAAGCATTCATGATTCTGGGAAAGATAGTCTCATCCACAGCTTGCTGAATCCAGTAGAGAGCTTTAGCATCCTTCTTGATCTTCTCTTTATTAGTATTTTTTTGAGCTGGTGTGGCTCCATCTGCCAAATCAGCAATACCATCTTCTATATGCTCCCACACATTTTTGGAAATGAAGAAAGTTTTCAACTTGATGCTCCAATATTGATAGTTGATCTTATTCTCCTTGTTACTCAAGATTGGAAGATGATAAAGAGATAACTGATCAGAATCCATGGCTTAATATCAACCTGAGATGCTCTGATCAGAATCCATGGCCTACAAGTACATAAACTGTTTGTAACATCAAATCATTTGAAAATATCATGCAATTAATAATGGAAATTGCTCTATACACCGGTGGGAATCGGTGCATAGTCTTTTTTTGGCAAAGAAAAATGTAATCAAATCAAATCATTTGACATTTCTCCCACTCTCTCTTCTATTTTAGGATAAATTGGGCCCAAACTCTTATATACGCCTCCCCTCATTCGGTGTATTTAGTCCATCTCTTAATAATTTCGACATTCCAACTCTAGATGTCCACAGTTGAGTTGACCAATTCAGTGTTTTCCATGTTCACCATCTGTGCTGATGTGAATATGAGAGAAAGCAGGCGGGCAAGAACAAGAAGTACACGATGGATCACTTCTCTCGCAGACACAACTAGCTCAACAAGCACTTTTTATTGGGATATGACAGGGTGTGCTGTGAACTTGTCATTTTTAATGAAAAATATTTACGCACTTTGCCCCTGCTTTTGGGGGGCAAAGAGCTCCACTCTCCAAAAACCAACAACACTAACTCCCACAGCGAAACAACTAGAGTTCAAATTGCATGTTTTGACTGGTGTAAATTAGACATACTGAAAGCAGCAATCATGTTATGTATCACTTAGAAACAAAACGTTGACACATGAACCAATGATAATGTGCAGGCGTTACATACATATACGAATACGAAGAAAGAGATCAGTACAATACGAGTATCACATCAAAAGAGGATTATCTGATCTCCTGAATAGCATGTCTGGGAAAAGTAGCAATTGATCACTTGATGGGTGGCAACAATCCCGCTCAGGAAACTTAGGGCATGTTCTTTTGCGTTGATGTTTGTGTATGTTGAAATGAGTGAATAGTGTTGTAAAAGTAGAGTAATGTGTTTTTTTGGGTGAAAGTGGGGTTGTAAATGTGGATGTTGGAATTTTTTGTAGGGCACACTCAACTTTATTGTGTTTTTTTGTGTTGATGTGTGTTGTAAATATTGTTGTGAAAGTTGGATGTGGGGTCCACAAATTTTAATAATAATTAAACTAAATATTAAAATCTAATAATTAAATAGTTAAACTACAAGTTGGTGCAAACGGAGAGAGAGAGGGAGTATGTCAGTGAGCGTCTGAATTAAAAAAAAACGAAAAATTGCTGCTTTCCCAATTGCAACGGAGAGAGAGAGAGAGGGAGTGTGTCAGAGAAACGCAGAGAAACGTGTGTAATCCCCACTTTTTGCGGGGATTACATATGTTGAAATTTTTTGTCCACGTCGACCGTATGAGCGACAATTAAAACGAACAGCCATGAATTAAATTTTTGTGGAAATGCATGAATAGTTGATGAACAGGGTCATGAATAGTGTAATTTGGCAACATTCACATCCAATTAATCTCAAAAGAACAGGCCCTTACTCGTCTACAACATATTAACTAGCATTGGTAGACTCTTAAGAACCGGCATTGGTGACAGTTGAGATTTTGCTTGAACCTTATTCTGAAATAACAGGTACCCTAATCTCTTCGGCCTTCTGCCGCTCGGCCGCATAAAATAACTAAATGGCCAAACACCCTTGTGGGTGTGGGCCCCACACCCCCGCATGTGAGTGTGGTCGGCCAAGATTGTGGCCGAGGAGGAAATCCCCTCCTTGGCCACATAATACTATAGCGACTAGCCTTGGTATTTGGCTCTACTCTATAAGAGATTAGCTTTAATGCTCTACTCTATAGATACTAGCCTTACTATAATGCTCTACTCTATATAAGATTGGCTTTATCGCTCTACTCTATAGAGATTAGCATTGAAATTTTGCTCCGATACGAATTGAAAGAACTTTAAATTTAATGAATAACAGTGCCTAGAAATTGTTTGAGGAGAACTATCGGCAGAACATTACCAGAATACATGAAGAATAAGAATAAATCGGGGTCTAGATCTTCTTATTGATCGTACGAATGGAGAGATGGAGATGTGAAGCACTTTCTTCTCTCCTTTTGTCTTACACTCTTTTCTAAATGAGAACGCGTAAAGAAAATTACGTACATCTATAAGGGACCACACACCCTTATTTATACAAATGAGTTATTACTAATTAGCATATCATAAATTAGTACACATTTGCAAATAAATCCACACACTTATTATTAATTAAATATGACCATAGTCCCACATACTTAAACATAGTCCCACATTGGCTAGACAAATGGATTGAAGGGGGAATAAATATGGAATTGGATCTCCATTGATATGCGGCCTTTTGGAGAGACCCAAGAGCAAACCAGTTGGGCCAGTTGGCCCAAGTGAACAATATCATACCAATGTAGAGATCAAATTGCAATGAGCTTTAAACCCTAATAAGTGGTATTAAAGCTAGACCCCTAACTTAGCCAATGTGGAATGGGATACCCGTTTGTTGTGCGCGGCGGATATCAGAAGAGATTATATGGGTCACCCGTTAAGAGATGAACTTGATCGGTTAAATGATGTAAATTTGCCCTCTCCATCATATGAACCAATCAAGTTGATGAATCAAGGGGAGACCATGTGAGACTATGTTTGAGTTGGAGATTGTGAGATAAGGTTAATGACTTCACTTTTGAGGAGGATTCAACAACACCTTCTCCTTTAGTTGTTGTAATTATGACCAGGTTTTTATTCCTGGTGTAATTTTCCCACAATATCCAATACAAATAAGTGAAGTTGGTGAACCTTCCACCGGTCGAAATGAAGTTCCTCAAAATAATGAATTTCCTCTAGAGGAACCTCAAAATCAAATTCAACCTCAAGATCAAACTCAACACCCTCAAATTCAACAAGAACCAATGCCTCTACGGAGATCCACGAGAGAAAAGAGAAGTGCAATATCAAGTGATTATATTGTGATTCGCAATGAGCATGAAGTAAACGATAGTCAAGTGGGAGATGACCTGGTCACCTTTCATGAAGCGATATAATGTTCAAACTCTCGGAAATGGATCGAAGCCATGGGTGAGGAAATTCAATCCATGAAGTGTTGGAAACATCGTTGTCGATGATTTCTTGTTTGATGATAACAAACCTGTGTGAACTGTTTTAATGTGTTTGATAAGTTTATTTCAGGTCATTATAGGGCTATGAATACTATGAAATATGATGGTGGAGACAATACTCATGATGGAGTTGATTATGCGAAGAAATACGGAGTAATACCCTCGAATACGAATGAAAATTGAATTTTTGCAAGGGAATGTCAAAGCAAACAACGACAAAATGAAGTGAAACTCTTCAAGACAGTGATGAGTATGTCAAAGAACTCTCAAGAATTTTATGGTGAATTTAGGAATATTTGTGGCACATGAAATGTCACGTATACATGCGAAATACGTGAAGAAACGAAGTTCTTATAAAGGGAATTTAAGCTACAGTGGAATAAAAGAGCTGAGAAAATTCTACAAAGTAAAGTATGGCCTCTGAGAATTTGGATGATTTTACCGGGAATTTAGGAATTTTTAGAGCCCAAAATACACTCAAATACGGACGAAATACGTATGGTTTTTGGCTTTGAGTAAATCTCTTGGACCCGTGTCATCACCTCAGCTAATCCCGCATTTGTGAAGCAGATCCAACGGTCAGGATTGCTGCCAACTTGGATTTGGGTTTAAATTGGGGTTTTGAGAGGAATTTGAACCCGTAAGAGTTTTAAACCTAATAGGACTCTACCATGTATATATAAGTCAAGGAGATACCTACGGTATTTTACTGATTCCAAGAGATTCAGAAGTCCGATTGACGAGCCGTCTTCTCTGACGAGTTGAGAAACAACCTGAGATAGACAAATCATAGATCAGATCCAGAAAATCATGGGGATCTTCATAGCTAAAGAAGGAGACGATACGACGGTCAAACTTGGGACATAGACAACTTTCTGCACAAGCATCCAAACGACGAACGACCAAAGCCATTGGGAAGCTGTGCATGCGTAGAAGGACGATGACATTGCAACAAATCGATCTGAGCTTTTCTAAACTCTGAATCTATTATTGAGTCATTGCTTTGATATTTGTACATCTTATTTTTACAAACTTTTGTGCAAGCTACATGTTGTAGTTTGGGGGATTCCTGATGCATGGGATATGATCGAGACAGGGTCTAGCTTGTTTGGTTAGTTTAGTTTAGCAAAGGGAGTTAATAGTCTAGAATGCTATTGAGTGTAGAGCAAACAGAGTTGTGAGTTCATAGTGTCTTGTTGGCAACGAGAAACTGATTGATCAAAGAGTAGATCTTGGGGTTACTAGAGTATGTCAAGATTGATCGAACCAGGATATATCTTGGTGTTATCTATGATTGGTTGTCTGCTATTCTCAGTATATCTTTTGACTGCCTGTGATTATTTCTGTAAATCATATAACTGCATGTGCATGCATCATTAAATATTTTTAATTCCCCATTCACCCTATTCTCCAACCCTCAAGGGTGGCTTATCGATCCTAACAAGTGGTATCAGAGCCAAGTTATACACACACACACACACACACACACACACATTTGACAACCATTTTTGAATTCTAGGGCTGACTAGGACACGATAAAGAATGGCTGAGATTTGATCTTGGTAAATCAATGGTTGCGATTGGATTTTGTGAAAATTTTAGTGCGAAAACTTAAATTGGGGGGGGGGAAGTGTCTTGGGAACCAAAACTTTGAAATTAAAAGTGTATTGGAAACAATTGTGTAGATTAAATTTTGGAGGGAAAAGTGTCTTGGGAACCAAAACTTTGAAATTAAAAGTGTCTTGGGAAAGATTGTGTAGAAACATGATTCATTAAATTAAACAAAGTTTAAAAAATTAGCTTAAAAAATTTATTGGAACAACAAACTATCGTAAAAAAATTTAAGATAATACTGTCACCGAAAAATACCCTGAGGTTTGTTGTTTCGCGCCGAAGGCGCCCCCGCCGAATTTGTTCTTCCGCGCCGAATGCTCTCGTGTTGTTCCGTGCCAACAAATGACGCCCGCGCTGAAGTCGCCAGCGCAATTTTTTTACGCTAATTTGTTGTTCCGCGACAAAGGCGCACGTGCCGAATCTTTTGTTCCGCACCGAATGCGCTTGCACGTTGTTCCCCGTCGAATTTGTTGTTCCGCTAAATTTTTTACGCTAATTTGTTGTTCCGCGCTAAAGTTTCCGTGCCAAATTTGTTGTTCCGCGCTGAAGGCGCCCGTACAATTTTTTACACGCCCGCGCCGAATTTGTTCTTCTGCGCCAAAGGCGCCCGCACCAAATTTGTAGTTTTGTGTCGAATGTGCTCGTGCATTGTTCCGCGCCGAATTTGTTGTTTCGCTAAATTTTTTACGCTAATTTGTTTCGCGTCGAGGGCACCTAGACGCCGCTAAATTTTTTACGCTAATTTGTTGTTACGCGCCAAAGGCGCCCGTGCCAAATTTGTTGTTCCGCTCCGAAGGCGCCCGCGCCAAATTTGTTGTTCCACACCAATAAACGGCGCCCGCACAATTTTTTTACGCCAATTTGTTGTTCCGTGCCAAAGGCGCCCGCGTCAAATTTGTTGTTCCATGCTGAATGCGCTCTCACGTTGTTTTGCACCGATTTTTTTGTTCCACTAAAATTTTTACGCTTTTATTATACATTTGACAATCTTTTTTGAATTCTAGGACTGACTAGGACAAGATAAAGAGTGGCTGAGATTTGATCGTGGTAAATCAATGGTTGAGATTGGATTTTGTGAAAATTTTAGTGGGAAAACTTAAATTTTGAGGGGAAAGTGTCTTGGGAAGCAAAACTTTGAAATTAAAAGTGTATTGAGAACGATTGTGTAGATTAAATTTTGGAGGAAAAAGTATCTTGGGAACCAAAACTTTAAAATTAAAAGTGTCTTGGGAAAGATTGTGTAGAAACATGATCCATTAAATTAAATTAAATTAAACAAAGTAAAAAAATTAGCCTCAAAAAAATTAGCGAGACTACAAACTAGCGTAAAAAAATTAAGTTAATACGGTAACCGAAAAATACCTCGAGGTTTGTTGTTTCACATCGAAGGGCCCGCGCCGCTAATTTGTTGTTCAGCACCAAAGCCGCCCGCGCCAAATTTGTTGTTCCACGCCAAATGCGCACGCACAATTTTTTTATGCCATTTTGTTGTTCCGCGCCAAATGCGCCCGCGCATAATTTGTTGTTCCGCTCCGAATGTGCTTGCGCATTATTCCGCGCTGAATTTGTTGTTTCGCTAAATTTTTACGCTAATTTGTTCCGTGCCGAAGGCGACCGTGCCATTTTTTTTCGCTAATTTGTTGTTTCGCACCAAAGGCGCCCTCGCCAAATTTGTTGTTCCGCGCCGAAGGCGCCTACGCAATTTTCTTACGCTAATTTGTTGTTCCGTGCCAAAGGTACCCTCGTCGAATTTCTTGTTCCGTGCCGAATGCGCTCTCACGTTGTTCCGCGTCGAATTTTTTGTTTTGCTAAATTTTTTTACACTAATTTGTTGTTCTGCGCCGAAGGTGCCCGTGCCGAATTTGTTATTTCGCGCCGAACGCGCTCCCGCGTTGTTCCGTGCCGAACGCGCTCGTACGTTGTTCTGCACCGAAGGCGCCTGCACAAAATTTGTTGTTCCACGCTGTTACGCCTATTTGACCGAGACCCAAAAGACACGAGCCCAGGAGCCCAATTGCTGGCCGAGAGCCCATCTACGTATACCGGCCCGTTTTTCAAGACCCGCTAAGGGATCCCCCTACTATCGATCTGACTCGGCCCCGGTACCCGCTGGTCATTCGCCCACTCCTGCGATAACCGCTCCCCCGGTTCCGTGACCACTAAATGACGATAATGGGGAGATGCGGGCATGGCGCAAGGGGCGGCGACGGGGGGCGGATTGAGGGGGCACGATTGAGGGCGGGCGAGGGAAGTGGGCCAGAGGCAATCACGCTGTGAGCTCTTTAAAAGGGCTAGGAGGACGACGAAGCAGGAGACCGCATCTCAGGTATCTAAAACCTAAGGTACTCCATCAACGACCTAGCTCCCCCATCCCATCTCCTTCCTCCCCCGCTCGCGCCGTGAGACGCCGTTCCGATCTCCTCACGAGTCGAACCGTCTCCGCCGGGCCTCCTCTTTCAGATCTCTATCTGACTTAGGCATCGGAGGGGATTTGGCCGGAACCTAGGTCCGGCCCCCTGACGAGCGTTCTCGTCTTCGCAGGTGGACAGCGGATCAACGGGCCGAGGCTTCCCCTCACCCCTCTCCAACCACACTATCAGCTGGACGAGTGAGGCTTCCCCTCACCGTCCGCCTGCCGAGGCCGAGCACAACCTACTGAGGCCGAGCGTCTCAACTAGGTCCGAGGCTTCCCCTCGCCCTTCGCCGACCGTGCATCCAGCAGGACGATCGAGGCTGCCCCTCGTCTTCCTTCCCCCGAGTTCGTGCTCGACCGGCCGAGGCCGAGCGTCTCAGCCTGGGCCGAGGCTTCCCCTCGCCCCATCTACACCGATTCGAAGCCCCCGAGGGACCCAAGCGGGCCCCTTGACCACGTTGACCGGGTTGTCCACGGTCAACGCTCTGTAGTGAGAAAACACTCTGAAACATCTGGCGCTGTCTGTGGGAAGCGAAAACCGTCCCACGAAGAAGCAAACCACACCTACAATGGCACGAACCAGCAATGGAAGGAAGCGCATGACCCCCATCCCGGAGGAGGGGAATGGCGCATCAAACGGCAACCCCGAGGACACGCACGTCGACGGCCACCCCGCCCACTCAACCGAAGAGACCGGCGGCTCAGAACTAGCCACACAGGGACAGCTCCGCGCCCTGGCTCAGGAGACCAATGCGAGCCTCCAGACGTTGGTCGCGACGGTACAGCAGCTCGTCGGCCCCGCGCCGTCCAACGGAGGCACGTTGAACGATAGCCATCGATGGACGGGGGGTCCCCCGCACTTGCTGTCCGTCGTGGTCGACGACCACGGGACCCGGAAACCGAACACAGAGCGTCGGTTCACGCGGTCTGGCTCCCGTCAGGCGAGGTCACGCGCCTCCTCCCCTTATCGTGAAAGGAGCCGACAGGAAACCGAAGGGACGGAGGGCGAATCGATGACGGCATCATCTCGTCGGTCACGGTCGTCCCGCCGTAGGAGAAGCGAATGACACCACTCAAGAGACCGATCACGGCGGAGCAGGAGCTCCCGCGGGAGGAGTCGGGAGCGCCGGGTCAGCCCGACCCCCAGCGTGGCGAGGGCCGTGGAGCCAGCCCCGCCGGCGCCTGTACTCCCTCCACCCCCGAACGAGCCAGAGGCAGGCCTCTGCCACATCCCCGGGGGCATCCACGGAGACCGGTGCCCCTTATCACGGAGAATAACCGACGCACGGGTCCCCTCTCGATTCAGAATCCCGGTGCTGGGAAAGTACGACGGGATAGGGGACCCGGGACACCACGTGATGGACTATGAGGGGGACATGTCCTTCCAGGGAGCTGACGATGACCTACTCTGCCGGGGCTTCTATTCTACTCTCAGGGGAGCGGCGAGGACCTGGTACCACAGCCTGCCCGGCCGCTCCATCGACAGCTTCGAGGAACTCGCCCAGTTGTTCTGCAAGCAGTTCATGGCGGGGAGGCAGATCAAGCCTGGTGCTGAACATCTGTTCAACATAGTGCAAGGCCCGTCCGAGCCGCTCCGACAGTTCATGCGCCGATTCAATGCGGAAAGGCTGAACGTGAACAGCCCTCCTGACCTGGTGGTCCAGACGGCCCTTAAGAAAGGGCTTCGCCACAGAGGCCTCAAGAAGTCCCTACACAACGATCCCCCTAAGGACCTCCCCGGGATCATGGCGAGGGCCGAACGCTTCATGCTAACCGAGGAGGCCTTGGCCGAGGACGCAGGAAAAGCCACTCGAGGGACCAAGCGCGGCGACGGCGGACGAGGCAGTCCCGAAGGGTACCGGACCGAGAAGAGGCCGAGGAACAGACAGCGGGGAGAAAGCACGAGGGACACCACCCCAGACGCCATCCTCGCCCAAGTACAGAAGGAAGAGCGAGCTGATCGCCCCCCACCGAAGGCTAAAAGAGGTGGGGAGAACAGGGAGAAGTACTGCAAGTACCATAAGGATGATGGCCATGACACTGAAGACTGCTGGCATTTGAAGAAGGATATCGAGAAGCTGATGAGCCGAGGGCACGCCAGGAACCAGGCCGACGAGCCAGCCCACGGGGAAGGGACCTCCACACAGCCAGACAAGGGGAAGAAGGTCAACACCGTCCAAGGTCCCCTCCGCATCATAGAGTAAGAGGGCGATGTCTCTCCCCCCGGTTGCAGCCTAGTAAGAGGGAGTTATCTAGGTTTACATCCCTCTGTCTAGCTTCATTTCCTTTTTTCCTTTTCCTCCAAATGTACCAGTCCGGCAGGACTCTTGAGAGTACAAATGCATTCCCTTGTTGTCTTTTCTTAAATCCCCGACGGAATTGACGTGTCACCAATAGCGCGAAAGAATGGGGACCGCCGCCTCACTAGAGGAGGAAGAAGAGCTTTGCCCTCGTCGACCGAATCCTGTGCTCATAAGTCTGGGGGCAGTTCCCCCAGCAGGCACGGACACCGATCGGTCCTAAGCCGAGGAGCCTTGCCCTCGCCGACCGACTCCCGTGCTCCGGTCCAAAGCCGAGGAGCTTTGCCCTCGCCGACCGACTCCTGCGCTCATAAGTCTTGGGGCAGTTCCCCCAGCAGGCACGGACGCCGACCGGTCCTAAGCCAAGGAGCTTTGCCCTCGCCGACCGACTCCTGCGCTCCGGTCCTAAGCCGAGGAACTTTGCCCTCGCCGACCGACTCCAGCGCTCATAAAGTCTGGGGGCAATTCCCCCAGCAGGCACGGACGCCGACCGGTCCTAAGCCGAGGAAATTTTTCCCTCGCCGACCGACTCCTGCACTCATAGGTCTGGGGAGAATCCCCCCCAGCCAGCGCCAACGTCATCCAGTCCTAGGCCAAGAACAAGGCAGCAACGCAAAGTACACGGGGAGCCCGAGTAAGTTAATTTTGTTTATAACAGTTAACCCGGGTACAAAAATGTGTCTTATTTACAGGGAATCAAGGCGAAGAGACCTCTCTACAGATAATCCACTCACGACGAATGACAAAGTTCGTCACCAACAGAACAAAATTGGTTGACAAAAGACCCAAAGTAGTTAACCCAAGTTGGCAGCCATGCAACCAGCAATTATTGGCCCCAGAACCGGTAGCGAAGCCGAAGGAGATATCGGGGTCCATTTCAAGTAGACTGGCCCAAAGCGAAGCGGATGCTTAAAAATTTGAGGATAAGGCCAGGAGGGACGGCTTAGAGGGCCCGGGCTCGGGAGGACACATCCTCGGGCACTTCGCCCTGCTCGGAGCGAGGAGGATCGACTGGCGGAGGGGCTTCCCGAACGCGCTCCACACATTCCCGGAAGGAAGACTGGATGACGTCGACGATCCGAGGGGCGATAAGGTCTTCATACTTACCGAAGGCCTCCCTGAGAACCTCGAGGATTCTCTTCCCCAGGGTCTCAACGACGCCCCTCTCCACCTCCTCCACGAGCCGCGCCACCTGGCGCCGATCAGACAACTCCCTCTGAAGCTCCTCCCTCTCCAGGCGGAACGACTCCATCGCTTCCTCAGCCGACTGCAGGGCGTCCTCCAACTTTCCCTGGAGATCACCCACTCGTCCCTCCAGCTTGGACACACGGAGCTGGAGATGCCAGGACTCCATCTGGGCCTTCACCATTGCTACCTCCGCCGCCCCGGCTCGTTCTTGGGCCCTCATGGAGGACTCCTCCAGCTTCCTCAAGAGGATGGCTCGCCGCTGCAGCTCCACGGCGAGCGTCAACCCCTGGAAAACGGGACATGAGCTAAGAAGGGAGTGAAGGGAAAGAAAGGACTGCGAGAGGGCCGAACCTGTTGAAGGGCCCAAACCAAAGAATCCGACACCTTGTCGGCGGGAATCTTCTCGAGGGTGCTGCGGTCCCGGGGGAAGACGGTGCTCTCGGCCACCTGCTGGGCCAGGGCTCGGTCGATGAACACCGAACTCCCGGGGGCAACATCGAGGGAAGCCATATGGCTCGCCAATAGTGCTCCGATCCCCGGGGACGGAAGCGGGGACACTGCGACGGGGGTGGTTGTCAGAGTCACATGAAGATCCCCGGTGGCGCTTGCAGGAGGCACAGAACTGGCCGGGCTGGAGGGCTCCGCATCCTCCTTCCTCTTCTTCCCTCCGTGAGGCTTCACGAGCGCCGAAGGAGAGCGCTTCCGCCTTGCCCCATCTCCACTCTCGGGGACGGGAGGGGACGCTCCGAGGGCAAGGGGGACTACACCGGACCCGTCATTACCCCCTGCCTCTCGGGCTGGTGGGGCAGGTCCGGCCTCTACGACGCCCCCTGGGAGGAGATCGCCAGAAGAAGAGGCAGGAGGCACGGCCGCTACCTTGCCCACAGAGGGCTCGGCTCGGCGCACATCCTCCTCAACTACCTTGCCCACGGAGGGCTCGGCTCGGCGCACCTCTTCCTCAACGGTCCGTCGAGGCGCCCTTCCGGAGGTACTGCCTCGGCTCCGAGCAGCTCCACGACGGATCAGCTCATCGACGTCACGAACGAACTCGTGGCCTGCCATCCCTGCAAAGGGAACCAAAATCAGGATGAGTCACAGGGCAGTCCGAGGATGAAAAAGTGACCTACCCGGAGACCACAAGACGGCCTTCAGGAGTAGGTCATCCAACAAAGACCAGATGGAATTCGATTCCAAAGGAAGAGCCGACAGCGTCGCGGCGGCTGCCTGATCAACGTCAGAAAGGGCTAGCGGTGGGCGAGGTTGGACAGACGCTCCCCAACTTGTCAAAATCTGGGCCTCACCCAGGAAGACCACGAAGACGTAATCCGAGTTCCAATCCCCCGACCAGCGGGGTAACCCGATCAGGCATTCCCTCCTCGAACGGGCTCGGAGTTGCAACCATGACCCCGGCCCGACCGTCTGGACCTGGTAAAAGTGGAAGAGAAGGGGGAGAGACGGCTCCAGACCACGGGTACAGCAGAGCGTTACGAAACCGGTCAGTACCGCGATCGAACACGGGGTGAACTAGCAAAGGGACACCGTGAGATGTTCCATGACCTGGATGAAGAAGGGATGGAGCGGGAAGCGAAGACCCAGGCGGAACATCTCGACGTAGGCACCAACCTCATTGCTCCTCGGAAGGCAAATCCGCTCGTCGATAAATGGAACTCGAACCTCGTATGGGAAGCAGAGATATCTTTCCCGGATCTCCGCGGCCACCGAAGGAGGAGTCCCCGACGGCGTACGGAGGACAACCGGGGGCACATTAAGTCGTACGGCAACCGACGCCACGTCATCACGGGCGTAGTCCGGAAAAAGTTTCCCCTTCCCCTTATCTGGAAGAGAACGACTCCCGGCGGGGGAACCTGATGCCCCCAGCCGGGGCTCGCCCCGCCTGGACTCCGGAGGATCCCTCGCCCTTTGACCAGAACCGCCTATCATAAGAGCAGCCATAAGACGAAAGCAAGAGCGGAGTTACCTTTTTCGACTAGTTTGGAGAAGGCAAGGAAGCGAAGGCGACGGGAAACTCCGAGTTGTGGAAAGCTTTGGACAACGGGAGGGGCAAGAGAGAAGTGGAGATCCACGCGGCTGAGAATCCTATATACCGGGCGCAGGAGTGAATTTGAAGCGGCTGACAAGAACGTGCGGCAGGCTTCGAAGAACTGGCGGCGTTTCGAAATCGGCGCCAGGGGAAGTCTAATCGATCCGCCTCATCATAACCTACATTTATGACCACACCTCGACTGAAGCGCCACTCGGAACCCCAGGAGGCGTAGCGGTTATACCGAGCTAGCCGAGGCTGATCGATTCCACCGATGGCGGCGCTCGAACCCCTCGGCTTCTCAATTGAAGACGGCCCCGCGAACGGTGGGGATAAGCTTGCAGCCACACGTGGCGGCATCAGAGGACCAACGGCGCTTCAGAGACCGCGCCTTAAAAATATCGAACGGGCCCACTCATGATGACGACTAATAAATGAGTCGGCATCGACTGGCGAGCTTGTCAAAATCGGCAGAAGTCACATCGGCCGAGCCGAACAGGCCGAAGCCGATCAACCCGACCGATGGGGGCAATTTTTACGCCTATTTGACCGAGACCCAAAAGACACGAGCCCAGGAGCCCAATTGCTGGCCGGGAGCCCATCTACGTATACCGGCCCGTTTTTCAAGACCCGCTAAGGGACCCCCCTACTATCGATCCGACCCGGCCCCGGTACCCGCTGGTCATTCGCCCACTCCTGCGATAACCGCTCCCCCGGTTCCGCGACCACTAAATGACGATAATGGGGAGGTGCGGGCATGGTGCAAGGGGCGGCGACGGGGGGCGGACTGAGGGGGCACGATTGAGGGCGGGCGAGGGAAGTGGGCCAGAGGCAATCACGCTGGGAGCTCTTTAAAAGGGCTAGGAGGACGACGAAGCAGGAGACCGCATCTCAGGTATCTAAAACCTAAGGTACTCCATCAACGACCTAGCTACCCCATCCCATCTCCTTCCTCCCCCGCTCACGCCGTGAGACGCCGTTCCGATCTCCTCACGAGTCGAACCGTCTCCGCCGGGCCTCCTCTTTCAGATCTCTATCTGACTTAGGCATCGGAGGGGATTTGGCCGGAACCTAGGTCCGGCCCCCTGACGAGCGTTCTCGTCTTCGCAGGTGGACAGCGGATCAACGGGCCGAGGCTTCCCCTCGCCCCTCTCCAACCACACTATCAGCTGGACGAGTGAGGCTTCCCCTCACCGTCCGCCCGCCGAGGCCGAGCACAACCTACCGAGGCCGAGCGTCTCAACTAGGTCTGAGGCTTCCCCTCGCCCTTCGCCGACCGTGCATCCAGCAGGACGACCGAGGCTGCCCCTCGTCTTCCTTCCCCCGAGGTCGTGCTCGACCGGCCGAGGCCGAGCGTCTCAGCCTGGGCCGAGGCTTCCCATCGACCCATCTACACCGATTCGAAGCCCCTTGAGGGACCCAAGCGGGCCCCTTGACCACGTTGACCGGGTTGTCCACGGTCAACGCTCTGTAGTGAGAAAACACTCTGAAACACACGCCAAAGGCACCTGCATCGTTTTTGTTGTTCCGCGCCGAAGGCGCCCACGCTGAAAGTGTCCATACCGCTAAATATTTTTACGCTAATTTGTTGTTCTTTTAAATTTTGGCTGTGAAAATAATTTTTTGGAGAACAAAGATTTCGCTAGGGAAAACCTTAAATGAACCGTGCCCGTGGGCACGGGTTATGCCTTGTGTGTGTGTGTGTGTGTAGAATAATGGGTATCATACGCCATATGTGAAGGTGTCTCATATGCCCTCTCATTTAAAAGGGGCAAGTACAAGCCCACATGGGCTTATACTTGTTGTACTTGACCCCATTTATATGAGAGGGCATATGAGACGCCCTCTCAGATGGCGTTTGATACCCATTAATCCCATATATATATATATGAGGAATATGGGCCTGAGCTGACAACGCAGGAATTTTTTCCTGCGCTGTCAGTGATTTGGGGTCTCTAAAACAATTTTTTTAAATTTGTTTTTACAGTGTGTTCTACAACTTGTTAACTAGCTACCCACCAATTTTCAAGACGATCCAACACCGTTTGAGCCTCCATTCATCGATTTCAAAAATGTTGCGCTGACAGTTCAGAATTCTGGAGCGGTTTTTTTGAAATCGATGAACGGAGGCTCAAACGGTATTGGATCGGCTTGAAAATTGGTGGGTAGCTAGTTACAAGTTGTAGAACACAATGAAAAAATTATTTTGAAAACAAATTGTTTTAGAGGCACCGAATCGCTGACAGTGCAGGAAAAAATTCCTGCGCTGTCAGCTCAGGCCTATATTCATATATATATATATATATATATATATATATATATATATATATATATATATAGACACACTAGTTATAACCCGTGCCCATAGGGCACGGTTCCATTAAGATAGTCCACCCTCAAAAGCTTAGTTTCCCCGTAAACTTTGTTTATCCCAGAAAATTTAGTTCCTCCCAAATAAATTAGTTTCTCCTAAAATGTAGTACCTGCAAATTCAGTTATTCACACCTTAAAATATTGGATCTAATTTTTAACAAACAACAATAATTAAAGCAAAATAAATTATCAAAAAATAATTAAAGCACAATAATTGTTATTTAGTTTTGCCAACAATTTTAGTTTCACAGAAAATTTAGGTCCCAAAGCGAATTTAGTTACACCAAAAATTTTAGTTTCCCCAAGAATTGAGTTCACTTTGGATTTAACCCGTGCCCTAAGTGCATGATTCATTTAAAATATTCTTCCCTCCAAATCTTGGATGCCCTAATTTTAAACAAACAACAATAATAAAACCGCAATAAGTGTTATATAGTTTCCCCCAAAAAATTTCGTTCCAAACCAAATTTAGTTACTCAAAAGAAAATTAAGTTTTCAAAAATTACATTTCCTCCAAAAAGTTAGTTCCCTCAAGTTATAACCCATGTCCAAATGGTACGGTTCAGTTAAAATATATTCCCACTCAAAAACTTGGTCCCCTAATTTTAAATCAACAACAATAATTAAAGCACCAAAAGTTAGTCCTTGTAGAGAATATAGTTTCCCCCATTGTTTATTTAATTTCCCTCAAAAAATTTAGTTCCCCCAAAATTTGGACGTACCATGAACGGATTTTGTTATATAATGGAAGTTTGGAGCAAGCCTGCATTTATTGCATGAAGTAAACTTAATGAATATGTGTAAGCCGTCTTAGTTAAATTCGTGATTTTGAATAAAGTCTTAAACTCTAACTTCACGTATTTGTGTGTTATCGTCAAGTTATCTTCTCTGTATTCTATCGTGTCATTTCCTAGTCTCGAGCCAGGAGTTAAGATCATTACAAGATGCATGAACGTAACAAGTACAAATGTTGTTGGCAAAACAAAAAATATTCCATGAGATCTCCTGATGTTTATATTGTGCTTATTATGTATCAACCCATGTTGCCATCATATTAATCAAGGCAGGAGAAGCAAAGTGGTGTGAATTATTCTGTATAAGAACAGTTTTTAATGCCCAATGCTTTGTTACTTTAGATGGAGACTTAAAAACTGCAAGCTAAAGGAACGCTTTAAGACAATAACTTGTAGTGTAATGATTTGTTTGGTTCTCTTTGCAACTAAAAATGAGGAACTCACCATGCACCTTATCTTGGATCATTGTACTCGTGTTTTTTACTTCAATCATCAAAAATCCATACCATAACCAAAGCGAGAGCATGAACATTAGTAGAAATATTAACAAAATTCATAATTCATAATTCCAAATGCAGCCGCATATGGTTATATACTCCAAAGCTAGCCATCCCTAGAAATTACCAATACAAAAGTAAATCAACAATACCACGACACTGATCATAACCCCCTAACAACTAAACAAAAGGTACAACAAAAAATAAGTTTCCAAATACTGCAACATGCAAATGTCTAAAATCCCATCTACAGTTAGCCACAAAGTTAGCCATAAATCCAAACTGAATTGAGAATCATATCGATCGCCAACAGAGGAAACTTCTGCAACAGGAAGCTCTCCATCTTATCCCAAGGCTTCTCCTTAAAATCTAGCTGATACATCTCTAACAACGTCGAACAATTCACCAATGGAATCCTCCGAGCATGACAAACTGCTGTAAATGTAAATGTAAATCAAAATCAAAATGTAAATGTAAATCAAACAATAACAAAGATCACCTACATACACAGTCAATAACTAATACAAATTAAAGCGTAAAAACAAATCCAGATTCTACAACTATAGGTAGAGTCCATATTTCAGGCATATTTCATTAACGATATGAAAGTAATAAACAATTTGTAGAAGATAAAATTTTAAACATTAACATATTTTAAGTTGCTGAAATATGTTAAAGAACATTGACCAAATTTGAAAATTAACATATTTCATTAACAATGGCACAATAACAATCTGGAAGGTATGTATAAGTTGCTGAAATTCGGACAATTTGCATTAACATATTTTAATGACTGAAATCTGGAAGTGATACAAATTCCAAATTTGTTAATGTCTGAGATCTGTTAAAGAAATATGAAAGTGATACAAATCAAGATTTCATGAAAGCATGTTAATGAAAGCATGTTGAAAATATACATATCTGGAATGAAAGCATGTTGAAAATTTCTGCAACAAAGCATATCAAAAAATTGTATCATTTGCAAAAATTCCCATTTTTCGATACAACATGCTAAAATATGAAATCCAACTGAATTGATTCAACAGCATATTTTTATATCCATTCTGTTAAAAATTTCGGCAACGAAGCATATCAAAAATTGTATCATTTGCAAAAATTCTCAATTTTTGATTCAACAACGCATATCAACAGCAGCATGATGTTGATGTCCTTCTCAATTTTTGTTTCTAAAGCATATCAATAGGATTTGTATCCTTTGCAACAACAGAATTTTGCAACAAAGCATTTCAAAAATGATATCTGGATTCAATATCAAAATTGTACCAAGAATGCTCAAAGTATATCAAAAATGATATCAAAATTCAACATCAAAATGCCCAAATCATATCAGGAATCAAGTCATGATAGAATGGCATCAACAACAAAATTTTGTAGAATGAAGAACTAAGACTTACCATTTTCACCAATTTGTAGGCAAATGCTTAACAAAAAAATCATATGTACAGAGAAATTAAAAAATCATCTCTGTTGGCAAAAAATCATCTAAAACAGAACCTGTGCATCAACATCTCTACAGGCTACATGCATCAAAATTTTGGAGCAGGTATAGGCAAAAAATCATCTAAAACCGAACCTGTGCATCTACATCTCTACTGGCTACATGCATCAAAACTTTGGAGCAAATACATGATGGGCATATCAGGCACGATGTGAATGAAGAGCTCAGGTTGGGCATCCAACTTGCTCTTGTCTGTAAGGCTCTCAAATCGGATCTTGTCCAATGCCTATAAACAACCCATGTTAAGTCAATAAGCTATTTTGGAGCAGGTATATAGCTGGCCATATAATGGAAAAAATAAGCTATTTCATGTGTTGGGTTTTCAAGTCAAATTGTTGCCCCCATTAAGTTGTAATAACTTCCTCAAAAATCAAGGGAAGATCTCTATCTCGTAATAAAATTAGTATGTGTTATAAACGGGCTTTGGAGGCCCAACCCGTTAGTGGGTATCCACCCATTATGTAACCCTATTACTATAAATACAGGGCTACGGGGTTCCGTAGCCGACATGGTTTACAACACGTTATCAGCACGCTCGAAGCTAAGCCGAACCACTGCCGACGGACGAATCGCGACACGAAAGGGCTTCCTTCACCGAACGTCGCTAGATCCGGCGGGTAGGATCTAGAGGTAACCTTTATCTTCTAGATCTAATTTTTTTTTTTCATGCGCATGATAATGAATCTGTGATTTACTTTAAATTAGATCTATCTCTCTGCTGCTCAGATCTATATGAAAAATCACATTTTGAATATATCTCTCTTTTCAAAAAAGAGTTTTTATATAATTTTTGGATGAAAAATCAATTTTTTACGATGAAAACGTTGTTTAGAAGACTAAAAATAGTTCCTTTTAAAATAAAAATCCTATTTTTATGATCTTCTTCCCCAAATCTTGAAACCATAGATGGGATTTTTCGTCGCTACGCGGCCGGAAGCCGTCACGTGACCCCCCAATCCCGCGCCACCGCCGTCGCCGCTCGAAGCGGCGCGCGGCTATCGCCGCCGCTCGCTGCGGCAAGCGACCCCGCCGCCGGAAGCGGCGGGCGACCCCTCCGCCGGAAGCGGCGGGCGACCCGCCGCCCGCCGCGGCCGCCGCGGCCGGCGGCGGGTCGTCCCCGCCGCCGGCAGCGACGGGTGACCCCGCCGCTGGCTGCGGTGGGCAGACCCCGCCGCTCCAGCGGCAGGCCGTCCCCGCCGCCGACAGCGACGGGCCCCCAACCCCGTCGACCGCAGCGGCGGGCCCCGCCGCCCGCAGCGGCGGGCCCCCAACCCCCCCGGTAGCCGCTGGTATCGGGCCCCCCCGGTGCGCGCTCATGCCCGGAAACCCAAACCGCCTGAAGCGGCAATCCGCGCGACCAAAAACCCTAACTAGGGTTTCACCCCGAAAATTCACTATTTTCAAACGATTTTTAGATTTAAATTCGATTTTCCTTCGCTATAATCTGATTAATGCTTTATAAATCATCACACTTTATTCGGATTATCTGATTATTACACGTTTAATAATTAGGAAGATCCTGCGACCGCTCTGCCGTTAGTTAACTAACCTAACGGTGTATGACGTTGCCCAGTGGTCCAATAATTATTAAACGAAAAATTTTCATTTCCATTATAAAATTTCTGTGATGATTAAATGCATGTGTAGAAATTTGTATGCCTGCCGCATATTTAATGATTCTGTGATGTACATTTTTTAGCATGCTAAAATCATTAATGACATAGTTTAATGCCTGTAGCAAAACTGTATGTCTGCGATGAGATTTTTTTTAAAATGCCTGCAGCATATAAATAGCATGTGTATACATCATACTTATTCCAATTTTGGGTAATTGAGCACAATTTTTTTAGCTTACTAGATTTATATTATATGTATGATGTGCTCATGACATGACGATATTTTATGACAACAAACCAATAATGATTTCAAAAAGTTTAACATCATATCCTAGTTGACAAAATGAACCTGGAGTTCAAAACCAAAACGAACCTGAAGTTCAAAATCAAATCAAAAATCAACACCCTTTCACACTAATAAATATTAACAAGTACGAGGGATTATACGAAAAACATTTATGCGTTTTCTTTTAGAAATACGCATTTCGCGGTAAATAGATCTCTCAGATCTATGGTTTGTATAAACCAATATTGACACCAGCAGTTGTCATAACACCACCGAACTCTTTTGAGTGATCTCACTTTACAAGGTATGATTCTTGAATCTAACCTTATGTTTTAAGCGTACGCCCGAAGTCGTGGCTTAATAGATAAGTGAGAAATTATAAAATTCGTACCCACTAATTGTTTCCCCTAGAGTATGATTCTATATCCACACAATACTTGAATGACTCAATAAAAATGGCCTGAAGACCATACTTGAGCTTTCAAATAGACTTTTAAAAGTCTATCATAAACTAGAAAAGTGGAAATATAGAAACTAACTCATTTCCCTTGTATAAGTCTACTTTGTAAGACCAATAAACATTCTTCCTTATAAACGACAATAAGGACGACTGAAAACAGGGGAAGTCTTGAATAAAAATGAGAAAGGGAAGATATGATGTACCTCGATATGGAGTATGAAATGGCAACCCAATATCAGACCAGAAGTTCTGACAAGACCCATAATGTTTTTTGCAAAATTAATAGGCATTAACGTATGCCATATAAAAATATATACATATCTAGTCTAAACGACGAAAGTCAAATTGACTGTATGTATAGTTCGCTACTTCCCGAGGACAAATACATTTTGAAAATAAATTTGACCTGTTGTCATAATATGAGTCTAAAATGAGCACAATTGTGGACTTATATTTTATAGAACCCACATCATACTATGAAACTTGTTGCTCTAACATAATTATTAGTAGTATTCTCTTGCAGTATATATGTGCCTTTTACGCATTTTATTTTACTGTAAATGATTTATCATCCTGAATACTCCTAAAATGAGGATGCCATGTACTCTCTGAAACTTATAAAGTTTCAAAGGATATTCGTCAAAATGAAATCCCTAATGACTCAAGAAACCAATAAAGCCTGAAGCTTTATCCAACTATGATCCGCATAATAGTCATTGCGAAGATGTAATCCTTCACAGTTTGAACAGAGTTCACCTATTATCGGACAAAATTAACTTGAGCATTTTAATGGACGTTCAAAAGTCTCACATAAATTCGAACAGAGGAATTAATTTGGAACACCAGAAGTGTCCAGAATCGATCAACTTTGGATCGATGTCACCCTGGATTGATGATGCAAGACATCATTAACCAGACGAACCCGAAGATTCTTCAAAAAAGGGTGAAACTCTCATTATCCCATTCAAAAGGGAAAAATGATTACGAGATCATCTCCATTCACGTGGACATTGACTCTCCTCACTTCCTCAAACGAATTTAAGATGATATACTATCATTAGAAGAATGAGACATTTAGGCCTCTTGAGAATATTTGAGGGATAAAAGTAGACTCACACACTCCCTACATATGGCTAATGATGTACCTTAGAGTACTCATCTATATATCCTCTTAAAATGGTCATAATCAAAACCTTGTTATCCAACCGCAGTCTAGATTATTATTAATCACAACGGACATATTACATTACTGGGATATTGGTTGGGCTTTTACTTACCCTCATACCACCCTCAAAAATGCCGCAGTGGAACTTATTCATCGGGACTAACCCTCCTAGATGAATATGTTCCGAGAGCCCCAAACGGGGGAGGCATTAGAGCACATCTTATAGATGGAGCCTTGACGGGTTCATATCCCTAGTTTTATGCTCAACTTCATTGAAGTCGAGCTTATTGCGGATTTTTGGGATAACACAGGGAAATCAATTTAACAACTGGAAGAAAATTGAACACCCTGAAGCTTTGTGTTCACACCCAGTAATGGGTTATATGTAAATCATTAAAATGATTTAAACGGATTACTTGTCCACTAGAAATCCAGTTGTAGGTGACCATATGAGAACATGCAAACCATCAGAACGCCTCCTTAGAAACTATTTATATGAGCCTGATCACCTCATATAAACAGTTTCCGAGAACCCCTAACGGGGGAAGCGTTTAGTGCACATCTTATCGATGGAGTCATGATGAGTTTACATTCCCATATCACCACTATGAACCATTTAAAACATTAATACCTATGATCTGATTATCATGAATAGTGATGAGATCCTGACGATCCACACTTATGAAACTGTTAAACAGTTATCAGACATAGCTACTGACAATATAAATATTGTCAAATTCACACATCCCTGCTACAAAAAATCCAGCTAGGATTGACATACCAACTATAATGAATGCAATCTACCAGTAGCAGAAGTGGATATCCTCAATGAAAGAGAGGACATACCACGAGACCCTTAAACAATACCACCACAGGAAAGTGAGCTCATCTCCATATCCTCTCCCTTTCCAGAACCTCCAAAAGAGATAAATCTGGAATAAATTGAATAATGTACGTACACGGAGAGGTATTTGGATAAAACACACTTGTCGACAATTACTCACATTTCATTTTGCCATTAATATCGTTCACAATCTCCGTTTCCTGAAGCAAACGCAGAAATTTGGCCAAATTATGTGGAACGAGGCAATAATAAGTTGAGCTGGACTCACTTATGAAATGTGAAGTGTTTGGACCTGAAGTCCTGATATCAAAAGATATCAAACCTGTGGGCTACCGAGTATTGTATAAATAAATAAAATCGTATGCTATAAGCAAAAAGCTATAGCCTTAGATGTTTATTTCGCAGAAACCAGGAAGTAACCATGTAAGATGAGTTTAACTCACTTACAAAATTAATCAAACTGATGCATCAGTCTCCCTGGTCATGATTGCGAAACCCATGCGATTAGCAAAGATAATTTTAGGCTATGTTGCTATGGATGATGTGACAACATACCCTTATGAATAATCATCCTGAAGATGAATTATCATCCTGAAGATGAAACCTTCATCCTGAAGATGAATAATCATCCTGAAGATGAATTATCATCCCGAAGATGAAACCATCATCCCGAAGATGAATAATCATCCCGAAGATGAATAATCATCCAGCAGATGAATTACCATCCAGAAGATGAAATTATCATCCAGTCGATGAAGAAACAAGGAAAATTGCAATCCACCAATACACCTACGGGTTGTATGGATGCACATTAAGACCCCTTCCGTTCGCTGGAAGAGGGGAAGGATATCCTAGGTCCTGAAGTGTCATACTCAAATGTCTTTTGTACACTCCTTTATCTGGCAGTAAACACTTTAACCAGATACAGTGCAGCACCTGCAGCGCACCACTGGACCAGAGATATGTAGCTTCTGCGCTATCTCCAAGGGTCAAGGATCATACAACATGTTAAATGTATTTGCAGATACAGGTTACAGATCATCGCGATGACTGCAACAAAGAAGCGACCAACTCCTGGAGACCAGCAAAGCATACTTCCAAGGCAACATCAATCCCACCATCCCGAGAGGCTCATCAATCCAAGAAGCAAATCATAAGTACGCACAGCCAGGTCCTGCAGTACCTCGCAGACACAGTGAAGACTGGGTCAGAGACGTGATGCTACCTACCGAGTCTGCAGACCACTCCTCCTCAGAAGAGATCCCTCAGATTCAGTAGCTGCCATAGATGAGCGATACTTGTATAGATGAGCGATGTCTTGTATAGGTGAGCGATGCCTTGTACTTTGTACTTATTATCGGAACACTGTAAGAGATTGATGTATAGTTGCCTATGGATCTGCAAGCCTGCAGCTTGTACAGATCAGGGGGAGTCAAATGTAGTGTTGTACTCTTTTCCCTTGGCTATTGGTTTCTCCCACTGGGTTTTCCATAGCTAAAGGTTTTAACGAGGCAAACTCATTGACTCTGGATCCAGAAGTATCCACCCCCTAAATACTTCCACTAATCAGGGGAAGTTACGGAAACTGTACTCTTTTTCCTTGGCTATTGGTTTTTTCCACTGGGTTTTCCATAACTAAAGGTTTTAACGAGGCAGTTATCCCTAACTTAGGATCCAGAAGTATCCACCTCTAGTGATATCCATCGATCAGGGGAAGTTACAGAGACTTGTACTCTTTTCCCCTAGCCATTGGTTTTTCCCACTGGGGTTTCCTTGGCAAAGGTTTTAACGAGGCAAGTACTCTTAAACTTGGGATCCAGAAGTATCCATAGACCCATGATCAGATAAGCTCTATGAACCCTGAAGCGTTCACCACGGCTTACAACAATGGATGGATAAGGGGAAGTGTTATAAACGGGCTTTGGAGGCCCAACCTGTTAGTGGGTATCCACCCATTATGTAACCCTATTACTATAAATACAGGGCTACGGGGTTCCGTAGCCGACATGGTTTACAACAGTATGGTTGTTGTTTCATTATTTATTTTTTAAAAACCACAAATATCATTTCTCAAGCCAAAATGCTTAACCAGCTTTTGAAAATGAAATTTTTGCAATTTTCTTTTGCTGGAAGATTTGGCATATCTTCTAATAATCAAGAAATAAAGAATTTCATATCACAATACTGTATGCTAAGTTCACAAATACTTTGTTGGAAAAATTTATCCTAAAAGCAAAACATGATTCCTTTGTTCGTCTGGCTACATTGTGTGACACTATTTTACTACAATCAATTAAAGAAACTAACACAATGGAGCAACATGTTAAGATGTAAGGGCTTACAACACGGTAAACACCTTATTGTTAGGGACTTCAATTCTTCAAGAAGTTTCCTGTTGATATGCAGAATAAAGCTTGCCTTGTTAAAAACCACCTTCAGTAGAATTTTGAACAATCTCGATAGGCCCATGATTAATATTCTCCATGTGTGTAAGTTGCACATTCCCCACGAATGTGGCTTCTTCATTTTGCATGTCTTGACCTCCATCAGCACCTGGGGAGAAAAGAAACCAGAGTATAAGCATACTTTTGCTTATTTAAATTTGTCAGAAACAAAATGGAAATATCCAAGCTTATCAAGTGATCTTATTTGTGCATAACCGGTTATTATACACACATGAACTTATTGATCAGCCTAAGAAAATTTCTCCAACAATCCTCATCACATTTAAAGCAGCAGGACTCCAACAATTTTTGTTTTCATCCCTTGCAAATGTATACAAAAAAATGTGCGCCCAAAAGTTAGTGGGAAATTCAAACCTTTACAACAAAATTCCAACCTTGCACCCAGATAGTATATATATTTTTCCAATATTATTGTTATAACAATTTTTGTCAGCAAAATGCTTTCATACAACTTTCATATAACAATTTTGTAGTGTTTGCAAACATTTGGGTGTATATATATAGTGTCCAGCTTTCATATAATAATTTTTTGGGTCTATGTATTTACGTACATATAAACATTTGGGTGTATGTATTTACATACATGTCATAAAACTATTTTTGCTCAGCTTTCATAAACCAATTTTTGTCAGCAAAGTGCTTTCGTATAAATTTTATAAAACACTAATGAAATATGAACACACATGTGATCACCTAATTTTTGTCAGCTTTTTACCGTGAAACCTAAACCCTGAACCCACAGTTGTATACCCTGCAAACACATCTGATTTTGAGAGAAAATGACCTGCAAAGATAGATTTTTGAGAGAGAATGGTGGGGGTTTAAAAGAGATGAAATTTTGTAACAAAATATATGACAGACTCCATGAAAAAAAATTTCTGAAAGTTAACCAAAGCTGATGTTATCAGCAATTTCTGAAAGTTAACCAAATTTATAACAATTTCTAAAAGTTAACCAAATTGTTTGCAAGGTGTCCACCACATAAAAATGGTAAAATGTTGATCCAAACCATGAAAGTTCTGAAAGTTAACAAAACACCATAAAACATAAAATTTCTGAAATTTTGTAAACAAAACATAAGCCAGACACCCATAATAACAAATAGTATTGTTATAACAAATTTTGGCAGCAAAATGCTTTCATATAACTTTGTTTTGCCAATTTTGTGAAATGAAATTTTTGGTAGCAAAGTTCTGAATAATTTTTGGCAGAACTTTCATATAACTGTCATATAACAATTTTGGAAGCAAATTCTGAAAGTTAACCAATTTTATGAAATTCTTTCATATAAATTTTGCATAGTGTCTGAATGTTCACATTACAAAAGTTGTTAGTTATGGAGGTTGCACATTGATCAAGCCTGAAATTAACAGACAAAATTAACAGACATACTTAATACAAATGTTTTATGCTCAGAATCATGGACTAAAATCATTTTGCTGGGGACCAAAAATTCATAAATGAACCCTGAAAATAAACAGACACCAAGAGCTTAAAAATCAATCATAAAGATGTTCACTTTGATAATCTCACCTAATTGAGCTTGAGGAATGAATGGAAATGTACAGATAAGACTCTTGTGTAGCTGGAATCTTTTGCAACTTATTTTCATAATCGACCGTTGTAGCAATTATCATCATCGCCAGATCCCACAAAGCACCAGTTCTAATTTTCCACAATTCAAGTAATCAAGTTCCGCAATACCAACAGCGAAAAAATAGAAAATAAAAAAGGCGATGAAAAAAGAAGTTCGATGACAAATATGGCGAAGCCTATATGAAATGATTGAGGAGGATGAGGAGCAGTTGAGGAGATCATGTGGAAGCTGAGAAGAATTTTTTTTCTCACATGTCTCCTTGATAATTGACTCAGAAGAAGCAAACTTAATCTTTCCCTTCCCAAACATTACCTAATCACATGTGCAACCATGTTTTCTGGGCATGAAAGTACAAATAGCGATCACTCATTTACCTAGTTATATTGTTGTATGCTAATGCTAACCATGCCCAAAATGGAAACCCAGAAGCATAATAAAAGAAACATGCTTCTTACAAATACAAATAAATAAAAATTCCACTTGTAATTAAATTGTTTCAACTATATATCTTAGTTTCATTCTAGAGTTGATCTAACAGCTTGTCTACTTATATATAACCTGATTATCATTTCCCCCTAAAAACTGAATCCAAACTACATCATATATCAGACACTAACAGTTTTTTGACACTCTTTGAGCACACATCAGACTGTTAATGGATAATAGGTTATAATCGACGTATGTTAATAGATTGTCTGGAATATTCCACTAAACATTTGGATGCACAGACAGGGTAAGAGTATGAAAAGAGACAAAAACACTTAATTTTCAATGTTTGGCTTATAATTTTGATAGTAGTTTTGCTTACAATTAATAAACCAAAGAATGCACCAATAATCAAACTAAGGACTGCCTTATAATTTAGCTTGAATATGTATATTTGCAACACAATCACCAAATTTCCATATTTTCAATTCTCAGTGAACATATACTACATATGTAAACAAAATTCCAGCTTTAAAAATCAGCAACAATCTTAATACTAAATCAAAACAACTTTTTTTATTTAAATGGGAGAGTACATCTAGCCCAAGCTATCACCTGAACGATTGGAGACTCGCAGGGTGAAGACAGCACCAGAGACTCAAATGACCCCTTGGGATGCAAACTGAAGGACTATTTCGTAACAATTTCAATGTGTCAGCAAGAACTTGCCTGAAGGAGTTGCAGACTACACGGTCGTCATCACCACTGGCATGGAAAAAATATTCCCTGTTTGTATTACCAAAAGAATCTGCCATTTGCATGGTTGTCCAACAATGGCATGCCTAGTTGCTTGTTTTAATCCCTGATATTTTAAATTTATCGATATTTATGTCTTTGAGCCAATCTGATTAAATCAATACGAAATGACCCATCTGCTGAACATTTTCCATAGTTCAACAACTTCTATTATTAGCCTTAAAACTTTGAAGAATGGACGAAACGACCGAGGCTTCGATGGATTAAGATCATTCAATATGAATACTCCTAAACTCGTCGAGGCTCTGAGCGCTAACAGAACCATCAAATGTGTTACCTTCATCATGCTGGCATACATATTCTATCTCTCTCAATTGGTTCAAGAAAGCATGAAGTAACTTCTGAAATTAAAAATTTGGGTTTCGCCATTTGAACGATAGGTTATATTGGTCGTGAAGTATCTGTAACCACATCAAATTTTCCAGTCGTTTCAAATCCTCTAAATTATATTTACATCAAAGAAGAAACAATGAACTAATATATGCCGGATTCTTCAGCCATCTGAAAAATATTAAACTATTAGAAATAACACCAAAGGAAAATATTAAACTCTTAGATCATCAAACACCAAAAGAGGAGAGAATTGAAAAAGGAAACCAGAATGAAAGGAAAAACCCCAGCAACCCAAAAAAATTTAGCGAAACATTTATTTCTGTCATGAAACATTTGTTTGAATAATCTATGGTTTTATTTTTGTCAACATGAAAAGATAAATGTTTCACTATTATTGGTTTATGTTGATTTATTTCTGTCATGAAACATTTGTCATGAAACATTTATTTCTGATGATCCGTGAAACATTTGTTTCTGTTGATTATTTCAAACTTACATACTAAATTCATGACATAAACTTACCTACAGAAACAAAGACCTTCACGTGTTTCCGATGAAAAGAAAAAATCAACAGATTCGGCTTCTCCACCTTCATCCCAAACAAAAATCTCTGCATTCACCTTGCCTGATAAAATAATGACATTCATCCACAAAATAATTTAAGAAACATGGATTCAACAAAAACCATCACTTGCCTCAATCCGGTCATGATTAAAATATCAACAAAATGACTACCTTGAATTTGTGCTCGTCTGCCTCAAAATAAAACTACAGAAAAATACATAACTTGTTGCTCATCTACCAAGAACAAAACCTAGTTACCGGCAAAAAACTATCGCTTGCCTTAAAATAATACATAGGATCAAAGTTAACCACATAAAAATACATAAGATCAACAAAATGACTGCTCCTCCACCTCTAGCCTTTATTTTCTATCATCTTTGTCTTCTCTTTATGAATTATCACCACAAAAACAAAAACAAAATGACCCACAAAAATCCTTGAAACGAACTGCAAAACAAAAGGCAACAAAACCCCAAAAGAAATCAAAAGATAAAGAGAAAGAGAGGCCCAGACCCAAAAAAGAGCAAACCCCCCAAAAAACTCCAAAAGATCAGAAGTAGAAACCAAAAGAGGATGAGAGTGATCGATTAAAAAGTAAATGTGAAAATCCGGTTTTTATTAGTAAGAGATTTAAAAATGGATAAATAAAAATGTACAGCTCTTGCTTTGAGAATGCACCCTCCTTGAAAATATTCTTTTATACACGTATAGAGGAGAAATGTTCAAAGCACCATAAACTACACTGAATATTATTCCTTCCGGTAAGCCTACACGAATAAAAAAATTAAAAAAAATGCACGCAAAATGAAGGGAAAATTTTGCACACAAAATAAATGTACAGTAAGAGATGCAAATGCATACCTATTATGTAATCCTAAAGGTGAGTTGGTCCTAAAAGGAGGGTTTGTCCTGTAAGGATATGGAGAGTTTGTTTTGTAAGGATATGGAGAGTTTGTCCTTTAAATTCTTTTCCAATTACATAGCCATGAAAAGAATTTACATAGCCAGGAACTTGTTGGATATGAATATCCAGGCATTTCAAAAACTCTCCAGGCACTTATTGGTGCCATATCCTTATTTGATACAATTAAATAGAATTTAAGGACAATGTAATCCTTGTTGGTGACATATCCTTATTCCAAACAAATTGGTTATTTAGCAATTAAATAGAATATCCAGGAACTTGTTGAATAGTATTACATAGCCAGGAACTTTGTCATGTAAGGATAAGGCACAAACTCTCACAATTGGTGCCAAGTTCATGTAAGGATAAGACCAAGATGAATATCATATTTAATTGGAATAAGGATATGGAATAAGGAAAATAGTATCCATCTTATAAATGTCCTGTAACTTGGAATAAGGAATGAGTTATGACATAACTCTCTCAATATATGTCAATTAGTATCCTTATGACACCATATTCATCTTGGCCAACTTGAATCGGGAAATTACATGAATCTGGACATTAAAATTTGAACGGAAAAGTACATGAATCTGGAAAACCAATTTTAATTTGAACTTAAAAACATAAACCCTCTTTCGAACTTAAAAACATAATCCCGAACGACATTAAAATCAGTTGTCCAGATTCATTTAAAATGTCCAGACAACAAAACACCTACTCTGAATTTCCAGTTCATGTAATTACAGAATTAATATGTCCAAACCTCTATCCCGTTCGAATTCTGTGAAACACCTCGTCCTCCATATTAAAATTCGAACGGGAAATTACATTCTTCCATGGTCATGATCCCAAATGTATCAACAAAATATTTTTCAAACTAAACCAAATGATACACATATTAAAGAATCTGAATATTTGGGTTATATGTCATCATTTTACTTGTACTTTGTTAGTTTAGCACATACTACAAAATTTGAGGCCGTAATACAAAATTTGGATGATAAATTTTATTAGAATGTGTATATAATTTTGGTTGTAGTGGTTTTTGCGATGGATGCTGTTGATACAACAGAACTATCTATATGGGTATATAATTTCCATGAATGCCCCAGGCAACCATGCATTAAAACAATGAAAGCCTTGTATAGTACTATATTTCTATGACAAAACTTAAAGAGATAAATATATCCTCACATCTAATTTCTGCACATGCATCATTGTCAATACACGCCCAATGTCATCCTTTCTAACATCAAACCTAAAAAGAGTTCAGAAGACAAAATAACCATTCTAACATCAAAGATTTAAATTGCAAGAAAGGAGATATGATGTTACCGACACATTGCATAATGCACTGAATCTGAAGGATTGCAACTTAGAAGTCATCCCTTGGAAGTCGTACATACGGACATTATAATCATAGCTTTCGGAAAGGACTCTTGATCCTGAATGGTCAACTGCAAGGGCAGAGACCATCTGTAACAAAAAAGTGGAAAATATATCATCAATATGATCTTATATATCCCCGGCCATCCAAGCACTTCTTAACCGATGGCCTCGCCGCACTATGTTAGGAAATAAATTATAGAATAAAACAGTAGCTTCTATCATGTATCTTACACATGCTTGTCAAAAGAATAGGAATAGAGGTTTACCGACACTAAACCCTCTAGAGGTCTTATGGTCACTCTCAAAACCCCCACTCATTACGAAAATTTGAGTTTTCCACCTTCGATGACCATACAAATAAATATGATGCAAGTATATGTAGCAAAATATGCTGCTAATTAGTAACTTAGAAAATTGCAAGAATCGAACCTCGAGCTCGGCCTCGATCTCCTCACGCTCGAGCCCCGTGGCGATCGGCTTCACATTCTCCACCTTCTTCTTCAAGGATCCCGTGTCTAATCCAAAGACCGTAACAATAAAAGAGAAAACAAATGCATCTGATCAAATCGGATCCAATCTCAAATCAAAGTTAAAAACCATGATATCGAGATACTCACCATATTCCGATGTAAAGAGTTCATCAAAGAAACCATAGTTTCTAAATTTTCCAGCATCATTTCTAAATTATGCATTTCGTTTTTAAAAAATTACTACAAATACTGCAAGCTCCATCATATGCTATGATCAAAGTGGTTGTAATTTTTTTGAAGAAAAAGATGCTGCAAATTAGCAAAAGCTCTGTGTCCTCAAGCTCGAGCCTGGTGGTGATCGGCATCGCATCCTCCATCTTCTTCTACAATATACCCTGCAAACCAAACAAAATCAATTAACATTCTTCATTTGAAAATAATAAAAAATTCTGCAATTTTTTGAGCAAACGCTCCATCTCCTCACGCTCGAGCCTGGTGGCAATCGGCATCACATCCTCCACCTTCTTCTTGAACATATCATACAAACCATTCTTCATTCAAAAAAAATGAAAAAAATCTACAAATGAGCATCTCCAATGAGCATCTGCAAGAAATGAGCATCTCCAATGAGCATCTGCAAGAAATGAGCATCTGCAAGAAATGAGCATCTCCAATGAGCATCTGCAATTACCAAAATCTGCAAATGATTAACAAAAATGATTAACAATGTGCATATAATAAATATGCAAGATAGGCAAAACATATTATTGTTGAGATTCCCGTATTATTGTTGAGATTCCCATCTCCAAAATGAGCAGACTTTATGCAACTTTTTCAAAGATTGAAAAATTGTTCACCAGCGATCAAAAAACACACAAATCAATAGTTCAAATATCAAAATGTATACGAAGCAACCCCCAATTTTATCCAAAACCCTAATTTCATCAAAAAAAGGAATCGTGGGGAATTGGGGTTTCTGCGAGAAGGCAAAAGGAGAGTACCTGTGAAACCCTAGGGTCGGGCAAACTGAGAGGGGCTAGCGAGGGTTCTTTGAGGGGGGGGGGGTCGCGAGCTAGGGCACGATGAGAAGGCGAGTACCTCCATTGAATTTCTCGAGCTCGACATCGAGCAGCGTCAAGAACTCCTCCTCCTCATTCGTAATTGCATCTCCGATACCCTCGAACAGAAGTGGGAGAGAGAACCAACTTCTTCTTTCCCTGCGAAACAGAAAAGAAAGTGCCCATTGCCGAAGCCGGGCCCTTCAGATCACTGGCTGGGTTTGTTCTGGGGAGAGATGAGATTGAGCATTTTTTGGGGGGAGATAAAGTTAGCTTTTATAAATTTTTGGTTTTCCCCCTCAAAGCAAATTTCCCCCCAAAATTTAAGTTTTCCCATCTCAACCATTCATTCATCATCAAGATTAAATCCCAACCAACCCTTACACAAAATTCAAAAATCAATTTCTCATCTCCCAATTTCTCATATTCAAATTCTCTTATACAAAATCATACAACAACAAAATGTATTACCCAATCACCCAAATTCTCTTATCCCTTATCCAAATTCAAAAACCAAAATATCTTATACAAAAACTCTTATCCAATAACCCATGATAACATCCCTGTTTTATTATATATATATATATATATATATATATATATATATATATATATATATCTCTCTCTCTCTCTCTCTCTCTCTCTCTCTCTCTCTCTCTCTCTCTCTCTCTCTCTGTGTGTGTGTGTGTGTGTGTGTGTGTGTGTGTGTGTGTGTGTGTGTGTGTGTAGGATTGCAAACACACACAGCCATGATAGTTCGCATGATGTCGCTAAAGGTTATAATAGGCTTCCAATATTTTCTGGACAAGATTTTGATTATTGGAAGGCAAGGATGAAAGTTTATATTCTATCTGTGAATTTCGATGCTTGGTATCTCTTTGAATATGGTTATATTGAAATTCATAAGCCTAAAAATAATTGGAGTCTAGATGAAAAGAAATCATGTGTTCTAAATGATCAAGCAATGGATATTTTATAGTGTGGCTTAAATAGAAATGTATTTGACTCTATTTCTAATTTCTTGTCTGCGTAGGAAATATGGTGGATCTTGGAGATGACATATGGAAGCAAGCAATCTTTCGAGAATCATGCCTTAATTGATGGAAATAAGCTACACAATAAGAAGAATCGAAAGGAAAGAAAAGTTCGTTTTAATAAAAGTGTCGCTTCTACGTCTAAAGAAACTCCTTCTAGCTTTAATAAGGAACTTATTTGCCATAATTATAGGAAATCTGGATGCATCAAAGTGGAGTGTCCATTGTTTGCAAAGGGCAAAGAAAAGGATGAGAATAAGAAAACTTTGGTGTGTACATGGGATGACGACAGGAAGGATGATCAAAACCATGTAGCTGGTCTATATTTGATGGCACATAATGATTCAAGTGGAGAAGAATCTAACGATGAGGTAACTCAACTGTCTTATGGTGATGTAGTCAGGACGTGTGATGTCATGCTTAAAGAGAATAATTTCTTATCTAATGAAATTAAACGGTTAGTTGCGAAAGCTAAGAAACTTAGATCTGAAAGAAATTCATTGATTAATAAAGAATGTCAAAATTGCTTAGCTTTAGAAGAACAATGGCTTGAAAAGAAACTTGATTGTGATAATTGTTCTAAATTTGAAAAAGAATTGCATGACATTAAAATTGAAAGAGATGAGCTTAAAGTTAATGTTGATGCTTTGAATGATGATTTGAAAAAGAAAGATGATGTTTTTATCTCACGTTGTTCAATGCTTATTGACGAGAATCTTTATTTTAAATCCAAAGTTCATGAATTGAAAAATTGCATGAAAAAGTTTGCTATAAGTAAAAAATCATTGAATATGTTATTAAATAATCAAGTGTATGCCAACAATAGAAAAGGACTTGGATTTAATAATGTTGTGCATAAGAACATGAATGCTACTAAAGAAAAGAATGTTATGCATTGAATGTTGCTAAAGTGAAATATGTGCATACGACTATTGTTTCTAACAAAGGTAAAAGTGTTGTTGGAAGATGCATGTGTTGTGGAAAATATGGACACACTTTTAATCATTGTTGGAATAGGAACACGTACTTAACGAAGTTCAAGTAGATTTGGGTTCCTAAGGGCACATTCAAGAACTATGGTGTACCTATGTTGATGAATAGGCCACACATCTCATCTTTGAAGTAAGAAGGAAAGATGGTTGGACGAGGAACTTGGATTTCAATGTCAAATTAAATAAAGTTCCTTGACCAAGTTGACGACGCGAAGGTATGATTTCTTGCTTGATTTTAAAGTATTATTACATCCATAGGATAATGTTTTTTTGGTGTGTTTCATTTTTATATTTCTTTTAGGTTGATTTTCTTTTCCTTGATTTTATGCTTCTTTTGCTTAGCATGTTTAGATTCTTATGAAAAAGATGGAGAAAAAATGGAAAAGAAGAATTTTTTTAAAATGAGCTTATTGAATATCTATCACTTTTTATTTGATAAATGAAAAGTCTTAGATGAAATTCATATTCCCATAGATTTCTAGTATTATTTTCTTGGCTAAGCATGCAAAATAGACTTGATGTTTAGTTGAGACATGTTCAATAATGAAAAACTAGATTTTTACATCTTCTATCACACTTTTACGGATTAAATGTTATTATTCATTTGGAATTGCGTTTTATAAATATGTTAAAAGTGTATGAAGGTGTATAATTATATGTTTATATCTTGATGGGATATGATGAGTCTAGTCAAGAATAAAAATTGATTGTAATGGCTGCTTTCCGACCGTTCGTATTTTCTACGTGCACGTACCTTTCGTGCACGTATTTTATTTGACTCTTTCTTGGTTTTGGTATATATGATGTGATATGCCGTTGTGACCGTATGGAAGTGTAGAATTTTATGGTAATTTTTGGGAACTTCATCTCACGGCTCGTTTTCTCGCAAAACAGCTTTGAATGGAAGGGTGTTTTGGTCTTTTGGCACCAATACACGGTTCTAGATTTTACGATAATTTTTGGTAGGTGTAACACACGATCAGACACCGTAGCCCCGTACTTCTCGTCTCCACGATCGTCCCGGAATTTTCGGATTATTTTTCCATGCCCGTAGTGGAAGATATCCTCTAATCAATTCTCAGCTATTGATTAGCCGCTAATCTATTCGAATTTCAAAACTAATCACATCCCTAATTATCCTCCCACGTTTCATGGCTATAAGTTACAGCCACTAGGGACACCCCTCCTTTCCCCTAACTCCACTCTCCCTATCTCTACCTCTCTCTCACATTTACCCAAAAACCCAAACCCAAATAGTAAAACCCTCCCTCTTCTTAAGGAAACAAACTCTAGCCGCATGGATGCTCACGCAAACCCACCATTGCTGCATTTTCTTCTACTCCTCCGGCCATCTGACCTCACCCCCGACCTCCCCTGGCCGCCGGCCACCTCTCCCCTCCGGCCACCCTTCTCTCTCCTCCATTTTCTCTCTCTAAAAGCCCCTTTGCCGCAAGATAGCACAGATCTGGCCACCGGAGTTGCAGCTCACGGCCAGCCACCGCCGGCCGCCGCCACCAGCTACCGGCCCCGCCACTTTGTTCCCCTTTAACCCCTCTCCGCTATGCAACTTACCTCACCTTATAGCCCACCTGTAGTTCCCGGAATCTTCGTTGGAACACGTCATATCGGCTGTTTTTCACAGATCTGGAGGCTGAACTTCAACGACGGCTCACGCCCACCTCCGACCACACCCTCCAGTGATCTCCACCACCATCTAACTCTCCTTTGACCTCCCAAGCATCTCAAACTCCCCTTACCCTCTTTCCTCATCTCTACCTCCTCGAAACATCTCTCGAACTCGACGTAATGACAGTTTTATAGATCTGCACCACCGCCGGGAAAACTTGCGTCCATTGGCCATCCGACCACCTACGAAGACCACCCTACTGCCGTTGGACTCCTATCGAACCCCCCTACCAACTACAACTTCACTCACGCTCATAGCCCACATGTAGCTCCGGAAATCCTCGTCGGAAGAAGCCCTATCGGCTGTTTTGCACAGATCTGGAAGCTGAACTTCGACGCCTGCGCACGATCATCTCCGACCACCCCCGGCGACAAATCCACTGCCGTTTGCTTCATCTTGAAGTCCTTAACCTTCTGCAACTTCCCGTTTTCACTTTTCGTCGCTGGAATTCCTCTGAGACGTGCGACAACGAACGTTGTGCGAATCTGTCCTCTCCGGCTTCTCACGGCCACCCACCGCCATACGCTCATGCCGTTGGCCATCCACTGGGTAGAGCATCTTTCTCTGGTCCTACCTCATCTACCGACAGCCCCTTGGACCCTCGGAATACACGTGTGTCTCCGTGCACACGTGTTTTTACCCGACGTCGCCGCCGTTGTGAAGATCCGTTGTGCTACCCGTAACGGGAAGGAGATCGCTGATTAGCTCGCTGATTTCACGTCACCACCCTGCTGTCCAGAGGTACCTTGCTACACTACCCGTGGCCGAGGAGTTCCAGACGACACCGACGTTTCACCGTTCAGACCCGACTTCCGCTTGTTGGATGACATCACGAGGTTGGTTTCCCTAACGAGTAGCAAAACCCACACCGTAGCTAATCAAACCCTAAACTAAAATTTGACAACTATAACTAAATTTACTTTCAGCACTTGTAAAACGCTGCTCACCGTAGAAAGATTGACAATCGGACAATTTTCTGTGCACATAAGATAGTAGTCGATCTAGGTTGAACGAAACACCAAAAATGTGACTTTGACGAATATGGTAGTCCCGACAATCTAGAAACAAACCCTAAATAGGACTTATTAAAAAACGCGACTTGACACCGTCGCCGTGACCTATTTCAGACGGACTACCGCGGACGCGACGCCTGGACGAGATGCTCCGGACGGACGACATGCTCACCACCGCAGGCAAGTGTATCCACTTGCACTTTTGGCCGTGCTTAGGCCTTAGTTTGTTAGAACTGTTAACTGTGAACAAAGAGAACCGGACGTGAAATGATAGCGTCTGGGACGCCCCTTGACGGCTCAGACTTGACGACGAAGTCTGAGCCTAACAACAACTTTTGACATCGTAGGACTATCTTGTGTGTGCGGGCGTGTGGACACCCTAGAATAACCTTTCCTATCTTGTCACGTCCCGTCCCGTCTTGCACAGCCCAGAGGGTAATAGGGCACTCTCCGAGTGATCCCTTGTCGTGATACTCAGCCCAGAGGGCAATAGGGCACTCTCCGAGTGATCCCTTGTCGTGATACTAAGCCCAGAGGGTAATAGGACACTCTCTGAGTGATCCCTTGTTGTGATACACAGCCCAGAGGGCAGTAAGGCACTCGCCAAGCTAGAGCGAGTGATCCCTTGTCATGTCATGTCATGTCATGTCATGTCTTGAATACTTGGGGTTGGGGTAGGGTTGAGCGTGCGCACGAGAAGAGGGTCTGATCCCCCTCGAACCGTAAGGCGTGAACCCTTCGAGTCACACATGTCCTGTCTTGTCTTGTCATGTCCTGTCTTGCTTGTCATGTCACGTCTTGTCACGACCGGTTTAGGTTAGTCCCTTAGTTGGTAGCACACGCTACGACTACTGCTTGCTACGCTTTACTTTCCTGCTGCGTTTACTTCCTTTTGATACTCTGTTATAACCCCAGCATGCTAATCAACCAGTAAACTGTTGTTTAATAGTTTGGTACACTTGCAGTAGAGTCTAACCCTTTTTGTAGACTTTACCTGACGTACATTTCCTTTCTTTTGGGTGCTGTACGTCAGGTGTCGAGCCAGAGTTCGTGGACTAGGCAGACTTACGTGAGTACATGGAGCCCGAGGACGTCGACCCAGAGTACGTGCCTGACAAGGACCAGACCTTGAGGACTTTTCAGTCGCCGCCTTTCAGAGGTTACTACTTTTAGTTTGCTCTTTCGATAGTTTGTTGCCATGCTTAGGCTTCCCTCTCTTTAGACTTTTGTACTCGCTGGATATTAACTCTTTATATTAATGAATGCAACTTCCTTTCTGTACTCTCTGTTGTTTCAAACTTTATAAATGCAAGAACCTGAAAATTTTAAGATGGTACCCCTACAGACGCTTATTGGGTCTGAGCTTCACAGCTCCGGCCTAAGCGGTCCTTAGTCACGCTTCGCCTCCGTCGTTTTGGGAAGCGGAGCGTGATAGGTTTTAGTGGTGGCCCATGCAGGTCCTTGTAAAAGTTCGGAATGATAAGAGTACCGCATTCATTTAATATCCATCTACAAGTCTAAATTAGGTTTTCCCAGTCTTAGATGGTAGGAAGACATAGATAGACGTCCCAGTTGGATAGTCAGACACCTTGGTTAAGATTTAGTCATCCTCGTCCTAGGATACCTTAGTAGCCCACACTTGACTCTGACCGTGTTAGATTTCTAGAGCCCTTCTTTAGTCGTTCGCTCGGGCCCATCGACTTCGGGCCCAGTAGAACGTAACCTTGATTCTCTTAGGAACCTTCCCCTTAGATCCTGATTACATCTATCTCATTAGGAAGTCTTAGTGCCGAGTTCTCCTGATCTGTAGACGGCCGATAATTAGAATCCCTGACTTCTAGCATCTTTCTGATCATTACCCTTCTGTACCATTGCCCGTAGGATTCCACCGTGGATTTTCATGGTTCATCTCCTAGTCATATTTACGTTTGGATCATTCGATTCTTTTCCTTGCCCTTGAATCACGTGATCCGTTCGTCGTTAGTAGCCAATCGTTGAATCTTTTCCATTCAGCCTCCCGATCCTTCTAAAGAATTTTCAATATTATATTGTTTCGAATTCCTTCCCCAGTTTCAATTCTTTGAAAAAAAACATGAACTTAGATTTCCTACATTTCGGTTAACTTGAATGCATTCTTTGAATTTCAAAATTTCTCATCAAAAATTTTTAATTACCATCTTATAATGTTTCTAACCTATATCTTTCGAATTTCAGTTTATATATACATATGTATATAAATATATAAAACTTGGTTTCCATTTTGATAATTTAATGCATTATCCCTTTCTTTCTATACTATTAAATTTATTTTAACCGCTTATCGTACAAAACTTTTAGGATATTTTTGGAGCTATAAAAAAAGAGAGACTTCAATTTTTAGTATATCTGTTTCTAACCATCATATCCGTATTTCAAAAATCCGCTATAAATCTATTTACATATGTAAACCAATCACTACCTCACCCTACTCATTATTTTCTTAGTTTAACACTTTTCCGTATTTTAAAATTTTACCGTCTGCTCACTTTTTCTACATATGTTTATAAGTATAAAAGTATATGATACCATACTTTACACATAATTTTCATTTCATCTATTTCAATATTTTGAGCAATATTTTTGTTCCATCCAACCAGTTATCTCCTTTTCCTCGCCTTGTCCAAACTCGTTCTTTCCGATCTTGTTTCGTTTCGCTTTTGGTTTCGGTTCCTTTCTTTCATGTAGACATCAGTGCCTGTAGTTGCCTATGTCATCTCTAGTTAGTAGTGGGCCCATTGGTTTGTGATTTCGTCGTAGTGCATGTGTATAGGTAGAGTGTGTGGACCGGTACGAGTGTGCTACCTTTAGGATATTAGTGATTGTCTCTTGTGTCATGTATGTGTACTCAGTGTGGACCGTGATATACGTATAGAGTGGTATGAATGATAGTATTCATATAGGTGTGAATAGCGTCATAGCAGGCAATTCCTTAGACTTAGTCTTTCGTATTATGGTATGAATTATCTTTGGCTGCATATGATTGTATCAAAAATTTTGTTTTCTTTTAAACCAAATCTTTAAAAGTTTTGAGACTAGCACACAAGATCACAACCCTGATCTTCCCTCATCCAATACCACAACTCCACACGTTTTTTTCCGAATGTTTTAAATATGTCTTTGGCCTTAAACTTCCTTTCCTTCCCTCTTCGGGAGTGTTAAGTTTGATTGTTATGATATTGTTAGTAATAGCTGTTATTGTTATAGGGTTATGTTTGTGGGTAGGTTTAGAGTGAGATGAGATATGTTGTACCGGTGGATTGTTGATTTTGGAACACAAAGATATTAGATTAGATTTCTTTGGATGAAAAGAATGAGGTGTCCAAGACTTATTTATAATGCAAACGTGTGACGGACTCAATGGAGAATTCTGGTCGGATGAAATTATATGCGGGGGGATGATAACTTATCAGACTTGAGACTTAGACGAGTGGTAGATAGGAGTAGCTACGGAGTATAGTATGAGTTAGGGTGATCATGAGAATGAGTAGAGCATTTAAAGCATCAAGACTTGATTGTTAATGTTGACGTGAGAAGACATTGGGAATAACACGACGTGTTGAGATAAATGGATGGTTAGGTAGTCGGACTTAATATTGGTTGTGATTAGTTATAGTGAGTAGGATAAGATGTGATTTTGATAGTTCAATTATTCGGCGGATAAATTTATGGGAAGATATGACAAGGAATGTATTAAGGACACGACGATTGTTGATTTGTGAAAGGTGTTATAAGATCGACAAAGGTTTTGTCTTGGATTGGTGATTGACTAGTACATCATTTTAGCGATTGATTAATATTGAAAAGAGATTGAGAAATTTGAAGATGTTATTGAGCGATGATGTTTAGTGGAATGGTATGATATGAGAAGATGATTATTATTCCTTTATGAGAACTTGGAGTTGGAAATTTGAACAGCAGCGATGGGTCTATAGTTAAGTGTTAGGATGTGAGTTTAGTCGTGGCATTATCCAGTGAAAAGACAGGTTACGATGGATTATTTGAGGAACGATGTTGAAGTTATAGGATTAGAGATCATTGTGTGGAAGATGGGAGTTATAGGCTTAAGTGTTTATAGGTATTAATATTATTATTATTATAGGTGATTCCGAGGACGGAATTATTTCTATGGTGGGTAGAATGTAACGGCCGCTTTCCGACCGTTCGTATTTTCTACATGCACGTACCTTTCGTGCACGTATTTTATTTGACTCTTTCTTGGTTTTGGTATATACGATGTGATATGCTGTTGTGACAGTATGGAAGTGTAGAATTTTATGGTAATTTTTGGAAACGTCATCTCATGGCTCGGTTTCTCGCAAAACAGCTTTGAATGGAAGGGCGTTTTGGTCTTTTGGCACCAATACGCGGTTCCTGATTTTACGATAATTTTTGGTAGGTGTGACACGCGATCGGACACCGTAGCCCCGTACTTCTCGTCTCCACGATCGTCCCGGTATTTTCGGATTATTTTTTTGATGCCCGTAGTGGAAGATATCCTCTAATCAATTCTCAGCCATTGATTAGCCGCTAATCTATTCTAATTTCAAAACTAATCACATCCCTAATTATCCTCCCACGTTTCATGGCTATAACTTACAGCCACTAGGGACACCCCTCCTTTCCCCTAACTCCACTCTCACTATCTCTACCTCTCTCTCACATTTAACCAAAAACCCAAACCCAAATAGCAAAGCCCTCCCTCTTCTTAAGGAAACAAACTCTAGCCGCATGGAGCTCACGCAAACCCACCATTGCTGCGTTTTCTTCTACTCCTCTGGCCATCTGACCTCACCCCCGATCTCCCCTGGCCGCCGGCCACCTCTACCCTCCGGCCACCCTTCTCTCTCCTCCATTTTCTCTCTCTAAAAGCCCCTTTGCCGCAAGATAGCATAGATCTGGCCACCGGAGTTGCAGCTCACGGCCAGCCGCCGCCGGCCGCTGTCGCCGGCCATCACCCCGGCCACTTTGTTCCCCTTTAACCCCTCTCTGCTCTTCAACTTCCCTCACGCTCATAGCCCACCTGTAGCTCCCGGAATCTTCGTTGGAACACGCCGTATCGGCTGTTTTTCACAAATCTGGAGGCTGAACTTCAACGACGGCTCACGCCCACCTCCGACCACCCCCTCCAGCGATCTCCACCATCATCGAACTCTCCTTTGACCTCCTAAGCATCTCAAACTCCCCTTACCCTCTTTCCTCATCTCTACCTCCTCGGAACATCTCTCGAACTCGACGTAACGACAGTTTTACAGATCTGCACCACCGCAGGGAAAACTTGTTCCCACCGGCCATCCGGCCACCTACGAGGACCACCCTACCACCGTTGGACTCCTATCGAACCCCCTACCAACTGCAACTTCACTCACACTCATAGACCACCTGTAGCTCCGGGAATCCTCGTCGGAACACGCCGTATCGGCTGTTTTTCACAGATCTGGAAGCTGAACTTCGATGCCCGCGCACGATCATCTCCGACCACCTCCGGTGACAAATCCACTGCCGTTTGCTTTGTCTTGAAGTCCTTAACCTTCTGCAACTTCCCGTTTTCACTGTTCGTCGCTGGAATTCCTCTGAGACGCGCGACAACGAACGTTGCGTGAATCTGTCCTCTCCGGCTTCTCACGGCCACCCACTGCCGTACGCTCACGCCGTTGGCCATCCACCAGGCAGAGCATCTTCCTCTGGTCCTACCTCATCTACCGACAGCCCCTTGGACCCTCGAAATACACGTGCGTCGCCATGCACACGTGTTTTTACCTGACGTCACCGCCGTCGTGAAGATCCGTTGCGCTACCCGCAACGGGAAGGAGATCACTGATTAGCTCGTTGATTTCACGTCACCACCCTGCTGTCCAGAGGTATCTTGCTGCGCTACCCACGGCCGAGGAGTTCCAGACGACGTCGACGTTTCGCCGTTCAGACCCTACTTCCGCTTGTTGGAAGGCATCACGAGGTTGGTTTCCCTAACGAGTAGCAAAACCCACACCGTAGCTAATCAAACCCTAAACTAAAATTTGACAACTATAACTAAATTTACTTTCAGTAGTTGTAAAACGCTGCTCACCGTAGAAAGATCGACAATCAGACAATTTTCTGTGCACATTAGATAGTAGTCGATCTAGGTTGAACGAAACACCAAAAATGTGACTTTGATGAATAGGGTAGTCCCGACAATCTAGAAACAAACCCTAAATAGGACTTATTGAAAAACGCGACTTGACACCGTCTCCGTGACCTATTTCAGACGGACTACCGCGGACGCGACGCCTGGACGAGACGCTCCGGCGGACGACATGCTCACCACCGCAGGTAAGTGTATCCACTTGCACTTTTGGCCGTGCTTAGGCCTTAGTTTGTTAGAACTATTAACTGTGAACAAAAAGAACCGGACGTGAAATGATAGCGTTTGGGACGCCCCTTGACGGCTCAGACTTGACGACGAAGTCTGAGCCGAACAACAACTTTTAACATCGTAGGACTATCTTGTGTGTGCATGCGTGTGGACACCCTAGAATAACTTTTACTGTCTTGTCACGTCCCGTCCCATCTTGCACAGCCCAGAGGGCAATAGGGCACTCTCCGAGTGATCCCTTGTCGTGATACTCAGCCCAGAGGGCAATAGGGCACTCTCCGAGTGATCCCTTGTCGTGATACACAGCCCAGAGGGCAATAGGGCACTCGCCAAGCTAGAGCGAGTGATCCATTGTCTTGTCATGTCATGTCATGTCTTGAATACTTGGGGTTGGGGTAGGGTTGAGCGTGCGCACGAGAAGAGAGTCTGATCCCCCTCGAACCGTAAGACGTGAACCCTTCGAGTCACACGTGTCCTGTCTTGTATTGTCCTGTCCTGTCTTGCTTGTCATGTCACGTCTTGTCACGACCGGTTTAGGTTAGTCCCTTAGTCGGTAGCACACGCTACGACTACTGCTTGCTACACTTTACTTTCCTGCTGCGTTTACTTCCTTTTGATACTCTGTTATAACCCCAGCATGCTAATCAACCAGTAAACTGTTGTTTAATAGTTCGGTACACTTGCAGTAGAGTCTAACCCTTTTTGTAGACTTTACCTGACGTACAGTTCCTTTCTTTTGGGTGCTGTACGTCAGGTGTCGAGCCAGAGTTCGTGGACTAGGCAGAATTACGAGAGTACGTGGAGCCCGAGGACGTCGACCCAGAGTACATGCCTGACAAGGACCAGACCTTGAGGACTTTTCAGTCGCCGCCTTTCAGAGGTTACTACTTTTAGTTTGCTCTTTCGATAGTTTGTTGCCATGCTTAGGCTTCCATCTCTTTAGACTTTTGTACTCGCTGGATATTAACTCTTTATATTAATGAATGCAACTTCCTTTCTGTACTCTCTGTTGTTTTGAACTTTATAAATGCAAGAATCTGAAAATTTTAAGATGGTACCCCTACAGACGCTTATTGGGTCTGAGCTTCACAGCTCCAGCCTAAGCGGTCCTTAGTCACGCTTCGCCTCCGTCGTTTTGGGAAGCGGGGCGTGACATTGATGCTCATGAAAAAAAGAATAATAATTGTGAAAATATAGAAAAATTATATATAAAGAGATTGTATGTAAAATGGATGCAGTTATTGGCTAAGTATCAGCCCACTGACATTCATCTTAGCAATGAAATTCTTATTTATTAGCATTGATGTCTGTCCGTCAAGCAATGCCACCCATCGGTTCAAAGTCCTTATAGGATATGTATGGGTGTTGGTAACTTGAATTCATGTTTCATGAGCGGTAGTGGGAGCTGGGAGTGTGGGAGGTGGCTCGCTAGGAGTCAGGGAGTCCGCTCTAGCGGAAGAAGAATCGGGGTCATCAGCTCTCTGCCGCTTGGCAGCGGGCTGCCTCGCACTAGACCTAGTGCGGCGTGGGGTGCGTGGAGGCATGAGTGTGCCGTGAGATGCGCAAAAGTCACAATGTGCTCGAAATAAAATATGGAAAGAGTGTACCAAGCACGATGCGACTCCACGATAGCAATGTGAGCGAAAGGTGATGGGAAATTGAATCCCACCCCTAAGTATTTTTGATGATGAGCACACCAAATGATATTAGTGTACTAATTACACTACTACTCAAGTGTGCAAGTTGTGCGAACAATAAGCTTTTACGCATACTCCAAAGAAGCTCAACTACGCTCAATAGACGAAGACGATGTTGGTAGCTCCACGTCAAGCAAGCATAGCTCAATGATGAAGCTCAAGCTTAAATGAAGAAGAAGCTCAAACTTAAGAGAAGCTCGCATTCACTTCAATCATCTGATCAGCTTCTTGAGGACTTGTCTTAGTTTAAGTGTATGAGTTTTGTTTTTTTAGGATTATGTCAAAGCCAAAGTAAATATCGCACACACACACAAATGATTTCGAAAGAAAAATGTTTTTAAATTTTTTAAAATCATTCTTAAACTTGATAGCATTTGCTAGCTATTTTATATCTTAGTAGTCAACCTCTAAACAAGTTGATTACATCTTTGCTAGCTGAGTTTCAGTGAAAACTGCTCTGGGAGTCGACTACCAGAGGAGGGAGTCGACTACCAGCTAGAAGCAGAATTTCGACTGAAATTCTCTGGGAGTCGACTACCACCCTAAGGGAGTCGACTACCAGCTGTCGTTTTCCAACGACTCTGCTTCCTGATTTCACTCCATTTCCATAACTGTTTGGACTGAAAGTCAAACTCGTTTGAAATTCAAATTCATTTCTAAAACTCTATAAATAGACTCCTTCATTAAGATCATAAAATACAACAATTCTAATCTCTATTCTTGGTGCTAAATTCTGATCTCATTGTTCTTATTTGCTCTCAAGCTAAAAGCCAATTTCTGCTCGTATATTTTTTGATCTCGGCTCTTACATTTCTGAAAATTGTTTTTGAGATCTACAATTTTATTTTGGATATTTTTCAAAAGTGTTTTTAAAATCCTTGCTCTTTAATCTTTCTTATTTAAAGGATTTTTTAAAAACTCAAGATCTAAGATCACAACGAATAAACTTATATTCTTTGTGTGATCTGAGGATCGATCTACATTCTTTAGCCACGTAATACACATTTGTTATATTTACTTTGGCTATAGAATTATTCGGTGTAATCCAAACTCCACTAATTTTTGTGGTGAGTTGGAAACTTGATTTTATTTGTGGATTCACTTTGTTGTAAGGGACATGAAAATCTTAGACAAGTCTAGGTGGTTGGAAATCCTGGTCAAGTCTAGGTGTTTGGAAAATCCTAACAAGTGGAGTTAGGTAATTGTATTGTTAAGGCAATAGTGGAAAAATCTCGTACCAGATTGGTCGGGGACTGGACGTACCCAAGTTGTGGGGAACCAGGATAAAAATTCCTTGTTTTTGCGTTTGCATTTTTCTGTGATTGGTTATCTTTGCTCTAGCATTTTATTTTATCCGCTAACTATTGTATTTCTGTAATTTGTTGTTTATATTATTGCAAAGTTAATTTATTTATTTCCGCTTTGTAAAAAGATCTATTCTTGTGTAAAAGATTTATTGCTTGTAATCTTATATTGCTTGTAACTCATACTTATATTCATTGTAAGATTACCATGTGGATTAAGAACCAAGCGTAGATCACTCTACTTGGTTTCTTAGGCAACATAAGAAGGTTTTTTAAATTGTGCTAATCAACGAACGAAAAAGTTTACTATTTACACAACACTATTCAACCCCCCTTCTAGTATTGTTTGCCATCCACAGGATCCAACAAAAGGCGCCTCCCCTAAAGCTTCCAAATCAGCGCATGATCTTCCCCAAGCTATCCTGAAGCACAAAAACAGAAATTAGCAATGGATATCATAAAATCACGGGGTTGATCAAGAGAAATAGGTGAAAATAGGGTTTAATTTGGAATGAGGGTTGAATAGGGCTTACGAAATAAGAAGGAGAAGAAATGGGGCGAAATAAAGGCGAGGAGGGCGACGATCACCGGATGAGCGATGGCATGGGTGGGTCAGGCGGAAGCTTGGGAAATTGGGAAAATTTGGAATTTGGGGGGTCGACCGAATGAAATCCGATTTATATAAGTGATGGCCTGCTTAAGTCACTCGATCGAGTGACGATCGTCACTAGGTCAAGTGGCTAAATCCTAAAAAATTTGAATTATACCGCGTCGGCTAGGTTGGATGACTCGGCCAAGTGGTTGTAGTCACTCAGTCGAGTGACAAGTTCCACTCGGTCGAGTGGCGATTATAAACAGAGTATGAAATTTCGAATTTTCTGCTACAGTCTCTTACTCGGTCGAGTAGGAATAGTCACTTGGTCGAGTGGACTAAGATACTTGGTTGAGTAGATAGGCCTCACAGTGCAGTTTTTAGAGCAATTTGGTATCAGATTCACTCGGTCGACCGAGTGGCATAAAATTTCCAGAGGGTGTTTTTTGAGACTTCCATGTACAGTACCTTACTCGGCCGAGTAGGGTCTTCACTCGGTCGAGTGAACAAGTCACTCAGCTGAGTGGGCTGCTCTTTTCAGCTCCAGTCTCTCTGTTTTGTGATGCTTTCTGTTTCTTCCTCTCCCGTCAGTTCCTTCCTTTCTTTGGCATTTAAGCACGTCCCTGGAGTGCTCTCCATTTCCATGGCTATCCTCCATTCATATGGACTCCTCTCATCTTCTTCCTGCAATGAAAAACATACCCCGTCGTCAGATTCTTCCTAGACTCTTGAATCTATAAACTAATAAAGATCTAAAACAAACATGAAAGTAAAATTCAAGTAAAAACTAAGATAGAACCATCGGGTTGCCTCTCGACAAGCACTCGTTTAATGTCTTGAACTCGACCCCTTAAGATTGGTATTCGGTGCGTGATGTTCGGCGCATAGGAGATGCACATGTTAAACTTTCCAGGAAGGCCATGAGGGTTCATATGTAGCGCTAGCTCTTCTTTGGCCTCGCTTGTGTACGTCTCCTCTCTATGGTAGCAAGGGATGACTCCCCCAAGCTTGTGCTCTTGGCATCTTTGGTCTTTCCCGACGGTGGAGATGTATTCGCAGGTGGTGCTTTCTTCTTGTGCTTCACCGCAAAGAGCTTGCAGAGCTCTCTAATCCTCACGACATCAGCATCGTACTTCTCTTCCTCGGTGAGAGGATCTGGTGGGTCTCCAATTGTAGCGCCTTCTTCAATATTTGGGGCTTCTCCGGTGGGTCTTGCCAATCGCTCATGCTTCCTCCGGATGTCGATGCATTTGGCACTCCATATGGCTCGCACATCCTCTTCTCAATCCTCTCCATTATCTTGGAGAGAGAGTCAAACTTCGTGATCAACTCCGCCACTGCATTTTCTTCATAGATACTTGCCGGCTTCAAAGATGATGATGATTGGACTTTCTCGTCGGCCTATTGCTGATTGTTAGACGCCATCTCATCTAGCAATGTCGTGGCATCCTCCAGCGTCTTTGATAGAATTGCTCTGTTGGCCGTGGCGTCAATTATCATCCTTGTGTCCGGCCTCAATCCATTATAGAAACTGTGCACTAGCTCCCAATCGTCGATGTTATGGTGGGGGCATTGATGTTGGAGATCTTTAAACCACTCCCACGCTTCATAGAGAGACTCTTGGGACCCTTGCTTGAAAGAAATCAAAGAGTTTCTTATCTTCACAGCCTTAGATGGTGGGTAAAATTTGTGGACAAACGCACTCAATAGCTCGTCCCAAGTAGTGAATGTCCCATGATCTTGTATCCTTAGCCAATATAAAGCTTTGTCACGAAGAGTGAAAGGGAAGAGACGCAATCATATAGCATCCAGCGGCACATTCGGCATCTGAAAAGTGGCCCACTTCGCCAAGAACATTTGTAGATGATAATGCGGGTTCTCTTGAGAATTCCCATGGAAGGGGTCTTGTTGCATCAGCACAATAAGCCTCATCTTCAATTCAAAGTTCTTGTCAGCTGCCAACTCCGACATAAGTATGGAAGATATAGTAGCCAAATTGTTCGTGGTAAGCCTATCCCGGATGGAGACAAGCCTAACGGTCTGTCATAATCGCTCATCTCTAGTTTCCTCTGACATTTGGTTCTCCTCTAGAATTGATCTCTTTTATGCTCTCAGTTTCCTTGCCGTGCGCTCGATCTCAGGATCAAATAATATATCTTTGTCGGATGCCTGACGTGCCCCCGGTTTGCTAGCCGCAAATGGCCGGGGGACCCGCGTGAGGGTTTAGATATTTGTAATCGCAAGCGCACGGTGTTGTAGTGTAGCTTGGGGGTCGAACACAGGGAGGCTAGGATGTGCTTATGTCAAGGAGGACCGAAATCACCCCGTGGGTGAGCTAGCCCGGATCGGTTGATGGGTTGTCACGGGAAAGGAATGCAAGGTATGAACAATAAGAAAATAAACCCGGGACTTTGGTTTCCACTCCAACGAGCGACTCTCGCCGATACGGCCTACGGGTAGGATGTCGATCGGAATTAGGGTCTAATGGTGAGACGTTGCCTCTGAAAGTGGTACCGGCATCCCATGTGCCCGATATTCTAGTCGGTGCCCAGGATGATACACCGGACTTTCCGGGTTCGATCAGTGGGCACTCCCGTGTCCATTAACACTGATCGATTCTGGGAGAACTAAGCTCACAACGATAACTCCCAATGTCTCATCCTGCCGCTCCCGTGCGCTAGGATTCGGCGTCTACGCTAAGGGCGTGAGCTATGGCTAGGGAGTCAACCGCCAAGTTTATTCCCCCTTGGCCCAACGGTCAAAGGCGGTCTTTTTCCCGCCGATGACAATAAAACACCCAGCGTAACCGTTAGATTCCTAATCCCTATCGATTTCCTAACCCTATGGATGCATCAGGAAGAGCCCCCGAAGGGGTTTCCGCCAAAATCCCAGATTTGGGAACTACTCACAAAGATTCATTAAAAAGCTATCTAAACGAAAATGAACCGTTAAAATCATAATCAGACGATAGGAATGCGAAGGTAGTAGAGCAATTAAGATAATACTAAAGTTTTACAAAGATCCGAAAACTTACAATAGAAAAGTAATTACATCCGTCACAAATAGGAGAAAACAGTAAAAACTAACAGCCCCCCGTTTCTGGAACCCTAGGGGTCCTATTTATAGGATCTCGTATCACCCGATCGGTTGACAAGTCAACCGATCGGGTGATCCGTTACAAATAATAAACAGAAAACGACGGAGTTTCACCCGGTCATATGAACCGGTCGGTTGAGTTCTTGGGGTGACCGGTTGCATCTTGGCGCCATCGGGTGAAGGGGTCGGTTGGGTGCCCGTGTCTCGGCTCCTCAGCATCAGCTACAGATGAACCGATCGGGTGAGAGTCACCCGATCGGTTGGAATTTGGCTTGAAAAGACAGAGAATCGGCCCCATTGAACCGGCCTGTGAACCGGTCGGGTGACATCCACTTGAGCTCCAGCTGAGATCGGGTGGTGCACGCGTGCATCACCCGATCGGTTGGAGATGACCAACTGACCGAGTGAGGGGCTGAAAGATGTAATCTTCGTCGTTTGACCCCCTGGATCTTGCGTGACTCCTCCCGTTGCTCCGGGGACACATGATATCATCGTTTTGCGTCCCAAATGCCAGCAAACTCCTGCAAAACACGGAAAATACGGAAAAGTGAAAGAAAACAAGAAAACACAAGAAAACACGAGAAAACGAATAAAAGACGGCGGTAAATACGGAAAAACATGGAAGAAAACGCGCGTAAATATATGAAATATAAACGCAGATCAAAATCCCCCAAGCTGAACTCTTCCTCGTCCTCGAGGAAGACGAGTGAGAGTAGGAGCTCGGAGGGGAAAAAATAGAGAGAAAGAGAGAAAAAGAAAACTCTATATCCTAGATCGTCCGTCAGAGCCAACAAAATCAAAAACGACACACCAAGCAAGCAAACGCCAAATCACATCACTAAACCTAGGAATACGAGTCCAAATAAGTGCCGTGGGCCCACGCGGTGAAGCGCGAGTGAGTGTGGTCGTGCGCTAGCAGTCGGTGTCGCTATCTACGATGTGCAATAAAGCTCGATATACACAGACCCAGGAAACGACCCAAATACCGATTCAAATTTGAAATTGCGGTGAATATTAGTTCAAGCATGCATGAGAAGAGTATAAGAATAGAAGCGTATCATGCATCGGGGACTCCACAACTAGGGTTAAGGAAATCACACCACTATAGCCTAGATACTAGCTAAAAAGTTCCTAAGCCAAGTGTTTTCGAAAACGATGGGGGTTGAGATGATGTGGAGTACAACACTCGGTGCAAATTCTTGCCTTCCCTTTATTCTCGGTAGGTAGGAAAAAATATTCACACGGGAATTTTTTTGGGTTTTGGGCATTTGTATTTTTTTTGACTTTTTGGCTGTACAAAATTTTTCTTTTCTTTTCTTTTTGGGTTTTTCTTTTCTTTTCTCTTTTTTTTTTGATTTTTGGTGTTTTGGCTATACACATGTGTACTCTCCCAAGTGGGAGAACGGTACACGACGAGGGGATTTGCACCAAGTAAAACAAAAAAAAAGAAGTCGGAATCTAAACACTTGGGCAAAGGAAACTATTCTCGCTAAATAGAGCATAGGCTAAATGGGTTATCCTAGTCCTTAATTGTGGAATCCTGACACATGCGAAATGAAGTACACGATATATATATATATATATATATATATATATATATATATATATATATATATATATATATATATATATATATATATATATATATATAGCATGCAGAAGCAGACATGGAAAATAAATACCGCATATTCAAATCGAAGCATGATAATCTAGGGGTCATTCCTGGACAGGTATATAAAGTAAAATCACAAAGTAGAAGCACACCAAACAGCTAGGCACGACGCACGACTCACAAAAAGCTAAGTGGACCCGCGATGCATGAAATGCAAGAGGACTCGATATCCTAGGATTAGTGAATGTGATTATAGATGCCATGCTAGGTGTGTGTGATTTTGTGGCGATTCATCATAGGGTTCATCTCTAGGAGAAAGAGATAAAAAGAAGAGAAGAGGAAAAAGAAAAAAAACACGATGAAAACGACACAAAAACGAAAAAGAAAGACTCAAATGGCGCGCACAGAGCGACTCCCCCAAGCTGAAGCTTGCATTGCCCTCAATGCAATATGAGTGAGTACGGGAGGGCAATGAAGATGGGGGGAATACACACCGACACAAAAAGAAATGAAAACGAGGAAAACACAGAGATGAAACTGAAAATAAAGAAAAATCAAAATCAAACCACACGACATGAAAATAGAAATAAAACCACACGACACGACACTCAAAAGGGGAAAAACAAGCACACACACAAAAATGAGAAAAAACAAAACACGACAACACACCAAAATAGACGTCCCCCAAGCTAGACATGACAGTGCTATCGAATAAAATGTGATCGTGAAATGCAGAAATATGCAAGGGGGAGTCAATCGGATTCGCTGGTACTAGAATGGTAGGGGGAGGGAGAGGAGGGTGGGGAATAGCAAATGAAAGAATCCTCAGAGGAAGAGGAGGGCGTGCCTATGAGGGAAGGAGGGGCGACAGGCTGGAGCACAGGTGGATCGATGTGCACCGGGGGGCTGTGGTGGAGAAAGATCGTACCAGGTGGGCCGACAGTTGGGTGCCAATCGGGAGGATCCAAGGGTGGTAGATGCACTAATGGAGAATACCAAGGATCGGGGTAAAACTCCCAAGGCAGATGAGATGGGGGGTAGGGTAGCCGCAAAGGGGCTAAAGGTGGCAGGATCGCGAAAGGTGCGCAGGCGGGGCCGTAGAGGTAGACAGCACGGTCTTCACCGAAAGGAGTGAGCATACTGATATCGATCAAGTAATCGCGATCAATACGGCTACGTCCAGGCAAAATAGGGAGGTCGGGTGGAACTCTCAAAACACAGATGACAATAAGAGTGATCATCCCACTACAACAGATGGATCCAGAATTGGCGCGGCTAACAGCAAAAATTGTGTGGATGATCCAATGAGCGGCGTTTATGGGCATAGGGATGTGCCCAAGGATCCTGTCATCGGACATGGCATAGAGAAAGAAGAGCTCATCCCTAGATACAGTGGACACATCCACGCGGGCGAAAACAGTGTTGGCGAGGATGCAATGGGCGAGGCGGTAACACGGGTGAATAATGTAGGAGGCAAGAGCCTCGGGTGGAAAGGTGGTGTACCGGGTAAATCGTTGCCAAACACCATCAGCCCGAAATTGAGAGTAGACGTCAGTTCGATCGTGGGTGGAATGTTCAGTATTAAGATCGGGGTGACGGAGATTGAGGATATTGTTCAACTCGATGAAACCCAGAGAAAAATCGCAGTTGAAAGCGCGGAAGGAGAAACCCCTATCAAACACCTCGAGGGAACTGAGGAATTCAAGCGTGAGATTTCTGTGCGTGTGAGCATGGATGTAAGAGAGGGTATGGCACCTGATACAGTTGAAAATTCTGGCGACGCCGTTCGAAAGCCCTAGAGCTTCGAGTGTGGGGCGATCGGCAAAGAGTGTAGGTCTCATCGGGCGATGAAGTAGTGCTCGCATACTGTCAGACTGTTCTTCCGTAGAAGGGTTTATGCCAAGGAAAGAGGGGGAAAAGTGGCCGTAGAGCAGATCACGGCACGAAGATGATGCAATCTCTTTCCCCTTCTTAGACATGGTGACTATGTGGGTGGTGAAAAGGAAAGTGGGGGCGTGCCTATGATGAATATAAAGCAAGTGAAGCAGGTACAACACCAATTCAGGATATTACAGATAAAGTAAGAGATGTGTAGAGTGGAAAAGTGTTACCCATCAATGTAGCAAGATCAAGCTCCCGGGGGACTCGCGTAGTAGGAGGAAGCAATTCGGGAAGCCGCCGCTCGCTGATCCGACAAGAAACATGTTTTCAAAAAATTTGGGGGCTAGGGTTAGGGTTTGGGTGTTTTGATGATGGAATGTCGACGATGGCAAGGTGGCGAGGGTGGGGAAGTACGGGAGTGAGTGGGGATGAGGGTTTAGGGGCAGTATATTGGGCGGAGGAGGTCGATTCAACAGTTGGAGGGTGTGTAACCATGTGAAGGGGATTTTCGGGGGTCGGGTGGCGGTCATCGTGCGGTAGGGGTATTTATAGGGGCTAAGTCGAACCGATCGGGTGACTTGTCACCCGATCGGTTGACTGTTAGGTCGAAAATTCTTGCCGAAGAAGTGCTACAGGCGAACCGGTCGGTTGACTTGTCAACCGATCGGTTGGCCGCTCCACTCATTTTCCCGAGAACTGGGGGTTTCTCACCCGGTCTCTTCAACCGATCGCGCTCTAACTCAACCGATCGGTTGATATTTCCCAAAAATTTCCCGAGAATTCTCCCCAGATCACCCGGTCTGTCACACGGTCTCTCCATTCTTCACCCGATCGGTTCATTTGGGGACAGATGCGGCTTGTATCTGATACATCCCAACCGATCGGTTGAGTTATCAACCGATCGGTTGGGGCCTTGTTTCCTGCAAAAACCAACAGATTATCTAAGTCCCCGAACGGATGTTCTTGCGGCTGATTTTATTTATAAAAATAGATAAAATAAAGTCAAAAATAACACTAAAAAGTGGGGCAAAAGTTTTAGAGCATGGGTTGCCTCCCATGAAGCGCTTTTGTTTAACGTCGTTTAGCTCGACGCCTCTAACGGTGGTCAATTAGGATCCGGAGGGTTAGAGGAAGAGTTGTCGCTCGTTGGGGATCCGACCGGAGAGAATTCTGGTTCTTCAACTACATAGTGTTTCAGACGCTGTCCGTTGACTTTAAACGGCTCATCCCTTCCCATTATCTCAATAGCCCCATGCGGGAAAACCTTGGTGACGCGGAACGGTCCCGACCACCTTGACTTGAGTTTTCCAGGAAAGAGCTTCAGCGTTGAGTTGAATAGGAGAACTAAGTCCCCTTCTTTGAATTCCCTCTTCAAGATTCGCTTATCGTGCCACCGCTTCAGCTTCTCCTTGTAGATCTTGGCGTTCTCATAGGCATTGAGCCGGATTTCGTCGAGCTCGTTGAGTTGTAACTGCCAGTGCCCTCCTACCTCCTTGGTGTCGAAGTTCAGATTCTTAATTGCCCAAAATGCCTTATGCTCCAATTCTACAGGAAGATGGCAAGCTTTCCCATAGACAAGCCGGTAGGGAGTTGTGCCGATAGGAGTTTTAAATGCCGTCCTGTAGGCCCAAAGCGCGTCAGGAAGCTTTGATGACCAGTCCTTTCTAGAATTGGCCACCGTCTTTTCTAGTATGCTTTTAATCTCCCGGTTAGAGACTTCCGCCTGACCGCTGGTCTGCGGGTGGTAGGCACGCCCCACCCGGTGTTGTACCCCGTATTTTTTAAGAGGGCCTCGAATTTCTTCTCTATAAAGTGGCTCCCTCCGTCACTGATCAGGACACGAGGTACACCGAACCGCGGGAAGATGTTGCTTTTGAAGAACTTGGCCACCACTCTAGAATCATTGGTTGGACTGGCCATCGCTTCAACCCATTTCGACACATAGTCCACAGCCACCAAGATATACTGATTCCCCGAGGAGGAAGGGAACGGTCCCATGAAGTCCACTCCCCATACATCAAAGATTTCTACCTCCAGGATGTAGTGTTGAGGCATCTCATTCCTTTTGGAGATATTCCCAGCTCTTTGGCATTTATCGCAGGCTTGGACATAAACATGTGTGTCCTTGAAGAGTGTAGGCCAGTAGAATCCTCTTTGGAGAATTTTTGCGGTGGTCTTGTAGGTGCTCACGTGCCCTCCACATTGCTGCCCATGGCAGTGGGAAATGATGGAGGTCGCCTCAGTTTCAGGGATACATCTTCGTATCACCTTATCATTACAGGTTTTGTATAGGTGGGGGTCATCCCAATAAAATTTGCGGACCTCATGGAAAAATTTCTTCTTCTGCTGAAAGCTCACATTGTGGGGGACGATGGCACAAGCCAGATAATTTACGATGTCGGTGTACCAGGGGGTCCAGGAGGAAGAGACAGAGAAGAGATGCTCGTCAGGGAGTGAATCATCGATCGGCGTAGCATTTAAATCGAGAGTAGGCATCCTGGACAGGTGGTCGGCAACAACATTCTCCGCCCCCTTCTTGTCTCTGATTTCCAGGTCGAATTCCTGGAGGAGGAGAATCCATCTAATGAGTCGTGGCTTAGCTTCTTTCTTGCTCAATAGGTATTTAAGAGCCGCGGGATCCTTGTGCACGATCACCTTGGCGCCAACGAGATATTGTCGGAACTTATCCATGGCGTAGATGACCGCGAGCAATTCTTTTTCCGTGGTAGTATAATTTCTTTGGGCGGCATCAAGGGTTTTGCTCGTATAATATATGACATGAAGATTTTTATCCTTCCTCTGCCCCAAGACGACACCAACCGCATAATCACTAGCGTCACACATCAGCTCAAAGGGTAGATTCCAGTTCGGTGGCTGTATTATGGGCGCGGAAATCAAAGCTTGCTTCAAAGTGCGGAAGGCCTCCATACACTCCTCGCTGAAGACGAAAGGCACGTCCTTCACGAGGAGTTGGGTCAGCGGCCTGGAAATCTTCGAGAAGTCTTTTATGAAGCGGCGATAGAATCCCGCATATCCTAAGAAACCACGGACTCCTCGAAGATTGAGCGGTGGTGGAAGCTTTTCAATCACTTCAACTTTAGCCTTATCAATCTCGATTCCCCTCAAAGAGATGACGTGCCCCAGCACAACTCCCTCTTGGACCATGAAGTTGCACTTCTCCAAGTTTAGGACTAGTCCCTTTCCCTGACATCTCTCCAAGACCTTAGTTAAATTACTGAGGCACGGGTCAAACTTAGTTCCATAGACGGAGAAGTCGTCCATGAAAACCTCCATGATGTCTTGGGAGTAGTCGGAGAAGATAGCGGACACGAGTCTTTGGAATGTAGCAGGGGCGTTACAAAGTCCGAACGGCATTCTTCTATAGGCATATGTCCCGAATGGGCAAGTGAAAGTCGTCTTCTCCTGGTCATCGTTATGAATAGGGATCTGAAGAAATCCTGAATACCCGTCCATGAAACAGAAATAATTATGCTTCGTCAGTCTCTCGAGCATCTGGTCAATAAAGGGGAGAGGGTAATGATCCTTCCTCGTAGCCTTGTTCAGCTTTCTATAGTCAATGCACATCCTGTACCCCGTGACGGTCCCCGTTGGTATTAGCTCATTCATCTCGTTGCGAACCACCGTCATTCCTCCTTTCTTGGATACGACTTGCACCGGGCTAACCCAGCGACTATCGGAGATAGGGTATATAATACCGGTATGTAGAAGCCTAACAATCTCCCTTTTTACAACTTCCATCATTATGGGATTTAGCCTCCGCTGTGGCTTAATCGAGGAGGCTTGCTCATCTTCAAGCAGAATTCTGTGTGAGCAGAGGCCTAAGCTAACCCCTTTTAAATCCTCAATTGCATATCCGAAAACTCCTTTAAACCTTTTTAAAACACCAAGAAGTTTGGTCATTTGGTCTTCAGGCAGTGAAGAGTTGACTATGACCGGAAGGGTCGAGCCAGCCCCCAAATATTCATATTTTAGCCCCGGCGGTAATTCTTTCATCTCAACTTCTTGAGGCCCCGACGCATACTTCTCAAGCTGAGCATCCTCAAGGGAAAGGAGTTCTTCGTGGATTTCTCGGAAGCCAGCATCCGGAACCTCATCCTCGGCCGCGGTTCCGCATGGCAAAGTTTTGCAAGGTATAGTGGGAACGATCGAGGAAGGCACCGGGTCTCTTTCAAGCTCATAATAATTGTCTGGGAAGAAGGCTTCTAAGTGAAAGAAGGTTTCAATTGTCGATGGTTCCCCACAACTGTTTCTAGCTTCCTCATTGTCCAAAGATCGGGGACTCTCAATAGAAGTCTGCAAGGGATAGATTGATTCCTGTCCAGCGTAGCCTACAAACCCAGTCGGATGGTTTTCCTGACAAAACTCCGCGGATAACTCTTCTTCACTAAATTTGGGACTAGGGTTGTCGATATACGCCACTTCACCATGAGGAAAGAGAGTTGCCATGGCGAGGTGCTCCTGCGTATCTCGATATCTCCTCTGACTTTCCACGGCGGCAGACAGGAGGGATAGTATATTCGAAGTATTTAGGGATTCCGCTAAGCTCTGCGCCAAACAGCGGATATGGTGAGAGTGATCCCATATGTCTCCTGAAACTGCATGCCACATCCTTGCCGTGGGGCCAGGATCTCATACGAAAGGAGAGAGGGAGAACTGCACAAGTGGAAAACACGTCAAAAGCACGGGTTGCATAAACGGGAACCTAAAGTTGCGTTGGAAGCACGGCGATTAGTCAATTAGCACTATACAATTATTGTCCACAGTATGTCCAAGTGAAATTGAAAAGTGTAGAGTGCGAAAATTATCGCGAAAATTATCGCGAAGAAAATAAAAAGGAAAAAGAAGAATGCGAAAATTATCGCGGGGTAGGGATAAGAGCTAGACACTAGGGTTCAAGCGATCCTAAAATAACAAGCACGTTGCCTCCCCGGCAACGGCGCCATAAACTTGACGTGCCCCCGGTTTGCTAGCCGCAAATGGCCGGGGGACCCGCGTGAGGGTTTAGATATTTGTAACCGCAAGCGCACGGTGTTGTAGTATGGCTTGGGGGTCGAACACAGGGAGGCTAGGATGTGCTTGTGTCAAGGAGGACCGAAATCACCCCGTGGGCGAGCTAGCCCGGATCGGTTGATGGGTTGTCACGGGAAAGGAATGCAAGGTATGAACAATAAGAAAATAAACCCGGGACTTTGGTTTCCACTCCAACGAGCGACTCTCGCCGATACGGCCTACGGGTAGGATGTCGATCGGAATTAGGGTCTAATGGTGAGACGTTGCCTCTGAAAGTGGTACCGGCATCCCATGGGCCCGATATTTCGGTCGGTGCCCAGGATGATACACCGGACTTCCCGGGTTCGATCAGTGGGCACTCCCGTGTCCATTAACACTGATCGATTCTGGGAGAACTAAGCTTGCAACGATAACTCCCAACGTCTCATCCTGCCGCTCCCGCGCGCTAGGATTCGGCGTCTACGCTAAGGGCGTGAGCTATGGCTAGGGAGTCAACCGCCAAGTTTATTCCCCCTTGGCCCAACGGTCAAAGGCGGTCTTTTTCCCGTCGATGATAATAAAACACCCCGCGTAACCGTTAGATTCCTAATCCCTATCGATTTCCTAACCCTATGGATGCATCGGGAAGAGCCCCCGAAGGGGTTTCCGCCAAAATCCCAGATTTGGGAACTACTCACAAATATTCATTAAAAAACGATCTAAACGAAAATGAACCGTTAAAATCATAATCAGACGATAGGAATGCAAGGTAGTGGAGCAATTAAGATAATACTAAAGTTTTACAAAGATCCGAAAAATTACAATATAAAAGTAATTACAGCCGTCACAAGTAGGAGAAAACAGTAAAAACTAACAGCCCCCCGTTTCTGGAACCCTAGGGGTCCTATTTATAGGATCTCGTATCACCCGATCGGTTGACAAGTCAACGGATCGGGTGATCCGTTACAAATAATAAACAGAAAACGGCGGAGTTTCACCCGGTCATATGAACCGGTCGGTTGAGTTCTTGGGGTGTCCGGTTGGATCTTGGCGCCATTGGGTGAAGGGGTCGGTTGGGTGCCCGTGTCTCGGCTCCTCAGCATCAGCTACAGATGAACCGATCGGGCGAGAGTCACCCGATCGGTTGGAATTTGGCTTGAAAAGACAGAGAATCGGCCCCGTTGAACCGGCCTGTGAACCGGTCGGGTGACATCCACTTGAGCTCCAGCTGAGACCGGGTGGTGCACGCGTGCAACACCCGATCGGTTGGAGATGACCAACCGACCGGGTGAGGGGCTAAAAGATGTAATCTTCGTCGTTTGACCCCCTGGATCACGCGTGACTCCTCCCGTTGCTCCGGGGACACATGATATCATCGTTTTACGTCCCAAATGCCAGCAAACTCCTGCAAAACACGGAAAATACGAAAAAGTGAAAGAAAACAAGAAAACACAAGAAAACACGAGAAAACGAATAAAAGACGGCGGTAAATACGGAAAAACATGGAAGAAAACACGCGTAAATATATGAAATATAAACGCACGTCAATGCCCTCGATCTCGTGTACATGAACAAAAGAGAGAGAAACTAGAAGGATTTGTTAGCACAATAAAGGAATAAAAGAGAAATAAAGATAAAAATAAAATAAGGAAAGAAAAATAGCTAAGTAAAGAAAATAAAATACCGTCGCCTCCCCGGCAACGGCGCCAAAAACTTGGTCGCTCTCCGGATACACACCCAGAGAAGGATGTAGCTTTACCGCAAGTGTACGGTTAAGTGGCAATCGGGTATCGAATCACATGGAGGACTAATGATGGTACTCTACTTTATCTACTAAGCTACTTGGTGGAAAATTGTTTGGGAATGGTTGGTGTCACAGTCGTTTGAATATCAATGCAAATTCAATATAATAAAAACGTCTATGGCTAGGGAATCCCCACCACGGATTTTCAAGTCATCAATGTGAGTAATGAATTACCATGCAATTAAACTTGGTTTAAGGTGAACTTGTCGCTACTAATTGGAGAACCGGCACACGATGTCACGCTACGCAAGTCTATAGCAATCTAAACTAGAGCCTCGTTGTCGCACAAGCCTAGTCTAAACCACTAGCATTAAGATCGACAATTATGTCCAATCCCAACTCAAGCTCGCTATCGTGCAACTTGAGTTCGGATCTAGATCGTGATAGTTCGTACTCGTTCACCGTCGTGCAACGAATATGAGTATATGCGAACAATAAAAATGCTAGCTTTGGTCGATGTCACGCACCAAGTCTAGGAAATTTCGATTGTAATCTTAAATCGAATATCTAGGGCTTTCCTTGGATCAAGATCCTCTATCGAGCTCTCAAGATCCAAGAGAAATCCATATCTATCCGTAGTAGAATAATCAAGATCTAACCTTTCTAACAAGCCTAATATTATAGAAATTCAATAAATCTCACAAATCAAACATTAGATCCATAGGGTTCATCCCTTTGCCCTAGAGCAAAGGACCTACTCACAAATCATATTAGAAATCAATAGGAAAGCAAGATCAATAATAGAATTCATATCAAACCTCGGATCTAGCAGGAGATATAGCATAAAAATTAAAGCTTTCAAGAGATCAAGACAAACCAATGTTGCGAAGAAGCTTCAATAATAAATTTCAGATCCAAGTCTTCAATCTCTCGCTAATACAAAAGCTTAACTAAAATTAAAACTAATTAAAAAATGCTAATGAGTCTCCCCTAGTTTCTTGGGGCTGGAGACAAAACTGGGCTTAAATACATGCCCAAAAAACCAAAAAATCCGGAACAAACTTCCCCTGTGCAGCCAGAAACCCTAGTTTTCAAGACTGGTTACTGGCGCTACTCGACCGAGTGAGAATCTCACTCGGCCGAGTGCCAAATCTGCAGAACAGACATAGAATATCAGTGTTCAGGTGCTCATGCCACTCGGCCGAGTAGGATTTCTCACTCGGTCGAGTGAGAAGTCGACTCGGTCGAGTAGGACAGTCTGCATATCCCTCCAAAAACAGAGAAGTCGCCTTGGATTTCTTCTGAATCTTTGCCTCCACTCGGGCGAGTGGAGTTCTTACTCGGCCGAGTGGAAGTTACCACTCGGCCGAGTACATTTAGGCACTCAGGTTGGAAATGATCTTTGTATCATCGTTACTCGGTCGAGTAAGATGCTTCACTCGGGCGAGTGGCTTCTCCACTCGGGCAAGTGGCTTCTCCACTCGGGCAAGTGGCTTCTCCATTCAGCCGAGTGGCCTGTTTCTGAACTCTATCCTTTGTAAGGGACCCTGCGGGGCTACACACACACTAGAGGGGGGTGAATAGTGTAATAGCAAGCAAAGTGCTTAATTAAAAATTACTGAAATTACAGCACAATAAGCAGCGGAAAATAAACAGAGTGCTCAACAACAACAAATGCAAACACAAGGATTTTATCCTGGTTCTCCAAAACTTGGGTATGTCCAGCCACACCAGTATTCACTATAATTTCCACAAAGAGAAGTGAATACAATCTCACACAGAGATGCCTCACACAGAGGATTTACGATTCCCATAAAGAGATATCCATACTCTCACACAGAGAGACCTCACACAGAGGATTTGTTCTTTCACACAAAAAGAACCAAACTCTCACAAAGAGAATAACTCCCACAAAGAGACTAACTAATTCCCACAAAGAGAATTAGGGTTTCGAACAAAAAACAAAACAAAACAACATTTACCTATGCCTTGATATGATCTTACCAATGTGAAGAAGAAGGTATGCAAGTGAATGACCAGGTGCTTGAGATTAGCTTTGATTGCACTTGTCGATCTTTCTCTCTTCTAGGAATGAATCCTAACACTTCTCACTTGAGTGTATGAAATGAAGAGAAGAAAGATGTTCTCCAAGAAAAGGAATGAGATTGAAATCCATTGGAGAAATTCCCTAGAGCTTAGATGCTATTGCATAAGATTGAAGCTCTAATTAGGGAATGAGGGAGGAGTGGCTTAGAGAAGACGTTAAATGATCTTCTATGATTTCCTAACCCTTTCAAGAGTTCTAAATGAACTAAGCCAACTCCTATATATAGGAAGCCAAGAAGAGCCCATAAAACCAACCAAAAACCCAAAGGGAAGAAATCTGCAACGGCTAGATTTTGGCAGTTTACGGAACAGACAGTCGACTGATGAACAAATGACAGTTGACTGTTCAACGACTAAAAAAATCCCAACGTTTATAATCAGAGCCAGGACAGTCGACTGTAGAAGACTACACAGGCGACTGTATAACAGACAGTCGACTGTATATCCTTCATCGGCGACTGTTGCAGGGATGGAAATGAAACAAAGAGAGATGCAATTTTCGCACTTACGCCTTTCAGACGACTGATGGCCATTTCAAAGGTGAATGTAAATATACAGGCGACTGTAAAAACTTTATCAGTCGACTGTCTTGCAAATTGGGATGAAGCCCAAAAAATGCAAGATGCATACAGTCGACTGTCGACCAATTCACAGGCGACTGTAGAAACACATGAGACTGTAAATTAAACATCAGTCGACTGATGCAAAAAGCTCAAGAAGAGTCAATAAATGGTTGACTTGGGCAGTGAACCACATTCGACTGTAGAAGGCTCGACAGGCGACTGGAATCACCCAGTCGACTGTAAAACCTTCATCAGGTGACTGATGGAGAGCCAGAGGCTCCAATTGAGTCTTTGAGCAAGATGAACCTATTGGATTGGATTCTCTGATAATCATAAGGCTCACTAAGATGGTTAAATGCATATGCATGAGAGTATGACCATCTATCAAGGCATTACAATAATCCTAGACTCAAAAATAGAAATATAAGTAAATGAAATTACATAGATTACATATTGCATCTCCTAGAGTCTAAGTCTTCAAACTCATGATACCTTGATGCTCCCAATCATCTCCAAGCTTTGGCACCCATTGATGAGCTTCCCTTCATCAAGCTCCAAGCTTTGGCAATGCTCCTCTAGATGTCCATCCATTATCATGCTCCAAGCTTTGGCTTCGTTAGATGATCTTCAAGACTTCATCCAAGCTTGAGTACTCCATCACTCTTGGAGGTCTTTCAGATATCCCTTGTAATATCCTCCAAGCATTATGCTTTGTCTCATCAACATATAATTATTAAGATAAACTGAGACTAAAACATAAGATTGATTAGCACACTAACATATTGTATTGATCATCATCAAAACAACGTTAGTCTTGAACCCAAGAACTAACATCCTTCTCTTCTTTGCCTCCTCGTCGATTCTTTCGACTTTCTTCTTCTTCCACTCATCCTCCAGCATCGTTAGCTCTCCGATATGATCATGGGCGACGCTCCGGCACGCATGTGAGTACTCTAGGCTTCAAATAGCTCCCGATTGCTCCATATCTGCTGAAATCAGACGAAAACCAAGAAATAGTGAAAAGCATCGAAACATCGTCGAATAATCGTGAAAATCGTGATATGAGCAATCGAAATGACATGCAAATATGTAGAAATAAAGTGTAAAATATGAGCCTATCAGTAGAATCCCTTCCAAGCTAAGCTCCAAACAATCAAAGGATCCCCAAATCGAGATGGTTTTGGTGCCAATATCTTGGATCACCATCCCCATCAAATATATTGCCCTAGCAATAGGATTCAACCTAACCCTAGCAATAGAACTACTCAAGCATAGCAATAGATATGAGATCGATAGAAAACTTCATTGCATGCATAAAAAAAAGCAAGCACAAATAAATAACAATGGGATTAAAGAGAACAAAAATACTTATCTTGATACAAGGAAGGGGCCTATGGTATGGCCTAACTCCTTAGAAAAGTCTCTACAAAGCTTCAAAGAATAAGATAGATCTCTCCCCAAAGGGGGATTGGTTCTTTCTCAATGACAGCTATATATATATATAGACACACACACACACCCCCCCCCCTCAAACCCTATCAAATAACCCAAGAAAACCCTCTGAAATTCGGCCCAAATCAGTTTCTGATCGCAACATAAGTTTTGGGCCTTAGTTGACTCGGACCGAGTAGAAACAGTACTCGGTCGAGTTGCTGGTCTGCTCAGTCAAGCTCCTGTGTGCTAGAGAGGCCTTCAAGAACATTGTTCTATTGGATTCAGCTTAACCGAGTGGCTGCAGTGCTCGGTCGAGTCGCCTTTGCGCTCTCCAACTTCGGCTAGGAATGGGAATACGACCGAGTTGTACCGACCACGTAACGATCCTAGTAGGTCGAGTGGAACATGCATTAGCCTTTGGAGATCTTGGTGTCATTCTGGATGGAGTACTGAGTCACTCGACCGAGTAGTCTGGAAAATCAGTGTAGATCTCATTGAGCTCCTCCTCTCTTTCACTTCTCATCTCCTCCTCTAGTCTTCTTCTCCACCTCGGCGAACACCTATTGTACATCGCCATAGATGCTCCGAATAGCTTGGATGTGTCCATGTCTCATATTTGCTCCAAATCACTCCAGAGTTCCTGAAAATCCACAATTCTATATGAAGATCTAATATATCGTGAAAAGCACGATAATATATAGAAAAGTGAACTTTGGACGATGAAAATTCTATGAAAATATGTGATAAAAACATGGAAAATATGGACACATCAGGTATCAAAACGATTTGGCATTTTTCTATTATATTTTCTTTTGCTTTCTTTTTTCCTTTGCCAATATTCTTTTCTTTTTGTTTGTTTTTCATTTTCATTTTATTTTTACGATGTTGGTGTATCAGAATAGTGATGCATGAAGGCATCTATATATTCGACTCCTACTACTTAATTGTCCAAAAAGAATCATGTGTGTGTGTTGGTGTCTCAGAATAGTGATGCATGCAGGCATTTACATATTCGACTCCTACTACTTAATTGTCCAAGGAGAATCATATATATATATATATATATATATATATATATATATATATATATATATATATATTGGAAAGTTAGCTTTATTAGAAACTGTACACAAAGTACACCACAAGAGCTTGTATGGCTGGAGTTTCAGTAGAGGGAGGATAGGGCACAAGCGCCGTCACTTCCTGCTACTTATACTCCACCCAACAAACTCCGCAAACTATACAATAATCAATTATTAAAAATTAGGACAATTATCCCATGTCTCTGAATTCCCAATTTGCTAAAGCTCTAGCCGCCTCTGTATCTGCCGGATCTTGGTCTCTCATTGCCACACGAATATCTGCCGCAATTTCCTCAAAAAGAACAGTATTAGCTTTCCGTTTATTCTCGAATATTCTACTGTTCCGTTCTCGCCAAAGATGCCATACCATGGCAGAAAGAGATGTTTTAGCTAACAAGCTGAGCACATTTTTGCCACTGAAATGTGAGAGATAGAACTTCCCTACCTCATCTAGGGTAGGTTCAATTTGAGATTTGATATTCAGATTCATAAGAGTCCTCAGTAGGATATATTTAGAATAGCTGCAACCAAAAAATAGGTGGGCAACATTCTCAGCCGTTCCACCATCACATAAGACGCAGTTAACCGGCATGTTAAGACCCCATTTGCTAATGACATCTCTGGTAAGTAACTTCCCTCTAAAAGCCCGGAGTAAAGTAATTGACATCTTCGGAATGTGATTGCTAAACCAAATAAGTTTGTGATATTAGAATGGAGTACCTCTACGACGAACACCCTCCCAAGCTTGTGAAAACCTGAAACCCTCCCCCAATCCAGTCCCAAGCTGCATTGCTCTAGGCCCCAAATATTGGCCCGAAATTTCAGGCGCCCAGGCCCAAAAATCAGCACCAGGCCGGAGCTTTACTTGATGGAGTAAAGCCGAAACCTGGGATAATTCTGGAATTGCCGCCCAGCATCCCCCAACCCAATAATCGCTAACTTTCTTCATTGTGGAGTGTGGTGGTACGGTAAAAATTGTATTTAGGGGACCGCAGTTTAGCCAATTGTCGTGCCAAAATAATGTAGAACAACCATCTCTTACCTTCCTTTTGATTAATTTTTGAGAAACGCTTCTACAAGCAAGCATCCGCTTCCAAGTACCAGATTGTAGAACCGAACCATTTACCGCATAGAAATCCCCTCCATCAGCATACTTGCCTCTCATGAGTTTCGCCCAGAGGGAATTTGTAGTGAGGAATCTCCAAGTTAGTCTAATGCCCGCCGCAACATTTAGGTCCTCCAATAACCTGATGCCTACACCTCCTTCAGCCTTGGGGGGTGCAGATATCCTCCCAAGCCCAAGCACGAGAGGAACCAAGAATGAAGCGCCTACAAGCAGCGGATATAGTCCGAAGTACGGTTTGCGGTATATGGAAAGCTTGCATCCAAAAGGCGACCATGCCATAAATAACCGTTTTCACGAGTTCAATCTGACCTGCAATAGACAACATTGAAGAGGACCACCCCATAAGCCTCTTCTTGCATCTGTCCACAAGCCTGCCGTACATAGGCGTCTTGGGGTATTTAGTCGACAGGGGAAGCCCCAAGTAAGTGGTGATAGTTGTAGCCTGCGTGATTCCCAAAAGATCTGATAAGTAACTCTTGCACTTAGTACCCTTGCTAAACAAAGCAGAGCTCTTGTCCCAATTTACCTGAAGACCAGTGTATCTATCAAATTCAATCAACAGATCTTTGATACCCCGAAATGATTTCTTATTGGCACGACAAAATAGAAGGAGGTCATCTGCAAACAGGAGGTGGGAAATAGATCCTGTCACGCCCCGCTTCCCAAAATGGACGGAGGCGAAGCGTGACTAAGGCCCGCTTAGGCCAGAGCTGAGAAGCTCGGACCCAATAAGCGTCTGTAGGGGGGTACCATTTTAAAAGTTTCAGGTTCTTGCCTTAATGTAGTTTGAAACAACAGAAAATACAGAAAGGAAGTTGCATTCATTAAATTAGAGATATAGTATCCAACGAGTACAAAGTCTAAAAAAAGAAGCCTAGCGGCAACAAAAGATTTAAGAGCAAACCTAAAAGAAGTAACCTCTGAAAGTGACGTCTAAAAAGACCTCTAGGTCTGGTCCTCGCCGGGCACGTACTCTGGGTCGACGTCCTCGACTCCTCGTACTACAGTGAGTCTGCCTCGTCCATGAACTCTGGCTGAGCACCTGACGTACAGCACCAAAAGAAGGAACTGTACGTCAGGTAAGGTCTACAAAAAGGGTTAGACCAAACTGCAAGTGTATCAACTTTTAGACAACGATTTACTGGTTGATTAGCATGCTGAGGTTCTATTACACAACAGTTTACTGGTTGATTAGCATGCTATGGTTATAACAGAGTAACACAACAGGAAGTAACGTAGCAGGAAAGTAAAACGGGACGGGTAGTAGTCGTAGCGTGTGCTACCAACTACGGGACTAACCTACAGGTGTCATGACAAGTCGGGACGTGACGGGACAAGGCAAGACAAGACAAGTGAGATACGAAAGGGTTCACGCCTTACGGTTCGAGGGGGATCAGACCCTCTTGCCGTGCGCACGCTCAACCCAACCCCAAACCCAGAAACTCAGGACACGATTTACAGGGATCATTTCCGCTAGGGAAACATCCGAAACGTCCGAAGGCTTTTTGTGTAACAGGGATCACTTCCGCGGGGGAAAGCATCCGAAACGCCCAAAGGCTTTTTGTATCACGGGGATCACTTCCGCTAGGGAAAGCATCCGAAACGCCCGAAGGTTTTTGTGTAACAGGGATCACTTCCGCGGGGGAAAGCATCTGAAACGCCCGAAGGCTTTTTGTATCACGGGGATCACTTCCGCTAGGGAAAGCATCCGAAACGCCCGCAGGCTTTTTGTATAACAGTCACGGGGATCACTCTCGCATGGAGAGCATCCGAAACGCCCGAAGGCTTTTTGTGTAACAGGACACGACATGACATGTGTAGGGAATTGTTATTTTAGGGTGTCCACACGCACGTACACACAAGATAGCCCTACGGTGTCAAAAGTTGTTGTTTGTCGAGCTTAGACTTTGTCGTCAAGTCTAAGTCGTCAGGGGCGTCCCGGACGCTATCATTTCACGTCCAGTTCTATACATTCACAGTCTAACAGTTCTAGCAATCTAAGACCAAAGCACGGTTAAAAACACAAGTGGGTACACTTGCCTGTGATGGCGAGTGTGTCGTCTGTCCGGGGCGTCTCGTCCAGTCGTCGCGTCCGCGGTAGTCCGTCTGAAACAGTGTCACGGCGACGGTGTCAGGTCGTGATTTTCAATAGATCCTATTTAGGTTCATTTCTAGGTTGATCGTGGCTATCCTAACAGTTCGAAATCAAATTGTTCTTACGTTCAGACTTATTCTACGGCTCTCTACGTCGATTCTACCCTATGTGCACAGTCAAGAAGTCTAATCGGCAGCCTAGATTATCACATCAGTTTAAAGGAGCATAAAGTAAATTTAGTGATTAGGTTGTCAGATTTTAATTAAGTTTTCACTGTCGTAACGTGTGGGTTACTACGAGAAAGGGTCACCAACCTACTGCGATGGTCACGCGTAGACCTGGCGTCCGATTTGGGAACATCTACGGATCATGTCGCGGCTCCGGTTCTTCAACTACGGTAGCACGGATCTATTTGCGTCATGAAATTACGTTGTTAAGCTTTATAATCTAACCCGGATAATAAATCTAACATCACCAACTAATACCATTATAGAACTAATGTTACTAATTAACATTATATACCATCTACTAGCATGCCATACCTAATATTTATTATAAAGGCTACTGTATTATAAACGTCACATGTTATAATACTAACTTTAATAACTTACTGTGTACATATAATACTAACTTGGGTACTAGCATCATGACATCATGTGCAAACCTTTACATATTATAGTAATAACATTATAATAATATAATAGAATGTAGTGTGGACGGTGTAATAACTTACATGCAACTAGTGCACCGATCACAGGCAAGGGGGGTACTGCTCATATAATAGGGTAAGCAACTTACCATGTACGTTGTCGTTAGCCTGCAGTTGAGAAGAGTCGGATGGGTTCATGGGTGAAGTGGCGGTTTACTCGTTGGTCGAAGTGAGGAAGAAGGCGACGCTACACGCTGTGGGGACAACACGATAAGTCGGACGGCTGCTGTTCGGTAGGGGTGCGGCAGCAGGGCTGTGGCGGCGATGATGAAGCTCGAAGGAGTTCGTGGCGGCCCCAGCAGGGTTGTCAACGTCAGCGATGATGGAGATCGGCGTCTCCGGACGTAGGAGGAGCGAGGGCATGGGGGTTGATTGCTGCCGGGCTGGGGGAACAGAGCGCGGGGAGGAGAACTGACGACGGGTTCGAGGGCTGTCAGCGTGGCAACGGTGGCGTGCGGAGGCTAGGTGAGGCAGCGGCTGCGTTGTTGTCGGAAGCGAGAGGAGAACGGCAGTTCGTCGTCGGGAGGAAGGGAGGTGGTGGGAGGAAGGCTCGAGGGTTTGTGGCGTCGGCGACTGGGAAGGTGGCCGGAGAGCGAAGAGCTGACGGGCTTCGAAGGTGAGGGGACCTGCAGATGCTAGGGGGTGTCAGAGATGAGTGGGAAAAAGGCCGAAGATAGATCTGAGGCGAGGGGGTTTTGGCCGGTGGGAGAGGGTGGCTCGGAGGCGGTAAGATGGCCTGGCAGATGGGCTTGTGCGAGGAGGTGGGAGGTCGAGGAGAGAGGAAACAGCGGCGGTGTTGGAGTGTTTGGTTGCTAGGCCGGCTGAGAGAGCGAGACCATGTTTCTAAAAGAGGGGAAAAGGGCACGTGAGACCTAGATCTAGTTTATAATCGAAGGCTCTGGCATGAGTTTTTTTTAAAGCAGGAGTAGTACAATGGCCTGTGGTTTATTTATTATTATCTTTTTAGAGTAGGTTCTGGGAGAGAGATGATAACATGGGGTGTGGGATTCGATGACGTGGGATGAGGGGAACGTGGGGAGATCCTAGGTGGTTGGGATTTAAGGGGATATGTTAGGATTTGTTGGGATAGGAAACAATTAAGTTTAGGTTATAAAGATTTGTTTTGATAAAAACTCCAACAGTTTGAAGTCCTGGTGTTGAAAAAAGAGAGGAGTTGATTTCTTTTAAAAAAACGTATACAACATCACTAGTTGTTTTTTATAAAAGATATGTTAAATGTTAGTTGGGATTCACGATGCTTAATAATTAAAACTTTTGATTTAGAAGTTACATGCCCAATTCAAATTTTATAATAAAAAAAAGTGTTTTATAAATTTGTAACGAGATAAGCAGATTGGTCCGTTAACGTCAAAAAATTACAAAGAAAATACCGGAGCGTCCGCGCCTCTGAGAGGGTCGTGGAAAAGGGGTCCGGTCATGCGTAAGAGCTACGGGGTACAATAATAAAAATCAAATGCACATATCGCACACGAAACACAGCTATGCGCTAAAATACGTGCAGTCGGTAAGTGGCCGTTACAGATCCCAAGCGTCTCATGGACTGGATTGTACCTCTATTAAGAGATTTAGCAACTAGTAAGGAGAATGCTTCCATTACAATAACGAACAAGTAAGGAGATAAAGGATCACCCTGCCTGATCCCTCTAGTACCAGCGAAATAACCCACAGGGGAGCCATTTATCATAATAGAGAAAGTGGCCGTAGAAATACATTCTCTTATCCAGTCTATAAACATGACAGGAAAGCCCAATTGCCTCAGGAAGTAGTAGATAAAGTCACGGTTCACACTATCAAAGGCCTTCCTCAGGTCCAGCTTCAAACAGGCTCTCCCCCCATGGGATTACTGAAATCTCTGATCTGCTCAGGGGCGATGAGGACAGAATCTGAAAGCAATCTGCCTTTTAGAAAAGCAGCTTGGTTGGGTGATATGAGTTCGTGGATAACAACCTTGAGTCTGTTGAATATGATTTTGCTGATGATTTTGTATAAAAAGTTGCAGCATGCAATGGGCCTATAATCGCTCAAACCAGAAGCGTTGGAATTTTTAGGGACAAGGGTGAGGTTGGTATGGTTTATATATACATACTAGTCATAACCCGTGCCCGTAGGGCACGGTTCATTTAAGATATTTCCTTGTAAAAAGCGTAGTTTCCCGAAAATTTAACTCATCCTAAGGAATTAAGCTCATCACAAAAATCTTAGTTCCCCAACAAAATTAGTACCGTCAAAATTGAGTTCATCACCAAAATTTTAGGGTTTTCCCGATAAATTTTCAAGTTCAAAATTTTTTAGTTTATATTTTAGTTCTCCCTGATAAAAGGTTTATCCGCACCAATAAGATAACATGGAACTTGGATACTTCAAATGACAAAAACAAAGCAAGTAGTAGAAACCCAAAAAAATTCAAAACCCAAACCTGGAACCGAACGTACCCCATGAAAATTTATGCATGGCTTAATAGTTCAGCATCAATCATGTTCAACCATGAAAATTTCTGAATGCATGGCTTAGTGGAGATAAGTTCCGTGAATGCATTTAGTTTTTAAGTCCATGTGAATGGTGAAGGGATCGATAAGCAAAGCATAACCAAACTCGTCTCATTACTAATTTATTTCTTCATCATCAAATTTCCCATGTCTTGAACTATACATGCTGCTTTCAAGGGTTGTGTATGTAAAGAAAGATAAAGATGTGATTTTTCCAATGATATACTTTGAGGTGTTATAATAAATCACCAAAGATAAATGGTCCATATGCGAATTAGTGGATTAAGCGTTACAACAACTTCAAGGCCAAGCAAAGAAGGAATTCTTGCATTTATAATCAGAAAAAGATTCAATTTATCAATATAGCTTGTTTATTTCTGCAATCCAACATGTTCAATTTAAGGTTTTTTCCATCCAAATATTTCCAATTTAACCGCTCAAATATTAAGATTGTTTATGTGCAAAAGCAAAATACACACCTTTTGTCCACACTGGAATTTCACCGCTAGTTTAAAAACGATTACGTCAATTATTAGGGTTTTAATAACCATAGCCTTCTTGGGCATGGTGAGAAAGGATCAGACTATAACCAAATATGCGTGCCCCTTTGATGGTTTGAGTCAAGTAATACAAACGATTCATGACGTCTCAGCATCTTTACATGTATCAACCATTATGATGGGTGCCTAGCCCCAATACAATTGGTACATATTTGTTTTGTGAAGCCATATGTATGTTCCGGACAAACTTACATGTATTGGCTTAAGTCAATTATTAGGGTTTTAACGCATCAGCCGTTGCTTTGGGTAAATAAAATGTGTGTGTGTGTGTGTGTGTGTGTGTGTGTGTGTGTGTGTGTGTAAGGGTTTTAACACATCAGCCGTTGCGTTGGCAAAATAAAATGTGTGTGGGTGTGGGTGTGTGTGTGTGGAGGGGGTGGGCTTAATAAATAGTGCATATATAGACGTGCACCAAAATGAGAATAAACTGACATACACTATCAAAATTTTGACAGAGTTGGTCTGAAACCTGTGTCCGTGTCATTGAGCGCCACCAATGCTTGTATGCTTCAAATCATATGTTGGGCAGGGTGCCACTTTCTGGGACGAAGACATTGTCTAACATTATGCTTGGTACAATTTAATTGTTGCATTACCTCCAATGGAGTAATTGAACCTATCTAGACATGTCTAATTCGCAAAACTGTTATAAACTTATTATTTTTTGCATTGTATTTATGATTGACTACTTGTGGTTGTAAATGTAATTCCATTGTTTAGAACTGGATGCCCAAATTGAGCATATACCTAGATATCAGTATAATAACTATGATTATTCTTGATTCATCTCATTGTTGTGGCTAGGAGAAAAGTTTAGTTGCTCCATTTTCCTTTCTTGTTCGTTTGCCGGTTGCCAGTATGTACATAGAGGATCAAGTTGGTATAAAATTTAATTTCCAGTTATTATTCTTTTATTCTCAACTTTAATATTGATTCACAGTTTGTAATTGTACATGGCAGAAACCCTTCATACTGGTGGAAATTGTGCTTTCTTTCCACCCCTGATGGAGAGAATTGTGGGCTTGTAAAGAATTTATCAATCACTGCTCTTGTCAGCTCAAAAATCACTGAACATGTATTGGATAAGTTAATTTCCTGTGGTATGGACACATTAGATCAAATTTTTGTTGCTTCATTGAATAAAATGGATAAAGTCTTTCTGAATGGGGACTGGATAGGAGTTTGTGCAGACTTGATGTCATTTGTTATAAGCTTCAGACGCTTACATCGCACTCAGTAAATTGATTCCCAGGTAATTCTCTATCTTGTCATCAAGTGGTTACTGGAAGGTTGCTCATATCTGGAATCTGGCTAATAACATGAAGATTAGTTTTAATAGAATATCAAATACTCTATACAAAAGGGCACTGAAGAAAAAGATGATCATGAAGATTAGTTTTAATAGAATATGGACACATTCAGTTCTTTTGCAAAAACATTAACAGTGTTCATACAAACTTTCAGAAATCTGTAAAAAACATACAATTTCACAATTTACAAACTTCCAGAAAGATTTCACCTAAAATATAATGTCAATTAGAACTTGAAATAACTTCTACCTAAAATATAATGTCAATTAAGGTTTACTGAAACATGATTATTACATCACATCAAACTAAAAAATGAGAACCGCCGAAAGGAAAGCTCACCGTTAGTCAAGAACAGAAAAGGAATCCTCAGAGAACCTGCAAATTAAGAGAACCCTCAAAAAATCATAAATTTCATATTGTTTAATTACAATGCTCCTAACATCCCCCACAAAATCCAATCGAGTATCGTTTCATAATAGAGCCTTCGTAAAGCCTAAGAAGCCCCTTCGATTCGTGTTCGGCCACGAAGTATCACACCGTCGATATCAAATGCTCGAGAACTCCTTTTGCTCAGCCAGATTCAAGAACGCCAGGTGCTCAAATCGCTTCCCATCAGAACCAAATTTGTTGGTGGATACTGTTTCTTGGAGCACGCCTTGGGTGATGTAGGAGGACCGGATGCCGACGATGCAGAGGGCTAGCACCAGCACACGCCTAAATCCGCCATGGCCTGATGCTTCCATCTGTCGGGCCAAAAAGTAATCAAACTAAGAAGATCAAAAAAGCAACATAATTAAAGGGGTATAAAACATGTGCCTTCTCCTTGCTGGGTCATGAATTCATCCTAGGTTAGAGGTCCGCGAGTGGGAATGAATGAGCTAGTGTTTTTTTTCGAGCGGAGCAGCGGATGGCAGAGGTCGACGCCTAAGGGTTAGCTGGGGGCGATCACGAGATTAAAATCATCTTGCTGCTCTCTTACCATTTTGTTTGGCGAGAAGACTTACTGCGCTCTTTAATTTGGGGAAGAGCAAGAGTCGCGCCTGTTGCTATCCCCAAAATCGCCTCTTGCTCTCCTCCAATACAAATAGACTTTGCTTCGTACTCTGCAATTTATTGTGAGGCGAGGCATCATTTTAATTTTTTATTCTGCAATTTATTGTCCCTGTGCGTCTTTTACTTCGTGTTCTGTGCGTCGTGTTCTGTGCGCCTTCTGCGTCGTTCTCTATTCACTTTTGGGTGCGTCTTCTGCATTTGCAATGATTCCATGTTTCAAAAACCAGTTTCAAAAACTCAACTGACCCCACCTCAAAGTTTTTCTTTCCAAAAAGTTTTATAACTGCTCATCTCAACCGTTGATTTTCCAAGATCAAATCCCAGCCGTCTTTTATCTTGTCCTAGTCAGCCCTAGGATTCAAAAAACACTGTCAAATGTATAATATATATATATATATATACATATATGGGTAAAGTGTTCCTAGGGTGACTCCTTAGATTAAATCTAAGGAGTCGCCCCCATTTTCTCCCATCTCCAACATTTTTGTTGAAATTTTTTTTCTTGGGATTTTTGTTCACCTCATGGATGATCAACATACCAAAAATCAAGTCATTCCAATACTTTTAGAGCCATCATCTACCCCTTGCAACTTCAACGGTCTGAAAACGTGATGAAAAACCCATAAAGTTGCAAGGGGTAGATGGTGGCTCTAAAAGTATTGGAATGGCTTGATTTTTGGTATGTTGATCATCCATGAGGTGAACAAAAATCCCAAGAAAAAAAATTTCAACAAAAATGTTGGAGATGGGAGAAAATGGGGGCGACTCCTTAGATTTAATCTAAGGAGTCACCCTAGGAACACTTTACCCTATATGTATATATATATATATATATATATATATATATATATATATACATACATACACATACAGGTAAGTGGTACTCTTTATTTATATCAGAAAGAGATGACAAATATACAAGCTAGAATACACCAGAGGGAACGTATGAGGAGAGGGGATATGGCACAAGCGTCGTCACCCTCTACCACCTACATTCCTACCAATAAATCTAGAAAACAAAAGAAAGGCCAACATAAAAAGATCATCCGTTATCAATGAAACCCTAATTACTAAAAGATCTATCTGAGTCTCTTTCAATGTCCCGTAGTATGATTCGTACATCAGACGCTATATCCTCAAAAAGAGCAACTTTGCCTACTATTTTACCATTGAATATCCTCGCGTTGTGCTGCTTCCATAAGTGCCAGACCATAGCAGCTAGTGCAGTTTTTGCAAGAATCCCCACGTAATCAGTTTTTTTTGTATAAAGATAGAATCAAGTCGCCCACATGCTCAAGAGAAGATGGAGTGGTACCCGAATACCCCAACTTGAGAAGACTTCTGGCATGGATATATCTACTGTATTCACAATCGAAGAAAAGATGCTGGGCACTTTCGGCAGCTCCGGAACTACAGAGGATGCAACTCCCAGAATTATTTAGTCCCCATTTCGACAGAAGCTCTTTAGTGGGCAGCTTGTTTCGAAATGCTCTCAGCAATGTTAGAGCCATTTTTGGCACATGCTTAGAGTACCAAATGACTCTGTAGTAAATAAAGTTTGTTCCTACGGATCGCGTCCCCTCCCAGGCACAACGGAGAGAGAAATTCGAGCCTGACATCCGAGACCAACTATCGGCGCCTGGGGTTAACTTGATTGCATTAAGAATAGGTAGCAGGCCCGAAATATCTGCAGATGAGCTCCATTCCTCATTATCCCAATAATCACTAACGAGGGCGTTTTCGGAACCAGAGGGGGGGTCATAATGTAGATGAAGGGGTCCGATAGGGTGCCAGTTGTCAAACCAAAACGAGGTCGAGGAACCATCCATAACAGACCGCTTGATGAGTTTCTGAGAAATGGGTCGATATCGAAGAAGGAATTTCCACGTAACTGATTGAATAGGACCCGGTTTAGAAGAATAGAAACCAGTGACAGCACCCTGCTTTTTGCGCATGAATTTAGCCCACAACCTATTAGTGGCAAGATAACGCCATATTAAACGAACGCCCGAAGCTGTATTCAAATCTTTAAGCATTCTCAAGCCAACCCCTCCTTCCTTCTTAGGGACGCAGAGATCCTTCCAGGCCCACGTGTGAAGATTACCCCAGATAAACCTTCTGCACGCCGAGTTGATAGCGCGAATGACTGTGATAGGGAGACAGTATGCTTGCATCCAAAAACCCACCATTCCATAAATTATTGAACGTACCAGTTCAATCCTTCCAGATATGGATAGCAAGTTGGAAGACCATCCCTGGAGTCTTTTTTACACTTGTCTAATAAACGTTCGTACATTGCAGCTTTAGGCTACTTAGAGGATAGAGGAAGACCCAAGTAAGTGGTAATGGAGGATACCGGTTTAATTCCAAGAATGTCAGTCAAACCCCTAGGATTGCGCGTTCCTTTGCTGAAAATAGAAGAGCTCTTATCTAAATTGACCTGAAGTCCAGAATAATCTTTGAAAGTGCTAAGAAGATCCTTAAGCCCCTCGAACGACGATGAGTTCGCTCTGCAAACGACAAGTAGATCAACGACGAACAAAAGATGGGAGATAGAACCAGATCGCCTCATAGGTTGGATAGACTGTCGAGATTCAGCTCTTGCCATAAGCAATGTAAATGCTTCCATAACCAGCATAAACAGAAGGGATAGAGGGGATCCCCTTGGCGAAGACCTTGATTAGACATGAAATACCCTTCAGGAGAGCCATCAAATAGAACAGAGAAAGAAGATGTTGAAATGCATTCTGAAATCCAACTTATAAATCTCTCCTTGAATCCCATTTGATGCAGCATGTAGAGCACAAAACTCTATTAACACTATCAAACACCTTGCGAATATCCAATTTGATACAAGCCCTAGCCCCCATCGGGTTACTGAAATCACGGATTTGTTCATGGGCAATAAGTGTACAGTCAGCTAGCAGCCTGTCTTTTAAGAATGTTGCCTGATTAGGCGAGATTAAGTCACCGATAACCATCTTCAGTCTATTGCAAAGGACCTTGCTAATAATTTTGTAGATAACATTACATCATGCAATAGGCCTGTAATCTCCTAATCCCGAAGGCTTGGCCTTTTTAGGCACCAGAGTTAAAAATGTGTGATTTATCTGACGAAGTAACTGGCCCGAATGGAAAAAAGAGGAAACCTGTCATGCCCCGCTTCCCAAAACAACGGAGGCGAAGCGTGACTAGGCCAGCTTAGGCCAGAGCTACGAAGCCCTGACCCAATAAGCGTCTGTGTGGTACCAAGGCAAAGGTACAGGTCCCTGCATGTTAGTACAGAATAATAAAAGTACAAGAAGGAAAGAACATCACAAATTTTATTCCAACATATCAATAGTACCAAGTCTCAACGCCCGAAGGGATACAACAGCAGAAAAGTAAATCTAATGGTGCAAGCACCCAACCTAAACAAGGAAACATAAAAGGTGCTACACACTCAACAAAGATAATAACGCCTCTGGAATCAGCTACTAAAAGTCTCTAACTCTGATCCTCCTCGGGGTCGTACTCGGGATCGATGTCCTCTGGCTCCACGTCGGCAGTCAGGTCAGTCTCCTCCACGTACTCTGGCTCAATCCCTGACCTACAACACCAAAAGAAGGAACTGTACGTCAGGTAAGGTCTACAAGAAAAGATTAGACCAAACTACAAGTGTACCAATTACTTACAACGTTTTACTGGTTGATTAACATACTGAGGTTTTAACAACAGAAGTAAACGTAACAAGAAAGTAAACAAGACAAGTAGCAGTCGTAGCGAGTGCTACGGACTACGGGACTAGCCTACATGTGTCAAGATGAGACAGAGCACAGGAAGCCAGACACAACAAGACAAGACAAGACACGAAAGAGTTCACGCCTGTTCGGTTTGAGGGGGATCAATCCCTCTTGCCGCTTGCACGCTCAACCCTACCCCATAACCCCAAGAATCGTGACAAGACATGGGATCACTTGCTCTAGCTTGACAAGTGCCCAATTGCTCTCTGAGCTGTGGATCGGTACATGGGATCACCTGCTCTAGCTTGATAGGTGCCCAATTGCCCATCGGGCTGTGAACTAGTACAAGGGATCACTCGCTCTGGCTTGGCGAGTGCCATATTGCCCAGCAGGCTGTGCAGACGGAAAGGAACAAGACACGACAAAACAGGAAGGGGTTGTACTAGGGTGTCCATAACTCACGCACATGCATGTCAATCCTATGATGTCAGAAATTGTTGTTGTTGGACTCAGATTTCGTTGTCAAATCTGAGCCATCAAGGCGTCCCGGACGCTATCATTTCACGTCCGGTCCTCAAGTTTCTAAATTAATAATCCTAACAAGATGAAGGCCTAAACATGGCCAAGAACACAAGTGATACACTTGCCTGTGGTGGCGAGCGCGTCGTCTCCCTGGTACGCCTCGTCCAATCGTCTCGTCGGTGGAAAAGTGTCTGAAAATCGTGACACGGCGACGGTGTCAGATCACGATTCATTAATCCCTATTAGGGTCGTGTCTAGATTATCGGGACTATCCTATTCAGTTAAAAATCACATTTTTAATATAATTGACCTAATCGACGATCTATCCTATGTGTGCATGCATAACGTCCATTCGTCGATTTCTACGGTTTGTACGATGTTTTAAAGATCAGCGGAAAATAAATTTAGTTTGATTAGGTTGCTGATTTTAATTAGCGTTTGATCATCTATTGTGTGGGTTACTACGAATTTAGAGAAATAACCTGGAATTGACGATTGCACGAAGATCCGACGTCAAATCTGGAAGCTTTACATTGTCCGGAAATTCCTAGGCCGCGGTTAGCGCAGCGAGGAATGTTGATCGCCGGTGATGGTGAAGATCCCAGCGTCTCCCGACGTCGTTGCTGCTGGATCTAAAATGGGAACTTCAAGCTAGGGCAAAAGGGAGAAATGAGAGAAAAGGAGAGCTTTGGGGAAGGTGGAGGATGCAAGGATGGAGGAACGAGCAAAGGGGAGGACGTGAGAGGTAGGGGAGTAGGTTTGGGGAAGAGAGAGACTGAAAATAATCAGGAGAAATGAAAGAGAAAGCCCCGTTTAAATAAGAAAATGAAACGGCGGCTAGCACAGAAATTAGGGTTTCGGGGTCAACTAGTCGGTCAGAGAAGGGCGGTTGACCGACTAGTTTGGGAACTAGTCGGTCGGTCGTATAACTGTGACCGACTAAAACCCAAACCGTGAACAGGGTTATTGTAGAATTCATAGAGTTAGTCGGTCTGTGAAGGCTCGTCGACCGACTAGTTTGCAACCTAGTCGGTCGGCCAGTGTTCATAGACCAACTAAAGGGTGAATATGGTCAACAAGATATTTTGAAGGTTAGTCGGTCAGAGAAGGATACCTAACCGTCTAGTTCGTTAACTAGTCGGTCGGTTTTCTTTCTTTGACCGACTAACGGTAAACAGTAACCTGGTGCGAAAAATGATCTCTGTACTTAGTCGGTCTGCGAAGAAGTGTTGACCGACTAGTTCGATAACTAGTCGGTCGGTGGTTGAACTTAGACCGACTAAGCGTAAACAGTAACTCAAGGAAAAAGCCTGACAAAAACTAGTCGGTCCATGAGGAGTTGTTGACCGACTAGATGGACATCTAGTCGGTCGGTTCCTCAACGTGAACCGGCTAATTGGCACAGGAAGTCGCAAAAATGAAGCGGGAAGCTTCGAGATGATTCTAATGAGTTCCAAGAGTGATCCTATACTAAGATGTGAGCGCGGAGAAGTAAAGAAAGAAGACGAACAATTGCATATATATATAAATAATATTCATCTTACAAAAACCAGCCGTTACATCCTACCCACCTTAAGAAAATTCCGCCCTCGGAATTTCTTTCAGAATAGGTGAGGGTAACGCTCTCTCATCTCATCCTCTCTCTCCCACGTGGACTCTCCAGGCGATCCGTAACGCCACATCACTCTCACCAGGCCGACTACCTTATTCCTCAGCTGCTTCTGTCGACGGTCCAAAATATGCACGGGCTGCTGGTCATAGGTCAGGTCCGGACGGACCGTGATCTCCGAGAAATCCACCGTGTGCGACGGATCACTGACGTACCGACGTAACTGGGATACGTGGAATACGTCGTGAACACCCACCAAAGATGGTGGCAGAGCAAGGCGATAGGCCACTGCTCCCACACGCTCCAGCACATCGAAAGGTCCAATAAACCTTGGGCTCAGCTTCCTCTTCTTCCCGAATCGAATAACTCCGCGGTTCGGAGAAATCTTCAGGAAGACGTGCTCTCCAGGCTGAAACTCCAACGGTCTCCTCTTGGCATCAGCCCAATGCTTAAAGCGATCCTGCGCAACTCTGAGCTTCTCCCTGATGTCTCTCACGACATCCACAGCTTCAACAATCATCTCTGGACCCAACAGCTCCCGATCTCCAACGTCATCCCAGCTCAGTGGCGATCGACATTTCCTCCCATATAAGGCAGCAAACGGCGCCATGCCAATGCTCGCCTGGTAGCTGTTGTTATAAGAAAATTCCACCAAATGGAGATGGTCCTCCCAAGATCCCTTCCAGTCAAGCGTGCAAGCTCGCAACATATCCTCCAGAATCTGTATAGTCCTCTCAGACTGGCCGTCGGTCTGCGGGTGGTACTCCGTGCTGAAACTCAGACTCGTACCCAAATGCTCCTGCAGACTTCTCCAGAACTGAGATGTGAATCTCGTATCTCTGTCAAACACGATGCTCACGGGGACCCCGTGTAAGCGTACAATCTCCTGCACGTACACGGCCTACGTCACAACTAATCAAGAAGGAAAATTAAAGAGAAGTAGAAACGAAATTTTACCTCAAGATATTTCCTCGCCAAGGCTTTCGTAGACTGGCCTACTCGAAAAGGAATAAAATGTGCAGACTTGGTCAACCGATCTACGATCACCCAGACTGCGTCGTTTTGCCTCTGGGTCCGAGGTAAACCAGTCACGAAATCCATCGTAATGTGTTGCCACTTCCACTCCGGAATAGGAAGCGGTTGCAGCAACCCAGCAGTATGATGATGCTCGGCCTTCACCTGCTGGCATACCAAACACTTGGCAATGCTCCGTGCCACACTCCTCTTCATGCCAATCCACCAGTAATTCTGTCGGAGATCCTTATACATCTTGGTGCCACCAGGATGTATAGAATAAGGCGAGCTATGAGCCTCGCTCAAAAGCTCCTCCCGAACTTCACCTGCAGGTACGCAGAGTCTGTTGCCGTACCGCAGTGAACCATCCTTGTGAATCACAAACTCCGTACGCAGTCCAGCTTCAACCTGCCTCCTGATCCTCTGCAACTTCGGATCTTCCGCCTGTGCTGCCTTGATCCGATCCACGATCGTGGACTGAATCTGCAAATTCATGAAAGTATGAACCACACCAGGTAGGACAACCTCCAAATCCATCTCCTTCAGCTCCTGCTGAATCCTCCAGGCAGCAGTATACACCATAGCCGTGGGAAGTCTACTCAAAGCGTCCGGCACAACGTTCACCTTCCCCGGATGATACTGCAAATCTATCTCGTAGTCAGCCATGAGCTCCAACCATCGTCTCTGACGCATGTTGAGCTCCTTCTGGGTGAATATGTACTTCAAGCTCTTATGATCTGTAAAAATCTTCACACACTCACCCTGCAAGTAATGCCTCCAAATCTTCAGCGCAAAGATCACTGCTGCCAACTCCAGATCGTGCGTCAGGTAATTCTTCTCGTGAATCCTCAATTGACGAGAAGCATACGCGACCACGTGGCCATCCCCGATGCATCACAATAGACTTCAAAGCCTCCGCTCCGATCCGGTACCGTCAAAACTGGTGCCGTGGTCAACCTTTCCTTCAAGATACTGAAAGCCTCCTCACAAGCATCAGACCACAGAAAATCCTCATCCTTCCTTGTCATCTTCGTCATCAGCTCCGCAATCCTCGAGAAATCTTTGATGAACCGCCGATAATAGCCTGCTAGACCAAGAAAACTCCTGATGTCGGATGCTGACTGCAGAGTCGGCCAATCTCTGACTGCTCTGACCTTCTCCGGATCCACAGATATACCATCACCAGACACCACGTGTCCTAGGAACGTGACTCTGTCCAGCCAGAACTCGCACTTGCTATACTTGGCATACAATTTGTGTCGCCTCAGCGTCTCCAGCACTGTCCTCAGATGACAGCTGTGCTCCTCCTCAGACTTCGAGTAAATAAGAATGTCGTCAATGAAAATAACGACAAACTTATCCAGGAAGTCATAGAAAATCAAGTTCATAAGATTCATGAACACAGCTGGAGCATTGGTCACGCCGAATGGCATCACCACAAACTCATAGTGCCCGTACTTCGTCCAGAAAGCTGTCTTCGGGACGCCATCCTTCTTAACTTTTACTGATGGTAACCGCTCCTCAAGTCCAACTTCGACAAAACTCTCGAACCTCCCAGCTGATCAAATATGTCGTCGATGCGCGGCAGCGGATACTTATTCTTCACGGTAACAACATTCAGCCCTCGATAGTCGACGCACATCCTGCGGGACCCATCATTCTTCTTCACCAGAAACACTGGTGCACCCCACGGTGACACACTAGGGTGGATGAAACCCTTCTGCAACAACTCATCCAACTGCTTCCGTAGCTCCTCAAGCTCCGTGAGAGCCATCCGATACGGCGCCTTCGATATCGGCTGCGCATCTGGCATCAGGTCGATGCCGAACTCCAAAGCTCTATCGGGTGGCAGACCCGAGATATCCTCCGGAAAGACGTCGTCAAAGTCTCTGACAACCGCTGGTCGGTCAATCTCCATCTCCATCTGCAACGGTGCTATCACCGGCACCTCCGGCTTGGCCCGAAATCTGATGGGCCCAAGCGACTCATCTCGGCTTCGGAACTCGAACTCCAGATGACCTGGAATTCGGAAAACCACTCTCTTGCTGTGACAATCGATCGAAGCGTGGAAATATCCCAACCAATCGATGCCGAGGACGACATCGAAATGTGGTAGATCGTGGACGATGAAATCTGCATATAGCTCATGTCCACTAACCACTAAAGGAATCGACCGACATCCCAGATTCACCGTCACTACTCCGTTCCCAGTAGTGATGTCCCAACACTTAGGAAGTGTATGGGTAGGAATGGAGTGCCTTGTTATAAACCTCTGGGATAAGATGCACATAGATGCACCGGAGTCAAACAAAGCCAAAGCGGGGTGAGAGAACACAAGAATGGTGCCTAAGAAAATAGGGGTCTAAGGTCAAACACTACTCTAACAATCAAACAAACAGACAACACTAACTAGACTAGCAATACAATATAATTATGAAATGAAAAGACTAGGTCAAGATGTTACCTGCAATCACCCCATCCAGCTCCTCAGTCTCCACAGCAGTCATAGTATAGGCCGGCCTCGGAGGCTGCACTGCTCGCTGGTATAGATGCCTCTGTGGCACCAAAGGTGGTCCACGAACGGCAGGTCCTCTCTGAACCGGATCAAGTGCCCTCATCTGCAACAGGGCTGGCGCTCCAACAACAGCAGTGCAGGCTCTAGGACAGTCCTTCGCAGCTTGCGAAGCATCTCCACGAAGTAGGCACAATCCCAGCTTCCTCCGACAGTTGGTCTGAACATGTCCGGGCTTGCCACAGAAATGGCAGGGACCCTTGCTCTACTGCTGCACTGGTGCTCCAGGTCTCTTGAATGGCACAGTCTGGACTGGCCTCATCATCGGCCTGGCAGGTGGCCGGTACTGCTCCATGGGACGCTTCCCCTTATCAGCTGGAGGGTCAGGCAGAAGAGCTATGAGCTCATGATTCTTCGCAACATCAAGCACCTCCCTCATAGTCGAGAAACTCACCGAAGACATCGAAGCCTGAATCTTCGGACGCAGTCCCTGACGGAACCGCTCAGCTCGGTTCTCTGCCTTGTTCACCATGTGCGGGGCAAATCGGCTCAGCATCTCAAATTCAGCCTCATACTCATCGATCGTCATGTCCTTCTGCTTCAGATCCACAAATCTGCCCATCAGCTCTCTCCTAGCCACCTTGGTGAAGTACTTCTCCTTGAACATGTGGCGAAAAGTCTTCCACTCCATAGGCTTCTGCAGACGCCTCTCCTCAATACGCCACCAGTTTCGGGCAATCTCAGTCAGCTGCATCTTCGCGATCTCCACCCGAGTCTCATCTGGAATCTTGGCAGCAACCAACTTTTCCTCAGTGCTCTGGATTCACTCATCGGCACCCAGAGGTCCTTCCTTCATAGAGAAGGTCTTCGGCTGAAGCTCGTTGAACTGCTTCACTCCTGGAGCAGCTCGCGGAGCAGGCGGAGGTGGAAGTGGTACAACAAGTGGAGTCTGGGCAGCACGCTGAGACTGCTGAACCAGCTGATGCTGAACATCCAGCATCTCCTTCATTACACCTAGAAACTGACGGAACTCTCCGCCCTGGTCCTCCGGAACTCCATCGCCTAAGTTTCCCGATCGGGTAACGCGTCGTCCGGCCATCCTATTGACAAAAAGACGAAGGTTAGACTCGTACAATGTTTGAATATCAAAAGTGAATGTCCTTACTCTTACTGTTATGTACTTACAGAAAGATGGGACATGGACCTGCATGAGCCACCACTAAAACCTGTCACGCCCCGCTTCCCAAAACAACGGAGGCAAAGCGTGACTAGGCCCGCTTAGGCCAGAGCTATAAAGCCCTGACCCAATAAGCGTCTGTGTGGTACCAAGGCAAAGGTACAGGTCCCTGCATGTTAGTACAGAATAATAAAAGTACAAGAAGGAAAGAACATCACAAATTTTATTCCAACATATCAATAGTACCAAGTCTCAACGCCCGAAGGGCTACAACAGCAGAAAAGTAAATCTAATGGTGCAAGCACCCAACCTAAACAAGGAAACATAAAAGGTGCTACGCACTCAACAAAGATAATAATGCCTATGGAATCAGCTACTAAAAGTCTCTAACTCTGATCCTCCTCGGGGTCGTACTCAGATCGACGCCCTCTGGCTCCACGTCGGCAGTCAGGTCAGTCTCCTCCACGTACTCTGGCTCATTCCCTGACGTACAGCACCAAAAGAAGGAACTGTACATCAGGTAAGGTCTACAAGAAAAGATTAGACCAAACTACAAGTGTACCAATTACTTACAACGTTTTACTGGTTGATTAACATGCTGAGGTTTTAACAACAGAAGTAAACACAACAAGAAAGTAAACAAGACAAGTAGCAGTCGTAGCGAGTGCTACAGACTACGGGACTAGCCTACAGGTGTCAAGACAAGACGGAGCACGGGAAGCCAGACACAACAAGACAAGACAAGACACGAAAGGGTTCACGCCTGTTCGGTTCGAGGGGGATCAATCCCTCTTGCCGCTTGCACGCTCAACCCTACCCCATAACCCCAAGAATCGTGACAAGACATGGGATCACTTGCTCTAGCTTGACAAGTGCCCAATTGCTCTCTGAGCTGTGTATCGGTACATGGGATCACCTACTCTAGCTTGACAGGTGCCCAATTGCCCATCGGGCTGTGAACTAGTACAAGGGATCACTCGCTCTGGCTTGGCGAGTGCCCTATTGCCCAGCGGGCTGTGCAGACGGAAAGGAACAAGACACGAAAAAACAGGAAGGGGTTGTACTAGGGTGTCCATAACTCACGCACACGCATGTCAATCCTATGATGTCAGAAATTGTTGTTGTTGGACTCAGGTTTCGTTGTCAAATCTGAGCCATCAAGGCGTCCCGGACGCTATCATTTCACGTCCGGTCCTCAAGTTTCTAAATTAACAATCCTAACAAGATGAAGGCCTAAACATGGCCAAGAACGCAAGTGATACACTTGCTTGTGGTGGCGAGCGCGTCGTCTCCCTGGTACGCCTCGTCCAATCGTCTCGTCGGCGGAAAAGTGTCTGAAAATCGTGACACGGCGACGGTGTCAGATCACGATTCATTAATCCCTATTAGGGTCGTGTCTAGATTATCGGGACTATCCTATTCAGTTAAAAATCACATTTTTTAATATAATTGACCTAATCGACGATCTATCCTATGTGTGCATGCATAACGTCCATTCGTCGATTTCTACGGTTTGTACGATGTTTTAAAGATCAGCGGAAAATAAATTCAGTTTGATTAGGTTGCTAATTTTAATTAGCGTTTGATCATCTATTATGTGGGTTACTACGAATTTAGAGAACTAACCTGGAATTGACGGTTGCACGAAGATCCGGCGTCAAATCTGGAAGCTTTACGTTGTCCGGAAATTCCTAGGCCGCGGTTAGCGCAGCGAGGAATGTTGATCGTCGGTGATGGTGAAGATCCCAGCGTCTCCCGGCATCGTTGCTGCTGGATCTGAAATGGGAACTTCAAGCTAGGGCAAAAGGGAGAAATGAGAGAAAGGGAGAGCTTTTGGGGAAGGTGGAGGATGCAAGGATGGAGGAACGAGCAAAGGGGAGGACGTGAGAGGTAGGGGAGTAGGTTTGGGGAAGAGGGAGACTGAAAATAATCAGGAGAAATGAAAGAGAAAGCCCCGTTTAAATAAGAAAATGAAACGGCAGCTAGCACAGAAATTAGGGTTTCGGGGTCAACTAGTCGGTCAGAGAAGGGCGGTTGACCGATTAGTTTGGGAACTAGTCGGTCGGTCGTATACTGTGACCGACTAAAACCCAAACCGTGAACAGGGTTGTTGCAGAATTCATAGAGTTAGTCGGTCTGTGAAGGCTCGTCGACTGACTAGTTTGCAACCTAGTCGGTCGGCCAGTGTTCATAGACCGACTAAAGGGTGAATATGGTCAACAAGATATTTTGAAGGTTAGTCGGTCAGAGAAGGATACCTAACCGACTAGTTCGTCAACTAGTCGGTCGGTTTTCGTTCTTTGACCGACTAACGGTAAACAGTAACCTGGTGCGAAAAATGATCTCTGTACTTAGTCGGTCTGTGAAGAAGTGTTGACCGACTAGTTCGATAACTAGTCGGTCGGTGGTTGAACTTAGACCGACTAAGCGTAAATAGTAACTCAAGGAAAAAGCCTGACAAAAACTAGTCGGTCCATGAGGAGTTGTTGACCGACTAGATGGACATCTAGTCGGTGGTTCCTCAACATGAACCGGCTAATTAGCACAGGAAGTCGCAAAAATGAAGCGGGAAGCTTCGGGATGATTCTAATGAGTTCCAAGAGTGATCCTATACTAAGATGTGAGCGCGGAGAAGTAAAGAAAGAAGACGAACAATTGCATATATATATAAATAATATTCATCATACAAAAACCAGCCGTTACAAAATAGCATCGATGACATCATCACTGATAATACCCCAAGCATGCTGAAAAAATAGGCATTGAATCCATCTGGCCCAGGTGCTTTATCCTTCCCAATTTGGAAGGTCGATGTTTTAATCTCTTCCACAGAAATATTACGATCCATCCAAATTGACGGTTCCAGGGTTAACTTACGTTTGGGAGCAAGTGTTGGAAAATCGAACATATAATTATCCTGGTTATACAGAGCCTTGAAGAAGAGAGGTGCCTCAGTCCTAAGAGCTGCAGAAGTAGTATTCCTTTCTCCATCAGGGGAAACAAGATGACCAAGATTGTTATAACATTGGCGGGATTTCATTGCAGGATAAAAAAATTTTGAATTCCTGTCTCCCAGAGTTAACCAGTTCTGACGACTTTTCTGGCACAAATCAGCTTCCTCTACATCCAAAGCATGGGCTAGGTTTCTAGAAGCAAGATTCTCTAAAATTTGGATATTGCGATCCATATTCAATGTAGGGTCTAATTGCAACGCCTCCAGCCTCCTTCTACACATGCTGACATTGGTACCATCTCTATGCCCAACGGACCAACTTTTTAGTGCATGTTTCAGAATTTTCAACTTTCCTACCAGCCTCATCATTGGCTAGCCCTCCATATAAACATTCCAAGTAGCATAGACCAAGTCATTGAAACCTAGAAAGGAAGCCCAAGAATTAAAAAATCTAAATGGCCTAGGGGAGGGCCGAAGCTTCAGGTGGAGATTAATATTCATAGGCGCATGGTCACTTATTCCAGCATCCGAATATTCATAGTAGGAATTGGGTAAAAGCTCCAACCAGAGAATATTGCACAATGTTTGATCAAGGCGGGCGGTAATGCGAGAAGACCCCAATCGTCGATTGTTCCAACTGAGCCAGTCCCCCCTACTTTTCAGCTCAACTAGATTGCAACTGCCAATAGTGTAGTTGATACATCCATTGATGAAGGATCAACAAGCCGACCCCCTACCTTTTCATTGGTGTTACGCACACAGTTGAAGTCTCCACCTACTAACCACGACAACGACTGGGGCATTTTAGAATCAACAACAAGAGAATTCCAGAGAGGCATTATGGCAGCGGCAGTGTTAAGCCCATAAACTGCTGTGAGGGCCATGTTTAAACCACTCGAATTGGTGAAATTACATGAAATGTGTTGTTCAGAATTCGAAACTAGATCACAACTCCAGATCGGGTCTCTGTAAAAGATGACAATCCTTCCTCCTTTACAAATATATCTGTTATCAATACTTAGCCAGCCTCTACCAAAGCAATTAGAAATTCTGACTTCATTATCAGATTCAACCTTAGTTTCAAACAAACAAACAATAGAGGGTCGGAACTTTCGTAATTTCAACTTGAGATCTGCTCGACGAGTAGGTTTGTTGAGACCCTTAGTATTCCAAAAGAAAATAGACATTAAATATCATAAGAGGGGGGCAAGCACTGGGGATACCTGCAATCCGAGTGCTTCGCCTTGTGGACATAGGAGAGCTTGGAACAGATTTACCCTTAAGTTTAGACACCGAAGCTTAGAGCAGCAAATGCTCCTCAGTCCATTAGGCACCGAATTGGTCCAAACTGAGGGCAGCTCTCGTTTCGGGTGGGGAGGGATACACGTTGGAGTAGGAACATCGCCTGCAGGTTCAACTTCAGCTAACTGAGGTGCAGGAGTTGACCCAATGTCAATCCCAACTGCGGAGGAAGGGGAGGCCTTAAAGTTGATACTGGAACTGGAGACATCAGAGCCAACTCCAGAAGTTGAGGCCAAATTTGGAGGATTAGAGGCTTCCCCAAAGTTATCATCTGCAGACTGCAAAGAGTTAAGTCCACCCAGGGTGATCTCAGTTGCAGTTGGCATAGCCCCAAGTGAAGCCCCATCAACAGCCGGAGCATTATGGATAAGACCCGGATTGTTACAATTCTCCAAGCTCACATTAGGTAATGTAGGAACATTATGCTGGGTGATATCACAAGCTTTCAGTGGTTGGATTGAAGAGGGCTCTATAACATTCTGCTTGATTGAGCAATGGGTCGCCATGTGTCCGAAGCTTGAGCAAGTAGTACATCGGGGGGGGGGGGGGGGGGGGGGGGGGGCTCGCCCTCATACTTCACCCCAACCAAAAGTGTAGTTCCCTCCTCTAATTGGACCATCACGTTTCTAGCCAAAGGCTTATTAGCTTCAACCTCAACCAACCATCTCGCATACATAATTCTACTCAAATTTGCCGTCGCACGATCAAGGCAAATAGGCGTACCAAATCCACTCGCCACTATATTCAGAATATCCTTAGTCCACATATGAAGGGTAAGGTTATGTAGTTGGATCCATACAGGGACAGCTGTGAAGAAGTCACGGTCATGCTTGACTAAAGGCCTCCAACGCTGCAAAACAACTAGGCGGCCGTCAAAAAGCCAAGGACCCCCATGTAGGATAGCTTCACAATCAGCTTCTTTATCAAACTTGAAGTAGAAAAATCAATTTTTTGCTGAAAATCTATAGACCCCCTTTAAGCTTCCAAAGACGGTCAGTCCATGCCCTGATCTACCCATAGAATGGGATATCCCCTAATACATAACCCACAAGCGAATTCTTCCATCTAGATATGCCCTCCTCCAATAGCGAATTAGATACACTGATCTTAGCAATGCCATTCTCGACCACAGCGGGTTGGATATGAGACATCACGAGAGATTCGTCGTACTTACACCTTTAGGAGCAAACATCCGGCCAAGACTTTTTCCCTCCCTCAGTATTGATCTGAATAGATGCTACTGGCCTAACACGAGTTTTACTAAACACCTGATGGGCAACTCCAGATGAAGCAGCAGACCTGCTGTGTCCTGAAGAAAACTTGACACCATCAACGCCATGATAACTCGACATCCTGAAGTGCCCTTGAGAGCCTACGGGCGTATCCATACGATGGGCCCCCCCTCTTCTTCTCCACCCGGTAGCATCCATACGATTGGACTGAGACGTGGCCGATGTCTTCTTTACATAGTTCACCATAGTCCATCCCGCCTTGCAAAGCACTTCTTTTCCTTTGACAGACCTAGTAGCTGCCTTATGCTCACCTGAGTTCTTGACGGTGCCACCAGTATCTCCCATTACTCCGTTAGGTTTCGCCCCACATAGACCGGAATCACTCACACACACACACACACACACACACACACACACACACACACACACTGTAACGACCACTTTTCGTTATACGTTGTTCGTGCACGTGCTTTTGTCCGTGCACGTGTTTATTTTAGACTTTGTTTGTTTGTGAACAATTTCGTGTGATATGCCGTTGTGAACGTCTCTGAGAGTATTAAATAGTGGCACTAATTTGGAACGACGCTTCTCGAGTCGTTTTCCCACAATTTAATCTTATTCGATGAGACGTTGCGATTCCCACTTTTGTCGGGGAGACGTTTCTATTATTAGTTTCGTCGTCTGACGTCGAAATTGTGATCCGTCTTCTCTGTATTCTTTCTCTCGTCGCCCCGGTCGTCCCAGTATTTATTTCACAATTTTTGGGCTTCGTTTGACCTACTTTCACTTTTTGGCCCAATCTATTGCATTTTAGCCCTAAGTATCATTGTATTTCTCTAATAATTGGTTAACAATAGTTGCACCAGAATTATTGACTTAGCCAGCCTTTACTTAGCCTTGGCCGCACCGAATCACGTATGGGAGAGAGAGAGGGTAAGGTACTTTGCTTTATTTTTTTCCTTATAACAAATTCCCTTAAAAATAAAACCCTAACAACCCTAACTAACATAGCCTAGCCCTAGACCCACGTGAGCTGCATCCCTACCCATATTCTAAAGCAACCAGGGGCATTACTTTATAAGCTAGGTTATAGTTTTCCTCCCATACAAAAAGAATCGCAGCCGCCGCCCTCTATAATTTCTCCTCTCCGCATCTCTCGCATCGTGCTTCAACCCACGTCCGCATTTCGCTGCCACGAGTGCGGCAGCAACCCGCATCCGACCCTCCCTCCGACCCGACCACAACTCCCCATCGCTACCCTGTGCTCCGCCGAGCACGCGGGCAGCGTCGCCCTGGTCATTAGCAACGGTAGTCCGCCGCTGTTTCGAACAGCCATCACCTCGACCGCAGTTTCCGACGCCGTTTGCATCGCCGGACCCCCTTCCATCCTCCCCGCCGGCGCTGCAACTCCACAGCTCCACAACCTTGCGCTCTCGACCCCAGATCCATCGCACGGCGGCCCAAATCTCCGGCCTGTCCCCTCGTCGACCGGCGCTTTCCGTCAACTCCTCCCCTCGGACCCGTTCTCCACCGGCACACGGCAGCAACACCCACGCAAACGCAGACCCCTCCGCCACGACGCCGGCCTCCCCCGGCGTTCCCTGATCCCCGAGGCCTTCTTCTGGCATCGACAGCCTCGTAAACCCCTGCCGTACTTCCCGTGGGCTAGCCATCAAGTGAACTCAGGCAAGTTCATTTCGTGCATGTTGACAGTATGTTAGTGTAGGTACACATTTTGTTATGCTAGGGGAGCCACGTGAACAGTTGTGGGTTATGATTATTATATAGTTATAAAGTTTATTATATTGAGATATGTTGTGATTAGTCACATTTTAATTTTATAAGTTATATTACATGTGTTAAGTTGTGCAACACCTTATAAGTTATAATATTGAGAACTAAATGCGTAGGTACAATCAGTAAGTTCATCTTAGTCAACTAGGTTGTAGCTTAATAGAAATGTTGTTTTGCATGCAAATAACTTTTAATATATATGTTAATTTGACAATTCGTAGGACAGAAAACTTGTTAAGAATCGGATCATTAGACGTTTTAGGATTGCCTAAAAATTCTTGTCCATCGTTACAAACTTATCTGTGCGCGTATTTTATGGGCAGAGAAACCGTCGTACCATACCGTTCACGAAAATGGGATTCAACCCCTGGCGCCGCTACCCGACGCCAGTGTAGCTTTCGCGTCGTGTTGAGGCTGGTGGATCCGAGAACATAGGTAGACTGGACTGGTTCGATGATATTTACTGGACATTTGAATTCAGGCAAGTGAAACTTGCCAACTCTTGTGTAGGGCCATGTTTTTAGGCCACTTCCTTGTTTCAGCGTAAAAGAGACTAGTCAGTGAAATGATAGCTGGCTAGACGCCTACTTGATCTAGTTTGACAACGAAACTAGATCCGTCACCTAATTGATCTAGCTTGACAACGAAGCTAGATCCAACTCTTTAAAACTTGTTAATCATGCATACTAAACTGTCACGTTTACTTTCCTTATCTGTACGCACTTTTAACTGCCATGCATTGCATCTTACAATGTCATCCAAATTGATTGTTGCATCGTAGCACACGCTACAAAATACTTGTACAATCCGTGTTTCCGTGTTTCCGGCTAGGTGCACCCCTATGCCATACTTGTTAAAAACACTTCCTGGCTCGTGATCCAGAAGCGAGCATTCCGTGTTCGGGGGTAAGGCCCTGGCTCGACACACGTGGAGGGGTAGGGATAAACGGTCACTTGAGCTTAGGAGTGGCTTGATCAGCCCTCTAGCCAAAAGACGGAATCTCTGTGCACGAGGTGCTTACTTTCATTGTCTTGTACTTGTCTTGTGAATGATTCATGTAATACTTGTGATCCATGCCATGTTTAAATGCCATGCTCGTACTTTACTTTACTTTACCTTACCTGTTGCACTCATTACTTTAACTGCCATGTCATTGCATCATGCTAGAACTGCTAGGTTGCTTTACTTTTACCTACTTTCAGTTTCCTTGCACAAGTCTCTTGTAGACTTGCTGACATGTGCCCCTTGCTCTTTTGGGTGTCACATGTTAGACCTGAGCCAGAGACCGTTGCTGAGTACGTGGTGTTTTGCTGACGCTGAGTCTGAGTCCATGATTGCCCAGGAGGATTTTGGTGGACACCGGTGACCATTCTTTGAGTCTTTGTTGAGTTTTATTTTGTTTTAGGCCTTTTGTTAGTTGTTGGTGCGTAGCACCTTTGTTTTGTACGCTGTACTTTTGTTGGCCATGTTTGGGCCTTTAGACTCTCTTTTAATTCAGCCTGGTGGCTTTTTCTGTGATGTTGAAACTTATTTTATTGATATTCTGAGATATCTCTTTTGTCTCATTTCAATATTATTATCTTTGTTTCGTTCGCGTTGCAAGGACCTGCAGTTTAAATTTGATTGATGCTTATCGGACTTGCAGCTTTGTAGCTTCAAGTCTGAGCGGGCCTTCTCACGCTTCGCCTCCATATTTTTGGGAAGCGGGGCGTGACAGGTTTTGTTGGTGGCCTATGCAGGTCCGGTCTTGCAATTGCGAATTAACGGAACAACGATAATAACGGAATATCCATTAAATAAATTGCAACATCCGAGTAATAAGCCCTGAGTCTAGTCGTTTTCTTATGACACTAGGTGGTAAGAAGACTTAGCTAGACGTCTGTGTTCGCTAGTTAGCGACCTCTGATTGTTAGTTAGGTTCCCTGTCAGCAATTGATTTAATCGTCGTAGGAGTTACCTTAGTGGTTCATGTCTACCCCTGACCATATTAGACTTCTAGAATTGCCTTTAGTCGTTCGCTTGGGTTCATCGATTTCGGTCCAAGCTGAACACATTTCCTTACCGTCTAACCTTTAGAAGTCTTAGCGCTTAGTTTTAATCTTTAGTCGGTCGACCGTAGGAGTTTCCGTAGACTTTCCTGATTCATATCCTAGGCGTATGTATGCTCTGATCACCTGACCAATTCCTTGCCTCGATTCCCGATATCGCCTCATGACAACCGTCGTCAATTTTCAAATCTCCCCATTACAAATCTTGAATCGTCTGAACGTATTTCTTTTGACTTCCTCTTTCCCTAAGTTTAAATTTGTTCAAAATTTTTTATAAATATATTTAACTTGTACTCCTCGTTGATTTAAATTTTTAAACTTCTGTCGAAATTTTTGAATAATAGTTTACAATGTTTTTCAGCCTACACTTTTGTACCTATGAGAATACATATTTCCTTTCATACATTAATTTCATTCTGAGCCATACTTTTGCCGTGCCCAATTCGATTTATAATTTTCCTTCTTATTTGTGTTATTCGAATGATACGGCGTGTTTACTTTAATATACCTTCAAGTCACATAGAAATTTCAGCTTTCAGTAAGTTGGTTTTTGCTCGTCGTTTTCACTACTTCAGATTTCTGCAAAATTGCTATTTTCATAACCTCTTCCTGCTTCAGACCCTCCCTGATTTGATTTTAAAGACTTGCTGTTCGATTTCGATAAATCTACTACTAAGTTAATATTATTTTTCCATGCACCATGCATACTTTCAATTATTTTTATATCCGTGCCAGACTTGTTGTACTCGTATATTAAGAACCATGTGTAAATCAGTTTTTCATTTTTGGCAAACCCTGGTTCTCTAAAAGTAGTTTCAAACTGAACATTTTAAATCTTTCGTAGCCTAAAAGTTTTGAAAGCATTTAACATGAGTTTAATTTTTCCGTTACTTGATTCCATTCTCCGACTTTCAAAATTTTTGCCAACATTATATTAAATTACCGACGTATAATATTTTCTAAACCACGTCCTTAATATTCGTATAAATGATTTTACTTCCTTTTATAACGATTTTTAAAACCAATAGACCATTTTCTCTTATTAGGAATATTGGACTCAAACTTATTTTGAACAACACGTTTTATCGATCTCCAAATACTTCTTTACAGGCGAGGATTTTAACTTTTGAAGTACGACGGTTTTCAGAATCCACGTATTTTAGCTTATGCTATTTACCCTATTTCCTTTTCTGTATCCTATTTAAGCATCACTACATCTCCTTTTCCTTCAACCTAAACATCACCATTGAGCCAATGTTTTCCCTAACCCAGCCGTCTCTTTGTATTCGTCCTATCTGAACTCGTGCTTATCGATCCTTCCCTCGTCACGCTCCCGACCTCTCTTTATTGCTTAGACCTTAGGGTCCGTCAATGTCTGTGTCAACCCTTAATTGTTAGTAGGCCCTTGGACCTTGTGAGGTAGTCGTAGTGCACGTACCTAAGCTGTGTACGTGGGCTTGAATGAGTGTACCCCCATAGTATATTGATGATTGCCTATTGTGTGATATATATATATATATATATATATATATATATATATATATATATATATATATATATATATATATATATATACTCGGAGTTATTCGGGATAGTATGAAGTTGTTGCGTGTTAGTAGTTATAGATTTGGGTGTAGTTAGCTATACTATACTAGGGATGCCTGTGTATATAAGAGTCAGCGTTGAAATATCTAAGTTGTGTATGTAGTAAGAGATACTTATAATGGTTGAAATAAATGATTGGTAAAGCTATGTGTATGTTAGTAGTGATAATAATAAGAGTACGTATGGTTAAGAGGGTAGGCCTATTATGTGACCTATATGTTAGCACGTATGAGTGTGTGCTCGTATGTGGGTATGTATTGTGTTTAGACGTAAGTAGTTATGTTTTGATGCCTGAGTATATAGGTGATATACATATGGAAGTAGGAGTATAATTTTGATTGGTATTGCTTGCTTTTCGGGATGTTGCATGCGTGCATACCGTGAAGTATACACGACTATTGCACATCTTAATTATGTATGTGTGGATGTGTTAGTATATTAATTATAGGTAGTAGGCTATGGTGTGAATGTATACATTATTTATGTGTGACTAAACGGTGAATGTTTGTACTAGGGAGGGTATTATAAATATGTGGGTACTGGTGTCTGTATTATTATTATGGTATATAAATTGATTTAACTGTGTGAGTATTACCTGACTAAATATTAAGTGTGATTGACTTATGGTATGTATATGGTTGTAATGGTAGACGTATGAATATTGGAGTGGTATTGATATAGGTATGAATGCCGTGTTACGTATAAAGAATATTCTGATATGTGTATTGAGTCTCACTCAAGCTTGAGTGGGTATACTCTAACAATATTGAATGTATGTTTGTAGTTGAATATAGAAATGGTTGATGTATGAATAGTGACAGGAGTGTTTGTGCCTGGTTGTGCTACGCACATGATTGTGGGTCGCTACACCAGTATATAGTTATAGGTGTTGGTCTTGTGGTATAGCTAATTACTAAGGACTTGCTCGTGTGAACGTATGTGTACTAGCTAAAACTAGGTGTGTATGTGTGCTAGTTATATAATGGTATGATTGGTGTATGTAAATGAAATGTTAGCGTGTATGGGTGTGCACCATGCACGGGTAAGTATGTGCTTAGTTATAGGCATTGATGACTATGATATATGTAGCGTGTCGTAAATACAGTTACAGGACCGTATGTGATGAGAATATATGATGAACTATCTGCATGCATTTGAATGACTATATATTGTGAAACTACAGTGGTGATGAATGTATATATATATATATAGTGAAACTAGATTTATTTATGGTATGGTGTGACTACAGGAGTTGATGTGTTTGGTGTTGGAAGAATACTAGGGATTATTAGAGGGTAGTATACCCTTGATGTTTGTGCATAAGTAGCTATCTATACGTAGAGCAATGATTGTATTTGCTAAGTGTGAGACTATCCCTATATGAGTATCTGGAATATTGTTTTGTGTTTATGTAAGTAGTAGTGATATAAGGAATGTATGCTTATATATATGATTGAAATACATGTATGAAATTGACTGACCATAATAAGTATAAATATAGGACGTACGTGAATGTATATATATACGTGTTGGTAGTGTTAATGTTTGACTACCTAGTGCATATATAAGCACTTGTAATGACTATACCTGGTTGAATTATAATATGAATTGAATGGGATAGTCACTAGATCGACTAGCTATACTAGAAAGTCCGAGGACGGACTTTATTCTAAGGTGGGGAGGATGTAACGACCACTTTTCGTTATACGTTGTTCGTGCACGTGCTTTTGTCCGTGCACGTGTTTATTTTAGACTTTGTTTGTTTGTGAACAATTTCGTGTGATATGCCGTTGTGAACGTCTCTGAGAGTATTAAATAGTGGCACTAATTTGGAACGACGCTTCTCGAGTCGTTTTCCCACAATTTAATCTTATTCGATGAGACGTTGCGATTCCCACTTTTGTCGGGGAGACGTTTCTATTATTAGTTTCGTCGTCTGACGTCGAAATTGTGATCCGTCTTCTCTGTATTCTTTCTCTCGTCGCCCCGGTCGTCCCAGTATTTATTTCACAATTTTTGGGCTTCGTTTGACCTACTTTCACTTTTTGGCCCAATCTATTGCATTTTAGCCCTAAGTTTCATTGTATTTCTCTAATAATTGGTTAACAATAGTTGCACCAGAATTATTGACTTAGCCAGCCTTTACTTAGCCTTGGCCGCACCTAATCACGTATGGGAGAGAGAGAGGGTAAGGTACTTTGCTTTATTTTTTTCCTTATAACAAATTCCCTTAAAAATAAAACCCTAGCAACCCTAACTAACATAGCCTAGCCCTAGACCCACGTGAGCTGCATCCCTACCCCTATTCTAAAGCAACCAGGGGCATTACTTTATAAGCTAGGTTATAGTTCTCCTCCCATACAAAAAGAATCGCAGCCGCCGCCCTCTATAATTTCTCCTCTCCGCATCTCTCGCATCGTGCTTCAACCCACGTCCGCATTTCGCTGCCACGAGTGCGGCAGCAACCTGCATCCGACCCTCCCTCCGACCCGACCACAACTCCCCATCGCTGCCCTGTGCTCCGCCGAGCACGCGGCAGCGCCGCCCTGGTCATTAGCAACGGCAGTCCGCCGCTGTTTCGAACAGCCATCGCCTCGATCGCAGTTTCCGACGCCGTTTGCATCGCCGGACCCCCTTCCATCCTCCCCGCCGGCGCTGCAACTCCACAGCGCCACAACCTTGCGCTCTCGACCCCAGATCCATCGCACGGCGGCCCAAATCTCCGGCCTGTCCCCTCGTCGACCGACGCTTTCCGTCAACTCCTCCCCTCGGCCCCGTTCTCCACCGGCACACGGCAGCAACACCCACGCAAACGCAGACCCCTCCGCCACGACGCCGGCCTCCCCCGGCGTTCCCTGATCCCCAAGGCCTTCTTCTGGCATCGACAGCCTCGTAAACCCCTGCCGTACTTCCCGTGGGCTAGCCATCAAGTGAACTCAGGCAAGTTCATTTCGTGCATGTTGACAGTATGTTAGTGTAGGTACACATTTTGTTATGCTAGGGGAGCCACGTGAACAGTTGTGGGTTATGATTATTATATAGTTATAAAGTTTATTATATTGAGATATGTTGTGATTAGTCACATTTTAATTTTATAAGTTATATTACATCTGTTAAGTTGTGCAACACCTTATAAGTTATAATATTAAGAACTAAATGCGTAGGTACAATCAGTAAGTTCATCTTAGTCAACTAGGTTGTAGCTTAATAGAAATGTTGTTTTGCATGCAAATAACTTTTAATATAGATGTTAATTTGACAATTCGTAGGACAGAAAACTTGTTAAGAATCGGATCATTAGACGTTTTAGGATTGCCTAAAAATTTTTGTCCATCGTTACAAACTTATCTGTGCGCGTATTTTATGGGCAGAGAAACCGTCGTACCATACCGTTCACGAAACTGGGATTCAACCCCTGGCGCCGCTACCCGACGCTAGTGTAGCTTTCGCGTCGTGTTGAGGCTGGTGGATCCGAGAACATAGGTAGACTGGACTGGTTCGATGATATTTGCTGGACATTTGAATTCAGGCAAGTGAAACTTGCCAACTCTTGTGTAGGGCCATGTTTTTAGGCCACTTCCTTGTTTCAGCGTAAAAGAGACTAGTCAGTGAAATGATAGCTGGCTAGACGCCTACTTGATCTAGATTGATAACGAAACTAGATCCGTCACCTAATTGATCTAGCTTGACAACGAAGCTAGATCCAACTCTTTAAAACTTGTTAATCATGCATACTAAACTGTCACGTTTACTTTCCTTATCTGTACGCACTTTTAACTGCCATGCATTGCATCTTACAATTTCATCCAAATTGATTGTTGCATCGTAGCACACGCTACAAAATACTTGTACAATCCGTGTTTCCGTGTTTCCGGCTAGGTGCACCCCTATGCCATACTTGTTAAAAACACTTCCTGGCTCGTGATCCAGAAGCGAGCATTCCGTGTTCGGGGGTAAGGCCCTGGCTCGACACACGTGGAGGGGTAGGGATAAACGGTCACTTGAGCTTAGGAGTGGCTTGATCAGCCTTCTAGCCAAAAGACGGAATCTCTGTGCACGAGGTGCTTACTTTCCTTGTCTTGTACTTGTCTTGTGAATGATTCATGTAATACTTGTGATCCATGCCATGTTTAAATGCCATGCTCATACTTTACTTTACTTTACCTTACCTGTTGCACTCATTACTTTAACTGCCATGTCATTGCATCATGCTAGAACTACTAGGTTGCTTTACTTTTACCTACTTTCAGTTTCCTTGCACAAGTCTCTTGTAGACTTGCTGACATGTGCCCCTTGCTCTTTTGGGTGTCACATGTTAGACCTGAGCCAGAGACCGTTGCTGAGTACGTGGTGTTTTGCTGACGCTGAGTCTGAGTCCATGATTGCCCAGGAGGATTTTGGTGGACACCGGTGACCATTCTTTGAGTCTTTGTTGAGTTTTATTTTGTTTTAGGCCTTTTGTTAGTTGTTGGTGCGTAGCACCTTTGTTTTGTACGCTGTACTTTTGTTGGCCATGTTTGGGCCTTTAGACTCTCTTTTAATTCAGCCTGGTGGCTTTTTCTGTGATGTTGAAACTTATTTTATGGATATTCTGAGATATCTCTTTTGTCTCATTTCAATATTATTATCTTTGTTTCGTTCGCGTTGCAAGGACCTGCAGTTTAAATTTGATTGACGCTTATCGGACTTGCAGCTTTGTAGCTTCAAGTCTGAGCGGACCTTCTCACGCTTCGCCTCCATATTTTTGGGAAGCGGGGCGTGACACACACACACACCCACTAGTCATAACCCTTGCCCATGGGCACGGTTCATTTAAGATTTTCCCCCGCGAAATCTTTATTCCTCAAAAAATTATTTTCACAGCCAAAATTTAAAAGAACAACAAATTAACGTAAAAATATTTAGCGACACGGGCGCCTTCGGAAAAATATAAAAGAACAATAAATTCGACGTGGAACAACAAATTAGCGTAAAAGGAGGGGCCTTCGGTGCAGAACAACAAATTAGCGTAAAAGTAGGCGCCTTTGGCGCTGGTGCCTTCAGTGCAGAACAACAAATTCGGCGCGAAACAACAATTTAGTGTAGAACAACAAATTCGACGAAGGCGCCTTCGACGCAGAACGACAAATTAGCGCAAACGCGGGCACCTTCGGCGCGGAACAACAAATTCGGCGTAAGCGCCATAGGCGTGGAATAATAAATTAGCGTAAAAGCGGGCACCTTCGGTGCGGAACAACAAATTCGGCGCAGGCGCCTTCGACACAGAACAACAAATTCGACGCGGAATAACAAATTAGCGTATAAGTGAGCGCCTTCGCCGCAGGAAATTATTCGTATCTTGTTGCCCCATGCGTTGAAGAGACGGTGGGCCCTGCGTTAAGGGAGAGATCATTTGATTTTCAAAGCATTCGATCTGCAGCATTAAGTGTAAAGATCGCCTTACCCTTGCAATACTAACAATAACACGCTAGAGGGGGGTGAATAGTGTAATGGCAATAAATTGTGCAATTAAAATTAAACTTGCAAATGCGGGATAATAAATGCAAGAGGAATTAATCACCACAATCAAATCAAACGCAAACACAAGAATATATCCTGGTTCCCCAAAACTTGGGTACGTCCAGCCACACCAAATATTCACTATATATCCCACAAAGAGAAGTGAATACAATCTCACAAGGAGATACCTCATCAAGAGGATTTTGCCCTACACAAGGACCCAACCAACCCTACACAAGGGTCAAACTGTAACCTAGAGAATTACTAAGTCCCACTCAGAGAATTAGGGTTAGCCCTACACTAGGACACCAAACTCCCACAAAGAGAGCTACTCCCACAAAGAGAGTTATTCTCATTAAGAGAATATCCTATTCCCACTAAGATAAATACTCCCACAAAGAGAGTGACTAATTCCCACAAAGAGAATTTGTGTTAAAAAGAAACACCAAGTAAAACAAATAATCTTACTTATGCCTTGAGATATACTTACTCATAAATGAATGCAAGGTGTAAGGACCCTGGCTATGGGAAAAACACTAGAAAGGGGGGTTGAATAGTGTTTATGCAATTTAAAAAGATAGTTACACCAAATTAAATCCCTAACCAACAATTAATGCGGAATAAAAGAGAACCCCAAAAAGAAACAGTGCAAACGCAAGGATGTTTCAAGGATTCGAATTACCCAAGTCACTTCCCAACTTGTTCCCGGTAATTCTACGTCCCTTCCACCCGAATACCACCGGATACTCAAGTTAGAAACCTAACTTGAGGTTTCCTTAAAAACCCACTTGTAGCAACCCTACAAGTGAAATCGAAATACACTCGATGTCCTTGACTCCCACAACTTGGGAGCAAGCTAACCACTCTCACAACCCGAGAGTAAATCAAATAACTAAAGTTATGAGATATGAAATTAAACAACACTTACAATCACCTATGCCTTGAAGTAGAACTTGAAGGAGAAGTGTGTTGTGTGTTGAATGACTCCCTTGAAAGCGAGGAAAGCCCTTTCTCTTGACTACACCAAATGCCTAGAAGATTTCTCTTTGGTTCTAGGTTGGATAGCAAGAGATTAAAGATTGGAATTCTAGGTCTTTAGGATTTGAGAGCTTTGATCTTGAGAGAAAGAAAGCTTGAATGTTTGAGCAAATGAATCTTAAAAGTCTAACCTCTCAATGGAACAGTAGAGGCTTCTTTTATAGGTTTCTCAAATACTTCAAACCGAATTCCCAAAACCCCCGTGAAGAAAAACTCAACGGATAGAATCTGCGCCCATGACAGTCGACTGGTGAACAACACACAGTCGACTGCTGCACAGTGACAGAGGGTAGGTGAGAATTCATAACGGTAACTTACCACGTGGACAGTCGACTGGTAAGGAGTAGACAGTCGACTGTTAAACCAACATACGACTGTAAATCCTTATACATGCGACTGGCCAAAATAGGGGTAAGTCAAGCAGGTCATAGAAAAGTCTGGGGGTACAGGACATGAGATTGATGAAGATAAGACAGTCGACTATGAATTCAACAGGCGACTGTAATTCCTTCTACAGATGACTGTCAAAACCCTGACATTTTCCAGAGAGTTTAGTCTTCAGAGAGGCTCAAAGACAGACGACTGTTGAAGCATTGACACTCGACTGTGCCTTTGGACAGTCGACTGTAAATAGAAGAATAGTCGACTGGCCAGATCAAAACTGAGAAATTGATTTGGGCTGAAGATAGACAGGCGACTGATTAACAAAACACAACCGACTGTCACTTGGACAGGCACATGTGAAATGTACAGCAGTCGCCTGATAGAGTTAAAGCTAAGAAGCCCAAACTAGACTGATAAAGTTTGTGCATAACAGGCGACTGTAGAACAAAACACAGTCGACTGTTTTGAGACAGGCGACTGTAAATCGTTCAGCAGTCGACTGTAGAAATCATGACATGCACAATCTAGATAGAAATGAATTGGAGTCTAAGGAAAGTTGATCTAATGATTTCCTAAGACTGAAATGAAGATGTGTGTGTGCTCCAACAAAGTTCTACTTCTAAACAACATACTAGAAGAGAAACAAGAAAATTACATTTGAAGAACTCTCTCTTCTTTCCAACGCAGGAGCTTGAAGTCTTCTAGGAGCTTCAATCACCATCTATGATCATCCAATCCACTTCCTTTGCTTTCAATGATCATTGAGTGGCATCCATTGCTAATTGATCTTCATGATATGCTTAGGCAATGGATTAATTGCAAATAGGGGATTAGTCACAAGTATTTATGTTTGATCATCATTAACATCAAGTAGGGAGAAGTCCAATACTCAACATTCTCCCCCTTTTTGATGATGACAAACAAACAAAAACAAAAGGATAAATAATTTTGCTTAAAGAAAACTTACTCCCCCTACATAGATGCCAATCAAGTTACTCAATAAATATTAGGGCATCTATAGATCAAATGAAGCAAATGAGTAAGATATGCATGAATGAAATGAATCCATGAAATCTAGGATTGTATAATCCATATTCAAGATATCTTACCCCCTGAATCTAAGGCAACTTCAATCTTAGATTCAAGTAAAATTAGTATATACTTAGCACATATATTATGAATTTGTTTATTTCTCTCCCCCTATGGCATTATCCAAAAAGGTGGGAGTAAAATAATAACAACAATCGTGCGAAATAAGAACTAACAACAATTATAAGAGTCTAAAGATATACAAATCAAAAACTCATAAACCACGTTATAAACTTAGCTGATTAGAGGAATGAGAGCCAATATCAACATTGAGAGACACATGAAAAAGAAAATCGTCTCAAATCACATCACATAGAGAATATAGCATACAAGGAGACAATTTCACAAAATTCACACATATAAGATTGACAATTATGCAATGTGTGAAACAGAATGAAGAAACTGCATGTTCATTTATAAATATACGTGAATGTGACAAGGGCACAAAATACATCCAAACTACCCATGTACATTCATACAAAATGGTCAATATACATACTATCCATACCACATCAGCAGTCATAAAAACAAAATCCAGACAACATCATCCATACAAAAACAGTCAAACATTCAACCCTAACAAAAAAACTAAGTCTTAGGGTGAGTGTCACTAGGAGCAGCAACATCAGCATCAGTCGATATGGATGACTGTGGGATCTGAGGGGCGACCAGACAGACAAAACATCAGTCTAGCAGAGCGGCGAGTAGGGTAAGCATGAGCCTTCCTCTTGGATGATGACGTACACTGGGCTGGACAGCAGTAAACGGAGGCACGAAGCCTGGAGGAGGAGGGACATCAGCTGACTTGGGAGACTCCTCAGGAGGTGGAAACATGGCCTGAAGTTCAGCCGGAATGGGGAAGCCATGAATCACGAAAGACTTGTAATGAAGCTCTAGAAGAAGAGAGAGCTTCTGATCCATTGAAGAAGCAAGCTTTTCGATGGCAGTGACACAGTCACACAATTGACCGAGAAGGAAGTCCTCTAGCAGAACAGACGGAGGAGTATGAGGAGGTTGATCAGCTGGCGGAGAGGAGGGTTCAGCGACATTCCATGAGGGAATAAGGTCACCAACCGAGATATTCAAGAACTCCCCAGAAGATGGTGGCGAAGAGACTTGCTGGTTCACGAGTGGAGGAGGGGGTTCAGTATGAAAGATGGTCAAAGTTTCTCCTAACGACGGAGAATCAGCAGGTTCCATGAAGTACGAATGAAAGAAGCTAGGTTAAGCAAGCATCGTCAAGCGAAAGGGAAAGATACCTGATTCGTGATGATCGACTAACGAGAGTCAATCGAGCAACCAATCGACAGAGAGAGGCTTCATCTCAGCTCGAAATTGACGGAGGAGTGATCGATCGTGAAGTTCGAAAGGGGAGACGAGGGAGTTTTTCTGTCGGATGAGAGAGAAAACCTTCGGATGAATCGAAGGCTCTCATAGATATAACGAGGGGTCAAACAAATCTGGGCCGTTGGATCGAACAATCGACGGCTCAGATCAAATTATCGAACCGCCACAACAGGAGACAGTCGACTGATGTACAATCGTCAGTCGACTGGTTGATAGGATAAAAGATGAGCTTAGGTTGACAGACAGATGACTGTTGGGTAACTTACAATTGCCTGTCGGTGAGACAGTCGACTGTATTTTACTCATCAGTCAACTGATTGAGAATCAATGAAATTGATGATAGAAACAGAGACTACTGACGAAATGGACAGGCGTCTGATGACCAAAATGCAGTCGCCTGTTGATCCAACAGTCGACTGTAAAGTCGTCATCAGTCGCCTGGGCGAAAGATACAGTCTGCTGTAAGAGAAAATAGGGTATGGCAGTCGACTGTCGAAGGAATGACAGTCATCTGTCCTGGTCCAAAAATGCACAGTGAGGTTAAAATCCAGAGGATAAATACAACTCACCATAGGACCTATCCTCTAACACAAATCACTTCAAGAATTCATTATAAAAATAATCGATTAATACACAAATCTCTTAAAACAAATATATGAGAAACATATAATCTATCAAAAAGAAGAGAAATACCATGATGACATGAGTCCAAATATGATATAACATGAAAGTTGAAATCCTAAATTTCAGATTCACCCATAATCACTCATTCTCTACGCAACCTCACAAAAGAATCTTCTTTAAGAGGTTTAGTAAAGATGTCGACGATTTGTTTCTGGGTTTCAAGGTACTCTAAGATGATGTCCTTCTTAGCTATATGCTCATTTATAAAATGGTATCTCACATTTGTATGTTTGGTACGGGAGTGATGTACCGGATTCTTGAAAAGACATATAGCACTTTGGTTATCAACCATGATAGGGCAAGTATCACAATTGACACCATAGTCCTTGAGAGTGTGTCTCATCCAAAGAACTTGTGCACATGCAAGACCTGCCGCAATATATTCTACTTCAGTCATGAACAATGAAATCGAGTTCTGTTTCTTGGAGAACCAAGAAACCAGGGAATTTCCTAGAAAATGGCAAGTGCCACTAGTACTCTTCCTATCAGATTTGCATCCGGCAAAGTCAGCATCACTATATGAGATTAACTCATATGTGCTAGATTTAGGATAAAGTAACACATAATCTAGTGAGTGATTGAGGTAAAGAAAAATTCGTTTAACCGCCATCAAGTGTGACTCCTTAGGTCTAGCTTGATATCTAGCACACAAGCATACGGAAACCATGATATCGGGCCTACTAGCAGTTAAATAGAGTAAGCTACCGATCATACCTCGATATAGACAAACAACTACATCTTTTCCGTTCTCATCCTTGTGTAGATGGGTCGTAGTACTCATGTGAGTCCTTTTGCTTGAAGACGATTCCATCCCGAATCGCTTGATAAGCTCCAATGTGTACTTGGTTTGATGTATGAAGGTCTCATCCTTCATTTGTTGAATTTGCAGTCCAAGGAAATAGTTGAGCTCACCCATATGGCTCATCTCGAATTCATCCAACATAGACTTAGAAAATTCTTGACAAAGATTAAAGTTAGTAGAACCAAAAATAATATCGTCTACATAAACTTGAATTAAAAGGATGTCACTTTTATAATCCTTAATAAAAAGTGTTGAATCAGCTTCACCCATTTTAAAACCTAAATCCAAAAGAAAGGTTTGAGTCGATCATACCAAGCTCTAGGAGCTTGTCTCAATCCATACAACATTTTCTTAAGGTTGAAAACATGGTTTGGAAATTTTTCGTGAATGAAATCGGGTGGTTGAGAAACATAAACTTCTTCATTGACAATACCATTTTAAAATGCACTTTTAACATCCATTTGAAACAATTTGAAATTCTTATGAGATGCAAAAGATAAAAGTAATCTAATAGCTTCTAATCTAGCTACGGGGGCAAATAATTCTTCAAAATCGATACCTTTCTCTTGCCGGTAGCATTGAGCTACTAACCTTGCTTTGTTCCTTGTGATGACCTCATTCTCATCGGTTTTGTTCTTGAAGATCCACTTGGTCCCAATCACTTGGTGACCACTTGGAAGAGGAACGAGCTCTTATACTGCATTTCTCTCGAATTGCATGAGTTCTTCTTCCATTGCCACTATCCAAGAGCTATCCTCACATGCTTCTTGGATGTTCTTTGGCTCAATGGTAGAGACGAATGCGCAATGAGAGAATTCTTCAATTTTAGACCTCATTCGAACACCCAGACCAATATCTCCAATAATTTGGTAATGAGGGTGGTTACGAACGGTTGCGTAAGCTTTGGGAATCCATGCATCACTTGGAACATCTTCAACAATCTTATTAGTAGTGTTAGTCTCAATAATGGAATCATTAATCTTGAAATTACTAAGAGAATCACATATAACATCTACACTATCATCAATTACATGAGGAAAATCAAAATCTTCATAAAATGATATGTGTAGTGATTCCTCGATCGTTGAAGAGGTTTTGTTGTATATCCGGTAGGCTTTGCTACGAGTGGAATATCCAACAAAAATTCCTTCATCAGATCTTGGCTCAAATTTATCTAAGTTACCAAAGGTGTTTTTGATAAAGCATTTTGAACCAAAAACTCGAAAATATTTAACTTGAGGCTTTTTGTCATAAAATAACTCAAAACAAGTTTTGTTCGTTCGGGGTCTCACTAGGATCTTATTGAGCACATAACATGCCGTGTGCACCGCTTCTGCCCAAAATTGTAGTCCAAGATGACTACATGGAGCATGGTACGAGCACACTCAATAAGAGTCATATTCTTTCTCTCTACAACACCATTTTGTGGTGGGGCACGAGGAAAAGAAAAATTTTGAGTTATCCCGGTGTCATCACAAAACTTTGTAAAAGATTCATTCTCAAATTCTCCTCCATGATCACTACAAATAGTGATAATGGTGGATCCTAGGAAATTTTGAATCTTCTTTGCAAATATGGTAAACTCTTCAAATGCTTCGTTTTATTAGTTAAAAATGAGACCCAAGTAAATCTAGAGAAGTCGTCAACGACAACTAATCCATAATGAGCATTACCTAAAGAAGCGGTTCTAGTTGGCCCAAACAAATCTAGATGAAGTAATTCTAGGGGCCTTTTAGAAGGTATGACTTCTTTAAGCTTGAAAGATGATTTACTAAGTTTACCTCTTTGACAAGAATTACAAAAGTTTTTCTAACTAAAAGCAATTTTTGGAAAACCTTTGACTAGATCATGCTTAGCTAACTTATATAAGTGCTTGAAATGAACATGACCAAAACGGAGATGCCATAATAGTTGTTCATTTGTATTAGCAACTAAGTAATGTTCTACGGTTTTAGGCAAGCTTAAATAATAAATATATTTACACCTAATACCGGTAAACAAAACATGTGAATCAGAATCAATAATTTCACACATACCCTCTCCAAAGTTAACCTTGTAACCTTTGTCACAATGTTGGCTAATGGAGATAAGGCTATGACATAAACCACTAACTAAATACACATTAGTAATGAGTGGTTTGGAAGGATTACCGACATTATCTACTCCAATGATGGTTCCCTTTTGATTGCCTCCAAAAGTGACCGTTGTACCATCCTTTATGCTAATCACTTCAGAGAGTAGGGAGGGATCTCCCGTCATGTGTTTGGAGCAACCACTGTCGGGTATCCATCCTTTCCTTTTAGAGCCAATATGACGTTTATTGTTCTCTTTCTTCTTCTTAGGTACCTAAATGATATACCATAAGCTTATGGTACCCAATTTTTATTGGGTCCAAGGGGATTAGCCCTTTGGAAGCCAAGTCCAAGTGGACTTCCTCTTTCCAACATAATTACCACTATTAATAATATCATGGAAATATGAATCAACATATGCAGTCCTATTATTTAAGCTAGTGTTCTTAGGACCCCAAATAGTGTCTGTTTTGGGAGTCCTTTTTCTAGTTGCATGCACAATAGGTTGATTTCTATGAGGTATGTGCATCCTAGAAACATGAGTTCTAGCATAAAAATGAGGAGGAGGATATGCATTAGACATATGTGGGTTGTATGCATGCTTATGAACATGCTTGTTGTATGAAACATATGGGGCATGCATGACATGTGGAGGATGTGCAAACATGTTAGAATGATGCATATGAGCATATGAGTATTTCTCATGTGTGGATTTGCACGTGCCCGTGGGTGTGGAGCATAAAAAGTGTCATGTGTATCCACTTGTGAAGTAGGACATTTCCTACGTGGATGAAGGTTGGTGTACATGTAAGCATGACTTCTCTTTTGGTTTTCACCCATAGTGGATTTCTTACCAAAAGGAAGAGATTGTGAAGTGGTGACTTTTTTGGTAGGTTTGCTACCTATAGTGTCTTTGACACCACTTGTGGATGCACCGGAGGATGGCCTCACAATGTCTATAGTGACACCACTATAGGAGGTGCGAGCATTGGATGCATTTGCTTTCACAAAACCAAGACCAACACGATGTGCGGCCGGAAATTGGTTTGCTAGCAAATTGTCCAATTGCCCTTTCCCCTTATTAAATCTCATAATACGGGAGGACATGAGCTCATATTTCTCCTTAAGAGAAGAAATGTTGGTATCCAAGGTGGACACCCGTGCTTTGAGCTCGTGCACTTGGGGTTTAAGAGAATCATTCTCTAAAACCAATTGTGTGTTTTGTAAAGCTAGATCACTATTATCCTTAGGATGTGTTTGATCTAGTTGAGATTTGAGGGTATTCACCTCATTTCTCAAAATGACATTTTGAGAAACCAAATTTGCTTTCTCAAGAGTTAGTGTATCAGCAATGGTTTCATTGTTGATAATGCATGGTATGGATGGATTGCTAACAGATTGTTTCTTTAAGCTAGTATATCTAAGCATTAAAGATTGATACTTAGCAAATAGTTCTTCATTAGCAATATGCAATTCATCTATAGTTACCTCGGGTTCATTTATGTTGGAATCACTCTCATCGGAGAGTGGATCTTCTCGGGCCATGAAACACATGTGGACACTTTCACCCTTCTCATCATCGGAATCGCTTGATGAGTCTCCACTTGAGTCATCGAATGTACCCACTAGTCATTTCTTCTTATCTTATTCTTGTCGGATTTGTGGTACTTCGGAGCCTTCCACTTCTCTTTGTTTTGGAGCATTGGGCAATCCTTCTTGATGTGCCCTGGCTTATTACACTTAAAGCAAAGAGAGGAAGTGTTATTATTAGAATCAAATCTATTCTTAGAGGGAAATTTACCTTTGCAAAAGAAGCGTTGGAACCTCTTCGCCATTTGAACCATTTCCTCTAAGTCCATGTCATCTTCTGATTCTTCGCTATCGTAGGATGAAGAATTAGCCTTGAATGCTAAGGCTTTCTTCTTGGCCTCCGAAGGGTTCATCATAGCTCGAATCTTCAGTCGGTTCTCCCGTCTTACTTTGTAAGACATGAGAGTGCCGATGAGATTTACGATAGTGTAGTTCTTCAAGTCGTTGACCTCCTTCGTTCCCATTTGAAGGTCATTCCCATTATGATCTTTCTCACCTTCTCTGTTTGGGTGTAGGTTTGCCCAAGTGCTTCCTGTTCATTCGTGATGTCGGTAAAACGTCCGTACATCGATGATATGCTCTCATTTTCTTGCATGTGAAACATATCAAATTTTTGCACGGCAACATATAGTTTAGAGAGTTTTACCTTAATCGTTCCGTCATGAGTAACGATGAGATGGTTTCAAATTTGATAAGCACTCTTACATGTGCATATCTTGTTGAACTCATTTGGGTCCAACGCACAATGAAGAGAGTTCATTGCCTTTGCGTTGTTGACTTCGGCGGACTTCTCGGAGGATGTCCATTTTTCGAAATCCTCTTCGGTGGGCTCGACGTATTCCTTGTGGAGGGTTCTCCAAAGGGAAGCACTCTGTAGGAACGTCTCCATTTGGCATTTCCAATAGCCGATGTTCGTGCCATTGAATTGTGGAGGACGCACCGTGGATTGACCTTCGAATAGTGTAGACGCTCCATCACGATCGAGATTGTTGTACGAAGCCGGTGGAGGAACGTTGTTATTGTTGGATGCCATAGCTTGAAACTTGCACTCTGATACCAATTGTAAGGACACTGGCTATGGGGAAAACACTAGAACGAGGGTTGATAGTGTTTATGCAATTTAAAAAGATAGTTACACCAAATTAAATTCCTAACCAACAATTAATGCGGAATAAAAGTGAACCCCAAAAAGAAACAATGCAAACACAAGGATGTTTCAAGGGTTCGGATTACCCAAGTCACTTCCTGACTTATTCCCGGTAATCCTACGACCCTTCCACCCGGATACCATCAGATATTCAAGTTAGAACCCTAACTTGAGGTTTCCTTAAAACCCCCCTTGTAGCAACCCTACAAGTGAAATCGAAATACACTCGATGTCCTTGACTCCCACAACTTGGGAGCAAGCTAACCACTCTCACAACCCGAGAGTAAATCAAATAACTAAAGTTATGAAATATGAAATTAAACAACACTTACAATCACATATGCCTTGAAGTAGAACTTGAATGAGAAGTGTGTTGTGTGTTGAATGACTCTCTTGGAAGAGAGGAAAGCCCTTTCTCTTGACTACACCAAATGCCTAGAAGATTTCTCTTTGGTTCTAGGTTGGAGAGCAAGAGATTAAAGACTAGAATTCTAGGGCTTTAGGATTTGAGAGCTTTGATCTTGAGAGAAAGAAAGCTTGAATGTTTGAGCAAATGAATCTTAAAAGTCTAACCTCTCAATGGAATAGTAGAGGCTTCTTTTATAGGTTTCTCAAATCCTTCAAACCGATTTCCCAAAACCCCCTTTGAAATCCGTGAAGAAAAACTCAACGGATAAAATCTGCGCCTACGGCAGTCGACTGTTGAACAACACACAGTCGACTGCTGCACAGTGACAGAGGGTAGGTGAGAATTCATAACTGTAACTTACCACATGGACAGTCGACTGGTAAGGAGTAGACAGTCAACTGTTAAACCAACAGGCGACTGTAAATCCTTATACATGCGACTGGCCGAAATAGGGTTAAGTCAAGCAGGTCATAGAAAAGTCTGGGGGTACAGGACAGGCGACTGATGAAGTTATATAAGACAGTCGATTGTGAATTCAACATGCAACTGTAAATCCTTCTACAGACGACTATCAAAAACACTGATATTTTCCAAAGAGTTGAGTCTTCAGAGAGGCTCAAAGACAGACAACTGTTGAAGCATTGACAGTCGACTGTGCCTTTGGACAGTCGACTGTAAATACAACAATAGTCTACTAGCCAGATCAAAACTGAGAAATTGATTTGGGCTAAAGATAGACAGGTGGCTGATTAACAAAACACAGTCGATTGTCACTTGGACAGGCACATGTGAAATGTATAGCAGTCGCCTGATAGAGTTAAATCTAAGAAGCCCAAAACTAGACTGATAAAGTTTGTGCATAACAGGCGACTGTAGAACAAAACACAGTCGACTGTTTTGAGACAGGCGACTGTAAATCGTTCAGCAGACGATTGTAGAAATCATGACATGCACAATCTAGATAGAAATGAATTGGAGTCTAAGGAAAGTTGATCTAATGATTTCCTAAGACTGAAATGAAGATGTGTGTGTGCTCCAACAAAGTTCTACTTCTAAGCAACATACTAGAAGAGAAACAAGAAAATTACATTTGAAGAACTCTCTCTTCTTTACAACGCATGAGCTTGAAGTCTTCTAGGAGCTTCAATCACCATCTATGATCATCCAATCCACTTTTTTTGCTTTCAATGATCTTTGAGTGTCATCCATTGCTAATTGATCTTCATGATATGCTTAGGCAATGGATTAACTGCAAATAGGGGATTAGTCACAAGTATTTATGTTTGCTCATCATTAACACCAAGTAAGGAGAAGTCCAATACTCAACACAAGGCATGGAAGAGGATCTCCAAGGGTTGAGATTTGCTTGAAAGCACTTGGATGATTTCCCTTGAGCTTGACTTCAATGCATGAAGGAGATTTAGAGCTCTAAGAGGGAAATGAGAGAGTTTGAGAGTGGCTTAATTAATCTTTAAGGATTTTCAATAGCATCAAGAAGTTCTAATGAACTCAGCCCTTTCATATATATAGGAACCCTATAGGAACTCTTAAATGCCAAGAAAACAGCTAAAAACAAAAAGCTGCAACGGCTAGATTTTGGGCAAAAATGTCACCGACAGTCGACTGATGAATAAATGACGGTCGACTGTCCAACGGCTAAATAATTCCCAACGGCTATAATCTAAGCCTCGACAATCGACTGATGAAGTCGATACATTCGACTGAAAATAGGACAGGAGCCTGTAAATCCTTTAGCAGGCGACTGCTGCAGGGGATGGAATAAAACAGAGAGCTTCACTCTTTTGCACTGTTTACAGATAGGCGACTGATGGCCAGTATACATGCGACTATCAAATGGACAGGCGACTGTAAATACTGAACCATAGCAAACTGGGATGAAGCCCAAATAATGCGAGTTACGCACAGTCGACTAATGAACAAATCACAGGCGATTTTTGGATGATAGACCACTGTAAATTGACCGTTAGTCGACTGTTCTAAAAAGCTCAAGTATGAGTCAATCAAAGGATGACTTAAGCAGTGCACCACAGTCGACTGTAAAAGGATCGACAGGCGACTGGAAATCACCCAATCGACTGTAAAACCTTCATCAGGCGACTGTTGGAGAGACAGAGACTCCAAACGAGTCTTTGGTCCGATGAGCCTATTGGGTTGGATTCTATGATCTTCCTAAGGCTCACTAAGATGGTTAAATGTGTATGCATGAATGAGTAGACCATCTATCAAAGCATTACATTCAACCTAGACTCAAGAAAGAGAGAAAGCAATATATGAAATTACATAGATTACAATGCTTTCCATAGAGTCTATGGGTTCAATCTTGATGCCTTGATGCTCCCCATCATCTCCAAGCTTTGGCACCCCTAGAGTCCAAGCTTTGGCCCTTCTCCACTTGATGTCCATCCTTGCACCAAGTGTTTAGTCTCCAAAAATGATATTCTTGAAATGTATCTAAGAGACTAAAACAAGAGAGTCATTAGCAACAACATAATATTGTGATCATCATCAAAATGACATTGGTATGAAACACCAATACTCAACAACCTCCCCCTTTTGATGATGACACACATTATGTAAAACATAAAGAAATAAAGCACAATGCTAATGAGCTCCCCCTACTTATATGCACCAATTGTAAAATGAGATACACAATTGAAACTACTCGTTATACCAAATGAAGTAAAGAGAAACAAAGGTGACATATAATAGATATGGATTACATAAACCAATTGCAATAGAAAATGATCGTGCACACATGAATGGTTTATACAATCCCACATATCTCTCAACATAGATATATCTCTGTCCCATATGCATATGTATGAAATACAAGATTTTCATAATGCATATATCTCTCCCCCTTGACATCGTCAACAAGGTGGACATAAAAAATATCCTCCTTGTCATCTTAATTAAAGATGTGACAATATGCAAGAGTAAAGAAATGTATGATACCAAATTGTAAAAATTTAGTGGGTATCAATCACTATCCCATGCTCCCCCTAGATCATAGAAATGGTCAAATTTTTGACTTCTAGGATCTAATACCAATTGTAAAGTAGGAGATAAACAATCTCTAACAATTGAGGTAATACAAATTATTAAAAAAGAATCTTGGAAGATAATCCTCTTTACCAATAGATAAACATAAATTGGAGCCATGGGCCTAAAGTGTATCAACGCAATAGATATGGAAAAATCAAGCTTCATTGATACACAATGACATTGCCAAAAGGAGATATAACATGAAACATGTTGGCAATATTAATGGGTTGAGGTTTAAACCATCATAACCAATTAGAAAATGACACCAATTGAAACAATGATCCCAAGAACAAACCGAAATGAGAGTTAAAATATGTTTTAAAATATTTTAAACATACAACATATTAACTCCCCCATTGACATACATATGGATTAACAAATACATGTATGCCAATGTATTCCTCAAGGTCCCCATTTACATGAAAAATAAATTTGAAACATTTTCAAAATCATGAAACATACACACAAACAATGGGTGTGCTAAAAAATAAACATTTAAGCACAATACCCATGCGCACATGTGTGAGGAACCTAAACATTAGGGAACCAAACCCAATAGGAGTTTGATTTCCTAATGTAATCACATGAGGTGATCACATCCCTAACTAGAGACTTGATGTAACTATCCCTCTCTTGCACACTAACCTTAGTGGGAATCCATAAACGCAAGGATTTCCTAGGCAAGGGTTTTGCCTTTGCAAGAGGGGTGGATGTGGCATGCTTAGGTGTAGAAAATATTTTCTTAGTCTGCATGAAGTGAGGATTTTGCTTCTTAGCAAAAAATGAAGAGTTTTCATTAATCCTTACCACCTTGTGATTTACATGCTTCTTGTTGGTGTTATTGTTATACAAGAAAGCATGGTGATTCTTCTTATGTGCTTGAGCAATATTTCTTGTATTTGCACCATAAGAGAAATTAGAGGTGGGTTTGGGTACCACATTTTGAATATATCCCAAGCCTCCTCTATGGTTTGCCGGATGTTGTTTTTCAAGCAAACCGAAGAGTGAATCCCTAGAATAAACAAATCTTTTGAGCTTTCAGGATTCCTCTTCACATTTCAACGTAAGTTATTAAATACGAGTTTCTAAGCTATGGTTTTGAGTTACTAAATTATCATTAGACATGCTCAATTCCTTAACTTGAGAGAAAAGTGAGTCTCTCTCACTAGTGTCACAAATATGCATATCATTATTATTTACACTAGCAAATTCTAGTTCATGCAATCTACACCTAGCAATTATATATTTTTCTTTTAATTTCTTGTAAGAGTTGATGCACTTGCTAGCTTCTTCGGAGACCATATCGAAACGATATTCGAGCTTTGACGTCCCCTAGTTTTAGCAATGTGTAGTCGAAATGAGGATACCAGATTTAAATATTTATAACCGCAAGCGCACGGTGATGTAGTGTGGCTTGGGGGCCGAACACGGGGATGCGTGTGTTGTGCTTGTTGTCAAACAGGAACCGGATCATCCGGAGGGTGAGCTAGCCCTATCGCTCGGTGGTTTGTCACGAAAAGGAACTACGAAAGATGTAAGATATAAAAAGTAACCTACGACTTTGGTTTCCACCCTATCATGCGTCCTCTCTATTACGACCGACGGATAGGAATACGATCGGATTCTAGGGTTTAGTGGTGAGACGTTGCCTCTAAAAGTGATACCTAGCGTCCCATGGGCCCGATATTCCGGTCGATGCCCAGGATGATACACTAGGTCTACCCGGGTTCAGACGATGGGCATTCCCATGTCCATTAACACAGACCGACTCCGGGAGCACTAAGCTCGCAACGATTACTCCCGACATTTCATCCTGTCGTTCCCACGCGCTAGGATTCAATGTCTACGCTAGGGGTGTGAGCTATGGCTAGGGGATCAAATGCCAGTTTTATTTCCCCTTGGCCCGACGGTCAGAGGCGGTCTTTCTCCCGCCAATGACAATGAAACGCCCCGCGTAACCATCTAAATTCCTATATCCTATCGAAATCCTAATCCTATGGTCGTTCTAGGGAGAACCCACGAAGGGGCTTCCACCAATGTCCCAGATTAAGGAACTACTCACGAGTCATAGCAAAATTCTCAAAAAACAATTTCCAGCCATTAGAATCAAGATCAGATAATAGAAAAGGGAAATAAGCGATAGTATTAACACAATAATAGAGTTTCACAGTGATCAGAATACTTACAAAGAAAATTAAATTCCAAGCAGTCAAAATCCCTAAAAACGCTTAAAAAGTGGGGGTTCCCGTTTCAGGAAAACCTAGGCATATATATATATAATTTACATCCAACCAATCAGTTTAAGTATCAACCGATCGGGAGAGTTGACGGTTGACTTGGTCTTCAGCTTTTGAGATACATCACCCGATCGCTGAACTGATCGGGTGAGTCGTTCGGCTCTTGAGCTTGGGAAGATCGGCTACATGTGAACCGATCGGGTGAGATTTCACCCGATCGGTTGGAATTCAGCTCCAAAAGACAGAGAAGACTGCGGCATCCACCCGATCACTGAACCGATCGGGTGGGTCTTCTTCACTGCTGCTCCAGATCGGGTCGGATACTGACACACCCGCAATCTACACCTAGGATCCACCTGGCTGTGTCACGATCGCCATGCGTAATATGGCCGCTAGGCTACGACTCCGGGCTCAATCCGCAAGCGGACGATGTCGAGTTATAGTATAAAAGATAGTCGAATCCCACAGGGACGGTGATAGTGTCTGTGATAATCTCAGTCTATTCCTAGATTTAAAGTGAGGTAGCGGTCGGAGTGAAAGATGTGGTTGGTTGTTGTTGTTGTGTAATTATAATAAAAGGACTAGGGCTTTAGGGATCGCCGCTAGGATCGTCGGGGGTTGATGTCGGGATCGGATCCTCACATTGCATTAGGTCTAGGAAATTAATCCCCCAATTCGTACCACTCTTGTGGGTTAGAATTGCAGGGTATTTCGGTGTCTCTCATTGACGCAATGGAGGTAGCCGTCAACGTAGCGGTATAGTTCGTCGTTGTATCCCCTCAAGGCGCGAGCCGGGCATGGTCACGTGCCTTGATCAGATCCACCGATTTCCCTATTCGAATCCCTAGATACCCCTTAAGCGCATCAATTCCACAGACCGTGGGCATGATCTCAGTACGGTTATCTACAGATTCGCTAGGATCTACTGAAATACAACCCTAAATCCCCAATTCAACGTGGGGATCCAGATCTACATTTTCCCCTTAAAATCCTAGGGTTCACCCATCAACCCTAGAATGGATCTACTCACTCATGATAATAGAAACGCACAAAAATATCAATATCGCAGAGGAAAACATTTTAGCAATAAAGAAATTAGGGCTAAAATAACTTACAGCGAGAACAAACGAAGAACATATCCACAAAATAATAATAAACACCAATCTTCAATTATCGATCCAGAAATTTGCTACAAGGATTAATCCCCAAAAATTCCAACAAGAAATCGCTCCAGCTCTCTCTCCAAAATTCCAAAACAAAAGCTAGAATGAACTCCCTCAGCTGAGCCCGCAATCACGAGCTTCAGCTGCTGCCCAAATCGCGCGCATCGCGTGTTTCAAAATATTTCCAAAAATGCCCTGGGAAGTGCCGACCGAGTAGGCTACTCGGTCCGAGCAGAAGCTGCTCGGCCAGTAATCCGGCCTGTGTAGCTTGGTGCTCGGCTGCTTGGAAAAGTTGATCCGGACCGAGTAGGACCTACTCGGTCAGCTGCTCGGGTGCTGCTCGGGCTGTGAAATATGGGCAACCTGACCGAGCAGATGAGCTGCTCGGTCCGTGTCAACCCGTATCCGCTGCTTCATCAAGCTGATATTACTCAGTCCGAGTAGCAAGCTACTCGGGCCGAGTATTTTCTGGGAAACTCAAAATGTGATGCAGCAAGCTGGGGCTTCTCTCTCTCTCTGCTCTCTTTCTCCTTCTTCTCTTCCTTCCCTCCTCCCACAGCTCTGAGAACACGACGAACTCCTCCAGAGCCCTGCCAGCAAGCTCATGAGCATGCCGGATGTGTCCATACCCAAGCCGGGGTCCAAATCGCTCCAAAATCCCTGAAAAGTCACGAAACACTACGAAACTCGAGAATATCGTCAGAAATGCAGAATCGTAGTAAAAAGTGGGATTTGGACGTGAGAATGATATGCAATGCGATGGAAATATGATTTAAAAATGATAGAAAATATGGACACATCAAAATCCCCCAAGCTTACCTCTTACTCGTTCTCGAGGAAGACGAATAATCGGTACATCGGGAGGAAAATAAAATGAAAATAAGAAAATGAAAATAAAGAGGAATGAAGAATAAAAAGAGAGAAAAAAGCTCTAAGGGTAATCGGTCAAATCTCAGGCTTAAAAAGTCTATCACGATGCTATGAGTGCTAAACATACATGCTATTTGTAATTTCTAGCTTTATATATCATATGACATGCAATGAAGGCAAAGAACATGGATCTACTGAAATAACACCGTCAAATCATATAAATCTCATGCAATCTCTAGAGTCTAGTATAAAAGAGTTGGCAACGCCCTTTTAATCACAGATACACGAGGAGCACAAAAGATTCACACAACATACAATATAGAATAGGAAAGATCATGCCATTCAGATATTCAATTAGATACATGAAAAATCTCCAAAACTAAAGTAATTCGTAAAGTTTGGGTTTTATAAAATCTCCCCAATGTGCACCGTCTCCACTCTAATGTCAAGCTCACTCGTATGATCAGTTGGTTTACCCCCCCAAGCTTAGCTTGAGGCGTCGCATCAATGAAAATGATATGCAATTTAATTTTTCTTCCCAGAATAATTAATAGCTTCTAATGAAATAAAATAAAATCGTATTTATTCATTCTCTTTCTTTGTTTTTTTCTTCTTTTTTTCTCTTTTTTTTCTTTTTTTCAGATATGAATATATACACATTTTATTTATTTATTTATTTATTTTCATTTTCATTTAGAAGCTATTTTTGGGATTGGGAAGTGAGATGCGGTAAAGTAGCTATGGGGGTGTAACCAACTGATATGTAGAGATAAAATAGATATGTGGAGAAGGAAGATAATGGGACTCTCGGTTCACTCATAAGATGGTGCACATCAGTTTGATAAAATAAAACCCTAACTAAACTCATATGAAGTATGAAAATTTTCGCTTCTCTAAGTGAATACTGAAAATGGCATGCTATAATAATCTCAATATCATCAGGCATGCAAGCAGAAGTGAATAAGATAAGAAAAGCAGGTGCTCTGAGTGTTCTAGTGATGCGTGAACCTGGGTGCGTTTCCTAACATAAATCATACTAAATACTAGTTCATGCAATTGATTTTCAATTCATTTCAGGTATTAATTCAGACAGATCATCAATAGAATAGCATGCATATAGATAATAAAACTGAAATTAACTCTAATAGCATGTCAAAGAGATGAGCATCGTAAAAACTAATAAAGCCTAGAGAGATATCATCATGTGGACCATCCTTAGCAAAAAATAAAAAGAAACAGAGAAAAAAGGGAAATAAATAAAAAGAGATGCATACATGGAGAAAAACAGAAAATATGATGCAAGCTAAACCTGAAAACAGAAAATGAGGCGGGGAAAGTGGTGAAAAAGTGAAATAAAACTGAAAATATGGGAGGAAAGTGTGAAAATAAAAAATAAAAATAAAGCGGGAGCGCTCATCTCCCAAGCTAAACCTAGTAGTGTCCTCACTGCTAAGAAAATGCTCGTGAGCGGCAGATGATGCTAAAGGGGTGGTGTTGGTGGGGAAATAAAATAAAATTATGTAATAAAAGAAAAATAAAAATAAAAATATGAAATGATGCAATGCAATGTATGAAATGATGCGTGGGTGCATGTATCCTCCCCCAAGCTATGGAAAGTAGGGCCCCGAAAAGACAGATGGGCACTAAATAAATGGGGGAGGCAAAAGCTGGGACGGACTACATCAGGCAGAGGCACCACCCTCTGGGGGTGGTGATGGGTCCCTCTGCTTTGACCCGGGGAGGTGGGTGGTGGCAGGTCTGGCTGGGACGCTGGAGGAGAATTGGTGGTGAGGTCTATGGTGGGGGTGGAGGGCTCAGCAGTATATAGGACGAGGGCAGAGAGTGGATCGACTGTGACCGACGACTCAGAGGTAGAAGAAACAGGCTCTGCAGAAGCCTGAGGCAGTGAAGCACTAAGTGGTGCGGAGTGGGTCATAGTGTCCGACCGGGGGGAGGAGCGTGAGCAAGAATGACAGTGGGCGGGCCCCGCTGTCGCATCAAGTTTATAATGGAAGCAAGATCCGACTCCACTCTCGATCTATGTGTCCTAGTCTCGACTAGAAAGGCGTCAAAATCCCGCTGTAAGCGAGAAGTCAACTCCTCAAGAGCGGTCAAGCAAGAGGCGGAAGTGCTAGAGTCAGGTGGGGGACGGTAGGGATGTCGGTAAGTCACCACTCGCGAGAAACGGCCTAGTGCAACTGAGGCACCGTACAGGGAGTGGAAGGTAGGAGAGGGTGAGCTCGTCAGTAAACCTGTGGTGGCGGAAGATAGACCTGTTGTCGACACAGAGGTGTGGACAGACGCCGAGACAGACTCAGTGAAAATGGCCACGGGTGAGGACGAGGTGGTGCCAGTAAGAGGAGCTGAAGCTATAAGCTCCGAAAGAGGGGGGAGAGTAGGGACAGGGTCGAAAGAAGGAGCATCTAAATCTATAACGTCGTTAGAAAAAGGTAAATCGGTGCCCTACGGAACCGATACAGCGGCAGAAGAGATCTGAGTCTCGGGGAGGGAAGTGAGTACAGTCCCAGAAGACTCGACGACGGGAGATACAGAAGATACAATGGTGGAATGGGCGGTGCCTGAAGATGGGTGAGCTGGAGGAACAGGGAGGCCGGCGACAAGAGTAGCTATGTCAAGCATCTCGAACTCCGAGGAGAGTGGGTCCAGGTCATCGACAGGTGCCTCAACCGGAGCTCCAGGGGGCTCGAGATCGTGAATGGGAGGGAGTGGGAAAACAGGAGGAAGCATCCAGTCAAGCTGGACGGCTGGTATATGAGTCAGGTGAGGGGCTGGGAGGACCATGTGAGGATCGTGGCCTGTACCTACTAGGTAATGCCAGTGACGAGCACCATAAGGACGGAGGATATGCATGTGCTCGAGCACGCCAATGGTAAGGCGTGTCGGGCAGGAGGGCGGTGCAAGTCACCTGGGATGGGGAAACCTAGAATCCTAGCAAAGATAGTAAAGAAACCACCGCAATAGATATCCACGGCATGGTATGTGGTGGCTGTCTGGTAAAGGCACTGACATAGCCAGTGGGTTGCGTCAGAGAGCATGAAAGGTCTCACAGAGCCATCCGGGTGGAATTTGGGAGGTCGGGTAATACCCCAAAGATGGGTAAGCTCAGGGAGGGACATAGTCCCGACCTCTGGTCTGCAGAAGAGTGTGCATGCTAGGTGTCTCTGGGCATAGCGAAGGCAAGGGTGCACTATGCACGATGGCTTCGCCCGGTTAGGGCGGTACTCGGGTAGGCCAGAAATGCGCTCCTAAAAGGTGCGCGCAGTAAAATCAGTGAGGTCAATGGTCGGTGAAAAAGCAACCCTAGGATCAGGGACGGTTGGAAAGTGAAAATAATCCCGGATCATATCAAAAGTGATAGTGTAATTGCGATCCAGGAGTCGAAAGGAGATGCTGTCACCTGCTGCGGTGAAAGCAAGGGAGCTAAGACCCTCTAGGGATAGGCGTGTGTACGTGGAGGCATGGACACCGAGGAATCGGTCGAAACCGATCGCCCGGTAAAGGCGGTGCACTCCCTGGAGGATGCCTAGTGACCTAAGTGCTGGCACGTCTATGAAGACGGTAGGCACAAGGCGGCGATAGTGGATCCTAGAGTATCGCGCTTTATGAGTGCCATCGCAGAAAGTGATGCCATGTGTAAGGAGGTGCACGTTGGGGTCATCGAGGGGGGGTGTGGGGGTGTGGAGGCGAAGAAGTGGCGACGGTGGATGGTGCTATGGTGACAAGTGTGGTGGTGGTGGGAGTGGTGGTGGTGACATCCGGAGCTGTGGTGGAGGGTGTGGTAGTGGAAGTGGTAGTGGAGGTGGTGCGTGCACTGTTGGATATGGACGACATAAATACACCCATGAGGGGATGTATGAGGATATACGGACCTCAGATGTCAGTGCACGAAGGCGTGCGCGAAGGGAACCTTTTCTCGTGTGAAAAGGACCACTCGATAAGTGGAAAAAGCCACTCGATAAGTGGAAAAAGCCACTTTATAAGTGCAAAATGGCACTTGATAAGTGGATAAAGAAGAAGATAAATGAATGTGCTAATATAGGCTAATAAGCTTATATTTAGTTATTTCCTACAATAACTACCCCTAAAGCCTATAAATAGGACCCAAGGGTAAGGCATTCATTCACACTTTCCATGCCATACGTTTGCATAAGGCATCCTTATGTTCTTCTTCCCCCTTCCATTAAAATCCTCTTCTAGTTAGAGATTTAGGCCGTGAAACTCTGCTTCGATCCTCCGTGACGAAGTATCGACCGTTGTGGCGAATCCGAGGGCAAAGTTCAGAGACTATCGTGCCGCATACGCAAACGTAAGTCTCTACTTTATTTCGATCCTAACAACGCTGTTTTGACAGGATCCTACATTGGTATCAGAGCCATACGGATTCGCTCCGGTCAGAACGTCGCCCCGTCGAAACTATGAACGAGTCGTTGTCTTTTTCACGAATGGGTATCCTACCATTATGGATATGGTAGGAACACTTCGTGACGGAGAGAACGCGGCGGTTGTTCTTTTCATGTTAGGGTCTCCAACCATTACAGATATGGCAGGAACTCTCCGTGACGGGAAGAACCGACCGTTCATATCGTCAAACTCGCTATCTTCATGGATGTTGAGTCTCCATTCATAGGGAATGGGCACTCTCTTCATGTGGAGCGCGTAGTTTACGAACTTTTGAAGTAAGTTATTTTTTTGGCACACGGCCATTGGAGTATAATTACTTTCTCGACGAACGGGTGCTTCACTGGAGAAGAAGGTGGTGGTCATTCCCATCGGGGAAGATGAATTTTGGTGCATGAAATCTATAGCCATATGGGCAATGGAGGCAATGCATCCCCCCTCCCCATGCGGAGGGGGTTGGCTACGGCCAATAACGACGAAAACCACCACGACCACCCCGTCGAGGGGGAGGAGTGCATGCGGCCACCCCATGCAAGGCAGGAGCCAGGGCCGGCCCTGGCCGGCCCTCGGCCAGAGGCCCTGGCCGAGGGGCCAGGGCCCCTGGCCGGCCAGGGCAGAGGCCCTGGCCGGCCCTCGGCCAGGGCAGAGGCCCTGGTCGAGGGGCCATGGTCCCTGGCCGGCCAAGGCAGAGGCTCTGGCCGACCAGTCTTATGCCCTTGGCCGGTGTTGGCCGGCCCCGGTCAGGGCAGAGGCCTTTGACCGAGGGAATGGGGCCATTGCCGAGCCTTGGTTGTCCAAATTTTTGGGGATGGGGCTTACGTGACCAAAAGGGGGGGCATGCATGGCAGTGGCTTGCATGGACAACCCCTACGGGTCCGACGGCAATTCTCTGCGGCAAATTCCCCTGAAGGAGGGAACGCTTGGATCCATACGGGAACCGGCGACGGTGGCTTGCAGAGAAATCCCCACAAGGGGGATCCGGCCTTGGCACAGCTACGGCTCTACCCCTGGCCAGGGATTGCCGAATATTTCGCTAGTATCATAAGGGTACTAAGTCAAAATATACAATTTTGAAAAATAAGTTTTCATACGTTTTGAAAAATACGTTTTTAAAAAAAAATGCTTTTTCGCTGCGAAGTACTATAAGAGTACTAACATTTGATAAAGTGATGGGGAAATATTGAAAGTTACTCTAGATGGTGATTGGAAACGTAGTGACCTTTCCTATTCTAGAGTAACATTTTCAATATTTTTCGAAAGTAACTTATCAAATTGTAAATATCATTCCAAGTGGGAGTTGAAATTAGAACTATCCAAATGGGATATTCTATTCTCATTTCAAGTGGGAATTGTATTTATTTTAAGAATTTTCAATGCAATGTTTTTGATCAAACCTTCGGTTTTTGTGTCTTTTGCAGCATTTTAAAAGTAAAATATCTTCCGCTTCAAAGAATATCGTCGCTGAGTTAAACAGAGGTGAAAAACTCAACGGCGATAATTACAAACTTTGGTCCATTAAGATACAATACGTTCTGGAGGAGCAAGAAGTGCTCGAGACTCTAAAGAACGTCATGATTGAACCCGAGTTGGGCACTACGGCCCAACACAGACAAGACAAGGAAGCTTTTGATGCTTGGTCTCGGAAGAACAAGATAGCCCGCATTACGTTATTGTCCAGTATGGCCGATGACATAATGCGCATCTTCCGAGAACATGACCTAGCCATGGACATATGGTCCAAGCTAGAGGAGAAGTTCGGTGGCACATCGGTGTCCAAACTTCATGCCTTAACTATAAGGTTCGATTCATATAAGAAACGTCCAGATCATTCCATGGGGAAACATCTGCGACATATGGCGAATCTTATCTCGAAGTTAAAGGACGCAGGTCATGTGCTCACTGATGAGCAACAAATCCAAGCAGTCATACGTTCCCTAACAAATGGGTGGGACCAAATGAAGATGCATCTCACTCACAATGAGAGCATCAAGAACTTCAGCGACGTTTCAAAGCACCTCGAATTAGAGGAAGAGCGGCTTGTGGCTACCAAGCCAAGTGCAGAAGTGCACATGGTTGCTAATTCCTCACATGGGGGAAAGAAACGGAAAGATCGTTCGAAGTTCACTAATGAACGTAAAAAGCAACCTGAGTCTACCAAGAAACCCAAACACAGGGGTGGGCATAAGAAGTGGCACAAGAAGAAAGACTTGAAGAAGATCAAGTGCTTCAAGTGCAACAAGCTCGGTCACTATGCTCGTTCGTGTACGAGTGGAGGCGACGAGGTAACTTGTAAATATACTAGTTACATATGTGTTTCTAGTTCAATATTTCTTGTGGAATCTAATCCATTTTGGATAATTGATTCAGGTGCCACCAACCACATAGCAAGGGACAGACGGTCCTTCGTGGAGTATCACCGGATACCCCAAGGAACGAAGTGGATCTATGTAGGAAACAACTCACGTGTTGAAGTGAAAGGCGTTGGGACTTGCAAGCTAGTCTTGGACAACGGCCACACTCTCCTACTTCATGATGTCCTCTTCGCTCCAGATATTCGAAGGAATATAATTTCTGTGGTCGTGTTAATGGGTCTTGGCTATAACTGGTTTTTTCATGATTGTAATGTGGACTTAAGTTGTAATAATACTCTTATTGGTACTGTGTTTGTATTTAAAGGATTTATTGTAATGAGTACAATGTATGATTCCTCGTGTAATGAAAATTTCCTTATTGCAAATTCTAAGACTTATGAGTCTGATGTGATTTGTTGGCACTCAAGGCTTGGTCATATTGGACTAACGCGTATGGATAGACTTGCCAAACGTGGCCTTCTATCCAATGTTTCAAAGGTTGAAATGTCGACCTGCGAACATTGCCTAGTGGGGAAATCTTGTCGCAAGCCGTTTGGAACCGGCACAAAGGCCGAGGTTCCATTACAGCTTATCCATTCGGACATATGTGGTCCGATGAATGTCAAGACAAGATGCGGAAAGTCCTATTTCATCACTTTTATTGATGATTTCACCCGATTCGGACATATCTATTTGATATCTCACAAAAGTGAAGCATTGGCTTGCTTTAAAAAACTAAATGAGTTTAGTGGAGAATCAATTAGATCGCAAGATTAAGGTCTTGCAAACCGATAGGGGCGGTGAATATCAATCAACAAGTTTTAAGGAACTTTGTGATGAAAAAGACATAGTACATCAGGTAACTATGCCGTATACTCCTCAACAAAATGGTGTTGCAGAAAGGAGAATAGGACTTTAATGGAAATGGTCCGTTCAATGATGGCGCAAGCTAACTTGCCAATCACCTTTTGGGGTGATGCATTATTGACGGCCGCTTTCATTTTAAACCACGTATCCTCGAAATCAGTTAGCTCCACTCCTTATGAGTTGTGGAACCAAAGGTCTCCTGACTTAAACATTTTGAAACCTTGGGGTTGTGCATCCTATGCACATATTTCCTCCCATAAGTATGGCAAACTTGGGCCAAGGGGAAGAAAATGTATCTTTATACGATACGCAGAAAACTCCAAAGGTTATGTTTTTTGTTAGTCAAGAAGATAATGGTGGGCTAATTGAGTTTGAGTCGAGGGATGTAACTTTCTTGGAAAACGAGTTTCCAAGACAGGACGAGATAAGTCAGGACTTATCTCTATTTGAGATTTATAATCAAGAAGGATTACCTCATTCGAGTGGGAGAATTCTTGGTGAAAACGAAAATACGTTTCAACCTTCACCAATGGATTATACGAATGACGATTATCCTATTCCATACGGGAATAATGATCCAAGTGGGAGCAATTCTAACGACATTCCAAGTGGGAGTAATATTAGAATTGATCTAAATTCGAGTCAACAAGGACGTGAAGAATCTCAAATACGACGTAGTAGTCGTACAAGGTTGGCTCCTCTAAGATTTGAGGATGAATTTTCGCAAACCTTTATGACTTTACTACAAGAAGATGACGAGCCTACTACTTTCAAACAGGCCGTATCTTGCCCTGCTAAAGACAAATGGATGGAAGCGATGCAAGAGGAGTTAGAATCCATGAAAGTTAACCAAGTCTGGGACTTAGTTGACTTACCCAGAGGACGTAGAGCTATTGGGAACAAATGGGTTCTCAAGATCAAGCATAAGGCTGATGGCTCTATTGACAGATATAAAGCTCGCCTTATCGCGAAAGGTTTTACGCAACAGGAAGGGATAGACTACGAAGAGACCTTCTCACCTGTTGTTCGTTTTACCTCGATTCGCCTGATTCTGGCAATGGTAGCTTTCTTAGACCTCGAATTACATCAAATGGATGTAAAGACTGCCTTTCTCAATGGAGAATTGGATGAGGAGATCTATATGGAACAACCAACATGGTTTGTAAAAGAAGTAAACGAACATAAGGTTTGTAAACTTCTTAAATCCATATATGGTCTTAAACAATCCTCGAGGCAATGGTGTATATACGATTTCAAGAAGTTGTCTTATCAAATGGTTTTACCATGCTTGATGAAGATAACTGCGTATATATCAAGAGGATTAAAAGCAAGTATGTTATCATGTCTCTATATGTAGATGACATTTTAATAGCCGGAAATGACAAGGGCTTTGTGATGGATATCATGGCTTGGCTTTCATCAGTTTTTGAGATGAAAGACATGGGAGAAGCCGCATATATCCTTGGAGTTAAGATTTCAAGGAATCGTTCGAAGAAACTTCTCTCTCTTTCACAGGAGACTTATATAAAGAAGGTTCTAGAACGATTTAATATGCAGGACTGCAAGTCCATTGATACTCCTATAAGCAAAAACGATAATTTATGTCTGAAATCATGTCCTAAGAACCAAAAGGAGAAAGAGATTATGGAAAAAGTTCCATATTCCAGTGCAGTTGGGAGTCTTATGTACGCTATGATGTGTACAAGACCGGACATCTGTTTTGCCGTTGGAATGGTAAGTCGTTACCAATCCAACCCAGGGCAAGTACACTGGAAAGCGGTTAAGAGGATAATGCGGTATCTCAAAGGAACTGCAGACTTTGATTTATGCTATCAAGGAGATGCCTTGAGGCTCGAAGGCTACACTGATGCTGATTGGGCGGGTGATCTCGATGAGCGACGATCGACCTCAGGATATGTTTTTCTACTCGGATCTGGTGCAATATCCTGGAGTAGCAAGAAACAATCCTGCATCACACTTTCAACCATGGAAGCCGAGTTTGTAGCATTTAGCATGGCAGTCCAAGAGGCTGTTTGGCTTAGGAAGTTCTTAGACAGGCTAATTAATGCAAGTGACTCAGGTGCTGTACCCATACACAGCGACAGTCAAGCATCTATAGCCTATGTCAAAGATCTGAAATTCCATTGTAAGACCAAACACATAGATATCCGCTACAAATTTGCAAAAGACTATGATAAGACCAAGAAGGTAGACATAAGGTACATATCTACGCATGAGATGGTAGCGGATCCGCTTACGAAGGCGATCCCCAGAGATGTGTTTTACAAACATTTATCATCTCAAGGATTGCGTAAGAGCTGAGTTGTACCAATATAAATTCACATGTCTGTAAATGATCAAATTAAATAAAAGAATAAGTTCTTTTTCAAACATTGCATATGAATTTCTTGAGAAATGTTTGTGTACATTTTTGAAATCTCAGCTATACTTTCTAGTATGTCGGACAGATTGAGGTTGGCTCTCTCACATGAGCAACCGCCTTATTCTATCAGACGGATAGAATAGAGATGAGACCTGTTTAAAGTCAAAATCATCAGACGGATGATTTAGAGTCATGACTTAAACAAAATGGTCGCATGAAAGATCTGCATCATATGGATGCTTACAGAAGATCTAAGAGGATTTTGAAATCCTATCTGTCTAAATGCGGGATGTGAGTCCAAAGGATTATTTGAGTAGAAAAAGGGACTCAAAGTCAGACATTGTGGTGTCTGATCATCATCCTTACAACATCATTGAGACATACACTCCCTGGGAAAGGAGCGATGTTGTAATACGTATTCATACTACGTATGCATTTTTGACCATTGGGTTAGAATAGTAAATAATTTTACTATTATGTGAGACCCAAAGACCACATGGGTCTTAATTCATTGCCCTTATGGACTCTAATTGGTTCCTTTAGATTTGACCGGGTGATTGCTATCTTAGCATGTTACTTATGGACTATGGTTAATTCGGTCTGGCGGGGCATGTTAGAAAAGCAAGTCAAGTCAAGATCGAAAGGATCGCAAGAAGAGGAAGATTAATTTCGCATTCACATTTGGACTTTAAAGATTCAAAGCTGGCCAGCCAATTGCAATCCAGATGGGATTCAATTGTTGAATATAAAGTATAAGAAATGTGAAGAAATAAATCTAGGGTAAAGCATGCGTTGATCTACTCAACTTTGCACCTCGAAGAGTGTTGTGTATCGCTAACAAGTGCACAACAGCGGACTCTATGCGCATGACGGTTACACGGCCTATTTCTCGGTATAATAAACAGAAGAGTTAGAGGAAAATAAGTTTCCTTACAATCCCCTCAAGTGTGAGTGGGAGATGTTGGATATGGACGACATAAATACACCCATGAGGGGATGTATGATGATATACGGACCTCAGATGTCGCGTGCGCGAAGGCGTGCGCGAAGGGAACCTTTTCTCGTGTGAAAAGGACCACTCGATAAGTGGAAAAAGCCACTCGATAAGTGGAAAAAGCCACTTTATAAGTGCAAAATGGCACTTGATAAGTGGATAAAGAAGAAGATAAATGAATGTGCAAATATAGGCTAATAAGCTTATATTTAGTTATTTCCTACAATAACTACCCCTAAAGCCTATAAATAGGACCCAAGGGTAAGGCATTCATTCACACTTTCCATGCCATAAGTTTGCATAAGGCATCCTTATGTTCTTCTTCTCCCTTCCATTAAAATCCTCTTCTAGTTAGAGACTTAGGCGGTGAAACTCTGCTTCGATCCTCCGTGACGAAGTATCGACCGTTGTGGCGAATCCGAGGGCAAAGTTCAGAGACTACCGTGCCGCATACGCAAACGTAAGTCTCAACTTTATTTCGATCCTAACAACGCTGTTTTGACAGGATCCTACATGCACGACACTGTGGACGGGAAGAGGAGGCACCTAAAGACGGCCTCTTCCCGCGAGCGGGGGGTGTGACAGATCCACGTGTGCGGACCATGGTGACGCGCTCAGAAAAATAATACGGTAAGAAAAGAGGATCAGGGAACGAGTGTACCATCGGTACGGATGATGTGGATGCGCAAAAGATCCCAAGATGATCCACGCTACTGCTACTGACGTAAGAATAGAGTACCTCCGAGTCGCATCCTGCTCGGGCCGATCCAAAAATATTCCGTCCGGGTCTACAGAGTGACGTTTTCTCCCCAAATCTCAAGCCTGTACGACTCGATCGAGCAGTATGATGCTCGGTCCGCGTCATGTACTGCTCAGGCCGAGCCAATAGTGTTCCACCTGGGTTGACAGAGTGACGTTTTTTCGCTCAAATCTCTTCCCTGTACGACTCGATCAAGTAGCCTTCTGCTCGGTCCGTGTCGATTTCTACTCGGACCGAGCAGGAACCTACTCGGGCCAAGCTAAAATATCTCCTTTTTCCGTATCTGCTTGACTCGACCGAGCAGCTGAGCTGCTCGGTCCAGATTTCTTGTGTCTCTTTTTCTCTTATTTTCCCTTGTTTTCCTTCTCAAATCTTCGATTTCCTTCGGCTTCCTTCCGCTTATAATGTCCATATGCATACCCACGACTGTCCGTCCTACACAAAACACAAAATCGTCAAATTTTTATGATTTTTGCGATTTTTTTCTAAAAAACGAAATAAAAATAGAAAAAATAAGAAAATAGGAAAGAAATGTCAAAATCTACGGGATTGGGTTGCCTCCCAATAAGCACTCATTTTCAGTCATGAGCTCGACTCCCTATGATATATCAATTCTCACTTGGCGCACGCGGTGGTCGCGTGTCACCCTTCGGGGTGGTGCAATTCGGCGGCGTTTGACTTCCGCTTACTCCAACACTCTCGTCCACATAAGATGTGACCTCCGATGCATGATGATTTGTCGAACAGCGTAAGAACTCCTCATCCAATACTTGGATATACGTGGAGACCGCTTTATTGTAGGTTGGGTCATCGTCGTCATCGATGCTTGCTTTAACCGGGTCCTTCATGACCCCTTCAGCAGTGAAATCATCAATCGCTTCCTCTTCCAGAAGCTCCAGATAGCTAGCCCCTTCTTCATAAGCTTTCTCCTTCATCGACCTTTGTAGCAGAAACTCAGCTTCAATTTTCCCCACATTGAGGGAAAGGGTTCCTTCCCGGACGTCTATAAGAACTCCGACCGTCGCCATGAAGGGGCGGCCGAGTATGAGTTGAGAGCTTTCTCCCTCTGGCATGTCCATAATAATGAAGTCGACCGGGATACATAGCCCTGGAGGTATCTGGAGGATGATGTCCATAGCTATTTCGACTGGGTAAGTGATGGAGTGATCGGGAGCTGGATGGACATGCTCGTCAGTTCCACCTCACTTCCCGTCTGGAGTCTTCTGAAGATGGATATGGGCATAAGGCTGATGCTAGCCCCCAAATCAATTAGCGCTCTGCTGATCAGTATGTCGCCGATGGAACATGGCACGGTGAAGCTCCCCGGATCTGATAGCTTCCGGGGGAGGTCATTTTTGATAATGGAGGTAGAATCCTCCAACAGCTTGATCTCTTCCAGCTTCCTCTTTCCCGTGATGAGATCCTTCAGGAATTTGGCGTACGTTGGGATCTCGGTGATGGCATCAAGAAACGGGATATCCAGCTGAATCCCTTTCAGTAACTCCATAAACGTGGAGTACTTCTGTAACGGCCGGTATTTTCTAGACGTATGATTATTGTATGCCCGTATTCCCACTCGGATATTTTTGTGCGTGAATTCTTTTGTGCATCGACGCGAGCACGTATCCGCTTTTCGTTTTCCCGTACCAACATTAATTGACTATCAATTTTTAACAAATTGCCTTAACTTAATTATCCCACTAATTTCAAATTTCTAATCACAGTTAACTTCACTAATTACTTCATTTATTTTAATAATCACATTTTATTTAATTGCTTAATTACTTTAACTTATTATTATTGGCTGAAAAATCAAATCACTAATTTGATAAATTAATTTTTACCCTAATTAAATTATCCCTAAATCAAACATTGATTAACTTAGCCCTAATTAAATCACTAATTAAACCCCATTGAATCCCACTCCTCCTGTTGGTGAGATCCAACAGGGCTCATCAAACCTCCCCCACATCCAGCTCTCTCTCCCCCATCAGGGTGTCCCTCTACTGTTATTATAACAATAACCAACGAGGAGGAAGCGCAAACAGTCATATCCTCCTTCCTCCTGCCAACAACAATTCTTCCTCCTGCAAACCAAATCCCTGCAAACAAATCAACCAGAAACCAATTTCAACCCACAATACCAATCGTTCTGCAAACCAGCAACAAATCATCCCCAAAATCTGTTTTTCATCAACCCAAAATCCTCCATCTCCCTGCAAGCTTTATCCTATCTCTCAAATCAAACCCAACAGCAGATCCTTCATTCCATCTCACAAAATCAACCCAACAACTTTAAATTGAAACCAAATTCAGCCTTCCAAAACCAAATTCAACAAACCAAAAACCCAAATCAGAGAAATTGGGGCGAACAAATTGGAAATCTGAGTTTAAATCAGATCAAATAACTCCAAATCCAAACACTTCAGATCTGAAAATAGTTTCAGAATCAACATTAAATCCAAGAAAAAAACCCTACAACCTTCCATATTCTCCTTCCTCCTCACTTGGCCGAACACCCCCAGCCCTAGCCGCCGCCATCGGAGCTCAGCGCGCGCCTCCGCCCTTGCGCTGCCACCGGCCACCTGGAGACCGCCGCGTCGCCAACCGTCGCCTGGGAAGCCGCGTCGCCGCCTGCGGATCGCCGCCGCCGTTGCCGACCGGAGCTGCCCCCTGTCACCGACGCCACCTTCCCCTGCGTGCGTTGCGTGAGTCTCCCTCTCCCCTTGTGTGCGTGTGTTGTCCCCTTTTGCTGCAAATGAAATGTAAAAAAAGAAAGAAAGAGGAAACAAAGAGAAACGAAATGAGAAAGGAATTGACAGGCTGGGTATTAAAAAGAGAATGAGAGAGAGATAGACAGAGGAGTAAAGAGCTTGAATGAATAAAAACAAGTGATGTGTACAGCCTTGAGTAAAGAATAGGTGGTAGGCTTTATTAGTTTCAGTAGCCTTAATGAAATATGTGACAGCTTGTTAATAAGAAAATGTGTTAGATAGGTATTATTATATTAGTTGTTAGTATCTGCTAGGGTAATTGTAAGTGTTAATTTACTCGTATGATTTAAATTCAGCATGTTAATATTGTAAATGATGTTTAGGTAATGAAACTAGAATAAAATAAGGCGTACCCTATTTATATAACCCAATGTAAACCCCACCCTAGCCTGAGACCCTGATAAAAATCTGACGAACCAAATTTAGGGATTAACTAAATTTTGTGCTGATCTTGCAATGGACCTAATTCGTTAACTTGTTTAACCAAAACAGAAAGCCGGACGTGCCATTACGTAGTACCCATCCAGACGAACCCACGACAACCGATATCACCAGAAACAGGCAAGTGATACTTGCCAGTAAATGTTTTAGGCCACGTTTTTAGGCCAATTTGTTTGTTAGCGTAAAAGAGACTAGACAGTGAAATGATAGCTGTCTAGACGCCCTATTTGATCTAGTTTGACAACGAAACTAGATCCGACACTTTACCTGCTTTCATTCATGCTGTCATGCCATGTTTAATTTTCAATTAACGGTACGCACTTTAACTGATCATCCCATGTCATGTCATGCATCATGTGTTCTTCGTGATTGAGTAGAAAACACTACAAATGTTATTGCTATTGAGGCTAGGCACCTGCTTTTGCGGGCACAACCCTATGCCATATTGAAAAACACTTCCTGGCTCGTGATCCAGAAGCGAGCACAGTGTTGTTGGAAAACCAACGCTCGATACACGTGGAGGGGTAGGGTTAAGCGATCACTTGAGCGTAGAAGTGTGCACGTACAGCCGCTTCAGCCAAAAGGCGTAAACCCTGTGCACAAAGTGAATGGACAATGTTTCGTGTTTTGTTACTTGTATTGCATGTTTCATGTTATATTAAAATTGTTGCATCCTTAAAATGTCATATCACCTCATTATATTAGAACTGTTAATTGTTTCAGTTTATTATATCCTTGCACAAAAGTTCTCCGCTTCCCTTGGGAGACTTTTGCTGACATGTGCCCTTTTCTCTTTGGGTGTCACATGTCAGGCTTTGAGACAGAGCAGGTTGCTGAGGACGAGCAGTTCCTTGACGCTGAGTTCGAGGTCCCTGCTGAGACCGAATTTGAGGACACAGGTGACCAGTCCTAAACTCGTTTGGAGTCTCCCCTTAGTTGTTACCTTTCCTTAGTTGCTGTTAGGTTTCGGTGCGTAGCACCTATCTCTTTTTGTTTTGTTTGGCCATGCTTTAGGCCTATTGTTCAGACTCGTACTTTTGTGACTATTCTGTGATGTTGTAATATTTTTTGGACGTTGTTGGTGGATATTCTTTTATCTGCTTTATTATTGTTGTTGTTTCGTCGCAATGCAAGGACCTGCTTCTTTTCGAAATTTTTACAGACGCTTATCAGACTGCAGCTTCACAGCTCCACGTCTAAGCGGACCTCCTCACGTCTCGCCTTCCATATTAGGGAAGCGGGGCGTGACAAATTCTTCTCCAATTTAGCTTGGGCTAGCCTCTGAGGGTATGGAGGAGGGGGTCTGAAGGCTTTGCCCTTAGATGCATCAACGGGCGGTGGCGTAGTAGCAGGCATGCCGGGAGGTGCGTCCGTCTTCTCTTCAATAGTGATAGGCCCTTCAGTGGCCTCAACGCTGGCACTGTCATCAGTGGCTTCTTCGGTGGCGGTCTTCTCCTTAGCAAGTACTGGGACCATGACTGGATCGGTAACCCGTCCTCCATATGTGGTCACTGAAACCACGGCGTTGGCTTGTGCTCTAGGGTTGGTCTCTGGCTGGGAGGGTAATCTCCCCTGATTCTTCAACAGCTGCGACATCTGCCCCCTCAGTTCATCGAGCGAAGAATTGATATTCTTAAACTGATTCAACGTATCTTGATTGAACCGAATCTGACCGCTCATAAAGGTCTCCAGTGTAGATTCGTGATTGGACTTTGGAGGAGCCGGCGCAAAATTCTACTGAGGTGGCCGGTTGTACTGATATCCTGGCAGCCTATAGGGCCCAGCTGGCCTAAATCCGCCCTGCTGCTGGCTCTACTGCTACTGCTAAGGAGGAGGAGGGGGGTCTCTGAAACTTCGGAGGTTGCAGCCATCTGCTTGGGTTTCCATAGGAAAACCCTGGGTGATTTCTAGCAGCAGGATGCTGCCACTGGTTTCGTCCTTCTCCCAGGATGTATTGAATAGTCTCGGATGTCTCAGCACCCTCGTAGTGACCCTCAATGGGAATATATCCCGGATCCACATATTCTTCCATAGGATGATAGGAGGAGCTGGGTGCCACTGGGACGGAGTCCAGGTGCTGCTCGATGCGAGCCACTTGCTTGCACAAGGTCTCAATGTGAGAATCCAAGTGAGTGGCGACCTTGACCTCGGGAGTCCAGGTCACAACGGTCTGCTCATTGGTCCACTGCTGGGTGTTGGCTGCCATGTGCTCCAACAGATCTATAGCCTCCTCGGGAGACTTATCCAATAGGGCACATTGCGCCGCAGCATCGATAATCATTTTGGTGCTAGGTTGGAGCCTATTGTAGAAGCTCTGCACCAAATCCCAGGGTTGGATTTCGTGGTGTGGGCACTGGTGTTGGAGGTCCTTGAACCTCTCCCAAGCCTCGTAAAGCGACTCCTACGGGAGCTGCTTGAAATTGGATATGGCCCCACAGATCCGGACCGTCTTTGAGGGTGGATAAAATTTATCCACAAAAGCAAGTGCGAGCTTCTCCCATATGGTGAAGTGGTTGGGAGGATGAGCCCGGAGCCAGTAGGAGGCTTTGTCCCTCAAGGTGAAAGGGAAGAGGTGCAGCTTCACTGCATCATCACTAACGTCCTTCGCCTTAAAAGTATCGCACTTGGCCAAGAAGGAGTCAATGTGATGGTTGGGATTCTCGTGAGGATGCCCGTGGAAAGGATCCTGCTGCATCAGATTTATCAACCCCGGCTTAAGCTCGAAGGTTGCCACCGTCAGCTGCGGTCTCAGAATCGAGGAGTTATTCCCAAAGGTCGGTTTCATATGGTCCCTGATGGACCCAGTGCGAGGAGGATGAGGAGGAGGATTCTCTCCCATCTGAGCAGATGGAGATGAACTTATACTAGAGGCTCTCAAAGTCTGGGCTGTCTTTTCGATCTCAGGATCGATCAATAACTCTCTAGAAGTCCCCTTGTGGCGGGTGTTCATGCACCAACAAAATATAGAAGAACACCGTCAGTAGCACCACAATAATAATAAAAAGAATTAAAATTGATGGTAGGGGAGAAATGGTAAGAATGCTAGCAAACTTCACAAAGATAAAAAAATAAACTGAGATAAAAACACTATTGCCGTCCCCGGCAACGACGCCAAAAACTTGACACACCCACAATCTACACCTAGGATCCACCTGGCGGTGTCACGATCGCCAGGCGTAATATGGCCCCTAGGCTACGACTCCGGGGTTAATCCGCAAGCAGACGGTGTCGAGTTATAGTATAAAAGATAGTCGAATCCCACAGGGACGGTGATAGTGTCTTTGATAATCTCAGTCTATTCCTAGATTTAGAAGTGAGGTAGCGGTCGGAGTGAAAGATGTGGGTTGGTTGTTGTTGTGTAATTATAATAAAAGGACTAGGGCTTTAGGGATCGCCGCTAGGATCGTCGGGGGTTGATGTTGGGATTAGATCATCACATTGCATTAGGTCTAGGTAATTAATCCCCCAATTCGTACCACTCTCGTGGGTTAGAATTGTGGGGGTATTTCGGTGGCTCTCGTTGATGCAATGGCGGTAGCCATCAACGTAGCGGTATAGTTCGTCGATGGATCCCCTCAAGGTGCAAGCCGGGCATGGTCACGTGCCTTGATCGGATCCACCGATTTCCCTATTCGAATCCCTAGATACCCCTTAAGCGCATCAATTCCACAGACCGTGGGCATGATCTCAGTACGGGTTATCTACGGATTCGGTAGGATCTACCGAAATACAACCATAAATCTCCAATCCAACGTGGGGATCCAAATCTACATTTTCCCCCTAAAATCCTAGGGTTCACCCATCAACCCTAGAATGGATCTACTCACTCATGATAATAGGAACACACAAAAATATCAATATCGCAAAGGAAAACATTTTAGCTATAAAGAAATTAGAGCTAAAATAACTTACAGCGAGAACGAACGAAGAACAGATCCAGAAAAGAATAATAAACACCAAACTTCAATTGTCGATCCAGAAATTTGCTACAACGATTAATCCCAAAAAATTCCTACAAGAAATCGCTCCAGCTCTCTCTCCAAAATTCCAAAACAAAAGCTAGAATGAACTCCCTCAGCCGAGCCCGCAATCGCGAGCTTCAGCTGCTGCCCAAATCGCATGCATCGCGCATTTCAAAATCTTTCCAAAAATGCCCTGGGAAGTGCCGACCGAGTAGGCTACTCGGTCCGAGCAGAAGCTGCTCGGCCAGTAATCCGGCCCGTGTATCTTGTTGCTCGGCTGCTTGGAGAAGTTGATCCGGACCGAGTAGGACCTACTCGGTCAGCTACTCGGGTGCTGCTCGGGCTGTGAAATCTGGGCTACCTGACCGAGCAGATGAGCTGCACGTCAACCCGTATCTTCTGCTTCATTAAGCTGATATTACTCGGTTCGAGTAGCAAGCTACTCGGGCCGAGTATTTTCTGGGAAACTCAAAATGTACTGCAGCAAGCTGGGGCTTCTCTCTTTCTCTCTGCTCTCTTTCTCCTTCTTCTCTTCCTTCCCTCCTCCAACAGCTCTGAGAACACGGCGAACTCCTCCAGAGCCCTGCCAGCAGGCTCATGAGCATGTCGGATGTGTCCATACCCAAGCGGGGGTCCAAATCACTCCAAAATCCCTGAAAAGTCACGAAACACTACGAAACTCGAGAATATCGTCAGAAATGAAGAATCGTAGTAAAAAGTGGGATTTGGACGCAAGAATGATATGCAATGCGATGGAAATATGATATAAAAATGATAGAAAATATGGACACATCAGATACGCGTGCACGAACCGATCGGGTGGATCTGTCCACCCGATCGGTTAAGAGCTGATATGTGGTATTCCTTGACGTTTGGCCCTCAGGTTCTCGTGTGGCTCCTCCCGTTTCTCCGGGGACTCATGATGTTTGCTTTGTTTGTCCCCTACGCCAGCAATCCTGCAAAAACAAAACGAAAGTAAAAACGAACTAAAAATCACAAAAAGACTGACTCAAAATAACGAAAAACGACGGAAAATCACGAAGAAGACGTGCGTGAACATATAAAATATAAACGCACATCAAAATCCCCCAAGCTGAACTCTTCCTCGTCCTCGAGGAAGACGAGTGAGAGTAGGAGCTCGGAGGAGAAAATAGAAAGGAAGAAACAGAAAGAGAAGAGGAAATCCTAGATCACCCGTCAGGGCCAATGAATCTAACATACCACACTAAGTAGGCAACGACAAACACATCACTAATCCCAGGAATATGAGTCCATACAAGTGCCATGGGTCCATGCAGTGAAGCACAAGTGAGTGAGGTTGTGAGCTTGCAGACGGTGCAACTATCTAAGCTGTGCAATAAAGCTCCATATACACATACCCAAGGAATGACCCTAATATCGATTCAATTCGAATTAGCGGTGAATAATAGCTCAATCATGCATGAGAGTAGAATAAGAATAGAAGCATATCATGTGTCAGGGACTCTACTGCTAGGAACTAGGAGATCACCACACGTTTGCCTAGATAATCGCTTGAAAGCCCCTATGCCAAGTGTGTTCAAAAACGAAGGGGGTTGAGAAGGCGTGGAGTAGAGCACCCGGTGCAAATTCTCGCCTTTCCTTTATTCTCGGCGGATATGAATAATATTCACAACGAGATTTTTTTTGGGTTTTGGGTATTTGCATATTTTTTCTTTTTCTTTTGGATTTTCTTCTCTCTCTCTCTTTTTTTTTCTTTTTGGCTAAACTGTGTACTCTCCCAAGTGGAAGAACGGTACATGACGTGGGGATTTGCACCAAGTAAAACAAAAAAGAATTCGAATTCTAAACACTTGGGCAAAAGAAAAATTTTCGTGGATTAGAGCATAAGCAAAATGGGTTATCCTAGTCCTATTGGTAGAGTCCTGACACATGCGAATTGAAGCATAAATATGTAGTACATGCATAAAGAAGCAGACAGTAGAAGCAAAATACCGCATATTCGAAATTGAAGCATGATAGTCTAGGGGTCATCCAAGGACATGCATATAAAACAAAATCACAACATAGAAGCACACCAACTAGCTAGTCACGACACACGACTCACACAAAAGCAAAGTGAACACACGAAGCATGAAATGCAATAGGACTCGGCTTCCTAGGGTTAGTGGGAATGATTATCGTAGCTAAGCTAGGGTGTGTGTGTGTGTGTGTGTGTGTGTGTGATTCCGTGGCAGTTCATCATAAGGGGTAATCTCTAGGAGAGGGGGAATAAAAGGAGGAGAAGAAAAAGAAAAGAAAAACTCAAAACGACAAAAATGACTCAAAAATGATGAAAAAGACACAACTGACGCACAAAGTACGACTCCCCCAAGCTGAAACTTGCATTGTCCTCAATGCAATAATAGTAAATATGGGAGGGCAAGGAAAATGGAAGGGAAGTACGCACCGACACAAAAACATGAAAAATATGAAAGACACACAAGACGAAATAGAAGAATAAAGAAAATAGACACTCAAACCAACTATATAACACACATGCAAACGAACACAAATAAACAAGCACACACCAATGACATGACACGACAACAATCACACAAAAAATTTAATTTCCCCCAAGCTGATCATGACAATGCTAGCAAAAATGTGTGATCATGGTGATGCAGAATAAATGACAAGGGGGAAAATCAATTTGAGCTGCTATCGAAAGAATTGTAGGGAGATGGTGAGGAGGGTGGGGCATAGTGGACAAAATAAGATGGCGAGGACGATGGGGATAATGTGCCGACAGGAGAAGGAGGGCAACGGGCTGGATCACGGGTGCATCGAAATTGATTGGTGGATCGTGGTGGATAATGATGGCACCAGGTGAACCGACATACGGGTGCCAATCGGGATGATCCAAGGGTGGAAAATGTACTAGTGCAGAATACCAAGGATCCGGATAAAATTCCCACGGTAAATGAGAAGTGCGAATGGGGATTCGCTCAATAGATGATGGTGGGGGGATGACGAAAGGAGTATTGTCAGGACTATAAAGGTAGACTGCACGTTTGCGACCAAAAGGAGTGATCATACCGATATCGATCAAGTAGTCACGATCGATATGGGTACGTCCCGGTAAAATTTGGAGGTCAGAGGGCAGCCTCAAAAGATGACTGACAATAAGGGTAATCATCTCACCGCAACAAATTGGTCCGGAAGTTGCATGGCTAACAGACAAAATTTCGTGGATGATCCAATGGCCCGTGTTGATGGGTAAGGGGTCATGTCCACGGATCCTGTCGTGAGACATGGCATACAGAAAAAAAAGCTCGTCCCTAGACACCGTGGAAACATCCACCCGGGAAAAGATGGTGTTGGTAAAGAGGCAGTGGGCGAAGCGGTAACATGGGTGTATGATGTAGGAGGCAAGTGCCTCCGATTGGAAGGATGGATACCGGGTGAATCTTTGCCAAACGCCGTCTTCCCGGAAGTAAGAATAGATGTCAGACTGATCATGAGTTGAACATTCAACATAACGATCAGGGTGAGGGAAATTTAGCAAATTGTTAAGCTCGGCAAACGTCATTGTAAAGTCAGAATTAAAAGCGCGGAAAGCGAATCCCCAATCATACACTTCGAGAGAAGAAAGGAACTCGAGTGTGAGATTCCGATGTGTGTGGGCAAAAGCACACAGAAGAAAATCGCACCCAATGCATTCGAAAAGTTTGGCGATGCCCCTAAAAGTCCGAGAGATTCGAGTGTGGGGCGATTAGTAAAAAGGGTAGGTCGCATGGGGCGATGAAGAAGGGCATGCAAATGTGCGGATTGTTCTTCAGATGAAGGATTAATGCCAAGGTAAGAAGGGGGAAAACGGCCGTGCAGGTTGTGTCTGCGTGATGACGATGCTGGCTCTTTTCCCTTCCTAGACATGGTAATGACATAGAGGAGGAACAACAATGTGGGAGAGGGTGTCTACGATGATGATAAAATAGATGTAGTAGGCAGACACAAAATCAAGACATTGCACATAAGAAAAGAAACATAAAGTTTGGAAAGAGTTTACCGAATAATGATGCAAGTCCTAACTCCCAAAAGATCCCACACTGTATGATGTAGTGATTTGGGGAGCCGCCGCTTGCTAATCCAACAAGAATTGAAATTTCAAAAATTGGGGCTAGGGCTAGGGTTTGGTTGATTTGCGGTTTAATGTGGTCGATGGGAGGTCCTTGATGGCGGGGGATTATGGGAGGAAGTTGGTGATTGATTTTAGGAGTAGAGGGAGTGATGGAGGAGATTGATTTGGAAGAAGGAGAGATCAATCGTTCGAAGTGAAAAGTTTAGGGATCGGGTAAAATGAAATCGGGTGGGGGGTATTTATTGGGTTAGGCGAACCGATCGGGTGAAAGTTCACCCGATCGGTTGGGTAATTTTTTCAAAAATTTCCTGTTGGATAGCAGCTACAGGTGAACCGATCGGGTGAGATTTCACCCGATCGGTTAGCCGTTCCCAAAATTTCCCGAGACCTTTTTCACCGTCACCCGGTCAGCGAACTGATCACTGCTTCTATCAACCGATCGGTTGAATTTTTACCAAATATTCCCAAGGGTTCTGTCATCTCCACTCGATCTTCCACTCGATCGCCGCATGGGTCACTCGGTCGGTTCACTTATGTGCTGATACATGGCCATTTTCTGATACTGGCCACCGATTGGTTGATGCATGAACCGATCAGGTGGGGGCAATTTCCTGTAGAAATACTAAAAATTATCTAAGTCCCCCAACAAAAATTCCCATAGCAGTATTTATTTACTAAAAATTGGTAAACTAATCCTAATAGAAAAAACTACACAAGTTTAGAACATGGGTTGCCTCCCATGAAGCGCTTGGTTATAGTCAGTAGCTCGACTCCTTAGTTCGTGATCAATTCGGATCCGGAGGATTTGTAGCAGAGCTATCGGTCGTTGAGCTTCCGACCGGAGAGATTGCGAGCTCGCTGATTTCCCTATTCGAATCCCTAGATACCCCTTAAGCACATCAATTCCATATACTGTGGGCATGATCTCAGTACGGGTTATCTACGGATTCGGTAGGATCTACCGAAATACAACCCTAAATCCCCAATTCAACGTATGGATCCAGATCTACATTTTCCCCCCAAAATCCTAGGGCTAACCCATCAACCCTAGATTAGATCTACTCAGACATCGCAATAGGAACGCACAAAAACGTCAATTTCGCAGAAGAAAACATTTTAGCAATAGATAAATTAGGGCTAAAATAAACTTACAGCGAGAATAAACGAAGAACAGATTAGATGAGAACAAAGGCAATAATCCTCAATAGTAAATCCAAAATTCTTTACAAAATCAATCTTCAAAAGTCCTACAAAAATCGCTCCCAAAACTCTCCAAAATCCCCTTACAAAACCCCAGAATGAACTCTTCTCTCAGCTGCACCCGATCGCGAGCTATCACTCCCCCAGATCGCGCGCATCACGCGCTTCAAAAACATTCCAAAAATGCCCCAGAAAGTGCCGACCGAGTAGGCTACTCGGTCCGAGCAGCTACTGCTCGGTCAGTAATCTGGCCCGTGTAGCTTGCTGCTCGACCGCTTGGAGAACTTGATCCGGACCGAGTATGACCTACTCGGTCAGCTGCTTGGGTGCTGCTTGGGCTGTGAAATCTAGGGCTACCTGACCGAGCAGATGAGCTGCTCAGTCCGCGTCAGCCTGTATCCGACCTCAGCAGCAATTGATACGGCTCGGTCTGAGCAGGCAAGCTGCTCGGACCGAGCATTTTCTGGGAAATGATGGGTCTGAGCCTGGAGCTTCACTCTCTCCTCTCTCTCCCTCTTCTCTCCTCCAATGCCTCCGGAAATGCGGCGAACTCCTCCAGATCCCTGCCAACGAGCTCATGGGCACGTCGGATGTGTCCATACCTGGATAGGGGTCCGAATCGCTCCAAAATCCCTGAAAAATCACAAAACACTACGAAACACTAAAATATCATCAAAAATGCATAATCGTAGTAAAAAGTGGGATTTGGGAGCGAAAATGATATGCAATGCGATGACATAATGATATGAAGAAGATAGAAAATATGGGCACATCAATCTCTTCCCATTATCTTAATTGCTCCATGCGAGAATACCTTGGTGACTCGATAGGGTCCCGACCACCTGGACTTGAGCTTTCCGGGAAAAAGCATCAGACTTGAATTGAATATGAGAACTAGGTCTCCTTCTTTGAATTCTTTCTTTAAAATGTGCTTGTCGTGCCACCGCTTCAACTTCTCTTTGTAGATCCGGGCATTTTCGTAAGCGTTGAGCCAGCTCTCGTCAAGTTCATTTAGTTGTAGCTGTCGGTGGCTTCCTACCTCTTTGGCGTTGAAATTCAGATTCTTAACAGCCCAAAATGCCTTATGCTCTAATTCCACAGGCAGGTCACATGCCTTCCCGTAGACAAGTTGGTAAGGGGTCGTGCCGATTGGAGTCTTGAATGCAGTCCTGTAGGCCCAGAGCGCATCTGAAAGTTTCGATGACCAATGCTTCCTAGAGCTTGCCACAGTCTTCTCAAGGATGCTCTTTATTTCTCAGTTTGAAACTTCCACCTGGCCACTTGTTTGCGGGTGATAGGCACACCTGATTCGGTGCTGCACTCCAAACTTCTTCAAAATAGATTCAAATTTCTTCTCTATGAAGTGGCTCCCTCCGTCGATAATTAATACTCGAGGCACGCCGAATCTCGGGAAGATATTGTTGAGTATTGATTCCCCGGACTTGGTTTTGATGATGATCAAACATAAATATCGTGAACTAACTCTTTGTGAACGCAGTTATGGAGATCATCGCCAAATTACTACGAACATCTAAAGCGACGTCTCAAGACTTCTCAAAACACGTGATCATGTGCCTGAAGCTTCATTGAAGCTCTAGGAGCATTATTGGAGTCAAGATATTCGGATTGAAGCTTTGAATTCGGTTCGTCATGTATAATTTATAAGTCTTCTAGCTTCATCGTATAGAATGTTAAGGCTTAAGTAGGTCTTACATTGTTAGAGCTAGGATTGTCATAGAAGCCATTAGAATCTTTCCCAAAGCTTATCGCTTCTTTCCTTGGCTTCCTATGCATCTTAGTTGGTTCAAGAAGAAGAACCAACCGACTAGGTGGCAATCTAGTCGATCGGAAATCCTTCTTGAACCGACTAGATCTCCTTGCTCAATTCATCTCATTCACTGTTGACTGTTATTCGGTCCAAGAAGGTTCATCGACCGACTAGTTGTCAAACTAGTCGGTTTGAAATCCTTCTTAGACAGACTAGTTATATCTTCATTTTCACAGCCTGAGCAAATGTTTATCGTTAGTCGGTCAAAAAACATCCATCGACCGACTAGTTGAGAAACTAATCGGTTGGAATTTGTTCTTAGACTGACTAGTTCTCTTGTGTTCAGCTTATTGGATTTCATCTGCTTAGTCGGTCAAAGAACACTCACCGACCGACTAGTTGCCAAACTAGTCGGTTGGCAAGTCTTCTTAGACCGACTAGTACTATATCTCCTGAACCATCTTTATTGGATGTGAACCTTTTAGTCGGTCCATGAAGAATCACCGACCGACTAGTTGAGAAACTAATCGGTCAGTGATCCTTCTTAGACCGATTTACGGCTTCAGAAATAGAGCCATTGGGAACTTTTTCAACACGATTTTTCTTGCCTATATATATATAACCATGATTCATTTGAGGCAAAATAAGAGGTCTATTATCAAAGTTATTTCAGACCTAAGAGAAGAGTTTTCTCAAGCTATTTCCAAGCTCTTTCTCTCTTGCAAGATCTCTCTCTTTCTCTTTGAAGCTCTAACTTCTTGAGAGAGATTGTCATTCTTTGAGAACTCCTCCATCCAAGAGTTTGAATCACAACCAGCAACTTCACCATAGCCATCTCTTGCTAATCATCTTGGTGGTGCTAGGGTTTGTGATCTCTTCTTCCTCAAAATCCTTCTTGCCCTAAATTGGTAAGTTTACTCAAGGCATATGACTTTGTTGGTAAGCATTTCATATTTCATTTACATTGATATTGCAAGTTTTTCTCTCGGTTGTGAGAGTTGTGTGTGATCCCGGGTTGTGGGAGTCATATTCCTATTTATGTATGATTTGGTCTTGTAGATGTTTTTCTACAAGAATTTCATAGTGCAAAACTTGGGTTAGTGGTTTCTAACTCAAATATCCGGAGGGGATCCGGGTGGTTGGGACGTAGGATCACCGGTAACAAGTCGGGGAGACTTGGGTGGATCCGAACCCGTTATATCGATTGTTTCAATTGTTGAATTCTTGTTGATTGTAGTTATTCCGCATTTTTGTTTGTATGTTTGCAAGATAATTAGGAATTACACTCTTGATTATTTTAAAGTACTATTCACCCCCCCTCTAGTACTTGTGCAGTAGCTACACAGGGCATTCCATTTGGTATCAGAGCCAAGTTCATAGCTATGACAAACAACGACTACATCGTCTTCAAGAATCGTGAAGGAGCTTCTTTGGTGATGGAAGGACACTCCTCAACTAGGCCTCCCTCTTTAAATGGTGCCAATTATGGGTAGTGGAAATGCCGGATGGAAACGTTCCTCCGGAGCACTTCACTATGGAGAGCCATGATGAAGGAGTACGTCGAGCCTGCCGAACAAGACTTCGCGAAGTGGACTACCACGGAGGTCGCCACGGAGGTAAACAATGCCAAGGCAATGAATGCCTTGCAATGTGCATTGGAGCCCGAAGACTTCAACAAGATATGCATATGTAAGAGTGCATATCAAATATGGAACCAACTCCTCATCTTACACGAAGGAACGAGTAGGGTAAAAGACTCTAAACTCGTTGTTGCTAACAAAGAATTCGAGTTGTTTCATATGCAACGGGGTGAAAGTATGAAGGAGTATTATGCTCGCTTCGTGGACATATCCAACGAATTGGAAGCCCTTGGGAAGATCTACACCCAAAAGGAGAAAGTCACGAAGATTATTGACGGACTTCCTTCGAGTTGGGAAAAGCGCACCTACGCCATCGAGGAAGGTAACGATATGAATAAATATACCGTCGTTCAACTATTGAGTACTTTGATGTCTCATGAGGTACACAAGGATAGCAAGATCAAGATCCAGGACAAGATGAAGGCATACTTGAAGCAAGAAGAGCCAAAGAAAAAGACGATTGCGTTCAAGGCCGCTCCATCTACATCTACCGATGATGAAGAATCGGAAGACGAGTTGGACATAGAAGCTTTGGCCGATTTGGCAAAGAAGTTCAACCGATTCTTCCGAAAAGGTAAGTTCAAGAATAAATCAAAATTTATTTCAACTAATGCCTCCACTCCTGTGTGTTATAAGTGCAATAAGCCTGGACACATCAAGCCGGATTGTCCTCTCAACAAACACAAGGAGAAGTGGAAGGCATCCAGGTACGACAAGTCGAGAAAGTACAAGCAGGGGTACAAGAAAGGGCTTGTCGGCACATTAACCGACTCGGAAGATAATTCCTCAAGTGGAGAGTCGGATGATGAACAAGTGGAGAAAGCACACATGTGCTTCATGGGAAGAGAGGAACGTGATCAAGAGACCTCTTCCGATGGAAGCGAGGATGAAGGCGATGAGGTAACTATGGATGAACTTATATTAGCTAACGAAAAACTTTGGTCTAAGTTTTCTAAATTGGCTACTAGATATATTAAGACTAAAGATGAGCTAACTAGTCTTCAAACCTAACCTAAGCCTATCATCATCAACAACGACACCGTTGTTGAAAGTTTGAGAAATGAGATTGTAAATCTCAAATCTCAACTTGAGCATGTTCATATTGAGAAATCGGATGAACACGAGATAGCGGATTTGACCTCTCAAAACTCAACTTTGAGTATTGAGAACGAGAATCTCAAGTCTCGTGTTTATGCACTCACATCGCAAGTGTCCACCTTGGATGCTTCTATGCATTCTCTCACCGAGAAGTATGAGTGCATATTAGGCCGAATTAATAAATTCAATAAAGGTAAGGGCCATTTGGATAATATCCTAAATGACTTACTTCCGACCAATCATCATATTGGCTTGGGGTATAAGACTGGAGATTCATCCAAATCGTCCTCCACCTTTGTTAGGCCAACTTCTGATGCCTCAACTAGTGGGAGTAAACACCCCATGGGTAGTTCTTATACCAATGGTGCTTCCATTCGATACACACCCCCGTTTGGAAAGAAACCCACGTTGGGTGGACCTCTAAAGAGGGGTCATGCATTTATGTATGCCAATGCTATGCCACGTAGGAACACACATCCTACCCCACATGTTCGCACGTATGATGATTTTTATGCTCCGCATCCATGAGCACGTACACACCATGTGAGACACACTCATGCACGTGTTCCTCCACATGCATATGTTCATCCACATTACTATCATATGAACAATTACCATCATGCACCATTTCATCATGTGCCATATGCTTATCCACGACATGCATCACATAGAAATCAACAACGTATGCATGCTCCCAATAGGAATAGGGCTCCTAAGGCATTCACAATTTGGGGCTCGATGGACACAAGCATACATGGAAAACACGCTTATATTAATTCTATTTCATGAATGTTGTGCACAATGATGATTTTGTTGGGAAGTCTAAGTCCAATTGGACTTGGCTTCCAAAGGTCTAATCTCTTAGGACCCAATGTCCTTGGGTACCATGGAATGATATTTTATCTCCAGGTACTCAAGAATAAGAGAAGGAGCATCAAATCAAAATTTAGCTCCATATTATGTTTTCTAGGTTCAATCCACCGTGGGATACCAACCCTACCAACTCCTTGATTTGCAAGGATTTTCATTCAAATGGAGTTGATGGTGCTTAAGAGATGCATCAAAGTAGGGGGAGCTTAATGTTGTAAGTATATTCTTACATGTGGTATCCATGTGTGTTGAATGCATGTAGATATCACTTTGTGTATGCCATAAGTTTTTTTTGAAGTTTCTATCTATTTTTGGCATAACACTTTTGCATGATATTGATAGTTGATATTCATGTTGTATTTATGTCTCTGATATTGACTTCGTCGCTCGACGATTATATTGGCTAAATATATTTACATTTATGAAAACATAGAATTGTTTTCCATGCACTAAATTAACCAAGAATGTTGATATTGGAGAGTATGTTCCCTAACTCGATATGTGAAATTGATTTGAGTTTTGATGATTTCGTTTTTCGACTATGGTCTCGTTGGCACGCTTTGATTTTCTTCGTTATTTTTCATTGATGTCATTTGGACCGTGTTCGTATTCTTAGACTCTCGTGCTTTTATATTTAGCCATTGTTGTTGGCGTTGATCTCCTCCCGCTCTTTTTGCTAATGCCAAAGGGGGAGAGAAATAATAATGATGATGTGCTTAATGATATTCAAAGCAATTTACCGTAAATCTAATTTGATATATTAGATTCAGGTGGAGTTAAGATATAAAACTGGATTTAGATCCTAAACTTCAATACTTGAGTTCACATTTTATACTTTCCTCGTCTGCTTGATGCGTATAATTTTTATTGAATACGGAACTAACGTGTCATCAATGCAGGGGGAGTAAGTAAATATCATTTGAATTATTATTATTGCTTATTATTAATGTTGTTTTGTCATCACCAAAAAGTGGGAGAATGTTGAGTATTGATTCCTCGGACTTGGTTTTGATGATGAGCAAACATAAATATCGTGAACTAACTCTTTGTGGGCGCAATTATGGAGATCGTCACCAAATTACTACGAACATCTAAAGCGACGTCTCAAGACTTCTCAAAGCACGTGATCGTGTGCCTGAAGCTTCGTTGAAGGTCTAGGAGCATTATTGAAGTCAAGAGATTCGGATTGAAGCTTTGAAGACGGTTCGTCATGTTTAATTTATAAGTCTTCTAGCTTCAGCGTATAGAATGTTAAGCCTTGAGTAGGTCTTACATTATTAGAGCTAGGATTGTCATAGAAGCCATTAGAATCCTTCCCAAAGCTTATCGCTTCTTTCCTCGGCTTCCTATGCATCTTAGTTGGTTCAAGAAGAAGAACCAATCGACTAAGTGGTAATCTAGTCGATCGGCAATCCTTCTTGAACCGACTAGATCTCCTTGCTCAATTCATCTCATTCACTGTTGACTGTTATTCGGTCCAAGAAGGTTCACCGACCGACTAGTTGTCAAACTAGTCGGTTTGGAATCCTTCTTAGACAGACTAGTTATATCTTCATTTTCACAGCCTGAGCAAATGTTTATCGTTAGTCGGTCAAAAAACATCCATCGACCGACTAGTTGAGAAACTAATCGGTTGGAATTTGTTCTTAGACCGACTAGTTCTCTTGTGTTCAGCTTATTGGATTTCATCTGCTTAATCGGTCAAAGAACACTTACCGACCGACTAGTTGCCAAACTAGTCGGTTGGCAAGTCTTCTTAGACCGACTAGTACTATATCTCCTGAACCATCTTTATTGGATGTGAACCTTTTAGTCGGTCCATGAAGAATCACCGACCGACTAGTTGAGAAACTAATCGGTCAGTGATCCTTCTTAGACCGATTTACGGCTTCAGAAATAGAGCCGTTGGGAACTTTTTCAACACGATTTTTCTTGCCTCTATATATATAACCATGATTCATTTGAGGCAAAATAAGAGGTCCATTATCAAAGTTATTTCAGACCTAAGAGAAGAGTTTTCTCAAGCTATTTCCAAGCTCTTTCTCTCTTGCAAGATCTCTCTCTTTCTCTTTGAAGCTCTAACTTCTTGAGAGAGATTGTAATTCTTTGAGAACTCCTCCATCCAAGAGTTTGAATCACAACCAGCAACTTCACCATAGCCATCTCTTGCTAATCATCTTGGTGGTGCTAGGGTTTGTGATCTCTTCTTCCTCAAAATCCTTCTTGCCCTAAATTGGTAAGTTTACTCAAGGCATAGGACTTTGTTGGTAAGCATTTCATATTTCATTTACATTGATATTGCAAGTTTTTCTCTCGGTTGTGAGAGTTGTGTGTGATCCCGGGTTGTGGGAGTCACATTCCTATTTGTGTATGATTTGGTCTTGTAGAGGTTTTTCTACAAGAATTTCATAGTGCAAAACTTGGGTTAGTGGTTTCTAACTCAAGTATCTGGAGGGGATCCGGGTGCTTGGGACGTAGGATCACCGGTAACAAGTCGGGGAGACTTGGGTGGATCCAAACCCGTTTTATCGATTGTTTGCATTGTTGAATTCTTGTTGATTGTAGTTATTCCGCATTGTTGTTTGTGTGTTTGCAAGATAATTAGGAATTACACTCTTGATTATTTTATAGTACTATTCACCCCCCCCCCCCCTCTAGTACTTGTGAAGTAGCTACACAGGGCATTACAGATATTGTTTTTAAAGAACTTGGCCACCACCCGGGAATCATTTGTGGGGCTAGCTATCGTCTCCACCCATTTGGATACATAGTCCACTGCCACCAAGATGTACTGGTTACCAGAGGAAGAGGGAAACGGCCCCATAAAGTCGACCCCCCAAACATCGAAGATCTCGACTTCCAGGATGTAATGCTGAGGCATTTCGTTTCTCTTGGATATGTTCCCCGTCCTTTGGCACTTGTTGCAAGCCTGGACATAAGCATAAGTATCCTTAAAGAGAGTCGGCCAATAGAATCCACTCTGGAGAATCTTCGACGTGGTCTTATAAGCACTCGCATGGCCTCCGCATTGTTGATCATGGCAGTGAGAAATTACGGAAGTCACCTCGGTCTCAGGAATACATCTCCGTATAATCCCATCATTGCAAGTCTTGTACAAGTAAGGGTCATCCCAATAGAATTTCTAGACTTCGTGAAAGGACTTCTTCTTTTGCTGATAACTCACATTGTGGGGGACGATGGCGCACGTGAGATAGTTGGCAATGTCGGCATACCATGGAGTCCAATCAGAGGAGATAGAGAACAGATGCTCATCCGGGAGTGAGTCGTCGATAGGTGTGGCATCCGGATCGAGAGTAGACAACCTAGATAGGTGGTCGACGACAACATTCTCCGCCCCTTTCTTGTCTTTGATCTCCAAATCAAATTCCTGGAGGAGAATCCACCTTATGAGGTGCAGCTTGGCCTCCTTCTTGCTCAAAAGGTACTTGAGGGCGGCATGATCGGTATGCATGATAACTTTAGCGCCCACAAGATACGACCTGAACTTATCCATGGCATGGATGACGGCTAGCAATTCCTTCTCCGTTGTCGTATAGTTCCTTTGAGGTTCGTCGAGGGTCTTGCTCGTATAGTAAATTACGTGCAGATTTTTGTCCTTCCTTTACCCCAAGATAGCCCCAACTGTATAGTCGCTAGCATCGCACATCAATTTGAACGGTAGACTCCAGTCGGGCGGTTGAATCACGGGTGCAGAAATAAGGGCTTGCTTCAAGAGGCGGAAGGCTTCCATACACTCGTCAGTGAAGACGAAAGGTGTATCCCTCACAAGGATCTGAGTCAGGGGTCTGGAAATTTTTGAGAAGTCCCTTATAAACCGACGGTAGAATCCCGCATGCCCTAAGAAGGCACGGACTCCCCGAAGGTTGATCGGAGGCGGTAGATTTTCGATCACATCTACTTTTTCTTTGTCCACCTCAATCCCTCTTGAAGAGATAATGTGCCCTAAAACGACTCCTTCTTGCACCATAAAGTGGAATTTCTCCCAATTTAGAACCATCCCTTTATCTTGGCACCTTTTTTGGACCTTAGCCAGGTTGCGGAGACACGAGTCGAACTCCGTTCCATAGACGGAAAAATCATCCAAGAAGACCTCCATTATGTCCTGGGAGTAATCAGAGAAAATTGCAGACATCAGTCTTTAGAATGTAGCCGGGGCATTGCAAAGCCCAAACGGCATTCTCCTGTAAGCATACGTCCCAAAGGGGCAAATGAAGGTGGCCTTTTCCTGGTCATCATTATGGATGGGGATCTGTAGGAAGCCAGAGTATCCGTCCATGAAGCAGAAATAGTTGTGCTTGGCCATTCTTTCTAGCATCTGATCAATAAAAGGGAGGGGATAATGATCTTTCCTCGTGGCCTTGTTTAATTTCCGATAGTCGATGCATATCTGATAACCGGTGACCGTCCTCGTAGGTATGAGTTCGTTCTTCTCGTTACGAATGACCGTCAATCCTCCCTTCTTAGGCACGACATGTACCGGGCTAACCCAACGACTGTAAGAAATATGGTAGATAATCCCAGCCCGGAGAAGTCTAACAACCTCCTTCTTGACTACTTCCATCATAATGGGTTTCAATCTTTGTTGTGGCTCAATGGAAGTGGCTTGCTCATCTTCAAGCAATATCCTATGCGAGCAAAGCTCCAAGCTTACTCCCTTCAAGTCCTCAATTGCATACCCGAAAACATTCTTAAATATTTTTAGAACATCAAGTAATTTAATCATTTGGTCTTCGGGTAGCGAGGCGTTCATGATGACAGGCTGCGTCAAATCCTCGCCCAAATATTCATATTTCAGTCCTGGGGGTAACTCCTTCATCTCGATTTCCTGCGCCCAGATACGTATTTCTCAAGCTGCGCATCTTCCAATGAGAGTGCCTCTTCTCGGATCTCCGGGATGTCAAAATCCGGAACTTCACTTTCAACTATGGGTTCATGGGGTGAAGCCTTGCATGGTGGTGAGAGGACCCTGGAGGAGAACTCTGGTTCCATCTCAAGTGTATGATGACTATCCGGCAAATAGGCTTTAGCGAGGAAACAGGTCTCCATAGTAGATAATTCTCCACCACTTCGTTCAGTTCCATAATGGTCCCAAACTCCAGGATGCTCTGTGAGGGTCTGCAATGAAAAGATAGATTCCTTCTCCCCAGACTCGATAAGCCCTTCCTGATGATCCTCCTGACAAATCTCCTCATAGGTGAGTAGATCCCGCTCATTGAAGTCTGTACTGTGTATGTCAATAGGCACCCCTTCATGAGAAGGAAAAAAACATCGTGTCAGGATGCTACTGAATACCATAATTCCTCTACTGATTCTCCACGGCAGCTGTCAGGAGGGATAGGATGCTCGAGGTGCTTAGAGATTCTGCTAGACTCTGGACCCAACAGCTAATGTCGGGTGCATATGCCCAGATATCTCCTAAAAAGTCACACGACATTCTTGCTGTAGAGTAGAAAACCTGTAAGAAAAGGAGAGAAAGAGGAATGCAAGGATAGAGAACACGTTAATAGCACAAGTTGTATGAATAGAGAGATAAGAAATGATGATGGCGGTATGGAGACGTATTCTACCAACCCTGTACAACGAATATGTACAATATGTCCAAGTAAAATAAAAAAGGGTGAAGAATGTGAAAATGATCACGGGGGTAGGGATATGAACTAGTCTCAGGATGACAGGGTCCTGAAAGTAATCAAGCACGTTGCCTCCCCGGCAACGACGCCATAAAGCATGACGTCCCCTAGTTTTAGCAATGTGTAGTTAGAACGGGGATACCCGATTTAAATATTTATAACCGCAAGTGCACGATGTTGTAGTGTGGCTTGGGGGTCGAACACGGGGAGGCGTGTGTTGTGCTTGTTGTCAAACAGGAACCGGATCATCCGAAGTGTGAGCTAGCCCTATCGCTCGGTGGTTTGTCACGAAAAGGAACTACGAAAGATGTAACATATAAAAAGTAACCAAGGACTTTGGTTTCCACCCTATCATGCGTCCTCTCTATTACGATCGACGGATAGAAATACGATCGGATTCTAGGGTTTAGTGGTGAGACGTTGCCTCTAAAAGTGATACCTAGCGTCCCATGGGCCCGATATTCCGGTCGATGCCCAGGATGATACGCTAGGTCTATCCGGCTTCGGACGGTGGGCATTCCCATGTCCATTAACACCGACTGACTCCGGGAGCACTAAGCTCGCAACGATTACTCTCGACATTTCATCCTGCCGTTCCCACGCGCTAGGATTCAATGTCTACGCTAGGGGTGTGAGCTATGGCTAGGGGATCAAACGCCAGCTTTATTTCCCCTTGGCCCGATGGTCAGAGGCGGTCTTTCTCCCGCCAATGACAATGAAATGCCCCGCGTAACCATCTAATTCCTATATCCTATCGAAATCCTAATCCTATGGTCGTTCTAGGGAGAACCTATGAAGGGGCTTCCACCAATGTCCCAGATTAGGGAACTACTCACGAGTCATAGCAAAATTCTCAACAAAACAATTTCCAGCCATTAGAATCAAGATCAGATAATAGAAAAGGGAAATATAGGATGCTCGAGGTGCTTAGAGATTCTGCTAGACTCTGGACCCAACAGCTAATGTCGGGTGCATGTGCCCAGATATCTCCTAAAAAGGCACACGACATTCTTGCTGTAGAGTAGAAAACCTGTAATAAAAGGAGAGAAAGAGGACTGCAAGGATAGAGAACACGTTAATAGCACAAGTTGTATGAATAGAGAGATAAGAAATGATGATGGCGGTATGGAGACGTATTCTACCAACCCTGTACAACGAATATATACAATATGTCCAAGTAAAATAAAAAAGGGTGAAGAATGTGAAAATGATCACGGGGGTAGGGATATGAACTAGTCTCAGGATGACAGGGTCCTGAAAGTAATCAAGCACGTTGCCTCCCGGCAACGACGCCATAAAGCTTGACGTCCCCTATTTTTAGCAATGTGTAGTTAGAACGGGGATACCAGATTTAAATATTTATAACCGCAAGTGCACGGTGTTGTAGTGTGGCTTGGGGGTCGAACACGGGAAGGCGTGTGTTGTGCTTGTTGTCAAACAGGAATCGGATCATCCGAAGTGTGAGCTAGCCCTATCGCTCGGTGGTTTGTCACAAAAAGGAACTACGAAAGATGTAACATATAAAAAGTAACCTAGGACTTTGGTTTCCACCCTATCATGCGTCCTCTCTATTACGATCGACGGATAGAAATACGATCGGATTCTAGGGTTTAGTGGTGAGACGTTGCCTCTAAAAGTGATACCTAGCGTCCCATGTGTTGGATATGGAAGACGCTAGTACACCCTTGTAGGGGATGTACGAGGGAATACGGACCTCGAACGTCACGTACACGAAGTCGTGCGCAAAGGGAATCTGTTCCCTTGCGGAGAGGATCTCTGGATGAGTAGGAAAGTCGCATTATATATGCATAAGTGCATGCGACATATGGCTATTAAAGGGGGAATATCTTAAGCTTATGTTGTACCATGAATATGGTACAACTTAAGCTTATAATGTGCCATGTACCATGGTACACCTTAGTTAAATTGTTCCAAAGGAACAATTTACCCTAAAATAACTACCTTGGGGGCTATAAATAAGACCCAAGGGTAAGCCATTTCTTACACTTTTGCATGGTATTCATGCATGCATCTTCATTCTAGTGAAGCTCTGCCGAAATAATTCCTCTCCCTCTATCCAAGTTCTTAATCTAAAGTAGAGATTTCGATTGTGGATTTAATAGCCTTACTCCGTTCGTGAGAAGACTCGATCCGTCGTGGTGAATCCGAAGGCAAAGTTCCGAGACTACCGTGCCGCATACGCAAGCGTAAGTCTCAACTTTATTTATCGATCCTAACTCTGTTTTGGCAGGATCCCACATTGGTATCAGAGCCAGAAGGGTTCGCCCCGGTCAAACCGCCGTCCGTCGAAACTATGAACGAGTCGTTGTCTTTTTCACGAATGGGTCTCCTACCATTACGGATATGGTAGGAACGCTTCGTGACGGAGAGAACGCAGCGGTTGTTCTTTTCACGTTAGGGTCTCCTATCATTACGGGCATGGTAGGAACTCTCCGTGACGGGAAGAACCGACCGTTCACGTAGTATGTTATTTCTCATTTTTGGCACACGGCCATTAGAAAATAACTAATTTCTCGACGAACGGGTGCTTCATCGAGGAAGATGATGGTAGTTATCTCCATCGGAGAAGATGAAATTTGGTGCATGTGCACCATGGCCAAATGGGCTATGAAGGCCATGCACCCCCCTCCCCAAGCGGAGGGGGTTGGCTACGGCCAATAACCACCGGCAACCACCCCATCAAGGGGGAGGAATGTGTGCGGCAACCCCATTCAAGGGGGTGGCCGGCCATGGCCAAAGGGACCATGGCCGGCCAATGCCCAAAATGGCCTTGGCCATGACCGGCCATGGCCAAGCCATGGCCGGCCCTGGCAGAGGCCAGGGCCAATGCCCTGGCCTCGGCCAGGGCAGAGGCCCTGGCCGAGGGGCCAGGGCCCCTGGCCGGCCAGGGCAGAGGCCCTGGCCGGCCCTTGGCCAAGCCTCGGCCAGGGCAGAGGCCCTGGCCGGGAAGAATTTGCAGACCAAAAATTGGTCGACCAATTTCGTGTTTTTGGTCGACCAATCCGACAGAAGGTCTGGGTCGATTGCAAACTTGCCAACTGACCCATACGGGGTGACAAAAGGCCTTGGTCAAACTCGAATGTGCCGATTAGCGCATACGGGGCTAACCACAGTGTCGTCTAGTTCATACGGGACTAACGTTTTAATGAAGTTTTTCATTGGGCTCTACTCCTTGAAGATTAGCCATAGTGCTCTACTTCATGCGAGATTAGCCATGTCATTGTACTCTACTCTACGGAGATTAGCCAATGTACTTATGACATTGTGCTCTACTCTTCGGAGATTAGCCAACGTGCTTTCAAATTTTTTGAAAAAGATGTTTTCAAATAGGTTATGTCCCGTCCTTAATCGGGATAGCGCAATTTAGAATTCCAAGTCCTACCACGATCCAGCCATGGTTATCTAACCCATGGGTGTGTAGAACAGGTCCCGTGGCTTGGCAATTGTTGCGCTTAAATTCTTTGCGCAAACTCTCACCTATTCCATTTTGAAAGATATGTTTTTCAAAGTATTTTTCCGCTGCTAATACCATACGGGTATTATTTCTGATTTCTTTTTACTTGAGATAAGTAAGAGGGATACTTTGAAAGTTACTTCTAGATGGTAGTTGGGAACGTAGTGAACTTCTCGATTCTAGAGTAACATTTCAACGCATCCAAGGAACTTATAAAGTGTTTAAAGAATCGAAACTTTATGCATAGAATTTTGATCGTGTTTTTCATTCTCTTTACAGTTTTTTGAATCGAATATGTCTACCGCTTCTAAGAACATTGTCGCAGAGCTTAACAAAGGTGAAAAGCTCAACGGCGACAATTATAAACTTTGGTCAATTAAAATCCAATATGTTTTGGAGGAGCAAGATGTGCTCGAAACACTCAAAAACATAATGGAAGAACCTGAGTTGGGCAATACGGCCCAACACAAGAGGGACCGGGAAGCTTATGATACTTGGACTCGAAAGAACAAAATAGCACGTATTACGTTACTGTCTGCAATGGACAATGACATAATGCGTCTATTTCGGGAATTCGACCTAGCCAAAGACATATGGTCTGAGCTAGAAGTAAAGTTTGGTGGAACTTCGGTTACCAAACTCCGCTCCTTAAACATTCAATTTGATTCGTACAAGATGCGGCGAGATCATTCTATGAAAAAGCATCTCCGCCACATGGCGAATCTCATATCTGAATTAAAGGATGCGGGTGTTACGCTGTCTGACGAACAGCAGATCCAAGCAGTCATTCGTTCACTCCCAGATAGCTGGGATAACATGAAAATGCACCTCACTCATAATGAGTGCATTAAAACTTTAAGCGATGTATCGAAACACCTCGAACTCGAGGAAGAGCGGATTCAAGCCGCAAAACCAAGTGCAGAAGTGCACGTGGCCGCTAGTTCCTCACATGGAGGAAATAACCGGAAGAATAAACGCTTAAGGTTTGTGAACGAACGAAAGCAAGAACCGGAAACCTCAAAGAAGACAAAGAACAAAAAGTGGCAAAAGAATGTGCACTCAAAGAAGAAAAACTTGAAGAAGATCAAGTGCTTTAAGTGCAACAAGTACGGTCACTTCGCCCGTACATGTACGGATTGAAGTGATAAGGTAACTTGTAGGGCTAGTTACATATGTGTTTCTAGTTCCATGTTTCTTGCTGAATCTAACTATTTTTGGTTGATTGATTCAGGGGCCACAGACCACGTAGCGAAGGATAGAAGGTTCTTCGTAGAGTATCGAAGGATAACTCAAGGAACAAAGTGGATATACGTCGGCAACAACACTCGTGTTGAAGTCAAAGGCGTCGGAACATGCAAGCTAGTTCTCGACAACGGTCGGACTTTATTATTGCACGACGTCCTCTTTGCTCCAGATATTAGAAGAAATATCGTATCCGTGGTCATGTTAATGTCTTTAGATTATGAATGGAGGTTCTATAAACAGAAAGTTGACATTGTTTGTAATAGTTCTTTAATTGGATCTGGTAATGTTTGTAATGGACTAATTGTTTTAAATACAATGTATGATGATTCTCCTTCCATTAATGAAAGTTTCCATTTGACAAATGCTTCAAACTCTGAATCTGAGATCATTTGTTGGCATGCAAGACTTGGTCATATTGGACCAACTAGAATGGATAGACTTGCCAAAAGTGGCTTGCTATCTAATGTTGCAAAAGTTGAAATGTCAACTTGCGAACATTTTCTTGTAGGGAAAACTTGTCGCAAGCCGTCTGGAACTGGCACAAGGGCCGAGGTTCCATTACAACTTATCCATTCGGACATTTGCGGTCCAATGAATGTTAAGATAAGACGCGGGAAGTCCTATTTCATCACCTTCATTGATGACTTCACCCGTTTCGGTCATATTTATTTGATTTCCCACAAACATGAAGCTTTAAGTTGCTTCAAAAACTATATGAGTTTAGTGGAAAATCAACTAGATCGTAAGATAAAGGTCTTGCGAACCGATCGGGGTGGAGAATATCAATCAACGAGATTTAAGGAACTCTGTGATGAAAAAGGCATAGTTCATCAAATAACTATGCCTTACACTCCGCAACAAAAAGGTGTTGCGGAAAGAAGAAATAGGACATTGATGGAAATGGTCCGATCAATGATGTCTCAGGAAAATTTGCCCATCACCTTTTGGGGTGATGCATTATTGACGGCAGCATTCATCTTAAACCGTGTACCCTCGAAGTCGGTAAGTTCTACTCCTTATGAGTTGTGGAACAATAGAACTCCAGACTTAAACATTCTAAAACCTTGGGGTTGTGCCTCTTACGCACATTTATCCTCTCACAAATATGGCAAACTTGGGCCACGTGGGAGGAAGTGTATCTTCATCCGATACTCTGAAAACTCCAAAGGATATGTTTTCGTCGGTCAAGAGGACAATGGGGGTCTAATAGAATTCGAATCGAGGGATGTTGTCTTCTTGGAAAACGAGTTTCCAAGACAGGATGAGATAAGTCAAGACTTATCCTTGTTTGAGACTTGGGATCAAGAAGGATCGGAACGTTCGAGTGGGAGAATTCTTGGTGAAGAAGAAAATACGTTTCAAACTTCACCAATGGATGATACGAACGATACCAATCCTATTCCGAGTGGGAGTGATATTATTCCAAGTGGGAGTGATGTCATTCCAAGTGGGAGTGATCAAACTCAAACAAGACGTAGTAATCGAACGAGGCTAACACCTCTGAGATTTGAGGATGAATTTCCTCAAACATTCATGACATTACTACAAGATGATGACGAACCTGTAAATTTCAAACAGGCCGTCACATGCCCTGCTAAAGATAAATGGATAGCGGCAATGGAAGAAGAACTTCAATCCATGAAAACAAACCAAGTCTGGGACTTGGTTGATTTACCTAAGGGACGTAGAGCCATTGGGAACAAGTGGGTTCTCAAAATCAAGCATAAGGCTGATGGCTCCATCGAGAAATATAAAGCTCGCCTTGTTGCGAAAGGTTTCACGCAACAGGAAGGAATAGACTACGAAGAGACTTTCTCTCCTGTCGTGCGTTTTACCTCCATTCGCTTAATTCTGGCAATGGTGGCTTGTTTGGACCTCGAGTTACATCAGATGGATGTAAAGACTGCTTTTCTTAACGGAGAACTAGATGAGGAGATCTACATGGAACAACCAAACGGGTTCGTACAAGAAGAAAACAAACTTAAGGTTTGTAAACTTCGTAAATCCATATATGGTCTTAAACAATCCTCAAGGCAGTGGTATATGCGCTTTCAAGAAGTCGTTTTGTCGTATGGTTTCTCCATGATCGACGAAGACAACTGCGTATATATTAAGAGGATTAAAAACAAGTATGTAATTATGTCTCTTTATGTAGATGACATACTTATAGCCGGAAATGATAAGCGTCTTATCATGGATATCAAAGCTTGGCTTTCATCTGTCTTTGAGATGAAAGACATGGGTGAAGCTGCATATATCCTTGGGGTTAAGATCTCAAGGAATCGTTCCAAGAAACTTCTTTCTCTCTCTCAAGAGACATATATAAAGAAAGTTTTGGAACGGTTTAATATGCAGGACTGCAAGCTAATTGATACTCCAATAAGCAAAGGCGAGGGTCTATGTTTGGAAATGTGTCCCAAAGATCCAAAAGAAAGGAAAGCTATGGAAAAGGTTCCATACTCCAGTGCTGTCGGGAGTCTGATGTACGCCATGATGTGTACCAGACCTGACATTTGCTATGGTGTTGGTATGGTAAGCCGTTACCAATCCAACCCAGGACAGGCACACTGGAAAGCGGTGAAGAGGATATTAAGGTACCTCAAAGGGACTGCGGACTATGCGTTATGCTATCAAGGCAATACCTTGAGACTCGAAGGCTATACCGATGCTGATTGGGCAGGTGATCTCGACGAGCGAAGATCTACCTCAGGCTTTGTTTTCTTGCTCGGGAATGGTGCAATATCCTGGAGCAGCAAGAAACAAACCTGCATCCCTCTATCAACCTTGGAAGCCGAGTTTGTAGCATTCAGCATGGCGGTCCAAGAAGCTGTTTGGCTTAGGAAATTCTTAGACAGGCTGACGAATGCCACTGACTCAAGCATTGTTCCTATATACAGTGATAATCAAGCTTCGATTGCCTACGTCAAAGATCCTAAATTTCATTGTAAGACCAAACACATTGACATTCGCTTCAAGTTTGCGAAGGACTATGACAAACGGAAGGAAGTAGACATAGGATACATATCCACGCATGAGATGATAGCGGATCCCCTTACTAAGGCGATCCCCAGAGATGTGTTCTACAAACACTTATCATCTATGGGAATGCCTAGGTGCTGAGTTGTATCTTGTAATATTTCCCATGTCTATAGAAGATCAAAGTTTAATAAAAGAAAGAAGTTCTTTTATATATTGCATACAAGTTTCTTACAAATGATTTTATACATTTGTGTTTAAGTCTCAGCTATTTTATTGTGTGTATGTCGGACAGATTAAGGTTGGCTCTCTCACATGAGCAACCGCCTTATCTTATCAGAAGGATAAGATAGAGATGAGACTAGTTTAAAGTCAAAATCATTAGACAAATGATTTAGAGTCGTGACTTAAACAAGATAGTCGAATGAAAGATCTGCATCATATGGATGCTTACAAAAGATCTGAGATCTGTATCACAAGGATATTTGAAAGAGATCTCATAGGATTTTTTAAATCCTATCTGTCTTATGCAGGATGAGAGTCCGTGAATATTTTCGCGAGTAGTAAGGGGACTCAAAAAGATAGGCACTGTGGTGTCTGATCTTTTCATCCGTACAACATCATTAAGACATACTCTCCCTGGGAAAGGAGTGATGTTGTAATACGTGTTCATACCACGTATGCATTTCGACCACTGAGTTAGTAGCAATAGTGTTTGCTATTATGTGAGACTCAAAGGCCATACGGGTCTTAACTCTTACCCTCAAGGACTCCAATTGGTTCCTTTAGATTTGACGAGGTGATCGCTATCTTAGCGTGTTGCTAATGGGCTATGATAATTTGGCTCGGCGGGGCACGTTAGAAAAGCGAATCAAGTCAAGATCAGAAGGTTCGCAAGAAGAGGAAGATTGATTTCATATTCACATTTGGACTTTAATGATTCAAAGCTGGCCAGCCAATTGTAATCCAGATGGGATTCAATTGTTGCATATAAAGTACAAGAAATGTGAAGAAATAATCTAGGGTAAAGCATGCGTTGAACTACTCAACTTTGCACCTTCGAGGTCGTTGTGTATCTCTAACAAGTGCACAACAACAGACTCTACGCGCATGACAGTCGCACGGTCTATTTCTCGGTATGATAGATGAAAGAACTAAGAGAAAGACGTTCTCTTACAATCCCCTCAAGTGTGAGTGGGAGATGTTGGATATGGAAGACATTAGTACACCATTGTAGGGGATGTACGAGGGAATACGGACCTCGAACGTCGCGTACACGAAGTCGTGCGCAAAGGGAATCTGTTCCCTTACGGAGAGGATCTCTGGATGAGTAGGAAATTCGCATTATATATGCATAAGTGCATGCGACATATGGCTAATAAAGGGGGAATATCGTAAGCTTATGTTGTACCATGCATATGGTACAACTTAAGCTTATAATGTGCCATGTACCATGGTACACCTTAGTTAAATTGTTCCAAAGGAACAATTTACCCTAAAATAACTACCTTGGGGGCTATAAATAAGACCCAAGGGTAAGCCATTTCTTACACTTTTGCATGGTATTCATGCATGCATCTTCATTCTAGCGAAGCTCTGCCGAAATAATTCCTCTCCCTCTATCCAAGTTCTTAATCTAAAGTAGAGATTTAGATTGTGGATTTAGTAGCCTTACTCCGTTCGTGAGAAGACTCGATCCGTCGTGGCGAATCCGAAGGCAAAGTTCCGAGACTACCGTGCCGCATACGCAGGCGTAAGTCTCAACTTTATTTATCGATCCTAACTCTGTTTTGGCAGGATCCTACACCATGGGCCCAATATTCCGGTCGATGCCCAGGATGATACGCTAGGTCTATCCGGCTTCGGACTGTGGGCATTCCCATGTCCATTAACACCGACTGACTCCGGGAGCACTAAGCTCGCAACGATTACTCTCGACATTTCATCCTGCCGTTCCCACGCGCTAGGATTCAATGTCTACTCTAGGGGTGTGAGCTATGGCTAGGGGATCAAACGCCAGTTTTATTTCCCCTTGGCCCGATGGTCAGAGGCGGTCTTTATCCCGCCAATGACAATGAAATGCCCCGCGTAACCATCTAAATTCCTATATCCTATCGAAATCCTAATCCTATGGTCGTTCTAGGGAGAACCCACGAAGGGGCTTCCACCAATGTCCTAGATTAGGGAACTACTCACGAGTCATAGCAAAATTCTCAACAAAACAATTTCCAGCCATTAGAATCAAGATCAGATAATAGAAAAGGGAAATAAGCGATAGCATTAACGTAATAATAGAGTTTCACAGTGATCAGAAAACTTACAAAGCAAATTAAATTCCAAGCCATCAAAATCCCTAAAAACGCTTTAAAAAGTGGGGGTTCCCGTTTCAGGAAAACCTAGGCCTATATATATAATTTGCATCCAACCAATCGATTGAAGTATCAACCGATCGGGTGAGTCGATGGTTGACTTGGTCTTCAGCTTTTGAGATACATCACCCGATCGCTGAACCGGCCGGGTGAGTCGTTCGGCTCTTGAGCTTGGGAAGATCGGCTACAGGTGAACCGATTGGGTGAGATTTCACCCGATCGGTTGGAATTCAGCTCCAAAAGACAGAGAAGACTGCGGCATCCACCCGATCACTGAACCAATCGGGTGGGGTCTTCTTCACTGCTGTTCCAGATCGGGTCGAATACGCGTGCACGAACCGATCGGGTGGGTCTGTCCACCCGATCGGTTGAGGGCTGATATGTGGTATTCCTTGACGTTTGGCCCTCAGGTTCTCGTATGGATCCTCCCGTTGCTCCGGGGACTCGTGATGTTTGCTTTGTTTGTCCCCTGCGCCAGCAATCCTGCAAAAAGCACAAAACCACAATGAAAGTAAAAACGAACTAAAAATCACAAAAAGACGGACTCAAAATAACGAAAAACGATGGAAAATCACGAAGAAGACGTGCGTGAACATATAAAATATAAATGCACGTCAAGCTCCTCGTTTGAGATCTTTTCCTCAATCTCATCATCGTCTTCTTCCTCGCTAGAGCTTGACGATGACTCCTCCCCGATTGCCATGAGGCACAATTCCTTATAGGAGTTGAGCTATGCTTCTAAATCTTCTTCATTCGAGCTAGAGGGGATTGGTGAAGAAACATCAATTGCTGCAAAGCATGTGTGAACTTTCTCCTTGTCATCCTCTTCTTCTTCACTTGATGTATCTTCACTCGAATCATCAAATGTTCCAACAAGCCACTTCTTGTAGTTTTTGGACTTGGACTTCCCTTTCCAATGCTTCTTCCCTTTACCCTTGTAAGTCTCTTTGTTGGGTTTGGAAGGGCATTCGGTGGATAGATGAACTTTTCCGCTGCAACTGTAACAAGTAGGAACCTTGTTAGAATTGGAGGTAAACTTTGACAAAGATTTACCTTACTTACCCTTGAGGAATGCCTTGAATTGCTCGGCAAGATCCTCAATTTCTTCTCCACTAGCCTCTTCTTGCTCATCTTCTTCACTAGGAGCTTCTCGATGGAATTTCTTCCTCCACTTGATTGGCTCCTCCTTGGCATAGAATGCAACCCCCTTTTGCTTCTCCGGCTTCTTTGGTTTGGATGGTTGAATCTCCTTTTTGTGTTGAAGCTTCATTTCATACGCCATGAGATTTCCAATGCACTCCTTAACGGTGTATTTGGACATGTCATATGACTCCAAAATTCCGTTGGCCTTTGACTCCCAATGAGATGTGAGAGAGTCAAGGATCTTCTCTACACGGTCCTCTTGAGAAATCATCTTCCCAAGTCCCTCCAATGCATTCACGATATCTGTGAACCTTGTGAACATCTCTGAAATGCTTTCTCCTTCCTGCATCTTAAACATTTCATATTTAGATCTAAACACAGTTTGTTTAGATTTCTTTACCTTTGAAGTCCCTTCATGACGTATCTCCAAAGTATGCCAAATTTCGTTGGCCGTTTTGTACATGGAGATGCGGTTGAACTCATTTGCAGTGAGAGCGCAATGAAATGCATTCATAGCCCTCGCATTGAATTTGATCGAGTCCTCTCCGCCTTTGTCCTTGAAGTTGCAGGTGTAGTGGGCTTCTCAAATGGCACCTCTGTGATGTCCCATAGGTCTTGATCCTCCGTGTAGATCATCATCCGGATCTTCCAACTTGGGTAGTTGGTTCCGTTGAAAAGCGTGGGTCGAACGGTAGAATGACCTTCTTCATGAGACGCGGATGAAGCGTTGAATGCCATTGTTGCAGTATGCTAAAACCTCGCTCTGATACCAATTGTAAGGATCTCCTTACCCTTGCAATACTAACAACAACACACTAGATGGGGGTGAATATGTAATGGCAATAAATTGTGCAATTAAAATTAAACTTGCAAATGCGGGATAATAAATACAAGAGGAATTAATCACCACAATCAAATCAAACGCAAACATAAGAATATATCCTGGTTCCCCAAAACTTGGGTCTGTCCAGCCACACCAAATATTCCCTATATATCCCACAAAGAGAAGTGAATACAATCTCACAAGGAGATACCTCACCAAGAGGATTTTGCCCTACACAAGGACCCAACCAACACAAGGGTCAAACTGCAACCTAAAGAATTACTAAGTCCCACTCAGAGAATTAGGGTTAGCCCTACTAGGAATGGCAATATTGCGGGGGGGGGGGTATTTAACTACCCAAGCTTGCCCCGTCCCGTCTACGGGTCGGGGCAGGGCGGGTCTCGGGCTGGGGCGGGGCGGGTAACTTCTTACCAAAACTGGGTCAGACCGGGTTGGGCTGGTCGGGTCAGGTCATTACTACCATCACTAGGAATCTAAAACAAAATTTTTATTTCAAAATTGGGAGAATTGTGATATATTTGGTAATTTGGAATTGGGAATTGGCTCAATTGGGAGAACAGTGGAATAGAGTATGTGTTATGAGTTATGGACTGGCCGGATGGTCCGCATCAAAATAGTAAGTTTTTTAGAACTTCTATAGTTTACTGAGGCGGGACAGGGCGGGGCGGGCCGCATACGAAGCCCAAGCTTACCCCGGCCCGTCTGCGGGCCGAGGCAGGACGGGTCAAAACCGGGTCGGGCCGGGTCGGGCTAGTCGGGTCAGGCCATTACTGCCATCCCTAAGCCCTACACTAGGACACCAAACTCTCACAAAGAGAGTTACTCTCACAAAGAGAGTTATTCTCACTAAGAGAATATCTTATTCCCACTAAGAGAAATACTCCCACAAAGATAGTAACTAATTCCCACAAAGAGAACTAGTGTTACAAAGAAACACCAAGTAAAACAAATATTCTTATATATGCCTTGAGATGTACTTACTCATAAATAAATGCAAGGCATGGCAGAGGATCTCCAAGTGATGTGATTTTCTTGAAAGCACTTGGATGATTTTCCTTGAGCTTGACTTCAATGCATGAAGGAGATTTAGAGCTCTAAGAGGGAAATGAGAGAGTTTGAGAGTGGCTTAATTAATCTCTAAGGATTTTCAAAAGCATCAAGAAGTTCTAATGAACTCAGCCCTCTCATATATATATGAACCTTGTAGGAACTCTCAAATGCCAAGAAAACAGCTAAAAACAAAAAGCTGCAACTGCTAGATTTTGGGCAAAAACGTCACCGATAGTCGATTGATGAACAAATGACAGTCGATTGTCCAATGACTAAATAATTCCCAACGGCTATAATCTGAGCCTCGACAATCGACTAATGAAGTCGATACATTCGATTGAAAGCAGGACAGTAGCCTGTAAATCCTTCAGCCGGAGACTGCTGCAGGGGATGGAATAAAACAGAGTGCTGCACTCTTTCACACTGTTTGTAGACAAGCGACTGATGGCCAGTATACAGGCGACTGTCAAATGGACAGGCGACTGTAAATACTGAACCAGTCGACTGACTAGCAAACTGGGATGAATCCCAGACAATGTGAGTTGCGCACAGTCGACTGATGAACAAATCACCGGCGACTGTTGGATGACAGACGACTGTAAATTGACCGTCAATCGATTGTTCCCAAAAGCTCAAGTATGAGTCAATCAAAGGATGACTTGAGCAGTGCACCACAGTCGACTGTAGAAGGCTCGACAGGCGACTGGAAATCACCCAGTCGACTGTAAAACCTTCATCAGGCGACTGTTGGAGAGACAGAGACTTCAAATGAGTCTTTGGTCCAGATGAGCCTATTTGGTTGGATTCTATGATCATCCTAAGGCTCACTAAGATGGTTAAATGCATATTCATGAATGAGTAGACCATCTTTTAAGGCATTACATTAAACCTAGACTCAAGAAAGAGAGAAAGCAATATATGAAATTACATGGATTACAATGCTTTCCGTAGAGTCTATGGGTTCAATCTTGATGCCTTGATGCTCCCCATCATCTCCAAGCTTTGGCACCACTAGATTCCAAGCTTTGGCCCTTCTCCACTTGATGTCCCACTTGATGTCCATTCTTGCACCAAGTGTTTAGTCTACAAAAATGATATTCTTGAAATGTAACTAAGAGACTAAAACAAGAGAGTCATTAGCAACAACATAATGTTGTGATCAACGGCAAAATGACATTGATATGAAACACCAATACTCAACATTAAGTACAAGTTAAAGTTTTTTCACCAAATGCATTAATTGCACTCTGCTATTCTCCAGAAACTTTCATTCCCCAAAAATTTTCATTTTCCCATAAACTTTCATTTCCCAAGAAATGTTTTTCCCTCCTAAAATTTTCACAAACTCTCATCTCAACCGTTGATTTTCCACGATTACATCTCAACCATCCTTCTATTAACATGTTTGTCCTAGTCAACCCTAGGATTCAAAAACAGTTGTGTTTTAATATATATATATATATATATATATATATATATATATACAATGTCAAACAGATGGCACCTGACCAACTTGGGTCAGGTGCGTTGACGTGGCGGCCTCTCACTGGCCGCCCTTGATATAGGACAGATGGAACCTGACCAACTTGGGTCAGGTGCGCTAAATTGGCGGCCTCTCATTGGCCACCCAAAAGCATTACTTTTTGGGCGGCCAATGAAAGGCAGCCACGTCAGCGCACCTGACCCAGGTTGGTCAGGTGCCATTTGTTTGACATTGTGTGTGTGTGTGTGTGACATATATATAGATATATGTGTGTATATATATATGTATATATATATGTGTGTGTGTGTGTGTATATATAGTGGGTATCATATGGTATATAAGGCATTCTCTCCTATATCAAGACACATAAAGTGGGCAGGTACAAGAAAGTACAAGCCCACATGGGCTTGTACCCGCCCACTTTATGTGTCTTGCATTTGAGGGGATGCCTCATATGCCATATGATATCCATTATTCTTACACACACACACACACACACACACACACACACACACACACACACACACACACATACACACACACACACACACACACATACTTACATACACATCCTTAAACATTGTATCTAGTCTTTACACATTATTCATGAGATCATGTCATTATTGGCTACCTCATTTATTGTATATGCATGCATGTACAACATTGATGTCATTGAGAGTTGATGAATTATTTGATATGTACAATGTTAGAAATCCTAGTAACATTAAAAATGATTATGATGATGTGCTTTATATTAATGAAGAGTCCACATACTTGAATTAAGAATGATTGAGTGTTATTTGTTAGCATGCTAAATTGTTTGAACTTAATGAGTTGATTATGTTATATGATTTACTGAAATAGTTGGATGGTGTTTAGAAACTAAAGAGTTTGAGTCTTGGACTGTCTCTACACACACACACACCCACCCACCCACCCACCCACACACACACACACACACACACACACACACACACACACACACACACACACACACACACACACACACACACGATGTCAAATAGATGGCACCAGACCAACTTGGGTTAGGTGTGTATATACATATACATATACATATACATATACATACATATACATACATACATACATACATATATAGAATAATGGGTATCATACGCCATATGAGACAAAGCCTCATAAGCCCTATCACATAAAGCAACCAAGTACAACCAAGTACAAGCACATATGGGCTTGTACTTGTTGCTTTATGTGAGAGGGAATTTGTATCATATGGCGTATGATACCTATTATTCTCATATACATACATACATACATACATATAGATAAAGATATACATATATATACATACATACATACACATATATCTATTATACATTTGACAGCGTTTTTTGAATTATAGGGCTGACTAGGATAAGATAAAGAGTGGCTGAGATTTGATCTTGGTAAATTAATGGTTGAGATTAGATTTTGTGAAATTTTTTGGGGGAAATGCCTTGGGAACATAAACTTTGAAATTAGAAGTGCCTTGGGAAAGAGCATGGAAATTAAATTTGGGGGGAAAAGTGCATTGGGAAAGATTGTGGAGATTAAATTTGGGGGGAAAAGTGCCTTGGAAACCTAAACTTTGAAATTAAAAGTGCCTTGGAAAAATTGTGGAGAACCATAATCCATTAAATTAAATTAAATAAATAATTTAGCGTAAAACAATTTAGCAGCATAACAAATTAGCGTAAAAATACCCTGATGTTTGTTAATCCGGCGCCCGCGCTAAATTTTTTTAGGCTAATTTTTTGTCCCGCGCCAAAGGCGCGGGCGCCAAATTTGTTGTTCGACGTCGAATTTGTCGTTCCACACCGAAGACACCTGCGCCGAATTTGTTGTTCCGCACCGAAGGTACCCGTGCCGCTAAATATTTTTACGCTAATTTATTGTTCTGTTAAATTTTGGAATTGGAAATAATTTTCGGGGAACAAAGATTTCGTGGAGGAAATCGAAGGCGCCCGCACCGAAGGCGCCTGCTCTGCGCTAAATTTTTTTACAAAGATTTGTTGTTCTGCGTCGAAGGCGCGGGCGCCAAATTTGTTGTTCCACGCCAAAGACGCCTGCGCCGGAGGTGTCCGTGTCGCTAAATATTTTTACGCTAATATATTGTTCTGTTAAATTTTGGATGTGTAAATAATTTTTCGGGGAACAAAGATTTCGCGGGGGAAATGTTAGATGAACCATGCCCGCGGGCACGAGTTATGACTAGTGTATATATATATATATATATATATATATATATATATATATATATATATATATATATATATATATATATAGTGATCTTCGGTTGCGAAAAAAGGGGTTTGCGCACGGTGCGAAAACATTTTTTTTTTTTGAAATTTTTTTTTTCAAAAATTCTTTTTTTGATGTTTAATCCATACAAATATATACCCCAGGGAAAATAATGGGTGAACCCGTTGGGCATTAGAGCACACATCCACCCGTTACAAATTTAACGGTCTCAAAACGTGCGAATTTAATGAAATGCCTTGATCGAAGGCCAAATGACATTATTTCTCAATGATTATTTTTTGAGGGGGGTATAACAACATATAATGAGGGTGGAAAAAAGAATTTTTGAAAAAAAAATTTCAAAAAAAAACTACAAACATTTTCGCACGGTGCGAAATGTTCTAATTTGAAAATTTTCCTATATATATGTGTGTGTGTGTGTGTGTGTGTGTGTGTGTGTGTGTGTGTGTGTGTGTGTGTGTGTGTGTATGTATGTAATGTGTGTATGTATATATCTATCAATATATGTATGTATATCTATCTATCTATATGTATGTACATACATACATACATACATACATACATACATACATACATATACTAGAAATAACATGTGCACAAACTGAACGGCGCGGAAAAATCCATGCACAACCCGGACAATCTTAGGTGGTTGTGTGCGGTGATCAATTCTGAGTTTTGGGTGGTGGGGCACGGTGAACAATTCTGAGTTTTGGGTGGTTGTGCACGGTGAGCAATCTGAGTTTGTTTTGTGGGTGGGAGTGGCAAACACGTAAATAAGAGGAAAGGGGTGTTATTTTTTGGGGGTTTTTCCCAGTCAACTTGTGACTGGGACAAACCCCGCCACCTAGGACAATCCTAGGTGGCATGCTCTCTTTTGTAAATAACCTGTGCACATGTGCACGTGTACTGAAAAAAATGGTTGTGTGCAGTGAGCAATTCTGAGTTTTGAATGTTAGTGTGCGGTGAGCGCAATTTTGAGTTTTGAGTGGTTGTGTGGGGTGAGCAATTCTTGAAAAAAAAATTTCGGAAAGGGAGTGAGAATAAAAACTGTGGGTGGGTGTGTGGGGAGGGTCCAGGGGCAAAAATGCAAAAACCAGGATTGTATGTGCAAAATTCCCTACCTCCTCTCTTATCCCTCAAAATCTCATCTCTTATCCAAATTCTCTTGTCCAAATTCTCTTGTCCAAATTCTCTTATCCAATTTCTCTTGATAACATCCCTTTTGTATAATACACACACACACACACACACACACACACACACTAGTCATAACCCGTGCCCGCGGGCACGGTTAATTTAAGATATTCCCCAGCGAATTCTTTGTCCCCAAAAAATTATTTACACAACCAAAATTGTACGGAACAACAATTTAGCATAAAAATATTTAGCGGCACGATCACCTTCAGTGCGGAACAACAAATTCGGCACAGGCGCCTTCGACGCGGAACAACAAATTCGGCGTGGAGCAACAAATTAGCATAAAAATTAGCGGTGGCGCCTTCGGCACGGAACAACAAATTCGGCACGGGAAATTATTCTCACCTTGTAGCCACATGAGTCGAAGAGATGGTGGGCCCCGCGTTGAGGGAGAGATCATTCGATCTACAGCACATTCGATTTGCAGCATTAAGTGCAAGTTTTTTTCTCAAATGCATTAATTGCGTGCACTCTGCTATTTCCTAGAAACTTTCATTACCTAAAAATTTTCATTTCCCCAGAAACTTTCATTTCCCCAAAATTGTTTTTCCCTTCAAAACTTTCCACAAAATCTCATCTCAACCATTCATTCCTCAAGATTAAATCAAAACCATCTTTCTATAAACCCCTTTGTCCTAGTCAGCTTGTCCTAGTCAGCCCTAGGATTCAAAATCAGTTGTCAACTGTATAATAGATAGTCATAACCCGTGCCCGCCAGCACGATTCATTTAAGATTTTCCCTCGCAAAATCTTTGTTCCCAAGTTTTTTAAAAGACAAAAAATTCACGTAAAAATATTTAACAGCACGGGCGCCTTCGGTGCGGAACAAAAAATTCGGCGTGGACGCCTTCGACACGGAACAACAAATGAGTATAAAAAATTTTGTGGCATGGGCAACTTCGGCGTGGATGCCTTCGGTGCGGAACAACAAATTTTGTGCAGGCGTCTTCTGCGCGGAACAACAAATTCGACGTGGGCGCCTTTGGTGCGGAACGACAAATTAGCATATAACAACAAATTTGGCGTGAAATAACAAATTAACGTAAAAATATTTAGCGGCACGGGTGCCTTCAGCGCATAACAACAAATTCGGTGCAGGCACCTTCGACATGAAACGATAAATTCGGCGCGGGCGCTTTCGGTGCGAAACAATAAATTAGCGTAGACCAACAAATTCGGCGGGGCCGCCTTCTGTGTGGAACAAAAAATTAGCGTAAAAATATTTAGCGGGAAACTCAAACTTCATATATATTTCCTACCTCTGATCCTTTTTCGATGTAACATATTTAACATGTACAGTTCAATGATATGGATTTCTTTTCTCTTTTGGTATCATTCTACTTTGTTCCTAACAATCATTCAAGTAAGTTGACAGCAGGTGGAATGCCTAGGTTATTTACTTTAACTCAAGCTTAATATGGTATCTGCCACAAAGTGAATAACCTCACAAAAGGTTTGTTGATTGTGATGGTGCTTATGTTTACACATGATACCAAACATTTCTAAACAAATCTGATTATTACAACTCTTGAAATTTTCTGTTCACTTTGGCATTGGAACATTTACTTTACATATATATATGTAATTGTTGATTGAGTATTTTAAATGAAATATATCTGAAGTTTGAATTGTTCAAACAGACAGTTTCATTAGTGCCTTAATGGCTTGGAATATTATATGTCATATATGTTAAAGGGAAAAGAAAGCCGAAGGGGTCTTTATGTGCATCCAGAGATCGTACTTGAATACCATATTAAGCTTGAATATGATCTCTGGATCGTACTTGAATACCGAAGGGGAAAAGAATTGTTCAAACAGACAGTTTCATTTATACCATATTAAGCTTCAGTTAAAGTATATCAACTGCGCATTTCACCTATCAACTTTCTTGAATGATTGGTAGGAACATAATAGAAATTAGAATGATACCAAAAAGAGAAAAGAGAGCCAGCCATATCATTAAACTGTACATGTCATGTATGTTGCATCGAAAGAGGATCAGAGCTCGGACTTAAAGTGCACAAATAGATCCTAAGAACACAAATAGACCATGGAATAGAGCTCGGTTTTAGAGCGCACAAATAGAGCCCATACGTAGAGCTCTGAGCACAAATCACCTCGGAGGGAGAAGTGTCAGGAATTTTCAACCACTTTAGTTTTTCCCCTACTTAGTTTTCACCTACCGAGGTTTCCCCCTAGAGTTTTCACCCACATGTAAGCACAGATGGTGGGCCATGGTGGGCCCCTGAAGTTTCACCCACTTGAGTTTTCACCAACTTGAGTTTTCCCCCTCCCCACAAATGGCATAGGTGTAGCCTTTTCTTAAAGGCTCTGCACAAATTAAATGCAGACTCCCCACTTGGCCGGCCACTTAGATTTCTTGCACAAATTAAATGCTCTTCAGCTTCCACCCACTTGAGTCCTCCACCAACTTCAGTACTGCGCAAGCTAAAATGCAAATGCATTGACCATTTAAGGTGAGAGTGTTTAAGTTAAATGCAAATGCAAATCAACCCACTTGCGTTCTGATTTGTGTTTAACGAAGTGTTTAACACAAATGCAAGTGCTCTGCAGCCTCACTCTTAAATGCAAGTGTTTAACGAAGTGTTTTTTAAGGTGCACTCTGCTATTCAATGTCGTTAAGGTGCACTCTGTCTCTCTATTAGTCTTTCTCCTCTCCTACCTCTTAACTACATGTCGTTAGCTTCTCGGTGATTGCCTAGAATCTACAACTGGTGACCATGCTTCATCTTCGGTATCAATCCTCCTAGATGAGCTCTCCAATTTCGAACCTGCATCATTCAAAAAACCAAAAACACAGAAACGATGTCAACCAAATGTTTTTTCAATAGCAATAAGAACAATTTTTTTCCCAGTAGATCGCCATTTTCCTTTGGAATCACTGTCAAAGAACCAAAATCCTCAAAAGGAGACTTGTTTCAAGCCCATCAGAACCGCATCCAACGATCTTCACTGCTCTGATCTGCTCCAAGAGCTGCAACCCTTCTCCATTTCGAAATCCGAGCAGATTGAGTAGAAAAAAGCGATACAAAAGAGGAAATTTTTGGAAAGAGGAAGCATCAATTTCTGGATGATGATAGCCTTGAGCTTCTGGATGGTGACAGCCTTGGAGGTGCCGGTGACGCTAACTAAGGTGGAAAATGCGCTAATCTCGCCAACTCGATTCGTGATTCCAATGGCGCTTTGCCTCGCCCTTGCCTAAGCCCTTGTCATCCTTTACTGAGACATTGCTTAAAGATAAAATGGCTGATTAGAGAAATGAAACCTTAGTTTGATTGAGTTTCTTACCTGAGAGAGCTTAAGAATTTGGTGATCTGAGTAAAGAGGGGTTGGAACAATGGATAACTATTTTGTTCCTTATGTGAGAGAGAACCCAGAGAAGTTTCGGGTGTTTTTTAAGTTTGGATGTTTGAAGATGCCTTTTGTGTGGATCGATCTGCTGGGGAGAAATAAGGGATGTATCTACATTTATAATGTGTTGGTTTTGTTAGCCATTGATCGATGACATGGCAAGCATGTGCTCTGGCATTGTAAATGCACGGGATACAGTGGACCGACGCGTGATTTTACGTCTCGAACATTGTGTATGAGAGCCTGCACGTTGAGCTTTCAATGTGTTTTATTTTATTTAAAGCTAGGGTTAGGTTTTCCCACCAAGAGTTAAGCTTTTGCCTCTCAAAAATTTTACAAACTTGCATCTCAACCGTTCATATCCCTGGATTAAATCTAAACCGTCTTTCTATAAACCCATTTGTCCTAGTCAGCTTGTCCTAGTCAGCCCTAGGATTCAAAAACAGTTGTCAAATGTATAATAGATATATATATATATACACACACACATATATATATATATACTAGTCATAACCCGTGCCCGCGGGCACAGTTCATTTAAGATTTCCCAAGAAATCTTTGTTCCCTGAAAAATTATTTTCACAGCCAAAATTTAACAGAACAATAAATTAGCGTAAAAATATTTAGTGGCACGGGCACCTTCAGTGCAGAACAACAAATTCGGCGTCGAACAACAAATTCGGCGTCGAACAACAAATTTGGTTCCCACGCTTTCGACGCAGAATAACAAATTAGCGTAAAAAAATTTGGCGCGTGTGCCTTCGGTGCGGGCGCCGAACAACAAACCTCATGGTATTTTTTATGCTAATTTGTTGTTCTGCTAAATTGTTTAACGCTAATTTTTTTATTTTGTTTAATTTAATGGATCATGATTCTCCACAATCTTTCCCAAGACACTTCAATCTTTCCCAAGACACTTTTAATTTCAAAGTTTAGGTTTCCAAGACACTTTTCCCCCAAATTTAATCTCCACAATCTTTCCCAAGGCACTTCTAATTTCAAAGTTTAGGTTCCCAAGGCACTTTCCCACCCAAATTTAATCTCCATAATCTTTTCCAAGACACTTCTAATTTCAAAGTTTTGGTTTTCAAGACACTTTTCCCACCAAAATTTAAGTTTTCCCACTAAAATTTTCACAAAATCCAATCTCAACCATTGATTTCCCAAGATCAAATCATAGACACCTTTATCTTGTCCTAGTCAGCCCTAAAATTCAAAAAACGTTGTCAAATGTATAATAGATAGTCATAAACCGTGCCCGCGGGCACGGTTCATTTAAGATTTCCACCGCAAAATCTTTGTTCCCTGAAAAATTATTTCCACAGCCAAAATTTAATAGAGCAATAAATTAGCGTAAAAATATTTAGCGGCACAGGTGCTTTAGGTTCGGAACAACAAATTCGGCACAGGCGCCTTCGGCACAGAACAACAAATTCGGCATTGAACAACAAATTGGGCGCATGCGCCTTTGGCGCGGAACAACAAATTCGGCGTTGAACAACAAATTTGGCACCCGCGCCTTTGGCGCGGAACAACAAATTAGAGTAAAAAAATTCAGTGTTCGGCGCGGGCGCAGAACAACTAACCTCAGTGTATTTTTACGCTAATTTGTTGTTCCACTAAATTGTTTTATACTAAATTTTTTATTTTGTTTAATTTAATGGATCATGCTTCTCCACAATCTTTTCCAATGCACTTCTAATTTCAAAGTTTAGGTTCCCAAGGCACTTTTCCCTCCAAATTTAATCTCCACAATTTTTCCAAGGCACTTCTAATTTCAAATTTTTGGTTCCCAAGACACTCCCCCCCCCAAAATTTAAGTTTTCCCACAAAATTTTCCACAAAATCCAATCTCAACTATTGATTTACCAAGATCAAATCTCAGCCACTCTTTATCTTGTCCTAGTCAGCCCTAGAATTCAAAAAACGTTGTCAAATATTATATATATATACACACACGAGGAGGGATCAAATAACCCCAAAAATAACCCCAAATAAACCCCTAGCTAAAAGTCTATGACCCCCTATTTTTTTTTGAAAGATCCGAACAGTTCCTCTTGATCTCCACCCTCTAAAGCCTTGACCCACAATTTTCAGTCCAATCCCATGTGTTTTGCCCATTCATCGACCCTTCGCAAAAGTTATGTTCATGTGAAACTGTTAAATTTGGGTCGGATGGATGGACGGGCAAAACACATGGGATCTGGCTGAAAATTGGTGCGTCAAGGCTTTAGAGGGTGGAGATCAAGATGAACAGTTCGGATCTTTCGAAAAAATAGGGGGTCATAGACTTTTTGCTGGGGGTTATTTTGTGGGTAATTTTTAGGGGTTATTTGATCCATCCTCTACACACACATACATACGTACACACACACACACACACACACACACACACACACACACACTAGTCATAACCTGTGCCCGCGGGCACGGTTCATTTAAGATTTCCCTCGCGAAATTTTTGTTCCTCAAAAAATTATTTCCACGGCCAAAATTGTGCAGAACAACGAATTAGCGTAAAATATTCAGCGGCACAGGTGTCTTTGGCGCAGAGCAACAAATTTGGCGTGGGAGTCTTCGACGTGGAACAACAAATTAGCGAGAAAAAAAATTAGCGGGCGCCGAGAAAATTATTCTCATCTTGATGTGCATTGAAGAGTGGCGGGAAGAGACGGTGGGCCTTCATTGAGTGAGATATCATTCGATCTGCAGCAGCATTCGATCTGTAGTTTTTTCCTCAAATGCATTAATTGTGTACACTCTGCTATTCCCCATCAAGTGCAAATGCATAAGTGCTCATGTTAAGCACAAATGCATTAATTAAGTGCCCCCATTAAGTGCAAATGCATTGGAAATTTCACCCACATATAATGTTTTTCCCTCCAAAACTTTCCTCAAAATCTCATCTCAACCATTCATTCCGCAAGATTAAATCGTATTAGTTTTCCTATCAACCCTTTGTCCTAGTCAGCCCTAAAATTCAAAAAATCATCAAATATAATATAGATACATCTATATTACAAATGAGGAAGGTTGTCCTAAGTGGCATGTTTGTCCCATGTGGCATCGCCACTTGGGATGCCACATAGGACAAAAACCACATCCACTCACTTATTTACATGTTTGTCATTACCTTCTCATCCCAAAAAAATCACACATCTCACTTATTTACGTTTTTTCCCAGGGGATTTTTCCATTATAACCCCTAGTGTTTTTGCATTTATCCTTTTAACCCAGACAATACCGACACATACACCTACACTTCTCACTCCTTTTCGTTTTTGTGCGTGCACCGCATCCTGTTCTGTGGGTTTTTTGTCTCCATGCGTTGTGTCTACAGGTTATTTCTAGTACGTATATAATCTAAGGAGTCACCCATGTGGATTATCTGTACCCCTCATCTAAGAGATTGGATGCTTTTCATCTAAGAGGTTGGACGAAAAGCAAATGTAACGTTCTTTTTGCAAAAAACCCCTTCTCCCTGTTTGGCAACTCGCTCTTCCCCAAAAATATGGCAGCTATCCATTCCCAATTGTCACGCAGCGCACCCTTCCCCAAACAAATGGAGCAGCTCCCATCTTCTTCTTCAAAAAAATTTCCTCCTCCTCCTCCAAAAAATGGGGTTTTGGAGAGAGAGAAAGTTGGGAAGAAAAGGAATTTTGGAGAGAGAGAAATGGGGTTTTGTGTTCTTTTGGGGGGAGAAGTTGAGAGGAATTGGTAGGGGAAAAGTTATGTGGGTCCCAGTAAACTTTTTTGTGTTCTTTTGATGTTGGGAAAGTTGGGAATGAGAATTGAAATTGTGGTATGTGGTAGGGAGAGGTGAGAATAGGCTAATTTAACCCCCCCAATGGATATCAAATGAAACTTGAACGTATCAAACAACACAAAACAAAGAGCATATAGGGTATGGCAGCCAGGACCAAGGGGAGAAAAAACATCAGATTCATATGAATATCAACTGAAACATGCACATATCAACATGGTATGAACAATGAGCATATAGGGTCTGGCAGCCAGGAGAAAGGGGAGAAAAAAATTCGGTTTCATATGGATATCAAAGTAAACTTGCACATATCAACTTTCACAGAGCAATGAGCATATAGGGTATGGAAGACAGGACCAAGGGGAGAAAAAAAATTCAGATTCACATGGATATCAACTTAAACTTGCACATATAAAACAGCACAAAGCAATGAGCATATAGGGTATGGCAGCCAGGAACAATGGGAGAAAAAACATCAGATTCACATGGATATCAACTGAAACTTGCACATATCACAGTCATACCAAAAATAACAGTTTCATATCAAAATCAGTACAAGTTATCCGACAACCCATTCATACATTCTTCATGTTCACGACCAACAACATTAAAATGATTAGGCCTAATATAGAAAACAACAAACACTTAATGGTGTCAATATCTCCGATAATCCTATTCATTTTCTCCGTGTTTCTCTCAAGTTGTCCAACTACCGTACCCAACTGCCCCTCTAGATCGTAAACCCTGCTATCCGACAATGTGCTTGAAGAGCTATCCAAAATCTGTCCCCTTTCATTCGCATCCTTCAAAAGAAGTATAACGTTTCGCGACCAAGCATTGTGAGGGAGGTCCTTCCATTCGTAGAATCCGCAGTGTTCGACGCGAGATGAACAAGTCCAATATCTCCTCCCAGGGTCGCGCCGGGACCAACATGTCTGCCTTGGGCACCTCAGGCCACAGTGGCAAAGCCGGTAGTCTGATGGATCACATTCCAACTCATCCCGCGGGTGTGATCGTTCTGACGGGTTAGAGCTTGCACTCATTAGACCCTGCACAATTACAGATTAGTAATGGAAATATGAAAGATACAAGGAACTGATGTGATAATTGTCAGTGAAAGACGTACCTATGATGGTATAAGAAGGAAGACAATGGAGACGACGTCTTGGAGGAACAAGAACGAGAAAAAATTCTTTGCATACACAAAATATGACAAAACAACGTAAATGCAAAAACAACATAAATGCAGAAACCATAAAAGAGTCTATACAATTATAGAGTCTGAAAGACAGACACAAGGGAAGCAAAAAATTTCAGATTCATATGGATTTCAAGTCAAACTTGCACATATCACCCTGAAAAAACCATAAAAGAGTTTATACAAGTATAAGCCCTCAAAAATGTAGTTAATCATTTCCCAATTCTGGTTGCTGGCGGTTTCTCAATTTTTATATACCGTTTACATGCATGACATTCACAAGCGAAAATTCTTATAATTGTATAGACTTGAACATATCAAACATCACAAAGCAAAAGACATATAGGGTATGGAAGCAAGGACCAAGGGGAGAAAAAAATTCAGTTTCATATGGAAATCAAAATAAACTTGCACATAATACAGATAATAAAAATGAGCCATCCAGCCAACCTTCCAAGAAATTGGGAGTAGGATGACAAGCGGTCATATGTGAACACCCTTCATCATTGGGCATGAAGTAAACATATCGAGCCTATATGGTATTGCTCACATAACAGGGAGCATATAGGGGCTGGAAGCAAGGACCAAGGGGGGGAAAAATCAGAATCATATGGCTATCAATTTAAACTTGCACATATCAAACAGCACAAAGCAATGAGGAGATAGGGTATGGCAGCCAGGACCAAGGGGAGAAAAAAATTCAGATTCACATGGATATCACCTTAAACTTGCACATATCAAACATCACAAAGCAATGAGCATATAGGGTATGGAAGACAGGACCAAGGGGAGAAAAAAAATTCAGATTCACATGGATATCAATTTAAACTTGCACATATCAAACAGCACAAAGCAATGAGCATATAGGGTATGGAAGACAGGACCAAGGGGAGAAAAAAATTCAGATTCACATGGAAATCAACTTAAACTTGCACATATCAACCAGCACAAAGCAATGCGCATATAGGGGCTGGAAGCAAGGAACAAGGGGAGAGAAAAAATTCAGATTCACATGGATAGCAATTTAAACTTGCACATATCAAACAGCACAAAGCAATGAGCATATAGGGTTTGGAAGACAGGACCAAGGGGAGAAAAAAAAATTCAAATTCACAAGGATATCAATTTAAACTTGCACATATCAAACAGCACAAAGCAATGAGCATATAGGGTATGGAAGACAGGACCAAGGGGAGAAAAAAATTCAGATTCACTTGGATATCAATTTAAACTTGCACATATCAACCAGCACAAAGCAATGAGCATATAGGGTATGGAAGACAGGACCAAGAGGAGAAAAAAAATTCAGATTCACATGGATATCAATTTAAACTTGCACATATCAAACAGCACAAAGCAATGAGCATATAGGGGCTGGAAGCAAGGACCAAGGGGGAAAAAATCAGAATCACATGGCTATCAATTTAAACTTGCACATATCAAACAGCACAAAGCAATGAGGAGATAGGGTATGGCAGCCAGGACCAAGGGGAGAAAAAAATTCAGATTCACATGGATATCACCTTAAACTTGCACATATCAAACAGCACAAAGCAATGAGCATATAGGGTATGGAAGACAGGACCAAGGGGAGAAAAAAAATTCAGATTCACATGGATATCAATTTAAACTTGCACATATCAAACAGCACAAAGCAATGAGCATATAGGGTATGGAAGACAGGACCAAGGGGAGAAAAAAATTCAGATTCACATGGATATCAACTTAAACTTGCACATATCAACCAGTACAAAGCAATGAGCATATAGGGGCTGGAAGCAAGGAACAAGGGGAGAAAAAAATTCAGATTCACATGGATAGCAATTTAAACTTGCACATATCAAACAGCACAAAGCAATGAGCATATAGGGTATGAAAGACAGGACCAAGGGGAGAAAAAAAAATTCAAATTCACATGGATATCAATTTAAAATTGCACATATCAAACAGCACAAAGCAATGAGCATATAGGGTATGGAAGACAGGACCAAGGGGAGAAAAAAATTCAGATTCACATGGATATCAATTTAAACTTGCACATATCAACCAGCACAAAGCAATGAGCATATAGGGTATGGAAGACATGACCAAGGGGAGAAAAAAAATTCAGATTCACATGGATAGCAATTTAAACTTGCACATATCAAACAGCACAAAGCAATGAGCATATAGGGTATGGCAGCCAGGACCAAGGGGAGAAAAAAATTCAGATTCACATGGATATCAATTTAAACTTGCACATATCAACCAGCACAAAGCAATGAGCATATAGGGTATGGAAGACAGGACCAATGGGAGAGAAAAAATTCAGATTCACATGGATATCAATTTAAACTTGCACATATCAAACAGCACAAAGCAATGAGCATATAGGGTATGGCAGCCAGGACCAAGGGGAGAAAAAAATTCAGATTCACATGGATATCACCTTAAACTTGCACATATCAACCAGCACAAAGCAATGAGCATATAGGGGCTGGAAGCAAGGAACAAGGGGAGAAAAAAATTCAGATTCACATGGATAACAATTTAAACTTGCACATATAAAACAGCACAAAGCAATGAGCATATAGGGTATGGCAGCCAGTGTTGGATATGGAAGACGTTAGTACACCCTTGTAGGGGATGTACGAGGGAATACGGACCTCGAACGTCGCGTACACGAAGGCGTGTGCAAAGGGAATATGTTCCCTTGCGGAGAGTATCTCTAGATTGATGGGAAAGTCGCATTATATATGCATAAGTACATGCGACATATGGCTAATAAAGGGGTAATATCTTAAGCTTATGTTGTACCATGCATATGGTACAACTTAAGCTTATAATGTGCCATGTATGATGGTACACCTTAGTTAACTTGTTCCTAAGGAACAATTACTCCTAAAATAACTACCTTGGGGGCTATAAATAAGACCCAAGGGTAAGCCATTTCCTTACACTTTTGCATGGCATTCTTGCATGCATTTTCATTCTAGCGAAGCTCTGCCGAAATACTTCCTCTCCCTCTATCCAAGTTCTTAATCTAAAAGTAGAGATTTAGATTGTGGATTTAGTAGCCTTACTCCGTTCGTGAGAAGACTCGATCCGTCGTGGCGAATCCGAAGGCAATGTTCCGAGACTACCGTACCGCATACGCAAGCGTAAGTCTCAACTTTATTTATCGATCCTAACTCTGTTTTGGCAGGATCCTACATTGGTATCGGAGCCATACGGGTTCGCCCCGGTCAAACCGCCGCCCCGTCGAAACTATGAACGAGTCGTTGTCTTTTTCACGAATGGGTCTCCTACCATTACGGATATGGTAGGAACGCTTCGTGACGGAGAGAACGCAGCGGTTGTTCTTTTCACGTTAGGGTCTCCTATCATTACGGATATGGTAGGAACTCTCCGTGACGGGAAGAACCGACCGTTCACGTAGTATGTTATTTTTCATTTTTGGCACACGGCCATTAGAAAATAACTAATTTCTCGACGAACGGGTGCTTCATCGACGAACGGGCGCTTCATCGAGGAAGATGATGGTTGTTATCTCCATCGGAGAAGATGAATTTTAGTGCATGTGCGCCATGGCCAAATGGGCTATTAAGGCCATGCACCCCCCCTCCCCATGCGGAGGGAGTTGGCTACGGCCAATAACCACCACGGCCACCCCTCCGGTGGGGTGTGCAGCAACCCCATTCAAAGGGGGTGGCCGGCCATGGACAAAGGGGCCATGGCCGGCCAATGCCAAATGGCCTTGGCCATGACCGGCCATGGCCAGGCCGGCAGTGGCCGGCCAAGGCCAGGCCGGCAATGGCTGGCCTCGACCACGGCCTGTCGGCCTGGCCGGCCCTGGCAGAGGCCAGGGCCAGCGCCCTGGCCTCGGCCAGGGACTGGCCGGCCCTGGCAGAGGCCATTGCCGGCCTGGCCGGCCCTGGCAGAGGCCATGGCCAATTTCGCCCCGGTCAAACTACCGCCCCGTCGAAACTATGAACGAGTCGTTGTCTTTTTCACGAATGGGTCTCCTACCATTACGGATATGGTAGGAACGCTTCGTGACAGAGAGAACGCAGCGGTTGTTCTTTTCACGTTAGGGTCTCCTATCATTACGGATATGGTAGGAACTCTCCGTGACGGGAAGAACCGACCGTTCACGTAGTATGTTATTTTTCATTTTTGGCACACGGCCATCAGAAAATAACTAATTTCTCGACGAACGGGTGCTTCATCGACGAACGGGTGCTTCATCGAGGAAGATGATGGTAGTTATCTCCATCGGAGAAGATGAATTTTAGTGCATGTGCGCCATGGCCAAATGGGCTATTAAGGCCATGCACCCCCCTCCCCATGCGGAGGGGGTTGGCTACGGCCAATAACCACCACGGCCACCCCTCCGGTGGGGTGTGCGGCAACCCCATTCAAAGGGGGTGGCCGGCCATGGCCAAAGGGGCCATGGCCGGCCAATGCCAAATGGCCTTGGCCATAACCGGCCATGGCCAGGACGGCAGTGGCCAGCCATGGCCAGGCCGGCAATGGCCGGCCTCGGCCACGGCCTGCCGGCCTAGCCGGCCCTGGCAGTGGCCAGGGCCGGCCCTGGCAGTGGCCAGGGCCGGCGCCCTGGCCTCGGCCAGGGACTGGCCGGCCCTGGCAGTGGCCAGGGCCGGCCTGGTCGGCCCTGGCCGGCCTCGGCCAGGGCAGAGGCCCTGGCCGAGGGGGCCAGGGCCCCTGGCCGGCCAGGGCAGAGGCCCTGGCCGGCCCTTGGCCAAGCCTCGGCCAGGGCAGAGGCCCTGGCCGGGAGAAGTTGCAGACCAAATAATTGGTCGACCAATTTGGTTGTTTTGGTCGACCAATCCGGCAAAAGTTCTTGGTCGATCGCAAACTTGCCGACTGACCCATACGGGGTGACAAAAGGCCTTGGTCAAACTCGAATGTGCCGATTAGCCCATACGGGGCTAACCACTGTGTCGACTTGCCCATACGGGGCTAACATTTTATAAAGTTTTTACTTGGGCTCTACTCCTTGAAGATTAGCCATAGTGCTCTACTTCATGAGAGATTAGCCATGTCATTGTGCTCTATTCTACGGAGATTAGCCAATGAACTTATAACGTTGTGCTCTACTCTACGGAGATTAGCCAATGTATTTTCAAATTTTTTTAAAAAGGTGTTTTCAAATAGGTTATGTCCCGTCCTTAATCAGGATAGCGCAATTTAGAATTCCAAGTCCTACCACGATCCGGCCATGGTTATCTAACCCATGGGTGTGTAGAACAGGTCTCGTGGCTTGGCAATTGTTGCGCTAAAATTCTTTGCGCTAACTCTCACCTATTCCATTTTGAAAGATATGTTTTTCAAAGTATTTTTCCGCTGCTAATACCATACGGGTATTATTTCTGATTTCTTTTTACTTGAGATAAGTAAGAGGGATACTTTGAAAGTTACTTCTAGATGGTAGTTGGGAACGTAGGGAACTTCTCGATTCTAGAGTAACATTTCAGCGCATCCAAGGAACTTATCAAGTGTTTAAAGAATAGAAACTTTATGCATAGAATTTTGATCGTGTTTTTCATTTTCTTTGCAGTTTTTTGATTCGAATATGTCTACCGCTTCTAAGAACATTGTCGCAGAGCTTAACAAAGGTGAAAAGCTCAACGGCGACAATTATAAACTTTGGTCAATTAAAATCCAATTTGTTTTGGAGGAGCAAGATGTGCTTGAAACACTCCAAAACATAATGGAAGAACCTGAGTTGGGCAATACGGCCCAACACAAGAGGGACCGGGAAGCTTATGAGACTTGGACTCAAAAGAACAAAATAGCACGTATTACGTTACTGTCCGCAATGGACAATGACATAATGCGTATATTTCGGGAATTCGACCTAGCCAAAGACATATGGTCTGAGCTAGAAGTAAAGTTTGGTGGAACTTCGGTTACCAAACTCCGCTCCTTAAATATTCAATTTGATTCATACAAGATGTGGCGAGATCATTCTATGAAAAAGCATCTCCGCCACATGGCGAATCTCATATCTGAATTAAAGGATGCGGGTGTTACGCTATCTGACGAACAACAGATCCAAGCAGTCATTCGTTCACTCCCAGATAGCTGGGATAGCATGAAAATGCACCTCACACATAATGAGTGCATTAAAACTTTAAGCGATGTATCGAAACACCTCGAACTCGAGGAAGAGCGGATTCAAGCCGCAAAACCAAGTGCAGAAGTGCACATGGCCGCTAGTTCCTCACATGGAGTAAATAAGCGGAAGAATAAATGCTTAAGGTTTGTGAACGAACGAAAGCAAGAACCGGAAACCTCAAAGAAGACAAAGAACAAAAAGTGGCAAAAGAATGTGCACTCAAAGAAGAAAAACTTGAAGAAAATCAAGTGCTTTAAGTGCAACAAGTACGGTCACTTCGCCCGTACATGTACGGATGGAAGTGATAAGGTAACTTGTAGGGCTAGTTACATATGTGTTTCTAGTTCCATGTTTCTTGCTGAATCTAACTATTTTTGGTTGATTGATTCAGGGGCCACAGACCACGTAGCGAAGGACAGAATGTTCTTCGTAGAGTATCGAAGGATAACTCAAGGAACAAAGTGGATATACGTCGGCAACAACACTCGTGTTGAAGTCAAAGGCGTCGGAACATGCAAGCTAGTTCTCGACAACGGCCGGACTTTATTATTGCACGACGTCCTCTTTGCTCCAGATATTAGTAGAAATATCGTATCCGTGGTCATGTTAATGTCTTTAGATTATGAATGGAGGTTCTATAAACAGAAGGTTGACCTTGTTTGTAATAGTTCTTTAATTGGGTCGGGTAATGTTTGTAATGGATTAATTGTTTTAAACACAATGTATGATGATTCTTCTTCCATTAATGAAAGTTTCCATTTGACAAATGCTTCTAACTCTGAATCTGAGATCATTTGTTGGCTTGCAAGACTTGGTCATATTGGACCAACTAGAATGGATAGACTTGCCAAAAGTGGCTTGCTATCTAATGTTTCAAAAGTTGAAATGTCAACTTGCAAACATTGTCTTGTAGGGAAAACTTGTCGCAAGCCGTTTGGAACTGGCACAAGGGCCGAAGTTCCATTACAGCTTATCCATTCGGACATTTGCGGTCCAATGAATGTTAAGACAAGACGCGGGAAGTCCTATTTCATCACCTTCATTGATGACTTCACTCGTTTCGGTCATATTTATTTAATTTCCCACAAACATGAAGCTTTAACTTGCTTCAAAAACTATATGAGTTTAGTGGAAAATCAACTAGATCACAAGATAAAGGTCTTGCGAACCGATCGGGGTGGAGAATATCAATCAACGAGTTTTAAGGAACTCTGTGATGAAAAAGGTATAGTTCATCAAATAACTATGCCTTATACTCCGCAACAAAACGGTGTTACGGAAAGAAGAAATAGGACATTGATGGAAATGGTCCGATCAATGATGTCTCAGGCAAATTTGCCCATCACCTTTTGGGGTGATGCATTATTGACGGTAGCATTCATCTTAAACCGTGTACCCTCGAAGTCGGTAAGTTCTACTCCTTATGAGTTGTGGAACAATAGAACTCCAGACTTAAGCATTCTAAAACCTTGGGGTTGTGCCTCTTACGCACATTTATCCTCTCACAAATATGGCAAACTTGGGCCACGTGGGAGGAAGTGTATCTTCATCCGATACGCTGAAAACTCCAAAGGATATGTTTTCGTCGGTCAAGAGGACAATGGGGGTCTAATAGAATTCGAATCGAGGGATGTTGTCTTCTTGGAAAACGAGTTTCCAAGACAGGGTGAGATAAGTCAAGACTTATCCTTGTTTGAGACTTGGGATCAAGAAGGATCAGAACGTTCGAGTGGGAGAATTCTTGGTGAAGAAGAAAATACGTTTCAAACTTCACCAATGGATGATACGAACGATACCAATCCTATTCCGAGTGGGAGTGATATTATTCCAAGTGGGAGTGATGTCATTCCAAGTGGGAGTGATCAAACTCAAGCAAGACGTAATAATCGAACGAGGCTAACACCTCTGAGATTTGAGGATGAATTTCCTCAAACATTCATGACATTACTACAAGATGATGACGAACCTGCAAATTTCAAACAGGCCGTCACATGCCCTGCTAAAGATAAATGGATAGCGGCAATGGAAGAAGAACTTCAATCCATGAAAACAAACCAAGTCTGGGACTTGGTTGATTTACCTAAGGGACGTAGAGCCATTGGGAACAAGTGGGTTCTCAAAATCAAGCATAAGGCTGATGGCTCCATCGAGAAATATAAAGCTCGCCTTGTTGCGAATGGTTTCACGCAACAGGAAGGAATAGACTACGAAGAGACTTTCTCTCCTGTCGTGCGTTTTACCTCCATTCGCTTAATTCTGGCAATGGTGGCTTGTTTGGACCTTGAGTTACATCAGATGGATGTAAAGACTGCTTTTCTTAACGGAGAACTAGATGAGGAGATCTACATGGAACAACCAAACGGGTTCGTACAAGAAGAAAACAAACATAAGGTTTGTAAACTTCGTAAATCCATATATGGTCTTAAACAATCCTCAAGGCAGTGGTATATGCGCTTTCAAGAAGTCGTTTTGTCGTATGGTTTCTCCATGCTCGACGAAGACAACTGCGTATATATTAAGAGGATTAAAAACAAGTATGCAATTATGTCTCTTTATGTAGATGACATACTTATAGCCGAAAATGATAAGCATCTTATCATGGATATCAAAGCTTGGCTTTCATCCGTCTTTGAGATGAAAGACATGGGTGAAGCTGCATATATCCTTGGGGTTAAGATCTCAAGGAATCGTTCCAAGAAACTTCTTTCTCTCTCTCAAGAGACATATATAAAGAAAGTTTTAGAACGGTTTAATATGCAGGACTGTAAGCCAATTGATACTCCAATAAGCAAAGGCGAGGGTCTATATTTGGAAATGTGTCCCAAAGATCCAAAAGAAAAGAAAGCTATGGAAAAAGTTCCATACTCCAGTGCTGTCGGGAGTCTGATGTACGCCATGATGTGTACCAGACCAGACATTTGCTATGCTGTTGGTATGGTAAGCCGTTACCAATCCAACCCAGGACAGGCACACTGGAAAGCGGTGAAGAGGATATTAAGATACCTCAAAGGGACTGCGGACTATGCGTTATGCTATCAAGGCAATACCTTGAGACTCGAAGGCTATACCGATGCTGATTGGGCGGGTGATCTCGACGAGCGAAGATCTACCTCAGGCTTTGTTTACTTGCTCGGGAATGGTGCAATATCCTGGAGCAGCAAGAAGCAAACCTGCATCGCCCTATCAACCATGGAAACCGAATTTGTAGCATTCAGCATGGCGGTCTAAGAAGCTGTTTGGCTTAGGAAATTCTTAGACAGGCTGACGAATGCCTCTGACTCGAACACTGTTCCTATATACAGTGATAGTCAAGCCTCGATTGCCTATGTCAAAGATCCTAAATTTCATTGTAAGACCAAACACATTGATATTCGATTCAAGTTTGCGAAGGACTATGACAAACGGAAGGAAGTAGACATAGGATACATATCCACGCATGAGATGATAGCAGATCCCCTTACTAAGGCGATCCCCAGAGATGTGTTCTACAAACACTTATCATCTATGGGAATGCGTAGGTGCTGAGCTGTATCTTGTAATATTTCCCATGTCTATAGAAGATCAAAGTTTAATAAAAGAAAGAAGTTCTTTTATATATTGCATACAAGTTCCTTACAAATGATTTTATACATTTGTGTTTGAGTCTCAGCTATTTTATTGTGTGTATGTCGGACAGATTAAGGTTGGCTCTCTCACATGAGCAACCGCCTTATCTTATCAGAAGGATAAGATAGAGATGAGACTAGTTTAAAGTCAAAATCATTAGACAAATGATTTAGAGTCGTGACTTAAACAAGATAGTCGAATGAAAGATCTGCATCATATGGATGCTTACAAAAGATCTGAGATCTGTATCACAAGGATATTTGAAAGAGATCTCATAGGATTTTTTAAATCCTATCTGTCTTATGCAGGATGAGAGTCCGTGAATATTTCACGAGTAGTAAGGGGTCTCAAAAAGATAGGCATTGTGGTGTCTGATCTTTCATCCGTACAACATCATTAAGACATACTCTCCCTGGGAAAGGAGTGATGTTGTAGTACGTGTTCATACCACGTATGCATTTCGACCACTGAGTTAGTAGCAATAGTGTTTGCTATTATGTGAGACTCAAAGGCCATACGGGTCTTAACTCTTACCCTCAAGGACTCCAATTGGTTCCTTTAGATTTGACGAGATGATCTCTATCTTAGCGTGTTGCTAATGGGCTATGATAATTCGGCTCGGCGGGGCACGTTAGAAAAGCGAATCAAGTCAAGATCAGAAGGTTCGCAAGAAGAGGAAGATTGATTTCATATTCACATTTGGACTTTAAATGATTCAAAGCTGGCCAACCAATTGTAATCCAGATGGGATTCAATTGTTTAATATAAAGTATAAGAAATGTGAAGAAATAATCTAGGGTAAAGCATGCGTTGAACTACTCAACTTTGCACCTTCGAGGTCGTTGTGTATCTCTAACAAGTGCACAACAACAGACTCTACGCGCATGACGGTCGCACGGTCTATTTCTCGGTATGATAGATAAAAGAACTAAGAGAAAAACGTTCTCTTACAATCCCCTCAAGTGTGAGTGGGAGATGTTGGATATGGAAGACGTTAGTACACCCTTGTAGGGGATGTACGAGGGAATACGGACCTCGAACGTCGCGTACACGAAGTCGTGTGCAAAGGGAATATGTTCCCTTGCGGAGAGGATCTCTAGATTGATGGGAAAGTCGCATTATATATGCATAAGTGCATGCGACATATGGCTAATAAAGGGGTAATATCTTAAGCTTATGTTGTACCATGCATATGGTACAACTTAAGCTTATAATGTGCCATGTATTATGGTACACCTTAGTTAACTTGTTCCTAAGGAACAATTACTCCTAAAATAACTACCTTGGGGGCTATAAATAAGACCCAAGGGTAAGCCATTTCCTTACACTTTTGCATGGCATTCTTGCATGCATTTTCATTCTAGCGAAGCTCTGCCGAAATACTTCCTCTCCCTCTATCCAAGTTCTTAATCTAAAAGTAGAGATTTAGATTGTGGATTTAGTAGCCTTACTCCGTTCGTGAGAAGACTCGATCCGTCGTGGCGAATCCAAAGGCAATGTTCCGAGACTACCGTGCCGCATACGCAAGCGTAAGTCTCAACTTTATTTATCGATCCTAACTCTGTTTTGGCAGGATCCTACAGCCAGGACCAAGGGGAGAAAAAAATTCAGATTCACATGGATATCACCTTAAACTTGCACATATCAACCAGCACAAAGCAATGAGCATATAGATGTAGGAATATGATGCCCTCGAGGCCATTTATTCCTGTGTGAATAACACAAACATCTTGTTCGAAATAACAGTAAGCTGTTTGGTAATGATTTATCCAAGTTATTTTATAATTAGATATCGACTTAGGTAAAGTCCTGAGACTTTATACAAGGTCAAACGGGTATCGAGATGAGTATCTCGATCATGGAGAAACGTTTGACCGTCTGTAGCATAAGTCTAAAATGGTTCGTGGTCGTAGATGTTTCGTGACAAGGATATCGAAACATCGGATAGACCATTGTGTCTTAGTCTTCACCGTTTAGCGGTGACGATGATCTCATGATCGCTTGACTTGGCAAAGTCGAAGACGAGACACAGGTGCTCATTAGAATGAGTTCACTGAACGATCCACTAGAGTTATCATATGGTTATAATGACCAATCTGTCAGTGATAACTCTGAGTGATGATAGGATAGTTGGTCTTTTGACTTGAGGTCATTTTGACAAACCTGTGCGTGAACGGTGCCACTTATATCAACTGACCTAGCTTCGAGGCAATGCCTGTCGAAAGGTCTTTTGATTGGGTGTCACTTGAAACGTACGAGGCAAGTAATGACCAAGAGAGGATTCGTCTCTCCCGGTCAATGGGAGTTAGTGTCGTAGAGTTAGTTCGGTCTTTAGTAAAAACTCTGCGCAGAGTATGTTGGAAGAAGTCCAACATTAGTTGACTAAAGATCGATAGAAACTAACCGGAGTCAAGTTATTGGGGTTGACAGTTTTGACCGTACCCTAGACTTGGTCTACACGACATAGTTAAGACGAAAAGACTATAACTGCGGAATTCATCACGGAAACAGTCAGGGTGGTCCCGACAATACTCTTGTCAATGAGTTAACCACATAATGATGATTCCTGAAGCAGGGACGGCAACCACTGCTCGTGGTCACTGTCGTATAGGGCTTCGAGCCCAACCTGTTGTAAGGGTCAAGCTGTAGGGTCTCACACAGAGTGCAACGCTTCGTCTAGTAATAGGTAGAAATCAGTTAGGGAGAATAATTGCATTTTTGATGCAAGGGATGAAATAATTGCATTTGATGCAATATGGTAATTTAAGCTTAGATAGGGACTATTTTGCATTTGATGCAAAAGCGATTAAATGTGTATTAAATTGTTTAATACAATATTTAATAATATAAACGTAAGGAAAAGTTCACGGGTAAGACGGAAATATTCCGGTCTAGACCCAGGTTCGAACGGCATCCAAATCGGACACCAGATGCTCAAGTTAGAGCCAAAACAGCCCAACGAGTCAGACCAGGCAGACCCAGACGAGTCTGGTCTAGTCTGCTGGTCAAGACCAGAAAAGACAGGCCTGGGCAAGCCCAGGCACTGGCCTGGACTTGCCCAGGGCCTGGGCAATAGCCCAGGTGGCCTGGGCTCTGCCCAGCGCCTGGGCAGAGCCCAGGTGCGGGGCTGGGCTCGCCCAGGCGCGACCTGGGCTCTGCCCAGGCGCGACTCGGGCAATTTTGGCGCGCGCTGGATGCGTGGGGCCCACCCATGGGCCCCACCTCTAGGGTTTTGAACCCTAAGTGTGCAGAATCAAATGACGGCTCAGTTTTTGCGAAAAATTAGCCTAGGGCTGATCTTTGGACACTCAATTGGAGGGTCAAACGAACTCCGATTGGCGAACGGTTTTTTCCTATGCGTTCACCGTTGAACGCTTGTCGTATTGATAGGTTGTATCAATCTTGAAGCTCAACGGTGAGTGAGTTAAAATTCACGGAAGTTTGCACTTTGTGAAGTGCAAACTAACTTGATTTTAATTAACTCATTATTTAGTCCCACATCGGATTTTGAGAAAAGGGGAGAGTCCGCCGCCTATATAAATAGGGGTCTCCCCCCTTTCTCAAAACTCGTCCCAAGCTCTAGATCTGAGCGGCTCTCGTAAATGTTGGAGCACGCTCGGATCTAAGCTTAAATTAATATTTCTCTATCTCCCTAAATTTCTGCCTTACTCCTGAGGGCTCTAGCAAAGCCACGAAGGAGTTCGGATTCTGGATCCGAAATCTTGGCGGAGGTTTCACTCGCGTGAAACTTTCTTCGACGCGTGGTTGGCTCGACGGCACGGGGATTGATCGCCTCGGGATGCAGAGCGGTTCGAAGAGCGGTTCGGGGAGCGGTTCAAGGAGCGGCTCGGCGTGGGGCGGGAGCAGCTCGGAAGACGGCGCGGAACATCTCGCCTGCTCCAGGGCTGAGATTCCGGGTATGTGGTTAAAGTATTTTATTAGCATTAGTTTAGTTTAATCGCAGTAGGCTAGATCTTTCTTAGGATGGTCAGATCCATCCCAAGTCGGCATAGATCTTGGCATAGGGTCTTGGACCTTAGGGCTAAGTTAAAAAATTGTTTTTAACTGCATGTTAATTAGTTAACATAGTTTTTCTTCCGCTGCTATTGTTTTTCCTGTCTATGTTCCGTCCGACTTAGGACGGGACTAGAGTTTTTGTGCCCTAAGGGACCGCGGATTTCCCAACAATAGGGGTTGGAAGCCAGGACCAAGGGGGAAAAAAATCAGAATCACATGGCTATCAATTTAAACTTTCACATATCAAACAGCACAAAGCAATGAGCATATAGGGTATGGAAGACAGGACCAAGGGGAGAAAAAAATTCAGATTCACATGGAAATCAACTTAAACTTGCACATATCAACCAGCACAAAGCAATGAGCATATAGGGGCTGGAAGCAAGGAACAAGGGGAGAAAAAAAATTCAGATTCACATGGATAGCAATTTAAACTTGCACATATCACCCTGAAAAAACCATAAAAGAGTATATACAAGTATAAGCCCTCAGAAATGTAGTTAATCATTTCCCAATTCTGGTTGCTGGCGGTTGCTCAATTTTTATATACCGTTTACATGCATGACCTTCACAAGCGAAAATTCTTATAATTGTATAGACTTGAACATATCAAACAGCACAAAGCAAAGAGCATATAGGGTATGGAAGCAAGGACCAAGGGGAGAAAAAAAATCAGTTTCACATGGAAATCAAAATAAACTTGCACATAATACAGATAATAAAAATGAGCCATCCAGCCAACCTTCCAAGAAATTGGGAGTAGGATGACAAGCGGTCATATGTGAACACCCTTCATCATTGGGCATGAAGTAAACATATCGAGCCTATATGGTATTGCTCACATAACAGGGAGCATATAGGGGCTGGAAGCCAGGACCAAGGGGGGAAAAAATTCAGATTCACATGGCTATCAACTTAAACTTGCACATATCAAACAGCACAAAGCAATGAGTAGATAAGGTATGGCAGCAAGGACCAAGGGGAAGGAAAAAATTCAGATTCACATGGCTATCAACTTAAACTTGCACATATCAAACAGCACAAAGCGATGAGCAGATAGGGTATGGAAGACAGGACCAAGGGGAGAAAAAATTCAGATTCATATGGTACTTTATCAACATATCAACATGGCATCATATAGTACGTAGTCATACAGACATGTCATCATATAGTACGTGGTCATACAGACATGGCATCATATAGTAGGGCACAAAACATCATGGCATCATATCGGACTTGGTCAAACAAACCCACACACCAAAAGTATTGTACCTAGTCAAACTACAGAAGCTACATAATACAAAAAGAACAATTGTCTTCAGCACCCATTAGTTAATACTCTCATTCTCCCACCCTCCATCTTCGTAACCGTCATCTCCCTTCTTCTCAAGCTCCGCGATGATGAGCTTTATCTTCATATTCATGGCCGCTGGAGGCATCCCAAGAAACTTCCGACCCCTTGGCTCTACATCGGCGAGATGGTCGTACACCTTTGCCAACATCTCCAACGGATACTCGTTGTGGGAAAAAATACACGATCCCAAATCCTTCTGCCAGGAGTTCTTTAAAGCTTCAGCGACATGGTCAACGGCCATACCTACTTTGTCCACTGATGTAACCATTTTCTCCATAATGTCTTGAACATCATGTAGGCGTTGCCGACGGGTTGTCTTCTTCCCCACAGATGAAGGTGTACGAGGGGAAGGCCCCGGTGGAGTAGATACCCCCGATGAACCCGGTGGGATGTATGGGGGACCCTCAGCGGCCGTCGAATCATGCTCTTGCTGATAATTCGCTGCTTGATCCCCTTCACCATCCGGGTATGGCCCTCCAAAGTTTTGGAATATATCCTTCCTATGGTCCCCTCTTGCCGCATCGTCTCCAACGATTTTCCGCAGGTTCGCAAGCCACGGAATGGGTTGATTCACATACTGAATCTTTTTAGGATTGGCCTGCACAAACACATTGGTGCATTTAATTGTACGGTTTGTAAAATACATATGAAGACGATGTCGAATTATGTATAAAATTGGAGTTCATACCGCCGCCCACGGGCCATAAGTTTCCGGCGCCATTGTAATCGTATGCGTATCATCACACCATCCTGCGCCACTAATGGCCAAGCAATCGTTCACTTCGGCAAGACGAGTCCGGAGGGTTTTATAGTGGTTCTTGACATTTAGCCCGGTATATGTTGTTTGGAATAATGCATTGATGTGGGCCGCTGCGGAGTTGAAGGCAGTAAGTTTAAAGGACTTATCGCCTTTATTTCCTTCATCTACTTGCTCCGCAAGGTAAGGAATAAGTTCCAAATCGTGCTCCCACGGCCACACTTTGTTCACCGGGGACTTCGACTTTTTCCTTGTGCTTTCCACCGAAGGCTCCTCCGAATCATCGCGGCGACTCGACTTACGCGATGAGTCACTTCCCCTCCTCATCGAGTCATTCCCGCTGGGCGATGACGTCATGTGGATACCCATAGGGGGGACGGGGTAAAATAATGGGGGTTTCCCATTCCTTCCACCATCTCCCCCTCCCCCTTGTAGCATATGCATGTATCCAGGGGGAGAAGGAATTTGCATTGGCATGCTATATTGCGCGTAGTTTTGATAGGGCATACTCGACCCTCCACCTTGCATGCCTTGCGTTGGGTATTGGAAGTCTCCCACCCTACGCGCCATCGGTCGCAACAGCGTATTCTCACTCCAACTTTGGTTTGGATTTGACCGGTCATTCATACGACCTTGGTTCGGATTCCCAGACATGACTGCAATAATAGATATGAAAATATCAAAGGCGAAATGAAAATTTAATAGCTCAAATTTAAACTTCAATTGGTGACATTATAGGAAAACGTTGTTGCATGACATACCCATATATAAGACATAATTAATGTATTGAGGCCACATACATACATGTCATACGTATAAATAAAAAATAAAGTGTTGCATGCCATACCTATAAATACCACATTATTAATGTATTGAGGCCACAGACATACAGGTCATACGCATAAATAAAACATAAAGTCTTAAGGGGTCCACATCCTTGCATGCCATATCCATAATTAAAACATAACAAACACCTCACATGCCATGTTCACTTGTGTTGCCATTATTATGAATTTTACAATAGTCAACCCACATATCCCATGCAATTAAATCCCTCCGCATTTTCCACTGGTCCCTTTGTTGGGTTTGTTCACGTAATGGCACCTGTTGTGACATATCCATAATCGAAGCATCTTGCTCATTGATCACATCACCGTCTTCCTCGATCCCAACACCATCATCTAGGAGATGAGGGTCATGCGGATCTTGTATCTGGATATAATTATGCAAAACCGTGCAAGCAAGGACTGTGTCAACCTGGCTTGGGAAGGGATAGTGGGGCTTGGATGTCAAGATCTTGAACTTGTTCTTCAGGATACCAAAGGTAGACTCGATCTTCGTCCTTAAGGAAGAATGGCGCAGGTTGAAAAGTTCTTTGCGATTTCGCGGAACTCGATCGGTATGGTCCTTCAAATGGTATCTAACGCCCCTGAACGGAGATATGAAACACTGCATGGTAGTATAACCCGCATCACACAGGTAATATTTTCCTACACACAGAAACACACACCAACTATTCCATCAAACGACCACTTTAATATTGGAATATATAAAGTAGGTTTATGTATGACTATTACCTTCATAAACTCGCAACTCGTGGGGGGGGTGGTAATGACAAGGCATCTTTAAGGACAGTAAAATCATTTGCGGATCCTTCCCACCCAGCCATGACGTATGTGAATCTTTTGTTTGGTGTCACAGCCGCAAGGACATTTTGTGTCACCCCCTTACGACCTCTAAAACGGGGTGCGAGATGTGCTGGGAGCATGGCATCGATGTGTGTCCCATCGATGAGCCCTATGCAATCCTACATCGTATTAAAGCAGCCAAATGTTACATTTACATTCACGAAATGAAGTCTTAAGGGCCCTATACACGCATACACGCATACCTTGAAATATGGAAACCACTTTGGATTATTGGCAACCTCGGGAGGAGTCTCATTTGGCGCTTGCTTCATGAACATATCCCTCAAGGCACACACTGCTTGCATTACTTGGTTGAAGTAACGACTGACTGTTGACCCGGATCGGATGAAATCAATTTGCATGACTCTATTCTTTGACTTGTGACCTACGATATGAAGGAACATTGCCAGCTGCTCCTCTATGGACACATGAACAGTGTCTTTGAGAATATTCCTATCCCTGATTAATGCTGCCAGGTTAATGAATGCACCTGTCCTCATTCGTAAGTAGTGCAAACAACTACTCTCACTCCCTAGAAGGATTCTACGCATATGCGATTTCCTATGCAGATCACGCATAACCGAAGGCTCCCTAGGGACTCGTGTACCCATAGCATCATCGTAGTATAGGAGAAATTGTATGACAGAAAAAACGACCGTCGCCGCGGCCGCGCAACATGTTTCAACAGCCACTATTTCATCATTGTGGTCCATCTAAACAAATGTAGGTTCATAAGGATATCATCTTACAAACACGATTATCAACACAGCAGAACACTGTGTGCAAACAAACGAGAAAAATAATCAGTTTCATATGGATTTCAATTGAAATAAACACATATAACCAAAGCAAAAACATTGAGCAGTAAGGGTATGGCAAACAGGCCCAAGGCCACAACAAAATATCAGATGCATATTGAAAGAAATTTGAATTATGGTCATATCAACAAGCAAAAAACAATGAGCATATAGGGTATGGGGTGTTCTTTTGCATTATTTTGAGAGGGAATCCTGAAATTTACACTGTTGTGCGCACTGTAGCGCGAGAAAGTTGGGGTAAAAAAACCCAGGTGTTCGATTGTTTTTTCGTGAGAAAGCAATTCCCATTCCCCGCTGGCACACTTTTTCACCATATGGATATAAATGGTGTAGTGCCCTGGGAAGCTAATGCACATGTACTAGAGGGGGGGTGAATAGTACTTTTAAATAATAGGGAGAGTTATTCCTAATTATCGTGCAATTAACAAACAACAATGCGGAATAACAACGATCAACAAGAATAAATGCAAACGCAAACAAATGGTTTAATGGGTTCGGATCCACCCAAGTCTCCCCGACTTGTTCCCGGTGATCATACGTCCCAACCACCCGGATCCCTTCCGGATACTTGAGTTAGAAACCCTAACTCAAGATTTCCACTAAACCCACTTGCGGAAACTCCACAAGTGAAATCGACCTACAATCGATTCCCGTGAATCCCACTACCCGGGATCACACAAACTCTCACAACCGAGAGTGTACAACAATTTAATGAAGTGAAATGAAATAAACTCTTACCGTACAAAATCCTATGCCTTGAGTAAACTTACCAAATTAGGGCAATGATGGATTTTGAGGAGAGAATGTCACCAAACCGAATCTCCACCAATAAGATCAGCGATCGAAGGCTAGGATAGAGGATGGTGACTTTGGATCAAGCTCTAGGCTTGGAAGGCTCACAATGGAGAGAATCTCTCTTGAGGAAATGGCTCAAAGATTTGAGGGAGAGATTCTTGTGAGGAAGAGAAAGCTTTTAGAATGAAGTTGAATAGCTTCTCTTAGGTTTCTTCAAATCTCTAAAATGGCAGCCTTGGATCTTATGAAAGACCCCCTCCAACTATATATAGGATAGAGGAGAGAGAGAGAGAAAAACGTTTCAAGAAAAGCTCCAACGGCTCTATTCTGAGCCAGACTAGTCGGTCAAAGAAGGATCACTGACCGACTAGTTCATCAACTAGTCGGTCGGTGATACAACGTAGACCGACTAACGGTTGAACAGCCAAAAGGTCGAAGTACAGGCAAAGACAACTAGTCGGTCTAAGAAGACTTGCCGACCGACTAGTTTCACAACTAGTCGGTCGGTGAATGTTCTTTGACCGACTAACGTCGAAATAGAATAGGCTGACTTCAAGTTGACTTAGTCGGTTTAAGAACAAATGCTGACCGACTAGTTTCTCAACTAGTCGGTCGGTAAACGTTCTTTGACCGACTAACTCGAAACAGTAGCACAGGCTTGGAAATGACTATACACAACTAGTCGGTCTAAGAAGGACTCATGACCGACTAGATCGTCATCTAGTCGGTCGGTGACTCTTCTTTGACCGACTAACTGTAGTCATAGAAAGAGCTTGAATAAAGCAAGGCATCTAGTCGGTTCATGTAGAGTTGCTGACCGACTAGATCGTCATCTAGTCGGTTGGTGACTCTTCTTGAACCAACTAACATGCACTCGAAGCCGAGGGAAGAAGCGATAGGCTTCGGGAAAGTTTCTAATGGCTTCTATGAATATCCTAGCTCTAAGATATGAGCGAAATGAAGATTATAAAGTAAGTCCTACTCAAGGCTTAACATTCTAATCTATGAAGCTAGAAGACTATAAATTAAACCTTACGAGCCGTCTTCAAAGCTTCAATCTTCATTCCTCTTGAATTCCATATTGCTCCTTGAGCTTCAACGAAGCTCCAGGCACACGATCACGCGTATTGAGAAGTATTGAGGCGACGCTGTTGATGTTCGTATTCTTTTGGCGACGATCTCCATAACTGCGCTCACAAATAAGTTAGTATACATTATTTATGTTTGCTCATCATCCAAAACCAAATCCGGGGAATCATATCACAACATTCTCCCCCTTTTTGGTGATGACAAACCAACATAAATAATAATCAATAATAATTATTCAATTGAAATTTACTTACTCCCCCTGCATTGATGACACGTTAGTTCCATATTCAATAATGTTCATATGCATCAAGCAACGAGGGAAATATAAAATATGAATCCTAGTGTTGCACATATAGGATCAAAATCCATTTTATATCTTCACTCCCCCTGAATCTAACACATCAAATTAGATTCATGGTAAATTCCTTTGAATTATTAATTAGCACATTGTCATTATTATATCTCTCCCCCTTTGGCATTAGCAAAAAGCGCGGGAGGAGACAAAACCAATGGCTAAAAAAATAACGCATGTGAGTCGAAGAATACGACCAAGGTCCAAAATAACACCAAAGCAAAATATCAAATACAAAATACCGAATAAAAGCAAAGCGTGTCAAGGAGACCAAAGTCGAAAATCAGAAACCGAAATCATCAAACCATAGGCGAGATACGAAATACCAAATCATCTAGCCATAGGCGAAACTCGAAAACCGAAATCATAAAATCATCGGCGAAAATCGGAAAACGAAATCATCAAGCCATAGGCTAAAAAATGAAATCTGAAATCATCAAAACTCAAATCGATTTCACTTATTGAGTTTTGGAACATACTCTCCAAAATCAATAGAATGCATGGAAAACAATTCTATGTTTCCATAGAAAGAATTCTATTAAATCCATAAAATCGTCGAACGACGAAATCAACATCAGAGACAAACATAATCCGATGTGCATACCAAATGTAGCATGCAAGAATGTTATGCCAAAAAATAGATAGAACATCATATAACAATGGCATACACTAATCTAGCATACCAAATGAAGCAAAATGATACCAATCGTAATATATTCTACCAATGGATACCAATATGAATCAAAAGTATGAACATACTTACAACATTAAGCTCCCCCTACTTTGGTGCATCATTCAAGCACCATCAACTCCAATCGAATGAAAATCCTTGCAAATCACGGAGTTGGTAGGGTTGGTATCTCATGGTGGATTTAACCTAGAGAATATCATTTTGGTATCCAAAAATCTTTTTGGATCCTATGGGTTAGGCAATAAATTTAGCTAACTAAATTCAAATTAAATGTAACCCAATCATTCCACAATTGCTTTGGTACCCATAAAAATGAACTTAAACAAATGGTACCAAGCAATGAGGGGTCAAAGGAAACTAACCCTTCGGAAACCAAGTCCAAGAGGAACTTGATTTCCCAACATAATCATCATTCAAGATAACATCATTAATAAACGATTTCACATACAAATTCTTATTATGCATGCTTGTGTTCTTCGGACCCCAAATGGTGTATGTCTTGGGAGTCCTAATCCTATTGGGAACATGCATATGTTGTTGGTTTCTATGTGATGCATGTCGTGGGTAAGCATATGGAATTTGATGCAATGGTGCATGATGATAATTATTCATATGAGAATGAGGATGAACATATGAATGTGGAGGAACACGTGCATGAGTGTGTCTCACATGGTGTGCACGTGCTTGTGGGTGCGGAGCATAAAAATCATCATTTGTGCTAACATGTGGGGTAGGTTGTGTGTTCCTACGTGGCATGGTATACATGTAAGCATGACCCTTCTTTGGAGGTCCACCCAAAGTGGGTTTCTTTCCAAAAGGGGGCGTGTTCCTAGCGGAAGCACCATTGGTAGAAGATCTACCCATGACGTGTTTACTTCCACTAGTAGAAGCATCGGAAGATGGCCTAACAAATGTGGCGGACGATTTGGATGACTCTCCCATCTTATACCCCAAACCAATGTGATGATTGGCCGGAGGTAAGTCATTTAGGATATCATCCAACTTGCCCTTACCTTTGTTGAATTCATGAATTCGGCCTAATGTGCTCTTATGCTTCTCGGTGAGAGAATGCAAAGAAGCATCCAAAGTGGACACTTGCAATGCGAGTGCACAAACACGTGACTTGAGATTTTTATTCTCAATACTCAAAGTTGAGATTTGAGACGTCAAATCCGCTATCACATGTTCATCCGAATCCTCGATATGGACATGCTCAAGTTGAGACTTGAGATTTTCAATCTCATTTCTCAACCCATCAATAACGGTGTCGTTGTTGACGATGAAAGGCTTAGGCGAGTTTTTAAGACTATCTAATTCATTTTTAGTCTTCATAAACTTATTAGCCATATTAGAAAATTTATTCCAAAGTTGTTCATTGGCTATTCTAAGTTCATCATTGGTTACCTCTTTGCCTTCATTCTCGCTTCCATCTTCGCTTCCATCCTCGCTTTCATCGGAGGAAGTCTCTTCATCACAATCCTCTTTTCCCATAAAGCACGTGTGTGCAATCTCCACTCCTTCATCGTCCGATTCTCCACTTGAGGAGTCGGAGTCGGTGAAAGTGCCGACAAGCCCTTTCTTGTGCTTTCTTGACTTGTCGTGCTTGGATCACTTCCATTTTCCCTTGTGTTTGTAGAGAGGACAATCCGGCTTGATATGTCCTGGCTTGTTGCATTTGTAACACACGTGAGTAGAAACATTAGTCGAAATAAATTTAGATTTACGATTCAACTTACCTTGTCGGAAGAATCGGATGAATTTCTTTGCCATATTGGCTAATGTTTCCATGTCCAATTCTTCGTCCTCTTCTTCTTCCGAATCTTCATCATCGGTAGATGGAGCGGCCTTGAATGCAATTGCCTTTTTCTTTGGCTCGTCTTGCTTCAAGTACGCCTTCATCTTTTCCTTCATCCGGATCTTACTCTCCTTGCGTACCTCATAAGACAACAAGGTACCCATTAGTTGTACGACGGTATATTTATTCATGTCATTACCTTCCTCGATGGCGAAGGTACGCTTCTCCCAACAAGAAGGAAGTCCATCGATTATCTTCGAGACTTTCTCCTTTTGGGTGTAGGTCTTCCCAAGAGCTTCCAAGTCGTTTGATATATCCACGAAGCGAGCGTAATAATCCTTCATGGTTTCGCCCTGCTCCATATGAAACAACTCAAATTCTTTATTAGCAACGACGAGTTTAGAATCTTTTACCGTACTCGATTCTTCGTGCAATATGAGGAGTTGGTTCCATATTTGATATGCACTCTTACATGTGCATATCTTGTTGAAGTCCTCGGGCTCCAACGCACAATTCAAGGCATTCATTGCCTTGGCATTGGCTACTTCCGCGGCGACCTCCGCGGGGGTCCACTTTGCGAAATCAACTTCGGAAGGCTCGATATACTCCGTCATGGTGGCTCTCCATAGTGAAGCGCTCCGGAGGAAAATTTGCATCCGGCATTTCCAGTACCCGTAGTTGGTACCGTTGAAGTGTGGAGGCCTGACGGAGGATAGTCCTTCCATAACAGAAGAAGCTCCATCGCGGTTCTTAAAGACGTTGTAGTCGTTGTTCGTCATAACTTTGAACTCGTAGCTTTAACCTTGGCTCTGATACCAATTGTAGTGCTTGGGAAGCTACTGCACATGTACTAGAGGGGGGGTGAATAGTACTTTTAAATAATAGGGAGAGTTATTCCTAATTATCGTGCAATTAACAAACAACAATGCGGAATAACAACGATCAACAAGAATAAATGCAAACGCAAACAAATGGTATAATGGGTTCGGATCCACCCAAGTCTCCCCGACTTGTTCCCGGTGATCATACGTCCCAACCACCCGGATCCCTTCCGGATACTTGAGTTAGAAACCCTAACTCAAGATTTCCACTAAACCCACTTGCGGAAACTCCACAAGTGCAATCGACCTACAATCGATTCCCGTGAATCCCACAACCCGGGATCACACAAACTCTCACAACCGAGAGTGTACAACAATTTAATGAAGTGAAATGAAATAAACTCTTACCGTACAAAATCCTATGCCTTGAGTAAACTTACCAAATTAGGGCAATGATGGATTTTGAGGAGAGAATGTCACCAAACCGAATCTCCACCAATAAGATCAGCGATCGAAGGCTAGAATAGAGGATGGTGACTTTGGATCAAGCTCTAGGCTTGGAAGGCTCACAATGGAGAGAATCTCTCTTGAGGAAATGGCTCAAAGAGTTGAGGGAGAGATTCTTGTGAGGAAGAGAAAGCTTTTAGAATGAAGTTGAATAGCTTCTCTTAGGTTTCTTCAAATCTCTAAAATGGCAGCCTTGGATCTTATGAAAGACCCCCTCCAACTATATATAGGATAGAGGAGAGAGAGAGAGAAAAACGTTTCAAGAAAAGCTCCAACGGATCTATTCTGAGCCAGACTAGTCGGTCAAAGAAGGATCACTGACCGACTAGTTCATCAACTAGTCGATCGGTGATACAACGTAGACCGACTAACGGTTGAACAGCCAAAAGGTCGAAGTACAGGCAAAGACAACTAGTCGGTCTAAGAAGACTTGCCGACCGACTAGTTTCACAACTAGTCGGTCGGTGAATGTTCTTTGACCGACTAACGTCGAAATAGAATAGGCTGACTTCAAGTTGACTTAGTTGGTTTAAGAACAAATGCTGACCGACTAGTTTCTCAACTAGTCGGTCGGTAAACGTTCTTTGACCGACTAACTCGAAACAGTAGCACAGGCTTGGAAATGACTATACACAACTAGTCGGTCTAAGAAGGACTCATGACCGACTAGATCGTCATCTAGTCGGTCGGTGACTCTTCTTTGACCGACTAACTGTAGTCATAGAAAGAGCTTGAATAAAGCAAGGCATCTAGTCGGTTCATGTAGAGTTGCTGACCGACTAGATCGTCATCTAGTCGGTTGGTGACTCTTCTTGAACCAACTAACATGCACTCGAAGCCGAGGGAAGAAGCGATAGGCTTCGGGAAAGTTTCTAATGGCTTCTATGAATATCCTAGCTCTAAGATATGAGCGAAATGAAGATTATAAAGTAAGTCCTACTCAAGGCTTAACATTCTAATCTATGAAGCTAGAAGACTATAAATTAAACCTTACGAGCCGTCTTCAAAGCTTCAATCTTCATTCCTCTTGACTTCCATATTGCTCCTTGAGCTTCAACGAAGCTCCAGGTACACGATCACGCGTATTGAGAAGTCTTGAGGCGACGCTGTTGATGTTCGTATTCTTTTGGCGACGATCTCCATAACTGCGCTCACAAATAAGTTAGTATACATTATTTATGTTTGCTCATCATCCAAAACCAAATCCGGGGAATCATATCACAACAAATGGATGTTCTTTTGGGGTATCAGATTCATATGGATATCAAATGCAACATGCACATATCACCATGCAAAGAAGACATTGAGCATACAGGGAAAGTCAGACAGAACCAAGGGGGAGAACATATCACATTCATATGGAAATCAATTGAAACATGAACACATCAGCCTGCACACAAGATATGGAGCATATAGAGCCTGTCAGACAGACCCAAGGGCCTCAAAAAAATCAGAATCATATGGGAATCATTTGAAACATTGACATATCACCATGCACAAGACAGTGAGCATATAGAGACTGTCAGGCAGACCCAAGGCCATTTAATCCTCTTTTGAAATCCCAAGAAAATGAGGCTATGTCAAAATACCGTTATAACATTTTGACACAATATATTTAGGGGCCCTCAGACATTTGATGTATTTCATTTTCACGAAATCTAGGTGGCTTGGCGTGTGCTCCTTCATTCTATGCACCAAAACGCATTAAAATTTGATTTTTTATAGCTTGAAAATAAACATATCACCAAAACCAAACAGGTACCATGTAGTTGATAATAACACACACCAAAACATATCACCAAAATTTGTTTATAGCTTGAAAATAAACATATCAACAAAACCAACACCCATTTTTATATTGAAGGAACCTTCACGCCAACCATTTTTTATTATCATAGGGCTCGACGCACACAAAACATATCCATATCATTTCGTACACCATGTATCAACATCCAACAATGCCGTACCCATAGCATTATTCCGTACATTGAATCGCAACAATCCACCGTGCCCTCAGAATAACCCACCAATATACTGTTTTTTGATGATTTCTTGTTATTTATCAAGCGTACCATATCAAGAACACACCGTATCATCCACATTTAGCATGTGTCGATTTAATTTCTTGGCTTTCATCATAGGGCAACTTCTCAAATGGGTCACCATCATAAAATTGGGTCAACTTGCTAGGATTGCATTGGGTTGATGAAACATGAATGCACAAAATCAACGGATTACATTTTGCATCTACTGTGAAAACTTGCATACACTATGAAACTGAAATTATTGGAGCCATCAATGCTGTCTGACAGACCCTATATGCTCATTGCTTTGTGCATGTTGATATGTGCAAGTTTAAATGGATATCCATATGAATCTGATTTTTTTCTACCATTGGTCCTGTTTGCCGTACCCGAAATGCTCATAACCCCCCCCCCCCCAATTTTTTTGCATGCATCATAGATATTAATCTCAGCTAATGGCAACCTAGTTCATTACAGAAATTAGCCAAATAATCAGAGAATTTCTTGTAGGTATACCTCCCAATGGATCAATCAAAGCCGAGCAGACAAAACCCCCAGACCGTGGCAGATCGCAGTGGCAAGGGTAGGCAGGAGCTAGATCAAAGTCGGCAGCCCTAGAATCCACGGGAAGAAGAAGCACAGCTCAGCACCAGCAGATCCATGGCGGCTAGGTCACCAAAGCGTAGATCAACCGCTTGCAACCCAACCAATCTCCATGGAGCTTGCCGAACCAGGAGCTAGGGTTTGAGAACGGAGAAACCGCGGCCAAACAGGAACGGAGAAAGCCCCGCTGCCCTCAGATCCCCTCGCTAGGGTTTGAGGTAGGAGCAAGCGAGGCGAAAACGGAGCGAGGGGAGGTGAGAGTAGGCGCCGGGACCCACGCGAGGACGAGCGCTGGTCAGAAATCCCTCTGTTTCGAAGGGATTCGAGAATCGCGATAATGAGATGCCAGCGGGGCTTGGGAATTGCTTTCTCACGCTTTAACAATCGAACGGCCAAGGGTTTTTTACCCCAACTTTCTCGCGCTACAGTGCGCAGAACAGTGTTAATATCGGAATTCCCTCTCATTTACCCCGAAAAGAACAAGCCCTAACCCTTCCCCAAAGAAATCGACGATGCTCCCTCCCCCCACTCAGCCCCTCGTGCCGCAAAGCCCCTCGCCTGAATGCCAAAAAGCCCCTCGCCTGAATGCCGCAAAGCCCCTGGCGCTCCCCCCAATCGAGCAGCTGCCTGTTCTGTTTCATTGATTTTAATTTGATATTTTTTAAAATTAATACCTGAGCTTTGGTTTGATTATAAAAGAAGAGAGGACCAATCCAATAGTAATCAGTGGTTGGAAGGATGAGCTCTATCTTTTTTTAAGCAAGCAATCGCCTCTCTCTCTTCGCCCTCACTATTTTGGTGTTTTTCTGACATTGTTTCATTGATTCCGGTATTGAAACCGTGTTGGAGTACAGAGATTGAGGTGGGTTTCTCGTTTGTTCCTTGTTTCTGTGATTAAAATGAATCTGTTGGATTGCATGCTGAATTTTTCATAATTTTTGTATTTGAGGTTTTGGGCGGATTCTGCAACCGGTTTTTGGTTAATTTTCACGCCCATCTAAGTTTTTGACATGGGTTTTGATTAACATCTATGAAGTTTAATGCGTTTCCATGTTGGCGTTAGATCTAAATTGGAGAATTTTAAGCCTTTTGTGATGGATCTCAGTGAAAATTAACCAAATGCTGAAATAGAGAGTGATATATTTGATGGGTCTTTGGCCTTTGTTTCTGTGTGTTAATTGCACTTGGCTCCTTTTTATCGTGTTCATAGTTTGGAGCTTGATTAGGACATGCAGAGAGTTGATTAAGAGATGTTGACTTGATCATTATGAAATAACAATGCAATCATGTTTGCGGAACTAACTCATAAATTTGATTGCTTTTTGTTGGGTTTTTCACTAATGCCACCTCTTGAATTTATCTCCAGGGGAAGAAGCTCCAGAATATCTCACAGAGAACACAAATAGATTTCCAGCAATTGGGTGTGATTCAGAAACCCAAGGGTATCAGACTTCCACCGTTATTGGCAATAAGACTGTGAGTTCAGACTTCTTTAATTTTGGCAATAAACTTCCACCATTATGGCCTTCCCTATGTTTTTCCCAGGATTCATTCCCAACGACTAATCACAGTATAATAAGGCAATAAATCCAGGTCTCCATGGTCAGTTTCGTTGCATATGATGTTCCTCACCCCCTCCAAAACTTCTGCACCTCATCCAGATGTGTCGACTCCATTGTGCTGGCCCACATAGGATGTGCAACAATCATCGTTTACATCTCGATCATCGGCGGTACAGCTGCATGAATTAACGTATACATGCTGGACATGAGGACCAGATTTAGATTTACCACCACCAAGGTATCAATCAGAAATGACATAGTCTTCTCCTTCACAATCGTATTCGTAAGCCGCCATCACCGTATTGCCACTCATCATTGTCACTATCCAAATTCAAAGAATCACACTTGTTCTGATCACCTCTCTTTTGAAGCATGAAGACATTGAAGTAGTAGGATATAGCCAGATATCCCATAATTTCTTGCCCGATGATACGGTGTTGGATACCACGACTTCATTGAACAGCTGTTCCTCCTCTTCGGGTGTGTTTGGTTAGTGGGAAAAGGAAAGAAAGGAAAGAAATTAAGAAGGAAAATGACTTTCCATTGTTTGGCTTAAAAAAGTGAAAAGAAAAAGAAAATGAAGGAAAAGAGAGGAAAATAAATAGTGAGATATCCCATAATTCCTTTCAACTTTCTTCAATATTTTCTTTGGTAACCAAACATGAGAAAGAATCTCATTTCATTTTCATTTCACTTTTCTTTCTTTTTCATTTTCATTTCACTTTTCTTTCATACATTTTCTTTCAATCCAAACACACCCTTCAGGTAGAACATGTACACTTGGAACAGGACGTGATAATCTCCCTGATAACAACTCGGGAAGCTTTGTATCTCCATTTAGGACTGTCCACTTGTTGATCTGATCCAATGTCAAAATGTATTTTTGCATAGAGCTTGTGAGGATTTCTCCAAACAGAGAGGGAAAGAGAGCCTCTCCAGAGATGGAGGGTTGTAAAGAGAGTTCTTGTATAGTGTTTGCAAACATCTGTGTATTTATTTACTGCTGGGAAATAAAATGTATTTATTTCTATCTTCATTTTTTTGTACGAGATCAGTGAATCACATCAAACCCTTTATCTTCATGTGTCTTATATTGATATACTAGTCATAACCCGTGCCCGCGGGCACGAATCATTTAAGAATTTCCCTCGTGAAATCTTTGTGGCCCAAAAAATTATTTTCACAGCCAAAATTAAAAGAACAAAGTAGTGTAAAAATATTTACCAGCACGGGCACCTTCGGAGCGGAACAACAAATTCAGCACATGCGCATTCGACACAGAACAACAAATTCGACACGGGGACCTTTGGCGTGGAACAACAAATTTGACGCGGGCGCCTTCGGCGTGGAACAACTACTTAGCGTAAAAAAATTTAGCGGCCACCCTTGGAACCCACCGTTTTACTCACGTGCACCCCCCTTATCAGTAGATTTCATCTAGTCATCACACGTGACCTTGGGCGTGATTCATTTAAGATATCCCCTCAAGATATTTGTTCTCCCCAAAAATTATTTCCCCCCTCCAAAATTTAAACGAACAAAAAGTTAGCTTCGGCCCCAAAAAATATTTCCCCTCCAAAATTTTAACGAACAAAAATTTAGCTTCAGCGTGGGTGCTTTAGGCTCCAAAAAATATTTCCCGTCCAAAATTTTAACGAACAAAAATTTAGCTTCGGCACGGACGCCTTAGGCACTCATAACCCGTGCCCTCGGGCACGGATCATTTAAGATATTCCCTCAAAATATTTGTTCTCCCCAAAAATTATTTTCCTCTCCAAAATTTAAGGAGCCTTTGGCGCAGGCGGCTTCAGCCCCAACTATATAGCCAAACATTAAAGTTCATGTTTGCATTGACTTGACTAACAAAGATTAATACACATCTACATTCACATGATAATTTCTTTTCCCCTAATCAAATGTTATTCGACTAACAGCGTGTAATAAGGATATCTGTCAACATGTCATCAAACAAACGGCATATTCAAACGTGTCTTTTAATCGCAACAACCAACATCTAATTCAATTCGATCACGATTTACTCGCCTACACGTCCTGTTGTTTCCCACCAGGAACTCACCAACTAAAAAATAGCTAAGCACTCATCATTAATAAAGTGATTAATTAATTAAAACAAAAACAAACTTATAAAAGTGACGAAGTTTGATGGCATGCGAAGTTGGATGTATATATTAAACATACATTTCTAAATCCATCTCACTTCAGAAACCAAAATCAAAAAATACTAATTCAGAAAAACATAAATACATGTCATTGTGTAACAAATAAAAGTAAAAGCAAATGATTACAATGTTTATTTCCATCTTTTTCATCAGTTTCATATAGAGCAAGCTCTGAATCATTAAAAAAACTCAGGAAATGCATTTTCAACTTCATTCCTTATGATTGCTATGGTGCAGCATCAGTTTCTAGCTCTGCCTCCTCTTTATCGCTCTACGTCCGCTGCTAGGTCCATCACTACCATCTCCAGTGGCACAATAGGATCACCCAAAAGCTTCTTCATGGAAGCAGCATTGATGAGGTGATTGTAGCTTTCCTTCTCCTAGAACAACTGTGCAAAGTGGTGCTCTTCCCTGTAAAATGGTGCTTCTCCTTGAACCATAGAAAAGATAGAAATTTAGAGTGCATCCATGTTCTTTTGCAACTTTAACAGTTGAAATAATTGGATAAAAAACGAAAAGTTGACAGAAAGATCAGTTCTAGTTGACACATCAAAACATAATCTATAGAGGTTGATTATAAGTTAGCATCTATACATTAATTTCATTTCTTGTAAAATATTGCTATCAGTGTATTAATTTTCATACCCTTTTTACAGCATTATCGAGCAAACAGTCTACTCTACCTGCTAGTGTATCCTCAACCTCCCCTCCTGACAACGAAATCAATTGAGCTGGTTTGTATTCTTACCGCATTTTATGGCACATCACTTTGGTTTGTATTCTTATAATTAACAGTCCCGCCACTGAACTGAAGACCGGAATGACTTTCCAGCCAGAAGGAATCAAGCTCCTGGCAATACTGACAGAGAGGCTCATTCCATCATTGCGAATCTTATTATAATTAGTACCAACTAAACACATGATCCTACTGCATGCATGGCCATGTGAAAAGCACAACAATGTGACTTTATACACTATACATATCATCATAGTTGAATATGTATACCTTTAAAACTGACATCCTTGACAATGTTTAATTGCGCCCATCACCCTTTCTGCGAACAAACTTAACAATGTTTCCACATCTCAAAGCCTCATTATTCACCTGAAAATTTTACTTAATAAATATCAAAGAGGAAGAAAACACTAAATTAAGTTAAGAATATAACTAATATGATCAAATCAACAGAAAATGGTCTACTGCTTGTGTCATGTCAAGACTGCCTTAGGAAAATTCCTCACAGATACTCCCTGAATCAGTTTTTTCCTGCAATGAACACATGAGATGTATCTACATTTCCATAGGGAGAAATAATATTGAAAGAATCAATAAGACCATTGAGTAACCAATGAGACCCAAATCATGTCATGACAGATTTAAAGGGGGAAAAGATCACATACTGCGATAGGTATGCAATGCAAAATGCATAGGATATCATTTGTCAAAAAGAAGCATCTTGAATTGCTCCTCTTTCTTTTCTTCCCCCTAATGTCATGAAGTATCTTGGCATAAATGAGCATGACCCTAGTTACTAAATGGGGAAATCTTGAAGGGCATTTGCTTTGCGGGTGATATCTACTTTGGCAAAAGTGACACACAATTCACCAAGTAGTAGTGAACAATTGGAGCCAATGTATCTAAAACCTATGTGTGTAAATAGACCTAAGTGTAATTAAAAATTCTGCAAAATTTTCAGAAAATTTTAGACCAGCAAAGCATACTTGAGTTGCACTGTTATTTTGCTCCAGACACACCGTTAGTTTGCTTAACCTTTCGATCTTCAATTTTTGTTCCTTCAGGTGCTCCTTTAAAGCTTCACGGGATTTTCTTTCTTCCTTACGTTCCATTGCAAGCTTTTCACGCTCCACCTCAGACTGAACATAAAGAATAATATGGAAGGCATGTTATCTAAAAAAGATAAATGACACATTTTTAGATTTACTCCCTATGCAATAGCAACAAATGATTGTAGAGATCCCAAGAGGCACTAACCTTGTGCAGGTCATTTCTCTGTTTTAATATAACGTGTTCAAGAACCTCAGAATGTTGTCCCTGAGCATTGGAAACATGTTAATAATGAACATGTAACTTTAAAATTGAGTAATTAACTAATGGCCATTACCTAAAGCTTTCTGCAGAGTTCTTCAATCTCCAGCTTCTGCCTCTTCAGCAATGCATCATCCGTCAAAACCTATAGCACAATCATCAATATACAAAGTATCCATATATGTGGCTTGAAAACTTCCAAATTGAAATTGTGTGCCAGCCATGTGTCAGATGCACGTGTAAGAGGCGTATCTTATGTAATTTTAAGACATTAAGTCTAAGCATGGCATGTACAGGCCAGCATAGCCATGTCCGCGCAACATAGGAAACCATAATGCAGCGAAGCAAAGGTTGTGCATGTTAAAACCAATCATGCAAAACAATAAGTAGTCAAAAGGTAATGACATTATCTTCTATACCAATGTAATAACTGGCATTTCGTAAAGAAAATATGAGAGTCTGATAAGTACCAAAGACCTGTAGGAAAAACAATATGAGATTCTTTGGCTTATATTAGAATTCTTTCAGATTAAATTCAATAGGAAAAACAATAAGAGATCAAATTGAGAAGAAAACATGTAGGCAAAGACCAAGTGGCAAAGACCAAATGTTTGAGCTGGAAATAAATTTGTTTCGTGTAGGATAATATGGATATATTCATACCCAGTTGCTTGCATGGGATAATATGGATAAATTTGTTTTGTTTCGTATGTTGAATGGGATGTTGCTTGCATATAAGATGGATATATTCATACCCAGTTGAATCCATAAGGCCTAGAAGAGGAATCTATTAGGAACTTGCCTTAGCAAAAATGGCATTTGAGCTACGTTTAACTTAAATAATTATTCAATTATAACTGCTTGTATGCCTGAAATTACATGATCTGATACAAAAGGCTCGTTTAGGGTTAATTATCATCTAAGTCTAATTCACATCAAATGGGTTAATGGGGTCCTCTATGGAGCATGGAGTAAGAATACATGATTAACTCGACAAATTTTCATGGTATGATGTCAGGCAAACTAAGGAACCATATCTTATGCAGAACACCGGCTATGAAAACCATAGCAAAAGGAGGGCTTGACATGATCCTAAATACGACATGGCATCCATTTTAAAATTAATACAGTCAGCTATCAATAAATATCTCACAAAGTCAGGATGGTAAAAGGATGTTAAATTAATGCAAGTTATAAGCTGGATGTTAAATGTGTTAAATACACTTCAATGCCATAATGCAAGTGATACACTTCAAAACATCCTGATACACTTCCTTTTAACGTTCTTTTTAAATATGGACATTAAATAAGTGTATAACATTCCTTTTGAGAGTGAATAACATCCTAAAGGAAACCTGCCTTTTTGAACATCATGTATTTAACACATCCATTGAAGTAATAATAAACATGCCTTTTTAAAAATAATACAGTCAACTATCAATAAATATCTCAAAAAGTCATGATGGTAAAAGGATGTTAAATTAATGCAAGTTATAAGCTGGATGTTAAATGTGTTTACTACACTTCAATGACATAATGCAAGTGATACACTTCAAAACATCCTGCTACACTTCCTTTTAACATTCCTTTTTGAAATATGGACATTAAATAAGTGTATAACATTCCTTTTAAGACTGAATAACATCCTTTTTTAAAATCCTGAATGAATGTAGATCAGTTCAACATTCATTAGTATAAACTCATTTAGAAGTAATCAAGAATCTTACTCTTGAATTAAAAAAGCAACATAACTATTATCAAAACTCTGAATTTTGCTATTAAGTCTATCTAATTTGATCCTACCAATTGGCAAGTAGATTGTGATACATAACTTAAATACTTTCCAGCACATTTGCCTAATGAAGAAACAAAGTGACAATAATTTGGGTGTAGATTGTTTTTTGCCTCATGTTTAGACAAATTTGACAGGCTTTTGAATCCTTTGAGGTTTTCCCTATGTATCGAATATTTGTAGTTCCTTGTCCCCACTTTAACTGCATTAGAAGAATGCACAACAAGCTTTGTTCTTCAAGTTTCTACCTAGTAGTTAACAGGTTCATGTGGAGGACAAAATCTCATATGCAAGTCTAATCATTCACTAAAATTGACTTTGTTCTTTTGCATTTTATTAGTTGTGACAGTTTTGAAGATTACCTTTGATTAAAATACATATATCGAGAGCTTTATTTACTTTAAATTTTTTAAAAACCCAGTCTTTAGACGTATCACGTGTGACTGGACATATTGCTGCAGGTTAGCCAAAATGCATCATATGAAGAAAGCTACAAAGAGCATCTTTAGTTCAAGTTTGCAAGTCCACAGGGATTGCAATCATATTTGTCTAAACTATGAATCATCATCCTTTAATAATTTTCAGGGCAGGAAGATACTGTGAAGCAAGAGGAACAAAAACCCAAACTAATAATTTCAGAGAAGAAAGATCAAACTACTGGACATTTAGCTTTTTTTTCACCCAGTTCCTAGCTTGGGCAATATATTTCATGGATTTTACTGAAGGTCAAACCTGGAAAGAAGAAGACATGTTAAATTGAAACAATCAGCAATGCAATTTTGAAAGAAGAAGAAAACTGCTCTTTTAATGCAAATACAATGAAATTCTGGTTAGCGAATGTTTAAACCTTCAAAAGGGTTTTAGAAAGTCAGGGTAATCTTCAACTTGCTAACTGAAGATGTGTAGAATGTCTTTTTTGAGGGAATACCATAACAGGGGCAGTTTCTGAAATTTACCATAAAAATAGCTTGTTCTGTCTTTCATCAACTTACATATACACTTCCAAGGTTGATTCCTTATAACATAATATTATGACAAAATCAGACAACAGGAAACACACAACACAAAAAGACGTCTTTCAGATACCCAAAACTTTGGGGTCTTGCAATTTTTATGAATCATCCCCACAATTTGTTATTTTTAAAGAGAACGGATCAGCTTTTCCCAGCTTGTAAATTAGCTAAACTCCGTTATCGAATTAAGGTCACAGAACCTGGCATAACAAAATAAGATTATTTGACAAATACATATCAAAAACCATAGTATTGAAAGACCATGCAGTTGCTACTTTAAATCAACATATGTACTTTAAATTATTCAAAGACCATGCAGTATTCAAAAACCATAGTATTCAAACATAAAATTTGAAATCATCAGGATAGCTCAGTTTTTTATCAACATATTTGCAAAATTTGAAATCATGATACATTAACTTGAATGATTATCATTCACCTTTCAAACTGTGAATTATTATTGTTGAATTTGAAATCATCACCTTTGAATAACATTTGATATAACTCTGTGAATTCAAAAAATTTCACTCATCAAAATTGAATGATATAACTCTGATTTTTGATACTTCATTCACAGATTTTTGATTTCAAATTTGAATACTCATTTTCAAATTTGAATACTCATTTTCAAATCTGATTTTTGAATGATATAACTCTAATTGAATGATATAACTCATTAATGAAAATGAAGTATTCAAATGAGTATTCAAATTTCAAATCTGTGAATGAAGTATCAAAAATCAGAATTATACTCATTAATTTGAATGAAGTATCAAGTAACAATGAGTATTCAAATCTGATTTTTGATTTCAAATTCATTCACATGAAATTGATACGTCATTCAAAAATTTTCACTTCATTCAAACATTTGATATAACTCTGATGAGTGAAATCTGTGAATGAAGTATCAATTTCAAATTTGATGAGTGAAATCTGTTATATCTTGAGTTGAAGTATCAAAAATCTTCATATCCTGTGAATTGCAAATCATTCACAGATTTTGAATTGCATATTTCTAATATATCAGATTTCATAGTATATTGAAAGTATATTCACAAATATTTGATTGAAAATTCACAAATATTGAAAATATCAAGTTCACAAATATTACAAACCTGTGATATATTGAAATTGAGTATATTGAAAGTATATTCACAAACCTGTGAAAATCAAATATTGTAATATTTGTGAATTTACTCACAAACCTGTGAATGAAGTATATTCACAAACCTGTGATATATTACAAACCTGTGAATATACTCACTTCTTTTGTATTCCATTCGCAATCACTTCTTTTGCATATTTCTAATATATATTTAAAATTTGAAATCATCATGAATATACTCACAAATATTGAAAATATCAACTTCATATCCTGTCCAAACTTAACTATCCTGTCCAAATTTGGATATCTTGTCCTCATTATTGATGTAATATTGTGACTAAAATGAATTTAGATATAATTTTTTTTGCTAACAGTAAATACCATCTTATCAACACACACCAGTAAGCATACACACCAAATGCTCCAAATGACTTAACACCAAATTCTGTTATTGTAAGCATATTATCACCAGTAAATTCACTACTCATATTAAACTTCTAAATTAAACAAATTGACCTGTAAGTTCTACAAATACACTAAATTAAACAAATTAAAGAAATACACTGTAAGTTGTTGCCATTGGAAATTTTAATGGTAAGTTCAATTTCAAAAAATTAAACAAATCAACTCAAAGCATATAATTTCAAATATACTATGGGTCAAAATTCTTGTAAGCAACCAGAAATGCCACTTCAACCAAAAAGAGCATTCATATGGGTCAAAACTTCTTGTAAGCAAAAACTATGGTTTACATCTCTAATTGACTACTTCCAACTTCAACCAAAATTCCACACATTCCACAATATTACCTAAGTATGAACTCAACAGTAGCCTGCTAGAAAAATGCCACTTAAGTCCTTACTATCAACCAGAAATCCAAAGAATGCTCTATGACTCTCAAGTGATATCTTGTTAGCTTCCAAAATGGTGGTAGATTATTTATTTCACACCAAAAAGGAAAAAAATCAAGAACTTAGCTCAGGCAAATATACCCATGAGAAACCCAAACATGAATGTGAATCACAACAAAATAGCAATAAATATTCCCCTCAAAAATATAGTACTCAAAAAGATAGTAAGCAGCAATCAATACTTGAAACCAAGCAATACCCATTTCTACGAAACAAACTTGAACCAAATCAAGAAATTTCCATCATGGGCATTATACAACATAAGACTATGATCAAATGTTCTCAACATGCAAGCAAATGTCTGGCCATCAACCAACTCACAACAACACAAACAAAGTAACTCCAACAACCCTTAACCTGAAATCAGCCATCTTTAGCACAAATAGAACAAAAGAACATGAAAAATCAGGATTTTTTCTTTAGATAATGCAAGTATCAGTGAAGAACCTGATTGAATGCAAGTAGATAGGTGAAGAACCTAATTGAATGCAAGAAGAGAGGTGAAGAACATGAGAAAATAAACTGATAATAACAGAAAATAAACTGAAAACAAACTGAGAATTATAACCTGGTTGTTGCAAACGTAACAGAAGAGTGTGTGGCTTGGATTGTTGCAGACGAATTTCTCCAACTCTGAAGATGAGGGGTGAAGAGGATGGGTGAAGTTGGACTTGCCATTGGGCCTCCCTGACTGCTTCACGGTGAGCAAAAGCACGACAGTCGCCATGGCGTGCGTTCGATCACAGTGAAACAGATCAGGGAGGCCTAATGAAAACTCAAATGAGATCGAGGAAACCCTAACCCAAAGTTACCAATCTGCTTCCGAGATGCTAGAGTTAGAACTCATGCTACTGTTACCGATCGAAAAACATTAAACCTGAAGGAAATAAAAGCAACCAGATTAAATTGGAAGTTTATAAACATCAAATTGGAAGTTTATAAATTGCAGTGCAACTGAGTATATGCAATCACAAATATTAACTTAATAGGACATCCTGTATTCCAACTTAGTATATGCAGTTCCAACCTGAGTATATGCAGATAATTTATACTCATTACTGAAATCATGTATTAACTCAATATGTATATGTCTAGTTTGTTGGATGATGTTATTGCAGATGTAAACAATGTTGGGATTTGGACATGTGCTTTGTTGGATTCTTTTAAAAAGGACAGTAAGAATAATAACATGTAGTTTTACCAAGAACAAAAAAACTAAATTCCCAAGAACTCCCATTCTCCAAGAACTCCACTATGAATATCAACTATACTAATAAATAAAAAACTGATTTCTCCATGAACTCTTGGAATAAAGAAAAACTCAAATTGGACTCATTTCCATATCAACAGAAATTGCATATTGTATCAAAATGAATTTACACCCAGAAGAACACAAATTGAACTCATTTATACAGAGAATTTATCAAAATGGCATTCAAAAGATTTCAGAGAGGCAGAGTCAACACAAATTAGCATTCAACACAAATAGAAGTTGGCATTCAAATAAAATGCACAGGAACTGAAATCAAATGAAATTCTTGACATGATGCATATCCTGTTAAATTTCTCTGATATGCAATCCAGTTCCAAATGCATATCCAATTCGAAATGTAAATCCTGTCCAAAAATAGCAGAGCAAATTTTTTTTGCAATATACTCAGGTTGGAACTCATTTTATCAGAAATTGTGAGTTGAAACTCTAATTGCAATGGTAATATACTCAGGTTGGAACTCATTTTTCACTAAACTCAAGTCAAAAAATTTTGCCATTGCAAATCCTGTTAAAAACATTCAGGTCAGAGCAAATTCTGTCAATTCCACTGAAATTGACCTATTGCAAAATACTTAAAATTGAGAACATATACTCACAATCCTGTCAATTATCAGAGCATAGTGTGAGTATATGTTCTGAACAAATATTTAAACTTATAATACAAAATTCAGTTAACTGTTAATTTTGCATTACAATATGGGTCAATTTGCATTATAAAGTTTGGGTCAGAACAATATTACACTATACTCACTGAAATTGGGTCAATTTGCACTAATGTTCTGAAATTGCACAATATTGCACTATATACCCACAAATATTGCAAAATTGTGAGTATTGAGGTAATATGTAGGTCATGTCCAAATATTTGATGTTTATAATGCATATCATGTCCAAATATTCCGTCCAAATACTCAAATTAAAGCTCAAAACTCAAAAATCAATACTCAATATTCAAACTCTAATTTTGCAGTTTCCTGTCAATAATCAAATTATATTGTTTTTCTAATTGATCATGTCAATACTGAAATTAAAATATTCAGGACCTACATATCCTGTCCTCAATACTTAATACTCAAATTAAACTGTTTATAATGCATATCCTGGCCAAATTTTAGTATTGAGGACCTGCACATCCTGTCCAAATACTCAAATTAAAATATTTGAGATACTTTCCAAAAAGTTTATATTGCATATCATGTCCAAAACCAATACTCAAATTATATTGTTGTCATTACTCAAAGTCTCAAACAATACTCAAATTATCCTTTTCAAATTAGCAGGTCCTCAATTTATAGTGCAGTATTTTGAGCAATAAACAATAAACTGCACTGAAAAACTGCACTATCCTTTCCAATTTTGAGCTCAATACTCCTTTTGATGTAATATTGCTAAAAATTGAAAGCAAAATTGAAAAACTGCTAATATTTTGGTGTACTATTGATCAATATGCAGGTCCTCACTCAAACAATACCCAAATTAGCAGGTCCAAATTAGCATGTCCAAATTAGACAATGTTATATTGCTCAAAACTGAAAAACTGTTAATTTTGATGTCAAAAGCAAAATTGAGCTCAAAATATTAGCAGGTCCTCAAAATCAATATTAGCACTGAAATATTACCAGGGCCTCAAAAATTTGAGTACTACTGCACTATAAACTTGAGTAATTTGGACAGGTCCTCAAAATATTAGCAGGTCCTCAAAATACTGCACTCATATTAGCAGGTCCTCAAATTATCCTTTTCAGTATTTGGGTATTGTTTTAGTTTTTCAGTTTAGCATGTCCTCAAATTTGTTGTTCCTCATTTACTTAAATTTACTTCAGTTACGTAAATTTAAGTTGCCAGTAAATTTACTTCATTTACTTCATATTAGCAGGTCCTCATATTGGGTATTGTTTGAGTATTTGGGTATTTGGGGTAAATGAAGTAAATTTGAGTAAATGAAGTTTACTTACTTACCCAAATACCCAAATACTTCATTTACTGAAAACTTAAATGACAGGATAATTAACTAACAGGATATACGTAACTAAATTTGGATATGTAATTGGGATATGCAAAATTTGGACAGGATACTTAACTAAAGTAACATGATTATAAGTAACAGGATACTTAACTTCCAGTACAATGGGATTATGAATGCTTGGTAATACAATGGGTTTGGGTAATACCAATGATTTAGTTTCCAGTACAAACATGGATGCTTTAATTTTTCCAGTACAAAAATCACACAAATAGTCAGGAACACTTCACAGATAAAAAAGCAATGCTTTAATGCTTTAATTTCAGTATTCAAATTCTCTTACCCTTAATATAATGATTTAGTGACAGTATGTTATCAAAACACGAATGCTTTAGTTTTAGTTCATATTCAAATTGATTTAGTTACAGAATTTGAATATGATATCAAACATGAATGCTTGGTAAATACATTGGGTTTGGGTAATACCAATGCTTGGTAAATACATTGGTATATGAAATAAATTTTTTCAGGAGTGCACATCTCCTTGCTTGCATGCTTGAATATGATTAAAGCATTTCCCCTCCAAATGATTCAAGCCTCATGCAAAAATTTTGATATGATTCTAGCATAAATGATTCATCAAGCACAAATGATTCAAGAATGCAAGCAAATGATTCAAGCATGCAACCAAAAACTTTTGAACGTGTAATTTATTTTATCAAAACCATTATCTTTCATGTGAACCTTGTTCCCAAACTTTAACATGTAATTTCTGGAAAATATCCTAAACTTTACCCTAAACTGAAATTGAAATTTCTGAAAAATATCCTAAACTTTCCAGAAATGAAATTGAAATTTCTGGAAAAAAATCCTCAAATGAAATTTCCTGAAATGAAAATGACATTTAGAGCATATGCCGGATGAACTGTATCAAAATGTAACAAAATGTGTCAAAATTTAATTTTACTTAATGCATTTGTATTTTCAGTGACAAAATTTCAGTGTTCATCATGTCATCCTCTAAAAATGACAACTCATGGCAGCAAAATCATAGATATTTTAAAATAAATGGAAGAATTTTAAGAAATGAAATTTTAAGAATTGAAATGGAAGATATTTTAAAATGAAAAGGAAGTTCCAATGCAGAGAAAAGGAGTAAAGTCACACAACTTTGAATTGCATTTGAATTCAACCCAGCAAGAATCTAATTAACATTATAAAATTTTTTTAAAAAAAGCAAAATCATCATTAAATTTCCTTCAACCAAATTACCAACATGGTTAATTTCCTTCAACCATTAGTATGATATGTCCAAGTGAACATGCATTTTGCCAAGGTAAGTTTTTGTTTTGACCTCAAAGTAATTTATCCCTGGGAAATAGTTGAGTTTCAATGCCTCAGCCATCAAACATGCTTCTCTCGCCACACTTTGTTTCACTATCCATGATTCCTATGGAAATAAACAGATCGAATTATAAAATAAAATAATATAATATAATGCAACATGGAATGGCAAAAATTGGTGTGAAAAAAATAGATAAGATGCCAACCGGCATGTGGAAACATATTACCAACCTTACATATAAACGGGATGAGCTTAAATCTGAATCGTCTCCGTTAATGAAGCTTTCTAGTAGGGGACATTCTCCAATGGTGAGTACATACTTGAACCAGAACCATGGACCTGGTTAAGAACTTGCAATTAGTATTCAGAATTTGAAGGCGCACTAAGAATTAGAGAATTAGCATGGCATTCACAGTTAAGAAGGTAGGCACCAAAGCACTTGTATGTTCATAATAAAGAAGAATTTGCTGGGGTCATGGAGTGTAGAATTCTGCCAGGTTCAAGGTAGATATATAATACCAGGTCATTTGAAATTTGGAATTTGGAATTTGGAATTTGGAATTTGGAATGATGACAGGTCATTTGGAAGCAATGATGCCAGGTTATTTTGGAATTTGGAATTTGGAATTTGGAATTCACATGCTTGAACCTGGAATTTGGAATTTGGAATGATGCCAGGTTCAAGGTAGATATGGCATCAAATTACAATATGGCAGCACTCTATATGGCATCAAAGAATTTGGAATTTGGAAAGGAATTCTTTTGTACTTTTGTAATTTGGAATTTGGAATCAATATGGCATCACTCCAGGTTCACGCAGATGTAAATTTGGAAAGAAGCAAAGCTAAATCACATGAATTGTTAATCAAGTCTCAATCTTTTCAATTGCAAACAAAATCATTTCTTGACCTAAATCACATGAAAGCTCAAAAGGGATCTTGCTACAATCCCCAAGTTCGTATCTTTTCAAAAGATCAAAGTTACATACTCGATGAGAAGCAAAAATAGCATACAACAACAAACTGCAGCAAAAATGGTTTCAATTGACAAAGTTTAAAGATCAGAGCACCATTGCGTACCAGATCTCGCAAATAGCAAAAATGGGAAGCAAATTACCAGATCTCGCCGGAGTGCTAGGGTTTCGTACTCGATGACTTCTCGCTGGAGTGCTTCAGGCATGTTAGGGTTTCGACCATCTGATGACTTCCCTCCATTTGCGTGCTTGATGACTTCCCATTTGCGTGCTTCAGGCATGTTAGGGTTTCGACCATCTGATGAGGGCGTGCTTTTGGGCGAGAGACCACCATTTGCGTTCTTTTTTCTTTTTGCTTTTAGGCGAGAGACGTCAAGGACGCTGTGCTTCCCCCCCAAATAAATTTTGGCTTTCCCCCAAAATAATTTAGTTAGGTATTTCAACTGTTTTGCTTTTGAGTTTTGTTTTCAAATTCAAACTTTCAATTTTCAAACATCCCCCCCAAAAATTTGCCCCCCAAATTTGCAAACCCCAATGCATACTACAACAAACTTTATTACCCAATTACCCATATCCAAATTTCTCTTATCCAATTTCTCTTATCTTATCCCATTTCTCTTATCTTATCCCATTTCTCTTAACAACCCCCTCATTTATAACCAATTTCTCAACTCTTATCCAAAAACTCTTATCCAATAACCCATGATAACATCCCTGTTTTATAATATAGATGTACAAGCAAACCTAATTCATCCCAGAACTTCCAGTTCCAAGTGCATTGTCTGAATTACAAAAGAAAGAAAAAACGTAAATACTTGCAGTATTTTGGTAGCTACGCAGAAATGGCAGTGGTCTTTGAGTAATGGATAGAAAGAGCAAAGCTAATCATGCATCCGTTATTATTGATCTTACCTCCTCCTAGGGTATTTTTGACACAAACCTCCAAATTTCAATTATACAAAAAATATATTTCAAACAACAAGTACAATCTCCAGAGTCTTCTACAACAACACAAAATCAACACTCCTCCTTTATCATACTACTGTCTTAATGATAAAACACAATTAGTAACTTTAATGATAAACCACAATTGCATGTATCAATTGACATTGAATGTGTCAATTTCATGAAGAAGTACATGTACACAATGCAATCTAACATAGAAATCAAACAGTCCTTTGCCATAAGTTTTTTAGCACATAAATTGGTTTGTATAGTAAAATATTTGCTCCAAAACATTCATCCAAAAATTGTCTCATTGATGCACATTCCTCCAGTAAGTTACGCTTCCCAGAAACATCTTCTTTAGCTTCTTGCCCTCAGTTAAGAGGGATGCAACAATAGGCTTTGACGCAATGAACGTAAGGGTTCATATATAAGCTGTAAGCTTCAGTTCCTACTACAAGCTCAGTCTGAAATCCCAAGTTCTTTCGCAAAATGCAAGCTTCAGCTCCTCATGCAAACTCAGCTCCTCATGCAAACTCAGTCTGAAAAGCTCCTCATGGGAGTCAAGTAATATATCATTTAGGGGTATGGGTTTAAGCTCACATATGTTGTCATCAAAAATCAAACATATCTAATTGATTGGATGTCCCCATAAAAAGATTCAATATGGTAGAAACAAGTTAGACTTAAAATTATTAGTGAAACAAGTTAGATCTACTTACAGAAGGAGAAGAACTACTACCACAACATAACACAAATCGATATTTGGTGTCGACATCAAAACCAAGCTCCTAAGCCAAAATGGGGAACAATTTCTCTTTATGTTTGTCACGACCCGCTTCCCTAAAATGGAGGCGAGACGTGAAAAGGTCCGCACGGGAGTGGAGCAGTGAAGCCCCAAACCCGATAAGCGTCAATTTAGTATAAGCAGGTCCCTGTAATTGCAATCGAAACAACAACAATAATAATAATATGAGACAGATAAGAAACACCAATCCCAAAGTTTGTCCACAAAATATTCAACATCACAGAAAAGCCACCAGGCTAAAGGAAAGAGTCTAAGGGCCCAGAACAAGGCCAAACAAAAGCAACGACATAAATAAGTATAGGTGCCACGCACCGATAACAAAACAACTGTCTAACAAAAATAAAACACAACGGAGACACTAGGACTGGTCCCCAGTGTCCACGTACTCCCCGTCCAACACGGGCTCAAGCTCGGCGTCCGCAAACACCTCACCCTCAGCTGGCAACCCAGGCTCAAGGTCTAACATGCGTCACCCAAAAGAGAGATGGGCACATGTCAGCAAGTCTAAAAAGACTTGGGCAAGGAAACTGAAAGTGACTAACAACCTAGCATTTAATTGTTAAACAATGGCATGACAGTTGAATATGATGCAACAGTTTGAAAGAGTGACAAGCATGCACGGAGTAGCAAAAGCTACCAATTCACTAATCACAAATCACTAATCACAAATCACTTATCACTTATCACTTATCACTTATCACTTATCACTTAACACTTAGTGCATAGAGAGTCCACTTACTGGCCAGCTCGTTTATCTCTATCACTATCAACACTGAAACACTAGAGATTTCACCTGCTGGCCGGAGTGGCTGATCAAGCCACTCGGGCTCAGTCCGCTTATCTCTTACCCCACCCACATGTGACGAGCGTTGGGGTTTCCAACTCATTATGCTCGCTTCTGGTCACGAGCCAGGAAAATAAGTGTGTGTTGACATTCGAGCGTTGGGGTTTCCAACTACAGGGCTCGCTTCTGGAACACGAGCCAGGAAACATGGGATTGTAGCGTGTGCTACGCAATCACGATAAATAATCACTATGCAATGCCATGAACAGATAATTGCGTACCGTTAATGGAATTTAAACGTGACAGGCAAAATGCAATGATATGAACATATTCGCGTACCGATAATTTAAAGTAAACGTGACATAAGAGCATGATGAGGGTGACGGACCAAGCTTCGTTGTCAAGCTAGGTCGATGGCGTCTAAACGGCTATCCTTTCACCGTTTAGTCTCTTTTACGCTAAAACAAGGGAAATGGCCTAAGACATGGCCCAAACCAAGAAATGCAAGTTTCACTTGCCTTTCACCGGGGATGACGGTTACGAAAGTTCGTTTCCGCGGATGCTAGCCTACGGGGAATCGCTGTTATGGGGAACAATCATCAAACACAAGTATTTTATTAGGGTTTCATAAAAAAATTACATTAGGATAAGAAAACAACGGTAGATCGATTTCTTACCGAGAGGAGGCGGAAGAAACACTCCGGGGAACCCTAGGACCAGATCTGGAAAGGATTGGGGAAGTTTGGAGAAACTAGGTTTTTGGGGGATTTTGGGGATTTGATGGATTTTGGTGAGATTTTGGGGAAGATGAGAATTAGATAGGGTGAATGGATGGATTGGATGATGGATTTAGGGCTTGGAATGAAGGATTGAAGCTTGGAGGAAGATGGGGGCTTAGAGGGGAAGAAACTAGGGCTTAGGGTCGTGTTGGAGAAGAAGAAAACGATTGGGTTGGGTATAAATAGGTTGAGCTGGCGGCTGCCCAGAAATTAGGGTTTCAACACAGACTAGTCGGTCAAAGAACAACCACTGACCGACTAGTTTGGCAACTAGTCGGTCGGTCGACCAACGCAGACCGACTAAGTGTAAACAGTAACTCCTGAACGAAAATAGGATTTAGAGTTAGTCGGTCCATGAACAAGTACTGACCGACTAGTTTAGCAACTAGTCGGTCGATGAACGTTCTTAGACCGACTAAGAGTAAACAGTAACTCAACTAAAATTAAGATGATGTGTTAGTCGGTTCAAGAAGCATTGCCGACCAACTAGTTTGCAACCTAGTCGGTCAACAACTCTTCTTAGACCGACTAACGATAAACAGTAACTCCTGAGAAAATTTAGAAAGCTCACTAGTCGGTCCAAGAAGGATTGCCGACCGACTGGATCGTCATCTAGTCGGTCGGTGCCCCTTCTTACACCGGCTAATGAGCACCAAAAGTTCCGATACGGAGCGCGAGGCCCCGTGATCGAATCCTAAGACTCCTAGGCTTGATCTAATAGTTAGATATGACCGTTATGAAGCCCGTCACAAACGACGTACTTCGAAATCGACGATCCTAAGGAAGAAACGAGAAAATACGACGAATCGATCGAAAAGAAAGTTACGGAGACGAAAACCACACAAGAGGAGAAAATCCACCAAAACATATATTATATTATAATAAATTCAGATACGAGGAAACCAGTCGTTACATCCTCCCCAACTTAAGAAAAATTCCGTCCTCAGAATTTCCGATTACTCACGAGTCCGGAAACAAAAGTGGGTAGCGCTCTCGCATCTCATCTTCTCTCTCCCAAGTAGACTCTCCCAGCGAACCGTGCCGCCACATCACTCTAACAAGATCGACGACCTTGTTTCGAAGTGACTTCTGACGCCTGTCCAGAATCTGCACTGGATGCTGGTCATACGTCAAATCTGAGCGAACGGCGATCTCCGAGAAATCCACGGCATGAGATGAATCGCTAATGTATCGACGAAGCTGCGACACATGGAAAACATTGTGAACTCCTTCCAAAGATGGCGGCAAGGCCAAGCGATAAGCTACCTCGCCAACCCTCTCCAAAATGTCAAATGGTCCACTGTATCGCGGGCTCAACTTCCCACGCTTCCCAAAACGAATCACACCACGATTCGGGGAAATCTTCAAGAACACATGGTCGCCCGGCTGAAACTCCAAAGGACGACGTTTAGCATCAGCCCAATGCTTAAAACGGTCCTGAGCAATCCTCAACCTCTCCCGAATATTCCTGACGATATCCACGGCCTCCACAATCATCTCAGGTCCCAACAACTCCCGATCACCAACGTCATCCCAACTCAATGGCGATCGACATTTCCTCCCATAAAGAGCGGCGAAAGGCGCCATGCCAATACTCGCCTGGAAGCTGTTGTTGTAGGAAAACTCCACCAAATGCAGATGGTCCTCCCACGAACCCTTGAAATCCAACATGCACGCCCTCAGCATGTCTTCCAAAATCTGAATCGTCCTCTCGGACTGGCCATCCGTCTGCGGATGGTACGCCGTGCTGAAACTCAGACGCGTACCCAAGCTCTTCTGCAAACTCTGCCAAAACTGAGATGTGAACCTCGTGTCTCTGTCCGACACGATACTCACGGGGACTCCATGAAGTCGCACGACTTCCTCCATATATCTCCTCGCTAGCACCTCCGTGGACTGTCCCACTCGGAATGGAAGAAAGTGCGCGGATTTGGTCAATCGATCTACGATCACCCAAATCGCGTCATTCTGCTTCGGACTCCGAGGTAGTCCAGTCACGAAATCCATAGTGATGTGCTGCCACTTCCACTCCGGAATCGGAAGCGGTTGTAGCAACCCGGCCGTACGCTGATGCTCCGCCTTCACTTGCTGGCAAACCAAGCACTTGGCTACACTTCGAGCCACGCTCCTCTTCATACCATGCCACCAATAATTCAGACGAAGATCCTGGTACATCTTGGTGCCACCAGGATGCACAGAATACGGCGAACTGTGTGCCTCCACCATCAGCTCCTCTCTAACATTCCCAGATGGCACACACAACCTGGCTCCAAACCTCAGCGAGCCATCCTCATGAATCAAAAAGTCAGTCCGCAGACCGGCTTCCACCATCTCCCGAATCTTCGCCAGCTTCGGATCCTCAGCCTGGCCAGCCTTAATCCGATCCACGATTGTCGACTGTACCTGCATGTACATCAACAAAGAAGCCTCTCCAGGAAGAACAATCTCCACGCCAGACTCGCAAAAATCCTGCTGCAATCTCCGCTGCGAGGTCAAAATCATCACCGCTGGAAGCCTACTCAAAGCATCTGGAACCACATTCACCTTGCCAGGGTGATACTGCAAATCAATCTCATAATCCGCCATAAGCTCCAACCATCGACGCTGTCGCATGTTGAGCTCCTTCTGAGTGAAAATATACTTCAAGCTTTTGTGATCGGTGAAAATTTTCACTTTCTCACTCAACAAGAAGTGCCTCCAAATCTTAAGAGCAAACACAACGGCAGCCAACTCCAAATCATGCGTCCGGTAATTCTTCTCATGAACCTTAAGCTGACGAGACGCATACGCCACAACATGCCCGTGCTGATGCAACACACAACCGAGACCCTTGCCAGAAGCATCGCAAAAGATCTCAAATCCACCGCTGCGGTCAGGCACGACAAGAACAGGGGCACTCGTCAACCTCTCCTTCAGAACACCAAAAGCACTCTCGCAATCACCCGACCAAACATAAGCAACATCCTTCCGCGTCAACCTGGTCATCGGCTCAGCAATACGGGAAAAGTCCTTAATGAATCGCCGATAGTAACCAGCAAGTCCAAGGAAACTCCGAATCTCAGACGCAGACGACGGAACAGGCCACTCCCTGATGGCCCTAATCTTCTCGGGATCCACAGAAATACCACCTCCAGTCACCACATGCCCCAGAAAAGCAACTCGATCCAGCCAAAACTCGCACTTCGAAAACTTGGCATACAAACGATGCTTCCTCAAAATTTCCAATACCGTCCTCAAGTGCGATGCATGCTCTTCCTCCGACTTCGAATAAATCAGAATGTCGTCGATAAAGATAACGACAAACTTATCCAAAAAGTCGTAGAAAATCAAGTTCATCAGATTCATGAAAACTGCGGGCGCGTTAGTTACGCCGAAAGGCATAACCACAAACTCATAGTGTCCATACTTCGTCCTGAACGCTGTCTTCGGAACATCATCCCTCTTCACCTTCAACTGATGGTAACCACTCCTCAAATCCAGTTTAGAAAACACCCTCGAACCTCCAAGCTGATCAAAAATATCATCGATGCGAGGCAACGGGTATTTATTCTTAATGGTTACCGCATTCAATCCCCGATAGTCCATGCACATGCGATGCGAACCATCCTTCTTCTTAACCAGCAACACCGGTGCTCCCCACGGAGACACACTAGGATTAATATAACCCTTCAGCAACAGCTCATCCAACTGCTTCCGCAACTCCTCCAATTCTGCAGGTGCCATACGATACGGCGCCTTCGAAATCGGCTGCGCACCTGGAACGAGATCAATAGAAAATTCCAGAGCTCGATCAGGCGGCAACCCAGACATCTCCTCGGGGAAGACGTCGCCAAAATCTCGCACCACAGCTGGCCACTCCAGCTCCATCTGCATAGCTACAGCCTCTACCGGCCTGGCCCGAAATCTGACAGGACCAAGCGAACTGCTATCACGACTGAACTCAAATACTGGATGTCCGGGAATCTCGAACACCACCTTCTTCCTCCTGTAGTCGATCGTAGCATAGAAGCTCGCAAGCCAATCCATCCCAAAGACCGCATCGTAGTTGGTGATGTTGTGGACAATAAAATCAGCATAAAGCTCATGTCCACAAACCACCACAGAGCAAGGACTGCACCCACGATGCACCGTGACTACTCCATTCCCTGTGACGATATTCCAACTCTTGGAGAGAGGGGACGTCGACAAGGAATGCTTCTCCACGAAGCTCTGGGCCAAAATGCACATTGACGCACCTGAGTCAAGAGGACTCGGGCAGGGAATGTGCAAACCAAAACCGCACCTAACAAACAGTCTAATCGATCAAATATTATTCTAGCAACACCATACACAAGCATTCACATAATTTAATAATCAATTAATTAAGGAAGGAACAATCTAGATCGAATGTTACCTGCAATAACCTCATCCATTGCCAAAACCTCATCCTCAGTCATCAGAAATGCCTGCCTCCTCGGCGGAGCGGCCTGCCGAAAAGCCTGCCCCTGCGGAACGAGGGGCACCCCACGACCAGCGGGCACCGGGGCTCTCTGCTGCAACGGCGGGGCAGCAATAGGTGTCCTCCAAGGTTGCCTCAACCTCGGGCACTCCCGCATAGCATGGGCGAGATCTCCACAGATAATACATTGCCCCAAGAACTTCCTACATGATTCCTTGATATGGCCCTCCTTGCCACAGAAATTACAAGTCCTCCGAACGGGCCCTCCTGGCCTCTTAAACTGAGCAGGCTGGTTCGGCCTGAATCCAGGCCTAACCACAACTCTTGCCTGTTCCACAGGCCTCTTCCCAGCACCAACAACAGTCCCCTTCCTCTGGTTCACAAGCAGCTCCTGCCTCTTGGCAGCGACCAAAACCTTCTGATAAGATTCCCGGTCAGAAGAGGTCACAAAGCTCTGGAGCTCTGAAGCAAGCCCCTGCAGAAACCTCTGAGCTCGCTCCTCAGCGTCCTGCACCATCTTTGGTGCAAACCGACTTAGCCTCATGAACTCCTGGTGGTACATGTCCACCGACGAGTTCCCCTGCTTTAGATCGATAAAACGCTGCAGCATCTCTTCCCTGGCAGCCTTCGGGAAGAACTCACCTTCAAATCTGGCCTTGAAGGTAGCCCAGACGATCGACTCTACCAACATCTTTTCCTCAGCATCCCACCAATTCCTGGCGTTATCCTTCAGCTGGCGCTTCGCCAAGTCAACCCAACTAACTTCGTTGACCTTGGACATCTTCAGATTGTCCTCGATATTCCTCATCCATTCATCCGCAGCTAGGGGACCTTCGGTTCCATCAAAATACGCAGGACCCAGCTCTCTGAACTGCTTCGCCCCGGGCTCAGGGCGAGGGGTCTCCACCACCCGAGCAGCTCGAGTCACCGGAGCATTCTGCACCTGCAGAAGCACACCCTGCTGAACCTGCATCATTTGCAACATCATCCTCATCATCTCCCCATTAGTGGGCTCCCGCTCAGGCACCTCGTCATGAGGGGGCGCACCACAACCACCACCACGGGTGATCCGCCTTCCTGCCATCTAATGACGCAGAAAACGAAACAATTAGACTCATAGCTTAGGGCTCAGAGGTCGAAATTATTTGTTGGACAATCTTGCATTATTATCGTTATCCCGATAATTGCAGTTACAGAGGACCTGCATGGGCCACCACTAAAACCTGTCACGACCCGCTTCCCTAAAATGGAGGCGAGACGTGAAAAGGTCCGCACGGGAGTGGAGCGGTGAAGCCCCAAACCCGATAAGCGTCAATTTAGTATAAGCAGGTCCCTGTAATTGCAATCGAAACAACAACAATAATAATAATATGAGACAGATAAGAAACACCAATCCCAAAGTTTGTCCACAAAATATTCAACATCACAGAAAAGCCACCAGGCTAAAGGAAAGAGTCTAAGGGCCCAGAACAAGGCCAAACAAAAGCAACGACATAAATAAGTATAGGTGCCACGCACCGATAACAAAACAACTGTCTAACAAAAATAAAACACAACGGAGACACTAGGACTGGTCCCCAGTGTCCACGTACTCCCCGTCCAACACGGGCTCAAGCTCGGCGTCCGCAAACACCTCACCCTCAGCTGGCAACCCAGACTCAAGGTCTAACATGCGTTACCCAAAAGAGAGAGGGGCACATGTCAGCAAGTCTAAAAAGATTTGGGCAAGGAAACTGAAAGTGACTAACAACCTAGCATTTAATTGTTAAACAATGGCATGACAGTTGAATATGATGCAACAGTTTGAAAGAGTGACAAGCATGCACGGAGTAGCAAAAGCTACCAATTCACTAATCACAAATCACTTATCACTTATCACTTATCACTTAACACTTAGTGCATAGAGAGTCCACTTACTAGCCAGCTCGTTTATCTCTATCACTATCAACACTGAAACACTAGAGATTTCACCTGCTGGCCGGAGTGGCTGATCAAGCCACTCGGGCTCAGTCCGCTTATCTCTTACCCCACCCACATGTGACGAGCGTTGGGGTTTCCAACTCATTATGCTCGCTTCTGGTCACGAGCCAGGAAAATAAGTGTGTGTTGACATTCGAGCGTTGGGGTTTCCAACTACAGGGCTCGCTTCTGGAACACGAGCCAGGAAACATGGGATTGTAGCGTGTGCTACGCAATCACGATAAATAATCACTATGCAATGCCATGAACAGATAATTGCGTACCGTTAATGGAATTTAAACGTGACAGGCAAAATGCAATGATATGAACATATTCGCGTACCGATAATTTAAAGTAAACGTGACATAAGAGCATGATGAGGGTGACGGACCAAGCTTCGTTGTCAAGCTAGGTCGATGGCGTCTAAACGGCTATCCTTTCACCGTTTAGTCTCTTTTACGCTAAAACAAGGGAAATGGCCTAAGACATGGCCCAAACCAAGAAATGCAAGTTTCACTTGCCTTTCACCGGGGATGACGGTTACGAAAGTTCGTTTCCGCGGATGCTAGCCTACGGGGAATCGCTGTTATGGGGAACAATCATCAAACACAAGTATTTTATTAGGGTTTCATAAAAAAATTACATTAGGATAAGAAAACAACGGTAGATCGATTTCTTACCGAGAGGAGGCGGAAGAAACACTCCGGGGAACCCTAGGACCAGATCTGGAAAGGATTGGGGAAGTTTGGAGAAACTAGGGTTTTGGGGGATTTTGGGGATTTGATGGATTTTGGTGAGATTTTGGGGAAGATGAGAATTAGATAGGGTGAATGGATGGATTGGATGATGGATTTAGGGCTTGGAATGAAGGATTGAAGCTTGGAGGAAGATGGGGGCTTAGAGGGGAAGAAACTAGGGCTTAGGGTCGTGTTGGAGAAGAAGAAAACGATTGGGTTGGGTATAAATAGGTTGAGCTGGCGGCTGCCCAGAAATTAAGGTTTCAACACAGACTAGTCGGTCAAAGAACAACCACTGACCGACTAGTTTGGCAACTAGTCGGTCGGTCGACCAACGCAGACCGACTAAGTGTAAACAGTAACTCCTGAACGAAAATAGGATTTAGAGTTAGTCGGTCCATGAACAAGTACTGACCGACTAGTTTAGCAACTAGTCGGTCGATGAACGTTCTTAGACCGACTAAGAGTAAACAGTAACTCAACTAAAATTAAGATGCTGTGTTAGTCGGTTCAAGAAGCATTGCCGACCGACTAGTTTGCAACCTAGTCGGTCAACAACTCTTCTTAGACCGACTAACGATAAACAGTAACTCCTGAGAAAATTTAGAAAGCTCACTAGTCGGTCCAAGAAGGATTGTCGACCGACTGGATCGTCATCTAGTCGGTCGGTGCCCCTTCTTACACCGGCTAATGAGCACCAAAAGTTCCGATACGGAGCACGAGGCCCCGTGATCGAATCCTAAGACTCCTAGGCTTGATCTAATAGTTAGATATGACCGTTATGAAGCCCGTCACAAACGACGTACTTCGAAATCGACGATCCTAAGGAAGAAACGAGAAAATACGAAGAATCGATCGAAAAGAAAGTTACGGAGACGAAAACCACACAAGAGGAGAAAATCCACCAAAACATATATTATATTATAATAAATTCAGATACGAGGAAACCAGTCGTTACAATGTTTCTGCTGCCACTATAAGCTCTGCTACCATATCTTATCCTCAGCAAAATACAACAAGTTATGAATTAGCCAAACTACCTCTGCTAACATCAAGTTATCAATTGGTAAAGGGAGATGACCAAAAGAAGGAGAAATAATGTAAGTATGGAAGTAATACCATTATTTGCAAAGCTATGTTTCACATTTGTCCACCTTACTCTTGTTGAATACCGGATTTGTTCAACTACAAAACATCAACAAAAATTGTTATCACAAATCAATAGCAAAATTTTAATGAATATAATAAGAAAAGTAGAATGTAGCATAATAATATCTCAGCTAATGTGAATACACTCTCAAAAAGCTGTGAGCAAACAAAGTTCCAATGTGAATACACTCTCAAAAAGCTATAGTCACAGCATGCCACTCATTCATTCAGCCGCAAAGAACTATATGTAGGACTACAAAAAAAGCAGTTGAGTGCATACAGATTGATGTTTAACCATGCCACCACAAAGTGCAATAAGTGGTTATTGTTGGAACTTATCCAACAAGTTGGATCTTAATCCAACGTTGGGCTAATATGCGGTGAATAATTATATAAGTGCTACGCTGTCATATTAAGCCCAATATATTAGTGATCTGGTTTTAATTACTTAAATGGGCTAAATGAGTTAAACAGGTTGTGGGGCCTTTATGTGTAGAGACTATTGGGCTTCAACTCGTTGATGGGCCGAGTTGGAAACCCTAGGGCTATGGAGGCTAGCCTATAAATATTAGCGGTCATGGTCCCCGGAATACACGAACAAAGTTGAGCCGTCTTTTCTACGTCCCGTCGCTAGGAAAGAAACCGGGAGAAAGCTAAAGGGGTTCTCCAACGGTTGATTCGTGCTATTCTGGAAGATCGTCCGCTACGGTATCGTCAGGATCTTTCAGACTATTAGCAATGGATTCAGGTACGCTTCCGCTAAATCCGAGTAGGTCAATGATTTAAGATTCCGCATGTTATATACATCTAGATTATTATTTGCATGGTCTTGCTTAATGATTAATCTAGATCTTTAGTTTCTACAAGTGGTATCAGAGCCCACATGCTGTGGATCTTAAATTTTTTTGTCTGCTCGTAGATCTGTTAAAAATCAGATTTTTAATCTGTTTTAAGTTTCGGATCTGATAAAAATTAGTTTTTTTATCAGTTTTAAGTTTCAGATCTATGAAAATTTGTTTTTTTTTTGATTAATTTTTTCCAAAAAAAAATTTTGCAAACCCTAGATCGGGGGCGGCCCGCTGGCCGCTGCCCGACACAGCAAAAGAGGGGGCGGCTGGCCGCCCCCGTTAGGGCTCAGAGGGGGCGGCTCGCCGCCCCCGTCAGGCTTCAGAAAAGGGGGGGCGGCTCGCCGCCCCCGTCGCGTCTCAGAGGGGGCGGTTCGCCGCCCCCGTCGGGCTTCATAAAAGGGGCGGGTCGCCGCCCCCGTCGCGTTTCCGAGGGTGCGGGTCGCCGCCCCCGTCGGGGTTCAGGGGGGGCGGCGGTTGCCCCCCCCCGTCGGCGTCAAAGGGGGGCGGCTCCTGCCGCCCCCATCGGCATCATAGGGGGGCGGCGACGGCCGCCCCCGGTAAAGGATCCGACGCCGGCCACTGGCCGGCGCCCGATGCACGACAGCAGGGGGGCGGCGGCGGCCGCCGCCGCCCCCATCAGGAAACCCTAACCCTATAAAAAAATTTTTTTTTTGGGGTGGGAGGATTGGGCTGGGCCTGTTTTGGGCCTTGTTTGGGGTTTTTTTTGGGCCTATTATTGCAAAACAGTTTTTAGCCTTCTTTTGGGCTTATTGCAAAACAGTTTTTTGGGCACATGGCTAATTTTGGACCCAATTTTTTGGGTCATTTGGACACAAATTTGGGGTTGTTTTGGATTTATTTTAACACTAATGAAAGGGGAAATAAGTGGACATATATATATATATATATATATATATATATATATATATATATATATATATATATATATATATATATATATATATATATTTCCCTAAGATATAAATTTTTGTTAAAATTCAGTTTGAATTTTAAATTCACTTTTTGGCACGCTTCATTATATATATATCGAAATGATTGTAATTAAATCAAATCCCCACCAAAGTGGGCTTTATCGTGGCGATTACTCTTATTTCGATATATAAAAAGTTACGGACATACTTTGTATGTAAATTTGGTGCCTAAAAAAATCTTGAATTTAAATTCATTAAAAATTCACATTTTAATTCAATTTTAGGCGTAATTAATTATATATATCTCTCGAAATAATTTTATTTAAAAGGACAACCCACCAAAGTGGGCTCCATCGTGGCAATTAATTTTATTTCGATATATATAAAAGGCTACGTACATGCTTGGCATGAAAATTTATCGCCTAAAGTTTTGAATATAAATTTGTGAAATGAGGAAATAAATGGTTTTGTCTATATATTTCCTTTAGGCCAAATTTTGTGTGTTAAATTTAAGTTCATTCCAATTTTAATTCTTTAGGCAAAATTCACTCATATATACATTTTTTTGAAATAATTCCAATTTTTGTAAAATTCCACCAAAGTGGGTTCTACTATTAAAATTGTTATTATTTCGGAATGTAAACGGATTAGAATACATACTCAGTATGATCAGTTGCTTGGATGAATTTTAAACGGATCGAAAGAGTAAATAAAAGGTTTTCCTGTATATTTACACTTAAGTTCAGTTTCATTTAAATTCAATTTTAGGGCGCATTAAATTATATGTTTCAAAATAATTTTAATTATTACGGGATCCCACCAAAGTGGGCTTTACTGTTAAATTATTATTATTTCGTAACATAAACGGTTAAATACATACTTTTGTATGATAGGTTGCCCGATATTGAATTTAATTTGGGATGAAGGAGGAAATAAGACGCTTAAATGTATATTTCTCCTCAAAGATAAAATTTTGTGTTAATTGTGCAAAATAAATTTAAATTCGAAGTTTATGGCATAAAACAATATATATATATACTTCGGTATATAACACGTTGACTTCATACCTTGGTATGAAAATTCAGTTTGCCTAAAATTAGATTTAAATTAAAACACAAAATTCAAGTGTTTTTTCTTCAGGAGCAAATAAAAGGGTTTAACACATATTTCTCCTCAAGAATCGGTTTAAAAGGCCTTAAAGAATTTTTTGTGCACTAACCATCAAGCAAATGGCCTCAAGGAAATTTGACACATTTTAAAGTTATATCTAAAATGGGATAGGGTGTATATTTATATATGTGACTTTATAATGTATGTTCATATACACATTAGTATACCTATATACCCCGTTTTGAAGAAGAAAATTTGTGTTGAAGTTATAAATTTTATTTAACTCAATATAAATAATTAGAAGGGTGGAATAAAAGGTTCTTATATATATTTCCGCTTGTTGTAATCATTTTTTGTTAAATTCGGTTTAGTTTCAATTTCAATTTTTGGCACAATTATTATATATTTCGAATATAGAATGATTAGATCATCAACTCACCAAAGTGGGTTTTCTTGTGAAGATCAGTTCTAATCTCGAAATATAACAAGTTGAATACATACTTTTGTATGAAAATTTTGGTCGCCTTAAATTTGATTTTGAAGAAAAGTGGACTTGAATATCTCCACTTAAAGTATATTCATGTATTAAATTGCGACATAAATTCAAATTTTGCAAAGGTATATATTTTTGAAATGACTTCGTGCAATCATCATCTCGCCAAAGTGGGCTCTGTTGATTTGCATTATTTCATTTCATAAATGTAAAAGGAATCAAATGTGCCCGTGATTTACGTAAGAATGCTAAATCGTCCCAAAGGAAGATTACCGTTCTCTACCATTTCATGCGCACCTGTGGCAATAGACAAGGTGATGATTAGTGAGTTCAATGCATGCAAATTTAATTCGGCCCAAAGGAAGTTTTATTTTTGGCATGTTATTATTGTCATTGTCTGATTGCTACAACAAGATGTCAGTGACTAGTCAATAGATTATCCAAAGATAAATATTGGACTAGTGGGGGATGTCTTGAGATGGGAAAATAGCATTCATTTGAATTTGTTGTTGTATTTAATACTCATATGAACATGTTATAAATTGTTTTCTTGTTCTCTTTTTCAGCTATTATTCCTGATAATTTTTCTGCCAACCTAAAATCAATTCCAGTCCTTAATGGCACTAACTTCAAGGCATGGAAGGAGAATCTTTTGATAATCCTCGGAGTCATGGATCTTGATCTGGCATTAAGGACTCATTGTCCCCCACCACTCACTGATGAGAGTACCTCTGATGAAAAAAGGGAGATGGAGGAGTGGAAGAGATCAAATCGCATGAGCCTAATGCTTATAAAGAATGCCATTCCAGAATATCTCAGGGGTTCTCTTTCAGAGAAAATTTCCACAGCTAAATGGTTCCTTATAGAGCTTGAAAAGAAGTTTGTCAAGAATGAAAAGGGTGAAATTAATACACTCTTGACAAACCTATCTTCAATGAAATATGAAGGAAAAGGAAACATCAGGGAGCATATAATGAAGATGTCTGATATTGCTTCAAGGTTGAAAGCACTTGAGCTAGACCTCTCTGAGGCTCTGCTAGTGCATTTTGTTATGATATCTCTTCCATCCCAGTTTGACCAGTTTAAGATGAGCTACAATCTGAAGGATGAGACTTGGTCTCTGGATGAGCTCATCTCAAACTGTGTAAAGGAAGATGAAAGGCTTGAGCAAGAATTGACAGAAAGCCCTCTCCTGACATCCACCTTCAACAAGAGAAAGAAGGATACTGAAGCTGCAGATACAGCTTCTCAAAAGAAACAACAAAGGGAACTGAAAAGTTCAGAAGGTCATGGTTGTTTCTTCTGTGGAGCTGAAGGGCATGTAAAGAAGAATTGCTTAAATTATCACGCTTGGCGTGCTAAAAAGGGTATGTTTCTTTAATTCGGTTTGATTCTAAGTTAATTTCTTTTCATGCAACCTTTGGTACTTATAGGCACGTGATGGAAAGATTTGGTATAACCATTCACATCATTGTGTCTATGCAGGATTGCCTAAGATGCCAAAAACCAAATGATGGTGAAAGATACATCGATATAGGCAATGGCAAGATGGTTCAAGTAGAGGCACATTAAATTTAGATTATTTCTTTTAAATGCTAGATTGTATTTGAATTTTATGAGACTATTATGTACAGTTTTAACGGAATTTGGATTTCCATTTCTATTTTTGAACAAATTTGGTTATAAGTGTTCAATTATGAATGAAAAATTTGGTTGTCTCTTAATTCAAATTAGTTTATTCTAGTTCTTTAAAAGATCATTATAATCTTCATTTATTTGGAAATGTTGCTTCATTTATAAGATTCCTGCAGTTTAAGTACATGTGTTGTAATGAAAGAATTAACATTTTAGAATTCAGTTATATTTTGATTGCAGCTTATATCCTTAATAAAGTTTCAACAAATAAATCAATTGCATGTTTGGATATGTCCAACTAAAGTAAGGCTTTATAAGCCTAATAAAGTAATAGGACATAATGCTAATGATTTTCTAATTTTGTTGAATAGTTTTTAAAGTTGATATTATTTTGTATGATTTTACATAATCCCACTATTAAGTTAATCAACGAATTAGGAAATGCACACCTATTTGAGGATGCTGAGTTTGAGGGGGGAAATTTAGTTAGTAACATTATTCTTGAAGAGGATTATATCCCTACAGGTGTGGTTGGCATTGCTCAGGATGGTATTCCTGACATTGTTCAAGACACAATAAATTCAAGATAATGTTGCAATTCCTCCCATTCGGGAAATTGTTCATAAGGACAAACTCTAGCACCTCAAGTAACTAATTGCCATTCAGGAAAATCCATTAAAGAGATGACAAGTTTATTGTTGACATTAGGATGATGGAAGTTTGTCTTACATCAAGTCTTAAAAGGTTTTACATCTCTAAAGTGGATTAATGCATTAATTAAGAAAGTCTTTAAATGATACTTAAAATCTTTTTCTCATTGCCATAAGTTTTGAAACCTATTGATTGTAAATAGTTTTTTATAATCAATAGGAATTCAAAAGGGTATTAAGAAAAGATTTAAAGCGTATCACTCAAAGACTTTATACGGAAAAGAATGCATTAAATGAAAAGAGACTTTTATTCACTTTTCATGAAAGACTCTATAAGGTTTATAATGGCATTAGTAGAGCATTTCAATATCGTTACTGATACATTAAATTTCATTAAGTGATCACCTCGTTCGGTTTTGAGATGATATTTAATGATGTTATCTAAGTTCTGTGGGAGCATGTAATTTACATAATATCTATGTGGTAATAAATGCTAAGTTCTGTGGGAGACAAGTTTAGTCCCAATAATTGCCCTGAGAATAATCTTCAGAAGATTTCTTATATCTCACCAATAGGGAGTCTATAAAGTATGCTCAGTTTTATATGCATTTGGTTATTACATATATTACAGGTGTGTTGGGCAGATTGTTAAGTTCAGGAGTTGACCATTTGACAGCAACCAAATGTGTCATACGGCATTTATGGAGAACAAAAGGGTTACATGTTCAAGGATCAGTAGTCAAAAGAGTTTGAGATCATTTTGGTATACTGACTTTGATCATTTATTGGATGCAAAGAATGTATGAAAATCTATGTTAGGCGCCATCTACTAGAAGAGATCTAAATGGTCCCTTTTATATAGTCTCTTCTAACATGGCTTTAGATTTCATATCATATTATGTGATATCCAAATCATGAAATATATCTGCATATTTTGTCACTATGATGCAAATTAGGGATGGTGTTGAGACACCACACAGTTTATTTAGTGACAATGAAGTCTGCAGTTTTATATTTAAGCAACAACAGGAACTCGACAAAGTTTAGATATTCAGAGATCAAGTTCCTAGATTGTTGATTAATATGAGTGTATAATTGTCTAATGAGCACATCGGAACAAACCATGTAATTACGGATCCGTTATAATAAGGAAATGTCATCCAAAAGGTTTTATGAGCTAGCTACTCATATTGATGTCATTTCATTAATAACATTCAGTTTTGTGGGAGTTTGTTCTTTTGGGTGCTCATATGATAGACAAAATCAAGTCTCCAGCTTAAGCTTGAGGATATTTTCTGATCAGAAATAAAGTTTTTGGTTTCAGTTCGGCTTCACTCCGATTTTGTTTTGTTTATGATCTCACTAAGGTTAAGAAGGATCAGTTGGAAATAGACATGTTAGATCACATTACATGTAATTTCCACGCTACACATCCACTTCATAATCCATGTCATTCTTTTGTATTAGCACGGTGACCACTGATGGGTCGAGCTGCAATTGCTGCGGCGAAGATCTCTTTGATCCCTTGCTAATATAATTGATGGACAGGATTGTTCTTAACTCATTAAAGAAATGACAGTAAGTTAAGATCTTATTTGGTTGTATGCACTATGAAATATAATTATAAAGTTTAAGCATATAGCCCAAGTGGGAGATTGTTGGAACTTATCCAACAAGTTGGATCTTAATCCAACGTTGGGCTAATATGCGGTGAATAATTATATAAGTGCTACGCTGTCATTTTAAGCCCAATATATTAGTGATCTGGTTTTAATTACTTAAATGGGCTAAATGAGTTAAACAGGTTGTGGGGCCTTTATGTGTAGAGACTATTGGGCTTCAACTCGTTGATGGGCCGAGTTGGAAACCCTAGGGCTATGGAGGCTAGCCTATAAATATTAGCGGTTATGGTCCCTGGAATACACGAACAAAGTTGAGCCGTCTTTTCTACGTCCCGTCGCTGGGAAAGAAACCGGGAGAAAGCTAAAGGGGTTCTCCAACGGTTGATTCGTGCTATTTTGGAAGATCGTCCGCTACGGTTTCGTCAGGATCTTTCAGACTATTAGCGATGGATTCAGGTACGCTTCCGCTAAATCCGAGTAGGTCAATGATTTAAGATTCTGCATGTTATATACATCTAGATTATTATTTGCATGGTCTTGCTTAATGATTAATCTAGATCTTTAGTTTCTACAGTTATAACCAACATGTCAAGAAATTCTAGACGCAATGAATGTAAGGGCTCATATATAAGCTGCAAGCTTCAGCTCCTCCTGCATGCTCAATCTAGAATCCCAAGTTCCTCTGCAAAATGCAAGCTTCACCTCCTTCTGCAAGCTCAGAATCCCAAGCTCCTCCTCCTACAAGCTCCTTTGAAAAATGCACAAGACAGGACAGACTGGACTGATGACTTTTCATATTATATCCGAGCCAAACATTACTTCCAGAGAATCCCAAGTTTACTTCGCTTTCTTGCTCCTCTAAATAGCCAAACATTATTTACAAACAGAAAGAATGTCAATTAAAGTTAATGTTTAAAGGCAAATAATTTATTCAACAAGATTTTTTTTTGATTCAAAACAAGATTTGATGTACAAGATAAATGAGAGACATTATCGTTGATGTATAAGAGTTGAAACATTATATTCGTTCGAAAATGATCATCCCTGGGAACTCCCTCCAATACATATACAAAGTTATACACCTCACTAACATTTTTGTTCACTAACATGTCATAACAAACACAAAATCCTAAATATTCTAATAAAAACTAATCTCAATGACATCAAGATATCGATCAATAAAAGGAACACGTTTAAAGAACTACATATATAAATAGGCAAGAGGACCAAAGGAAGCAAAGAGAAATACTGTAAGTTTGGAAGTGATTACATTATTTGCAACCCAATTGAGTTTCTAGAACAACATCAAGAGAAAAAGAATCGATGTTATGGTCACCATTAGGATCTAACCTCAAAAGAAAATCATTCATATGGGCATTTCCTTCCGTTAGTTTTCACTTAATACATGAAAATAGCATCAAGAAGAAAACCTCTATTGAAAGTTTTGGGTTCAGCCATTTTTAAGCCCAACTAGTTTGTTAAGAATCCCCACCAAGCCAGCAAAAATTACACAAACTTGCAGCCAATCATAACTTAGAAATCTCTTCTGTACTGGGAAAGTTAACATTCGGGGCATGCAATCAACATGGGGATTTGCATGTTCCTTCTGGGTTCAAACTTCCAATATCAAAGACTTGGAAGTCGTATAATTTTCATGAATTCAAATTCCATTATTTTCTCGGTTTATTTATTAACATAGTTTTTCTTTATTCCATGCAGAGTTATCAACAATACAATATACATAGAAAAAATTAAAGAAATAAGTTACATTAAAAAATCGACTTTGGCTGCAAATCGCATGTAAGTGTAGGATTTATGATGCTCAGTTTCAAGTACATTTTACTTCAAAATAAGCAACCAATTTTCATTTGTTTTAAAGTTTCTGCTGTTTATCTTCTACAGAACTGACCTACAAACGATAACAAATTATACAGAGTAAATGATCATAAATTGTTTTAAAAACCTAAATTTTTGAGAAATAAGGTGATAAACTGACCGCAACATATAGAGCAAATGCGTATTGAACGCCACCGGCCCTCACTTCTAAGGCCACCGCTCCTCCGGTCCTCTGAGCTAGATTCTCATCCCTATAAAGCACAAACTTCAATCAAAATCAAATCTTTCGACAAAACTCAAACAATAAAGTCGAAAAGATCTGACCTTGAAGCTCTGAGTCCGACATTATGAGAGAAAATGGTGGCGCCGTAGACATTATTGTTGCCATGGACGACGTCGCTAGGAGCGAGGCGAGTGGGGGAGGGCGGTTTGAAGGGTTTCACGAGTGGGGGCTAGGCTGCGTAAATGGAAAGTGGGGGCTAGGCGGCACGAGGGGCGAGTCGGTCGATGTCGGGGTGAGCTGCAGTTTTTTTTGAAGAAGAAGAGGGGATTTTTTTTTGGAAAAAGTAGTAGTAGAAGGTTGAGGGGCTGAGCAGAGGCAGGGGGCTACATGTTTTTGGGGGAAAGGGTGAGATGCGTGACTTTAGGGGCAACAAGGGGAAGTAGTTTCTTGCAAAAAAGAATACAACATTTGCTTTTTATCTACCATCTTAAATGAGTGGCTGAATGAAGCCACATGTGTGACTCCTTAGATTTCATCTAAGGAGTCACCCTTTGAACACTTTACCCTATAGGTAGGTAGGTAGGTATATATGATAAATGGTATCCCCATTTCCCCCATTTCCCACAATTGTTGTTGGAAATTTTTTTCATAGGAACGTTGTTCACCTCATGCATGATCAACATACCAAATTTCATAGGATTCCAATACTTTTTGAGCCACCATTTACCCCTTACAACTTCATGGGTTTTAAGCACGTTTTTAGACCGTTGAAGTTGTAAGTGGTAGATGGTGTCTCAAAAAGTATTGAAATCCCTTGAAATTTGGTATGTTGATCATCCATGATGTGAACAGTAATCCCATACAAAAAAAATTCAAAAAAAATGTGGGAAATGGTGGAAAATGGGGACGCTCCTTAGATGAAATCTAAGGAGGCACTCTAGATCCATTTTTCCCATATATATATCTATCTATCTATTCTATAAAACATGAAGATTTTGAATTTTGTCCTACGTGGCAGGGGTTTGTCCTACGTGGACAAAGATTGATGATTGGGACAAAGAAAATTGATGAGTAGGACAAGTGTTTTGGGGGGAAATTTTGTTTGTAAAACTCAAAATTTTAAAATTTTGAAAACTCAAATGTTAACCAAACGTTTAGGGGGGGAACCGGACTTGGGGGCAAAACAAACTTTGCTCCCCAAAATTTTTGAAAACAACTGATTGAAAAAAACTTGGGGAGAGCAAGCTGTGTTTTTGGGGGGAGATCAACAACACGGGCCAAAGATCATGCTTGCTTCCTTCATCTAGCCAAAAATATTCTCGCTAATGCTACAGCAGCAAGGGAACGCATCAACCGCCTCAGATCTTGCATCCTTCCTCCTCGCCTCAGATATTGCCTCCATCTTGATCTTGCCTCCTTCCAAATGCAACAAGGGAGAGCATTTCTGGGTCTTCTCGCCAACGCTATAGAAGCACGGGAGAGCATCAAGCAGTTAAGAGACTTAGGGCCATCTCACGCAGCAAGCATCAAGCCATCTCACGCCCAAATGCGCAGAAAAAGGAAGAAGAAACCCTTTTGGGGGAAACTTTTAATATCCAAAATATTATCATTTTAGTTATCTCTCTATTTAGCATCAAGTATGTTGCAGTTGGGTCGGAGGTGGATGGCGCCACAACCGACGTTGGATTCAGTGAATCACAGGGCTGCTCCTCGGTGGCGAGGACCCGATCTTAAGTTCCAGAATGGCGTCGCCCTCTTGCTCTACGAATTGTACCTACAAGTAAGTGATTTTGATACTTAAAGCCAGAAATTTTGTGGAATTTGTTCATTTAGGCGTGTTATCGATTCACTTAGGAGTGAAATCTGTCCATTTATGCATGTGACCTGTTCACTCCTTGGTTTGAGATTTCTATTTGTTTTTTTCCTTTTTTTTGGCCTGCATTAGTCTGTGAATGGGATGAAGTATGCATGTCAATGTGGAAAATTTTAGTTTTGTATATCATATCAAAATTTGAAATTTCTATGCATGAAACAATGGGGCCTTGCAATGTGGCGAAACCCAGAACTTAGAATCTATTGGAGCACAGCAAGTGGACTAGGTTGATAATTCTAAATTTTGAAGTGATAATAATTTTGAATGTAGATAGCTATGGGCTTGAGGCAGAGGGTGGTGCAAATGGGATGGTAGAGATGATGATTTTCCATGAGAAATATTTGTTTCTACAGGCTGCTTTAGTTCTTAAACATGCATTTTCTTGGACATTATTTTGTGACCAAATATAGATTTCTTTTTTATCTGCAGCCCTACACAACAAAATGAAGCAAAAGGCACTTAAAGAGTGTGACCATTACGCTGCAAAAAATGCTGAACGTGTTGTAGGAAAAACTTTATCTGTTGTTTAGCTCTGTCGTAAGCAAGCAAAAGGATTAAATGAATGCCTCCATCAACAGTGAGTTTGTTTTGCTGTATCACTATAAAAAGTTCAGATTTAAGATATTCTCTAGAATTTGAGCTTTAAATGTTTTTAGTCATCAAGGTACAATATTCATACGTATAACTAGACAGTTGAGATTCATTATTTCATTATTTGCATATTTATTTTCACTATGAAAAGTTCAGATTTAAGATATTCTACAGAATTTGAGCTTTAAATATTTTTAGTCATCAAAGTAAATTCATACTTATGACTAAACAGTTGAGATGCATTATTTCATTATTTGCATATTTGTATTCATACTTTAGGATAGACAAGCTGATAACTAGCTGATTGTTTAGCATCATATCATTTACATATGAATTTAGGTTGTCAAAATCATGAACTTTATGCATAATGTCGAACAAACTTATGTTAGTTTCTTTAATTCTTAACCCATTTCAAAGTGGTTGTGTAATTGGTGTGGTGTCATGGTCTTTCCACGTCAGCTTTCTTGACAGAGAAAAAATATAGAAGGAAGAACATGAAACAAAAGCAAGGAAGCAGGAAAGAGAAAAGGAAGAATAATGAAAGGAGGAGATGTATGAAAAAACACATGAAAAAAGGTCGGTGGTAAGGGGTGTCTGTCCAGAAAATACTAATGGTAATGGGCCTGGTAGCGCCATCAGTTCTTCTTCCTTCATATTATTCTTTATTTTTTTCCCGAGCAATTTTGCTTTAGAAGAAGAGGATGTGGTTAGTTTGATTAGTTCTTCATTGTTTGGGGATCAGACCCACAGTCATTCATTAAACTTAAAGAAACAGAAAGAGAAATATGAAATCATTTTAATATATCCACCCTTCACTTTATTATGATATACCCCAAGTAATTCTATTACCTTAGTAATGGTTTGGTACATATAAGGAAGAACAGATCCCGCACTTGATGGCTCCATAATGCAGTCTTTTCTACTTGCTCGAGTGTCATGCTTTTTTGGAACATTGGTATGTCATGATGATGTCTTTCCATAAGTTTGACAAAACAAAATTACTTATGTGAATCTTTCTACAAGTATATGCCCCACCTTATTGAACATATATGATACCATGACCTAGCCTCTCAGCAAGAGTTAATGGTTCCAAATATTAGCAGGATAAGTAAGCTGAATCGTGCGATCAGCAAATTCATCAGTTGAAACAATTAAATTGGCTGATTTTAGTTCACAAGTATCCAAAATTCATTAATTGTGTAAATGTGCATGAATGAGGCTCCTTTCACCTTTTTACTTACTACATTGGTTAAAAACTACTTATTTTTATACTGTACACATGAACTTGCCTTCAAGGATTCATGGCATTGACATGTATTACTAGATTTTTCTTGGGCGACCAGTTTCTTAAAAACGACGTGAAATCGCATTGATTTCCATTTCTAGAGGTTTATGATTTTGTAATGTTCTCATATAGAATACAACTTTGATATGACTGGCGCGAATGTAATGTTGTTGATGAACATGCATATATGGAACATGTACGTGTATAGGTTCTAAGATTTATTTTCTTCTTTTTCTTTTTCTTCTTAACTCAAGAACATGTCCTCATAATATCTAATTTTCAAAATTTGCAGTTAACTCCAATGAGTGTTTGATGACAAGGATGCAAGAGATGTCAATGGATTACCATTTCAAGGTTGAACAAGAATCTCATTCAACAATGTGCTCCTCCTTTGGTTCCAATGGTAAACAAACATCAGGATATTTTTATTTTGATATATATCTTAAGAATAATTTTTATGTTCGATACATTTCATTATTTGGTGTTCAAGTAAGAAATACTTCCCTTCCCAAGATGTTGATATAGTAGATCCCAGGTTTATTTTTATTTAGGGAATTCAAGTAAAGTGAAACTCATGTGTTATGGTAGTCTATTTGTTGTAAACATATGTTGTTGTTTCTTGCTATCACTAACATCACTTCTCCTGCATTCTATCTGAAACAAGTAAATATATTGAAATGTTTATTTGTTATACAATTAATAAGTACTTATAATATTATTTGGGACATGAAGTGAATTTTAAAACATGTAGTCATTCGAGTAATAACAATTTGTAATTTCTTATCAGTCATAAAAGGCATTTCAAAATTAACTCGCCAGATTAAAAAGATTAAAAAGAACAAGATTCAATGCATGGTAGAGTTTGATAAATCTCATTTCCTTTCCATTTTGTAACTTAACAACCTTATTCATTCAATTTCTGACATGCAAAAAAATTCTTGAGATTTTCATTCAAGCCTTGATGAAAATGAGGGCCATTACTATTTTTTGTGGCAGAGAGGGGGTATAATGTGTCCTTAAATGTCTCAAGGACAGTGGTAGGCTGCGGGAAGTGAGTTCAGCTAACTCTGCTAGCCAATTACTGTGTTCTTTTAGAGAAGATCTAACTGCAACAAAGAGGGCAGAAGAGAGAGCCTTTTGAGGGACAATTACTTGCGGGTTATATCCCACATGTGCTGTGGGAAGTGAGAAAATAGTCTTCCTTTCCCAAACTGGTAAGTGAATAAATGCTGCGGACAGTTCTGCTAATATGAATAGTCTTCGAATTTGGCTGCAGCAATGAAATGAAATTTTGCGTGAGAATGAAAGGGGGGATTTAAATTTTGCATGAAAATCGTTATATAGCTCTCTTTCCATCTATTTTCTATTTGGTGCCTTGAGTGCTTTACTTGAAGGTAATTTGATTTTGTATTTTCTTTTTTTTTGATGAAAAAGGTTGAATTTCGGATGATGGTGTTGTTTCGTTTTTGTGTAATGCCTTCATTTTTTTGGGTTTAGAAACATCATGTCATTAAAATCCTGTCATTTGGGGTTAGAAACCTCGCTATTATATTTGGGTTATAATGTGTTGCAATCCTGGAAAAAAATGACCCACATTCACAATGACACGGAGACAGCATGTGCAGGTTATATGTATTTTTCAAGTGCACTTGGTTATACAGATACCAAGAGATTTGGTAACAAGAAAAACATCCTCATACTGGATGTGCACTCCATTTGCATGAGGCTTCTTCCATGTTCTAAAAATACACCTCATGTTTTCCACATAATTTGGTTAATCATGGCAAGTTAATAAGAATGGTTAAGTAAACCAAATGTAAACATGGAATCGATGATGGTTGAACATGTTAATGCAGAATTTGAGTTTAAAGTAATGTGATAAAATGGAAATACCATTATTCTACTCAAGCCAGAAGCTTCCATTTAGATTTTTATTTTTTGCTTTCTTGCCAGGACTATTGTCTCAGGATATTTCCCATGTTTCTTACTGTGCATTGTGCTTATATGATTGGAACATTGTTGATGCATCTTGCATATGTAAATGCTCTTATTTAAAGGGAAAGTGTGATAATGCATGTAGAAAATCATTCAAGATGGGACCTTCTTTGTCTTTTCCTGGTAAACAAGACTTGATACTTGCTGGGAAACAGTCGGCTTCAGTTTTCTTAAGCTGCTTATTCCTTGATGACAGGTCTTTATGATGCGTCCATTATTCCATATACCAACTCAACATTTGATTGCAATGGAACTTAGTAAGTCCTAAAGAGAACATGAATATGCCAGCTTAAATATTAATGGTGCATTTGGGGGTCATTTGTTTCCGGTTGTTTGATGGGTAAAGTGTGTCTACTGTCAGGAACTTGATACTTCTTTGTGACAGAAAATAACCATAATGATAATCACCAGTCACTTATTGTTTGTTTTAATGTGTTGCAACATATAAAAAATTACCCACATTCACATTCTAAATCCTGTTAATTTGACTATACCCTTAAAAATTACACATTCAAAATTATCCACATGAAAACAAATTAACTGGATTGGTTAATACTGGAAAAATGACACATCATTTGTTGCATCATTTTTTACAGGATTGATTTTTCCCCTTTGCAAACGTGTGTGCGTGGTGTTTGTTTGCATTAACTGGGGGCATGTGGATGTTAATCATTAAGAAAACGCGGTTGCATGTTGTTAATCATTAAGCACACAACCCAACTTTAAGAAAATATATTTGTTTTGACATAATAAGCATCAACTCCAATCAAGCATGATTTATATATTTATATATTTGCTTCATTACTTGACACATGCTAATTGATATATCATTTATATCTTGATAATGTGTTTTTCCTTTTGCTGTGTTTTTTGGAGCTTTGAAACAAAAAGCTGTGTGCATGGTGTTTGTTTGCATTAACTGGGTGCATGTGGATGTTAATCATTAAGCAAATGCAGGTGCATGTTATTAATCATTAAGCACACAACCCAACTTTAAGAAAATATATTTGTTTTGACATAATAAGCATCAACTCTAATCAAGCATGATTTATATATTTATATATTTGCTTCATTACTTGACACATGTTAATTGATATATCATTTATATCTTGATAACATGTTTTTTCTTTTGCCGTGTTTTTTGGAGCTTTGAAAATAAAGCTGTATCTTGATATTAGGTTGGTTTTTTATAATAGGCATCAGAATTTGTATCTCCAAAAAACCTACAATAACCTCAAGATGATTTTGTTTCCCAAGCTCCACATTCAATTTTTTAGCGTTCAAGATGATGGGTTCTCCCCTTTTACTTCTTTCTGTGATGCAAAATTCTCTTTTTATTGCATTCCTTATGTCTTGGTGATTGAAATGTGATTGCTATTTAGTTAGGCGTTCCTATTCTTGAATTCTCTTGGCTTATGTGAATAATCAATTTTTTTTGTTTGCGAAGAAAAGGAGGAAGCATGTCTTGGTTAATTTTCGGAGGGATTTAAAGCAAGTCACGGTTAATCCTCTGTTCTATCTATTTTTTGCTCTGTTTATCTGGAGGAAATCTAAAGCATGCCGTAAAATTCTCTCCACCTCTGAGTTTTAACAATATGATATCTTAATTTCTGTAATTTCTTTGTTTAGAATTGAAACCGACTCAAAATTCGATTGTTATTTGAAGTTTTTAGGGAATGTGGTTATTATATATATTAAATTCCTTTGTGAGGGTATGAAAGCTTTGGAAAATGATAGATTTTTATTGTTTACCTTCAGTTTAATGATTTTCAATTTAGGTAAACGATAACATCTCCATTGTCTACTACCTTAAAATTTTGTGGTTTGGTTTCTAGGGCAAGTGAGCTTGGGAAAGTGATGTAATTTTTGTTAATTTGTATTCATTTGACGAATTTTATTTGTTTGTAAAGGAAAAGTACCCTATTTCGGATTTAGATTGTCTTAAGACTAAACGAACTGGGATCCTAGAGTTGTGAGACAATAAAATTAGGAAAGGATATGATAACTTTTCCTTTTATCCATATAAATTGAGAACCAAATTTTTTTTGCCTTCCATTTTCCATCTAGCATACTTTTTACTTTTGTACGCCATCTATTACCTGCGAAATCGAAGATGATTCATATTTGTGCAACTTGAAGCTTATGAATGATGTGTTTACCTTTGTTTCTATTTACATCCGAGAAGTAATCAAGTGTCTCTCCCACTTCTTTTTTAACCATCCAAGTCGACAAGAGTCACATGTTTCTAATTCAAAAGGCATCAATTAACATCTGCATTTTGCTAATGATTTACATTATGCTTTGGTTTCAGGTTTTCATGTTGTGTTAGCAAGTGGGTCATCTTAAATTTGAGTTTTTTGTTGTTGAAAAAATAATTGTTTACTAAGTTGAGCTTTTGGCATGTAAGCTTTTTGATGGGATTTTGTAAATTAAATTTGAAGTGCATGTTCGCATATTTTGTCCTAAAATTGGTCCTCAATTTTTAGTTTTTATTGTTTTTTTATTGATGCGCAGGTGCAAGATGTACCCAGGGTCTGGCTAAGGAGAGGGTCAGCACCACCGATACCATGATCCTTGGGGTGTCACCTCAGAAAGAGTCTGTATTAATTTCTAATATTTGGAATTATTGCAACCAGATTATGTCATTACAATTAATTTTTTTAAAACGCAAATTGAATATAGGTGTTAATCTGAATTTTAATGCAGGCAAGTTGAAGGGTCTGAGACCGCTGCTGCTGGAGCTTAGAATGGAGGCTGCACGTGTAGATCCAACTGCACCCGTAATCCATGCAACTGCAAATGGAGTGGTAGAAGTTGTCATATGTTTTGATGGAGTCTTAACATGTAGTTACAGTTAGGTACTTAGAATAATGAGACATGGCCAACATCATGTTAAGACTTTTAAGGGGGGAGAGAGAGAGGTTCTTATGGCCAGCAAATGTTGTGCATGTGGTGTGTTTCTGATGTGCGCGTGTGTGTGTGTGTTTTACGTATGTCCTTCTCTTTTAGCTAAATGAAGAGAGTCTCTTTGGTACAATAAGCTTTTTTAATTTTGTTACAGTGATGATCAATCTTCATTTTTCATTGGACTGCAAGTCTATAAATTTTTGTTCTCGCCCGCCTCGTGCCGAATGCGCCTGCTAAATTTTTTATGCTAATTTGTAGTTCCGCGACGAAGGTGACCGCGATGAATTTATTGTTCTGTGCCAAAGGTGCTCGCGCCGAATTTGTTGTTCCGCACCGAAGGCTCCAACATCGCTAAATATTTTTATGTTGATTTTTGTTCTTTTAAATTTTGGCTGCGGAAATAATTTTTTGGGGGATAAAGATTTCGCGGGAGAAAATCTTAACTGAACCGTGCCTGCGGGCACAGGTTATGACTAGTATATATATATTTGCAAGATAAGTTAGATTTATATATAGAAATGTACATAGTGTACAATGGCTCTGGTGGATGGTAGTGGACGTAATAAGTAGAGGAGATGACACAGACGTCGTCACTCTACACCAATAAGTCAAACCTCCATCAACCGTACCATAACCAAATAACGGCAAGCAAATACAATTGACTAACAATCAACCCAGGTCCTGGCCGAAAAAACATAGCCCATGCCTTGGCCGAAGCAAACCAGAAATCAAAGGCCGCTCCCTGTACTGGACACAGCCGTGGATGCAAACTCCCACAGCCTTGCCAAGACCAAATGCCAAGTGCAGAATAACACCCATCACAGGCCATGACCGCATCAAATTTTAAGAGCACATCCCATGTCGAAACATCAACCCCAAGTGTACAGTACAAAATCAGCCACAGTCAATAATTCCCCAGTTATCAAGCGGGATAGTAGCCTCATCTTCAAAGTCATCTTGGTTGCGAAGAACAGTGCGCACGTCGGCAACAATATCTTCAAACAGGACGACTTTGGGTTTTTTGATCTTATCAAAGACGCGCCTGTTTCGCTCTCTCCACAGATGCCATGTGACAGCCAATAGGACAATTTTCGCAAGCAAAGAGAGAACGCCTTTCTTCTTATAGGTTGATAAATAATGGCGACCTATCTCAGGTAGAGATAGCTCACTTGGTGCCCCGATACCAAGCTTTAGGAGAGACCTACGAATGATGTAGTTGGAGTAGGGACAATCAAAGAATAGGTGTTTTATAGATTCTGGAACTGAACCCGAGCACAACTCACAGCTATTTGAAGGTAGTGGATGCCATTTCTCCATTCGGTCCTTTGTTTGGAGCTTGTCTTTAAAAGCCCGAAGTAGGGTAATTGACATTTTCGGGATGCACCTACTGAACCATACGAGCTTATAGTAAGGAAAAGGAGCCCCTTTGTTGTGTACATCATTCCAAGCATCCTTGAACCTGAAAGTTTGGCCAAATTTCCATTCCCAGAAGTCAAATCCGGGAGTCAAAGTATGATGTTGCAGTTTCGGCCTAATGATTTGAATTTCAGCACTGTTAATCCATGTCGATCCATCCCAATAGTCACTAACTCTTCTTTCACTAGCACCATCCGGGATGCCATAGAGGGCTTTTAGAGGCCCACAGGGGAGCCAATTATCCTGCCAAAAAAGGGTATCCTTCCCGTCCCTTACCTTCCTCATAATTAATTGTTGCGAAATGGTTCTGCAAGGTAGCAAGAACTTCCATGTTCCAGATTGAGCAACTCCCCATTTAGCTTCATAGAATTTTGCTGCATCCTTATATTTGACTCGCATATACTCCGACCATAGGCCTTGAGATTTGAGTAGCCTCCATGTTAGCTTGATTCCCGTGGCTATGTTCAGATCGGTGAGTAATCTTAATCCTACTCCTCCTTCCTCCTTAGGCATGCAAGAGTCACTCCATGCCCAGGCCTTTGTATTACCCCATATAAAACTTCTACACATGGATGTAAGAGTTCGCATCACACTGGAGGGAATTCTGTAAACTTGGACCCAGAAGAATATCATGCCGTATATGATAGTCCTTACCAACTCAATACGTCCAGAAATGGATAGGAGGGAGGAAGTCCATCCACTCATTCTTTTCCTGCACTTATCAATCAGCCGACTATACATCTGAGCTTTGGGGTAATTGGATGACAGTGGGAGCCCCAGGTAAGTAGTGATTGTATTCTCATGTTTAGCCCCCAGATAATCAGCAAGCTCCCCTGGATTCTTAACCCCTTTGCTAAACATAGAGATACTCTTGTCCCAATTGATCTCAAGGCCTGTGAAATTCTTGAACTCCTCCAGTAAATTTTTTAGCCCACCAAGTGATTTCCGATTTCCTCGGCAAAAAACCAGCAAATCATCAGCAAACAATAGGTGGGATATAGAGCCATCACGTCTCATTGGCTGAATGTTACGTTTTGTAATAGCCTTGGCAAGTAGGAGGGAGAAAGCTTCCATTACAATGACAAATAGGTAGGGAGAGAGGGGGTCACCTTGCCTCAGCCCTCTGTTTCCGCCGAAGAAGCCCACTGGAGAACCATTGACCATGACTGAAAAGAAGCCGTAGATATACATTCCTTGATCCAACATATGAACTTAGAACCAAATCCCATCTGATGTAGAATAAAATACACGAACTCCATGTTCACACTATCGAAAGCCTTCCTGAGGTCCAGCTTCAGGCACCCCCTGGCCACCATTGGGTTATTGAAATCCCTGATCTGCTCATGAGCCAGTAGGGCACAGTCAGAAAGCATTCTCCCCTGAAGGAATGTCGATTGGTTCGGGGATACCAAATCATGAACAATTTTCCGTATCCTGTTGCAGATTACCTTGCTAATAATCTTATAAATTACGTTGCAACAGGCTATAGGCATATAATCACTAAGAGAGGAAGCATTAGAACTTTTAGGGACTAGTGTAAGGAAAGTGTGATTCACCTGCCGCAGCAAAGAGCCAGATCTGAAGAAAGATTGTACTGCACCTACCACATCACCTTCAATTAAATTCCAATGGTGCTGGAAGAAGAACCCATTGAAACCATCTGGACCAGGAGCTTTGGATGCCACTATATTGAAAGTTGCCTCCTTTATTTCCTCCATTGTAACTTTCCTTTCAAGCCACCTAGCAGTTTTAGTTTTTAGTTTTTTCATGGGAACAAGCCTATGGAATACATTCCAATAGTGGGATTGGTTGTATAAGCACTTGTAGTAGTTTTTTGCCGCAGATTTTATATCTTCATAGGTTTTACACTCGACCCCATTCACATTAAGCAAGTGTAATAAGTTGTTATGGCATTGTCTCGATCGCATCGAATTGTAGAAAAATGTTGTATTTCTGTCCCCCAGCTCCAACCAATCTTGTCTACTCCTTTGACGGTACATCTCCTCTTCCATAAAAAGTAGACTAGCAAGCTCATTGGATAAATTTTTCTCCCTCTCCTGCAGCTCCATATCTGAGTGCAGAGAGGAGTGGTTCCTTACGGCCTCAAGCTGGGAGTGGCAAGTATGTATACTGTTATTTGATTGATGGTCTTTAGCCCAACTTTTAAGCTCCAGCTTCAGCCCCCTCAGCTTACTAATTAGACGAAACATGGGAGTTCCTTGATAATTTTGTTGCCAGCTTGAATCCAAAATATCATGATACCCCGGTAAATTGATCCAGTGGTTGAAAATTTTGAATGGTTTAGGATCAGAATGTACCTGAGGGTGGAGATTGACAAGCATAGGTGAGTGATCACTGGTGTGCGGGTCCAAATAATCGAAGTAGGAGTTCGGGAGCTTGTCAATCCAATTACTGTTGCAGAGGACACGATCAAGTTGAGCCGCTATACGACGGGGCCCCATACGTCTATTGCACCAGCTCAAGCGGTTCCCAGTACTTTTCAGAATCTGAAGACGGCATTCAGATAGACAATAGTTGAATTCTGAAAGTTTTTAGCCTCCACCCTGCGGCCTCCAACCTTATCATTTGCATACATGATGCAGTTAAAATCACCCCCGGTCAACCAAGCCTCATTAGTGATTTTTGCCGCATCCTCCTTAAGTGAGTCCCATAAGTCCTTTCTCTCTTCATGCCTATTACTCCCATATACTGCAGAAAAGGCGAAGCTAAATTTGTCCACATTAGTACATCGTGCAGTAATGTGCTGAGCTGTTGTAGAAATAATATTCACTTGCCACAGTAGTGGATCGAAACCCATCATGATGCGACCACCCCCATGTACTGCAAAGTTATCAAACACTGTCCATTTCTGAGGGATGCCATATTTCAAGCGGGAAGGCCCAGACTTCAACTTGGTTTCTAACAAAACTATAATTGATGGAGCATGTTTCTTTATTCTATCTCTGAGGTCCCTACGCCTCACAACATTATTCAATCCCCGTGTATTCCAGATTAGAATGGTCATTGGATACTAATCTTAATATTAGACAGGCCAACCTCTCTACTTCAGCCTGCTGCTACGACGGGTAGCAGTAACAGATCCAGCTCTCTTCCACTTTGAAGAATCCAGGTCATTAAGCATTTCAGTGAGCTCCTCCTCCCACTCCGGGTTAACATACACAGGCTCCTGAGGTAGGACATGGTCTTCAGTTGTAATTGGGGGTTCTTTAGGGGAAGTTACCTTACATGCCTCAACACTTGTTGTACCCTTCCCAAGGCTAGCTAAAGTGAATTGCTCAGAGATGGGGCCAGTTGCCCTGCGGGTCATGGTGTGCAATAGTTTCAGAGTATTCACCACTCTCTTCAGCTTTGGCACCCACAGCTTAGTGCCAGTATCTTCAGAAATTGTATTGGGCGCTCATGCGCTTCCGCTCTGGCCCCGGCAATCCCCAAAAGTGCCAATAGTTCTTTTGGTCATCACAGCGTCCTGGCATAGATCATCTAGCTCCTGTCCCCCATTTGGCTACTGCACTTCACGGCCAAGACATTCCCCAGGAGGAAACGAACCTTGAGGACTAGAGGACTGCCCAGGCACGAAAATGAAGCTGTGGTTTGCATTGAGATCAATGCCTTTACCCTTGTCCTGAGGGATTGGCATCTTAGGCTGGGAGGGGCATTGCGAATCAGAGTGCCCGAAGCAGATACAAAGACTACACCGTGGGGGTTCAGCTTCATATATGGCGTCAAATATCAGTACAGTCCCATCGTCCAGCTCAGCTTCAACCTTCCTTGGTAGAGGCGCCTTAGCGTCCACCTCAACCAAGCATCTAGCAAAAGCTAGTCTCTCTACTTTTGCCGTGGCTCGATCCAAACAAAGAGGATTCCCAACAACAGTGGCAAGAATGTTGAGCACATCCAAATTCCACATGTTGACAGGGACCCCATGCATTTGCAACCAAACAGGGACCGATGTAAGGATGTCCCGGTCATGTCTAAGGGCGGGACTCCATAATTTGAGCACCACCAGTCACCCATCGAAAAGCCAGGGACCACCATGAAGTATCCGCACACAGTCATCATGGGTCTCAAACCTAAAGTAAAAAAACCCGTTCTCCTTACTGTAGATTTGAACTCTATTTCTAGGCTTCCATAGCCTCTCCATCCAAGCTTGTATCTGACCGAACATCGGAGTCTCCCCCAGGACATATCCCACCAGAGTGGATTTCCAATGTTCGGCTCCCTTCTTAAGAAGTGCATTGGAGACCCGAGCCACACAAGTGCCATCCACCCTTGTCTTGGGAGGAATGAATTTCATCCCTACAGTGTCTCCGTAAGTACGCCTGTTGGAGCACACGTCTGTCCAGCTCAACTTTGCAGCAGATGGATTAATCAAAATAGGCTGAATAGGGGCAGGACGTCGATTTGGCATTCTGTCGAACACCTTATCAGCATCGCGGCCAGTCGTGTTCTTGAGATTACGCCCCATACTCAAATGGGGATTTAATCCCCGATGTCCCAGTTGAGCCTTGCCGTAGAAGCCTCCCCTAGGGCCCCCACGGTGAGGTTTCTTGGGGCATGCTTCCTTCCTCCTCTTCACGATCTGCCATGCCGCATCACCAACCGCAGTTGAGCCCAACCCCTCTTTGATCGCAGTAGCGGACGGTCCTGAGGAACCCACGCCAGTGGATCTCCGAGAAGAAGCCAGTTTATTACCGCCGTCATCGACCCTTGCAGCTGTGCCCTGATCGCCATGCCCTCCTCTCCGGAAATCGCTCATCGTTTATATATATATATATATATATATATATATATATATATATATATATATATATATATATATATATATATATATATATATAGGAGGGATCAAATGACCCCCTAAAATAACCCCCTATCAAAAATCCTATGCCCCCCATTTTTTCGGAAGATTCGAACCGTTCATCTTGATCTCCACCCTCTAAATACCTGACCCACCAATTTTCAACCCGATCCCATGTGTTTTGCCCGTTCATCAACCATTCGCAAAAGTTCTGTTCATGCGAAACCGTTAAATTTGGGTCGGATGGATGAACGGGCAAAACACATGGGATCGGGTTGAAAATTGGTGGGCCAGGTATTTAGAGGGTGGAGATCAAGATGAACGGTTCGGATCTTTCAAAAAATGGGGGGCATATGATTTTTGATAGGGGGTTATTTTAGGGGGTTATTTTTGGGGGTCATTTGATCTCTCCTCACACACACACACAGATATATATATATATATATATACACACACACACACACACACACATTTGATCCCTCCTCATGTATATTTTTGGGATCTATACAACCTATGCATCGGTCAGGTTCTATTTCTCACCTATTGTTCGCAGATGACCTTCTGATATTTTGCCGGGCTAATAAGCGATCTTTTCTGGGCATCAGAAGGCTGTTGGAAGACTTTTATACATACACTGGTCTGCAGGTTAATTGGGATAAAAGTGCCGGGTTGTTCAGCAAGGGGGCGATAAACAAGACTGAGTTGGCTGACATGATGGGGATCAGGATTGCTACCACAATTTCTACTTATCTTGGATTGCCACTCTCCTCCAAATATCCCAGAACCGCTAACTATGGTAAGTTAGTGGATAAATGCAAGAAAAGAATATTGGGCTGGAGTTCTACATTGCTCTCTATAGCGGGGCGTATTGAATTGGTGAGGACGGTAATTTATGGGATTGTTGCATTTTGGATACATGCCTTCAATCTCCCGTTCAACATCCTGAGAACCATATCTTCTATGTGCCGGCGTTTCATTTTCGGGTCTTCTAGAGCATGGGCTTGGGAAGATATTTGTAAACCTAAAGAAGAAGGGGGAGTTGGGATCAGACTCCTTGAAGATTTGAATGTGGCGGCAGGTTTAAAATTAACATGGAGGTATCTTACATCAGACAGTATTTGGGCCAAATATATGGGGATGAGATACGGGTCTAATTCAAATTTCAATGCAGCTAAAATATCCACTCTTCATTCAGGAACTTGGAAAATAATTCTCAAAAGCCGGCAAGTGGCGCACCAACTCATCCGGAAGAGGGTAAATGATGGCCGAGATACCTTATTTTGGCTGGATCCTTGGACTTCAGGAGGCCGGCTGTGTGATCTATGTGATATTCCACCGGGCGCAGAATTGAAGAGGGTTCGAGACTATTGGACGGGGGACAATTGGTCCTGTGATGCTGCACTTGATCCCATTCGGCATGTGTTGATGTAACACAGGCTGAAAGCAGGTCTGGACCAATGGATTTGGGCACCAGGAGATAGGGTTGTCTTCAAGCAGGCATGGAATGGTGTGCGGCATCAAGGCAATCGCTTTCCCTATCACAAATTAGTATGGTATAATCATCACTCGCCTAAGATGTCTATTACTTTACTTCGAGCTTTTCAGAATAAATTGCCTACCCGGGAACTGATTGGTAGATGGGGGATAAATATCCCTGTCCAATGTGTCCTATGCGACTCCAACCATGTGGAGAAGATAGATCATATGTTCTTTGAGTGTAGCTTCTCGAACTACATCCTGAGCAGAACTATTCTAAAGCTACATGCTATAAATCCCATTGCTCCTAGACTTCATGATGTGGGGAACTATTTTTTACAACATTATGGCGGGAAAAGTGCGCTAGACACTCTAGCTAAAGCCGCCCTGGCAGCTTCTGTTTGGCACATTTGGAGAGAAAGAAATCGAAGGATTTTTGAAGGGGAAAGGAGAAGCAAGACCACCATCTTTGAGGAGATTTCTGTTGACCTAAGATCTCTTTTGCACAACCAAGATCCGGCTACAGAAGATGAGAAAACTATATATACCGACTAGGGTATCATGTCCATGTAATGAGATGAGTTTTGTGTATATGTCTTTCCGGTTTGATTAAACTTTGTATAGCTGCATTTAGGATGTGGGATTGATAGTGGAGAGTGACGGCGCTTGTGCCCTATCCTCTCCCTATTGACACCACATGTCTATTTGTGCTATTTTGTATACTGTATATTTGATCAATAAAGTTTACGCTTACTTTCCAAAAAAATATATATGGGTAAAGTGTTCCTAGGGTGACTCCTTAGATTAAATCTAAGGAGTCACCTCCATTTCCCCCCATATCCCACAATTTTTTTTGGTTTTTATTTTTCATGGGGTTGTTGTTCACCTCATGGATGGTCAACATACCAAAATTCAAGCCATTCCAATACTTTTAGAGCCACCATCTACCCCTTGCAACTTCAACGGTCTGAAAAACGTGCTGAAAAACCATGAAGTTGCAAGGGGTAGATGGGGGCTCTAAAAGTATTGAAATGACTTGATTTTTGGTATGTTGATCATCCATGAGGTGAACAATAACCCCCCCATGAAAAAGATTTCGAAAACAAATGTGGGATATGGGGAAAATGGGGGCGACTCCTTAGATTGAATCTAAGGAGTCACCCTAGGAACACTTTACCACACACACACACACACACACATGGTAAAATCAAGTCATTCCAATACTTTTAGATCCCACATCTACCCCGTGCAACTTCATGGGGGTTTCAACTCGTTTTCAGACCGTTGAAGTTGCAAGGGGTAGATGTGTACTCTAAAAGTATTGGAGTGACTTGATTTTTGGTATGTTGATCATCCATGATGTGAACAACAACCCCATGAAAAATAAAATCCAAAAAATTGTGGGATATGTGGGAAAATGGGGGCGAGTGTTCCAAGGGTGACTCCTTAGATTTCATCTAAGGAGTCACCATTGGAACACTTTACCATATATATATATATTATATAATGGAGAAGTGATGATAGCGCTGGAAATTTTTCCAGTGCTGTCAGCGATCTGGGGTTGCTACTGATTTTTTTAAATTTCTTTTGCAGTTGGGAGATATACTTGTTAGGAAGCTCCCCACAAATTTTTCCACAGTTTTGCGCAACGTTTTTGAAATCGATGAACGGAGGCTCAAACGGTGTTGGATCGACCTGAAAATTTGTTGGAAGCTTTCTAACAAGTATATCTACCAACTGCAAAAAAATAATTTTTTTTAAAAATACTATACGGACCCCAGATCGCTGACAGCGCTAGAAAATTTCCAGCGGTGTCAGCACTTCTCCATTAATCTCATACACACACACATACATGTATGTGTGTATGTATGTATGTATGTATGTACATACATATATGTATGTATGTATGTATCTAAGTATATATATGTATGTATGTATATATATATGGGTAAAGTGTTCCTAGGGTGACTTAGGAGTGGCAATTCGGGCCGGCCCGGTCTTATCGGGCCGTGCTGGCCCGGTCCGGTTTTCTTAAAGGACTGGGCCGGCCCGGCCCGATAAGACTTCGGGCCATTCCGAAGATGTCACGCCCCGCTTCCCAAAAATGAGGAGGCGAGACGTGAGAAGGTCCGCTCAGACTTGAAGCTGCAAAGCTCCAAGCCTGATAAGCGTCAATCAACAATAAATTGGCAGGTCCTTGCAACGCAATACGAAACAACGATAAGAATAATGAAGTGAGACAATAAGCAATTTATTAAATCTCAGAATATCCATAAAATAAATTACAATATCACAGAAAAGCCACCAGGCTCAAAAGGAAAAGCTAAGGCCGAAACACGGCCAATAAAGGTACAACATACAAGCAAGGGTGCCACGCACCTACAACTAACAGCAAACCCAAACAAGGAAGAGAACACAAGTGATCTCTAAGACTGGTCACCAATAACCACAAACTCCTCCTCGGCAACCATTGGCTCAGCGCCAGCAACACTACGTCCTCAGCGACAAACTCAGGCTCGGGATCTAACATGTGTCACCCAAAAGAGAAAAGGGGCACATGTCAGCAAGTCGGAAGACTTGTGCAAGGAAACTGAAAGTAAGGTAAACTAACAACCTAGCAGTTATAGTATGATGCATGGCATGGCAAGTATAGTATGGAAGTAATAAGTGAAGTACAAGTGGCAAGTAACAAGTGGTAGGTGTGACATATATTGTCAAGTAACAAGTACAAGGGATCACCCACATACATGTGAGTGCCCTATTGCCCGCAGGCTGTATTCAAGTACAAGGGACCACTCACACACAGGCGAGTGCCCTATTGCCCGTAGGCTGTATTGAGTTTGTTTTCTGGACCACGAGCCAGATTTGTAATTGGCCTAGGGTTGTGCCCGCAAAACGGGTGCCTAGCCGGAACAAGTAGCACTAGTATGTAGCGATGCTACGCAATCACGATGAGTGTTCAAGCATGCAATGACATGAGCAGTTATTCGCGTACCGTTAATTGAATTTAAACATGACATGCAAAATGCAATGACATGAACAGATATTCGCGTACCGTTGATTGAATTTAAACATGACATACAAAATGCAATGACATGGACAGATATTCGCGTACCGTTGATTTAAATTAAACATGGCAGTTAAAGATGCATGGATGACATGAACAGTTAATACGCGTACCGTTAAGTGAAATTAAACGTGACATACAAGCATGATGAGGGTGACGGACCAAGCTTCGTTGTCAAGCTAGGTCAATGGCGTCTAGACGGCTATCTTTTAACCGTCTAGTCTCTTTTACGCTAAAGCAAGGAAATGGCCTAAGACATGGCCCAAATCAAGAGATGCAAGTTTCACTTGCCTCACGCCAAGGAAGATGATCAACGAGGCACGCCACAAAAGTTATCTACGGAGAGGAAATCGCTGACACGGAGAAACAATCATCAAACAACATCCAACCTAGTTTATTATTAGGGTTTCAATAAAATCACAAGGAGAGTTATGAGAAAACCAAAGGATCGAACCCTACCATATAGAAGCGGACGATCAATGCCGAGCAAGCACGACAACGGAAGAACGATCCGGGGAAACCTAGGGTTCAGATCTGGAATGGATGGGGAAAATCTGGAGAAATGGTGTTTTGGGGATTTTGGGGGTTGGAGATGCCCTAGGGCATTGTGGTTGGTCAAAATGGAGAGGGGGAGAAGCTCTTGATGAAGGAGGAAGGCTAGAGGAAAGGTTGGGGAAGATCAGAGGTTAAGGGGGAAGGAAAGAGGCCATGAGAAGAGAAAGAAAGAAAAGAAACGAAGTGGGGTATTTATAGAAAACGACCTGGCGGCTGCCCAGAAATTAGGGTTTCGACACTGATTAGTCGGTCAAAGAGCAACCACTAACCGACTAGTTTGGAAACTAGTCGGTCGGTTGACCAACGCAGACCGACTAAGTCCAAACAGTAACTCCTGTACAAAAATAGGATTTAGATTTAGTCGGTCAAAGAACAACTACTGACCGACTAGTTTCTCATCTACTCGGTCGACGAACGTTCTTAGACCGACTAAGAATGAATAGTACTTTGTATCAAAAATGATCATAGAGCTAGTCGGTTAAAGAACGATTGCTGACCGACTAGTTTCTCATCTAGTCGGTCGACATATTAAACCGACTAACGATAAACAGTAACTCCTGAATAATTGATACAATGAACTAGTCGGTTTGAGAAGAGTTCCTGACCGACTAGATTGGAATCTAGTCGGTTGGTTCTCCTTCTTGAACCAACTAACGTGCACTAAAAGTGCCGAATGGAAGCGCGAAGCTTCGAGAAGATTTCTACGGCTTCTAGGATCACTCTAACTCTAAAATATGAGCGATTTGAAGTTCGTCATGAGTGACTTACTCCAAGATCAATGATCAACGGAAGAATCTAGAGAATCACAACGAAACGAACGAAAATGAAAACTACCGAGACGGAAATGGAAATCACAACCAAAGAGAAGGCAACCAAATATATATATATATATAATCCATACAAGAAAACCAGTCGTTACATCCTACCCACCTTAGAATAAAGTCCGTCCTCGGACTTTCTAACATATCTAGTCGCCCTATTAACTATCCCAAAACGTTCCACGTCCTACTTTAAACCAAAGGTAGTCATTACATGTGCTTATATATCTATTATACATTTGACAGTGTTTTTTGAATTCTAGGGCTGACTAGGACAAGATAAAGAGTGGCTGAGATTTGATCTTGGTCAATCAATGGTTGAGATTGGATTTTGTGAAAATTTTGGTGAGAAAAGTGTATTGGGAACCAAAACTTTGAAATTAGAAGTGTATTGGGAAAGATTGTGGAGATTAAATTTGGGGGGTAAGTGCCTTGGAAACCTAAACTTTAAAATTAGAAGTGCATTGGGAAAGATCGTGGAGATTAAATTTGGGAGGAAAATTGTCTTGGGAACCAAAACTTTGAAATTAGAAGTGTCTTGGGAAAGATTGTGGAGATTATATTTGGAGGGGGGGAAAGTGCCTTGGAAACCTAAACTTTGAAATTAGAAGTGCATTGGGAAAGATTGTGGAGAATCATGATCCATTAAATTAAACAAAATAAAAAATTTTGCGTAAAACAATTTAGCGGAACAACAAATTAGCATAAAAATACCCTGAGTTTTGTTGCTCCGCGCCAAAGGCGCTCGCTAAATTTTGCCGAATTTGTTGTCCCGCGTCGAAGGCGCCCGCGTCGGTGCGGGCGCCGAAAAGTTTTTTACGCTAATTTGTTGTTCCGCCTGCGGGCGCCAAATTTGTTGTTCAACTCCAAATTTGTTGTTTAGCGCCGAAGGCGCCCATTCTGCTAAATATTTTTACGCTAATTTATTGTTCTATAAAATTTTGACTGTGGAAATAATTTTTCGGGGAAAAAAGATTTCGCGGGGAAATCTTAAATAAACCGTGCTCGCGAGCACGGGTTATGACTAGTATATATATACACACACTAGATAGTCAAACATTATTACTACCAACAGGTATACATATATATATATATATTCATGCACATCATACACTTACTCCTATCATAGTCAGTCAAAAGCATACACGCATTTCCATCATACACACATATACACATACATCCCTCATATAGCTATTACTTACCTAGCACCAAACATTAGTCCATATACTCACAACCAATTAAATAGTTCACGCTAGTAAATACCATCGTAACACTCTACGTTAGGTAGCTACCTATGAACAAGGCAATAAGAATACACTACTCCCTATATCTCCTAGTATACATCCAATACCAAACACGTCAACACACGTAATCACACCACACCATCTAAACTCAAGTTATTATATTTAATATACTTCCACCATCATTATAATTTCACAATTTATAGCCATTCCAATACATGCAAATATTTCACTATAACTTCACATCACATACGGCCCTATAATTATACCCACGACACGCCAAACATATTATAGTCACCAAAACTTATAACTAAGCACAAACTTACCCGTGCATGGTGCACACCCACACACGCTAACATTTTAGTCACATTTACCAATCATACAATTATAAACTCAGTACATCGACGCACTTAGTTTTAGCTAGCACGTATACATATTCACGCAGGCAAGCCCCCCTAATAAATAACTATACCAAAAGACCAACACCTATAACTATATACTGGTTTAGTGACCCACAATCATGTGCGTAACACAACCGGACACAAACAATCCAACATTATACATACATCATCCATCACTACACACCAACCACATACAAATACACCAACGTATATAGAGTATACCCACTCAAGCTTGAGTGAGACTCAAAATCATAGCAGAATAATTCCATATACATAACACAACATCCATACATATGCCAATACCATTCTAATGCATACACATTTACCAGCATAACCATATACATATCAAAATGTCAAACACCCTTAATATCTAATCAGGTAATATCACATATTTCAATCACTTCATATACCATGATATTATTACAAACATCAACACACCTATAATTACAACACTCTCCCTAATAAATGCTGTCATCGTATGGTCACATACATGTATCACATATTCATACCATATCCATCCATCTATAATTGGCACATCAATACGCTTACTTCATCCATTAGTTAAGATATGCTGTAGTCGGGTATACCTCATGGTATATACGCATACAACATCTCATAAAAACAAGTAATACCAATCAAACAATTATAATCCTACTATCATATGTATATCACACTTATACTCATGCAGCTAATACATAACTACCTACACACAACATACCAATACCAACCACAACAACTTCATATGCATCATGGAATTTAATACACTACGACGACACATCAAATTACACTAATGGGGCCCACCAAACTATACTAAGGTTGACACGGGGACGACAAGCTCTATTGGCTAGACAAAAGGAAAGAAACTGAAATCAAAAGCGTAACGAATAGAAGGATCGAAAAGCATGAGAACGGTCGTGCAATGATGTAATGATGCTCCATTGGGATACATGGGAAACAGTGCGTAAAAGATATAAGTTAGAATGAAGAGTACGAAACCGGTCGATAAAATGAGTTGTTCGAAATAAGTTTGAGTCGAATATATATAATAAGAGGAATGGTTTATTTAGCTAATTAAAATCTATCACGAGTAAAAGCAAATCATTTACACGAACATATAGGGCATATGTTAGAAAATGTTATGCGGTAGTAGTTTTAAAAATTTTAGGAAAAAGTTTCGAGGTTCAAGGAATGAAATCAGATCAAATATAGTGTAGAGGGTTTATGCTCATGCCAAATGTTTTTCCAAGTCTTAAAACTGAAGAGAAATTCCAATAAACCGTATTGAAAGTACTTTTTAGAGAATCCGGGTTCGCCAGCAGAAACTGATTTATACAAGGGTCTTAACACACGAGCACAACGAACATAGTACTGATATATAAAAATAATTGTAGTTCTATTCTAAAAATCATTTTAGAAATATGTATGATGAATGGAAAGGTAGTAACATCTTAGTAGAAGTGGGATGACGTACATATTATAGAATTATTAAATTGGTAATAAAGCTTCAAAACCGAACTATGGAGGGTCTAGATCAGGAAATGGGTTCGAAAAGAAATTTTACGAAAATCTGAACTAGGGAAAACGTTGAGCATAAAATTGACTTGCTGAAAGCTGAAGTCCCATGTGACTTAAAAGGTATATAAGAAGCAAACACGATGCGGTATTCGAATAAGTTTTAATGGCATAAGTAAGAAAAGAAAATTATAATTTAGGTTAGGAAAAACAGAAGTACGGTTCAGAATAAAATTGGTATATGAAAGGGGAAAGACATTTATATCGATATGAAAATATAGGCTGGAAAATATTATAAACTAATAATCAAAAATCTCGACAAAAGTTTCTATGTTTAGGAAAGAACAAATAAATTTAAGTCGCGAAAGAGTATGAAATCTAATATATATATTAAAAGTTTTCGAACAAATTTAAACTTAGCGAAAGAGGAACATCGAAAATACTTTTAGGGGAAACAAGGATTTTCCACAAGAACGAGTTGGTATAAAGACTTTGAAGTACGGGTACGACAACTTAAAATTAGTATATATTCATAAATTAATTGGAGTTCTATTTATCTTGGAAGAAGTACTTTAAAGTACCGTATGGTAAATAGCTAAAATGAATTTTGCAATATTAGAAAAGGTGGTATATCGAATTATCGAAATAGTACTAAAGTTTAAAATCAAGTGCGGACGATATATGTTAGAAAAATAGTTACAAGATAGTAATTCAAAATTACGACCAAATAGTCTTTGAAATCTAAGAATGGCTTTTAGCTCAAACGGAAGTAATGGAAATATACTGAAAGAGGGTTTAAAACAAAATTTAAATTGAGTGGAAACTTTTAATAAGGAAAATTTGAAAACGGCTTTGGAATAATCAAGATTTGCAACGGGAAAGATTTGAAGGGTCAACGATAATAGTAAGGAGGGGATCATGTGAATCGAGGGCAATGAATGTGGTTGTGTGAGGCATGCACCTAAATTACTATTCAAGAAAACTACGACGAAAACCTACGGTCAGTAACACAGAAGTGTAGTGTCCAGGAAAAGATTGAATCAGAGAGTCCTAATCATCGGTTGACTAGAGGTCAAGAAAACTTAACACTAAGGCTTCCTAGTGGCTAGAGTATATTAGAGGCCTCAGGGAAGGTTCTAAGAGAATCGAGATCATGTTCTGTTGGGCCTGATATCGATGAACCCAAGCGAACGACTAAAGAAATCCTAGGAATCTATCACGGTCAGAGCTAGACAGGAACCACTAAGGTAACTCTTAAGACCATCATATCAATCACTAGCATGGAGTCTAACAAACAATCAGGGGCCTCTAACTAGTAAGCACAAACTTCTAACTAAGTCTCACTATAGTCCTGACCTAATGGATTTCCTACCAAGCTGGGACAGGTGCTCTAACACGTCTACTAGCCACCTAAGACATAGGAACGCTAAAACCTAGACTCCGGGCTTATAATTTGGATGTTCTAATTTATTTAATGGACATTCTATAATTATTATCGTTGTTCCGATAGCTCGCATTTGTAAATGGACCTGCATGGGCCACCAATAAAACCTGTCACGCCCCGCTTCCCAAAAATGTGGAGGCGAGACGTGAGAAGGTCCGCTCAGACTTGAAGCTGCAAAGCTCCAAGCCTGATAAGCGTCAATCAACAATAAATTGGCAGGTCCTTGCAACGCAATACGAAACAACGATAAGAATAATGAAGTGAGACAATAAGCAATTTATTAAATCTCAGAATATCCATAAAATAAATTACAATATCACAGAAAAGACACCAGGCACAAAAGGAAAAGCTAAGGCCCAAACACGGCCAACAAAGGTACAACATACAAGCAAGGGTGCCACGCACCTACAACTAACAGCAAACCCAAACAAGGAAGAGAACACAAGTGATCTCTAAAACTGGTCACCAATAACCACAAACTCCTCCTCGGCAACCATTGGCTCAGCGCCAGCAACACTACGTCCTCAGCGACAAACTCAGGCTCGGGATCTAACATGTGTCACCCAAAAGAGAAAATGGGCACATGTCAGCAAGTCGGAAGACTTGTGCAAGGAAACTGAAAGTAAGGTAAACTAACAACCTAGCAGTTATAGTATGATGCATGGCATGGCAAGTATAGTATGGAAGTAATAAGTGAAGTACAAGTGGCAAGTAACAGGTGGTAGGTGTGACATGTATTGTCAAGTAACAAGTACAAGGGATCACCCACACACATGTGAGTGCCCTATTGCCCGCAGGATGGATTCAGGTACAAGGGACCACTCACACAAAGGGAGTGCCCATATTGCCCGCAGGCTGTATTCAAGTAAAAGGGACCACTCACACACAGGCGAGTGCCCTATTGCCCGCAGGCTGTATTGAGTTCGTTTTCTGGACCACGAGCCAGATTTGTAATTGGCCTAGGATTGTGCCCGCAAAACAGGTGCCTAGCCGGAACAAGTAACACTAGTACGTAGCGATGCTACGCAATCACAATGAGTGTTCAAGCATGCAATGACATGAGCAGTTATTCGCGTACCGTTAATTGAATTTAAACATGACAGACAAAATGCAATGACATGAACAGATATTCGCGTACCGTTGATTGAATTTAAACATGACATACAAAATGCAATGACATGGACAGATATTCACGTATCGCTGATTTAAATTAAACATGGCAGTTAAAGATGCATGGATGACATGAACAGTTAATACGCGTACCGTTAAGTGAAATTAAACGTGACATACAAGCATGATGAGGGTGACGGACCAAGCTTCGTTGTCAAGCTAGGTCAATGGCGTCTAGACGGCTATCCTTTCACCGTCTAGTCTCTTTTTCGCTAAAGCAAGGAAATGGCCTAAGACATGGCCCAAATCAAGAGATGCAAGTTTCACTTGCCTCACGCCAAGGAAGATGATCAACGAGGCACGCCACAAAAGTTACCTACGGAGAGGAAATCGCTGACACGGAGAAACAATCATCAAACAACATCCAACCTAGTTTATTATTAGGGTTTCAATAAAATCACAAGGAGAGTTATGAGAAAACCAAAGGATCGAACCCTACCATATAGAAGCGGACGATCAATGCCGAGCAAGCACGACAACGGAAGAACGATCCGGGGAAACCTAGGGTTCAGATCTGGAATGGATGGGGAAAATCTGGAGAAATGGTGTTTTGGGGATTTTGGAGGTTGGAGATGCCCTAGGGCATTGTGGTTGGTCAAAATGGAGAGGGGGAGAAGCTCTTGATGAAGGAGGAAGGCTAGAGGAAAGGTTGGGGAAGATCAGAGGTCAAGGGGGAAGGAAAGAGGCCAGGAGAAGAGAAAGAAAGAAAAGAAACGAAGTGGGGTATTTATAGAAAACGACCTGGCGGCTGCCCAGAAATTAGGGTTTCGACACTGATTAGTCGGTCAAAGAGCAACCACTGACCGACTAGTTTGGAAACTAGTCGGTCGGTTGACCAACGCAGACCGACTAAGTCCAAACAGTAACTCCTGTACAAAAATAGGATTTAGATTTAGTCGGTCAAAGAACAACTACTGACCGACTAGTTTCTCATTTACTCGGTCGACGAACGTTCTTAGACCGACTAAGAATGAATAGTACTTTGTATCAAAAATGATCATAGAGCTAGTCGGTTAAAGAACGATTGCTGACCGACTAGTTTCTCATCTAGTCGGTCGACAAATGTTCTTAAACCGACTAACGATAAACAGTAACTCCTGAATAATTGATTCAATGAACTAGTCAGTTTGAGAAGAGTTCCTGACCGACTAGATTGGAATCTAGTCGGTTGGTTCTCCTTCTTGAACAAACTAACGTGCACTAAAAGTGCCGAATCGAAGCGCGAAGCTTCGAGAAGATTTCTACGGCTTCTAGGATCACTCTAACTCTAAAATATGAGCGATTTAAAGTTCATCATGAGTGACTTACTCCAAGATCAACGATCAACGGAAGAATCTAGAGAATCACAACGAAACGAACGAAAATGAAAACTACCGAGACAGAAATGGAAATCACAACCAAAGAGAAGGCAACCAAATATATATATATATAATCCATACAAGAAAACCAGTCGTTACAGGAGAGGCCCGGGCACGGTCCGATAAAAATTCGGGCCGCCTGGCCCGGTCCGATATGGTTGAATGAATTATGTATTGTGACAATATTTTATCATATTTTTAATCACAAACTTGTCTCTTATGCTTAAAGATGCATTGAAATGGAGTACGAAAGAAGAGGATTAAGTGGGTTGCATAAGGTGATGTGCCCTACATTGTTTTCATTTATTTGGCAAGATGACGTAACATGTTTGGTGGTTCTTTTTCTCTTCTCGGAAACTGAGATCGACCCCCAAGATCCGAAGACATCAAAGTTGGCGCTGGGGGGAAGTTGTTAAAATTTATGATAATTGGACCTTGATCTGATAAGATTCATGACATCGGACTCAACACCATAAATGAATGCACATTACTCAAATCCGCTTTAGATCAGTGCGTGGTCAAATTGAAGTGGTGCGATCAAATGCTTTTCGTGCCGTGCCGTGCCGCCCATGGGCTGAAAAGCTTGGCCCGGGTCCGGCCTGAAAATAAACCAGGCCGGTCCGGCCCGGTCCGATAAGGATTTTGGGCCAAAATTATTGGCCAAAGCACGGGCTTATCGTGCCGGGCCCGTGCCGGGCTATCGTGCCGGACCGAAAATTGCCACCCCTAGGGTGACTCCTTATACACACACACACACACATATATATGTACATACATACACACACATATATATGTACATACATACATACATACATATGTATGTATGTATGTATGTATGTACGTATGTACGTGTGTGTGTGTGTGTGTGTGTGTGTGTGTGTGTGTGTATGGGTAAAGTGTTCCTAGGGTGACTCCTTAGATTAAATCTAAGGAGGTCGCCCCCCCATTTTCCCTCATATCCCAGAATTTTTTTGAATTTTATTTTTCATGGGGTTGTTGTTCACATCATGGATGGTCAACATACCAAAAATCAAGGTATTCTAATACTTTTAGAGCCCCCATCTACCTCTTGTAACTTCAACGGTCTGAAAATGTGCTAAAAATCCCATGAAGTTGGAAGGGATAAATGGGGGCTCTAAAAGTATTGGAATGACTTGATTTTTGGTATGTTGATCATCCATGAGGTGAAAAACAATCCCAAGAAAACAATTTCGAAAATAAATGTGGGATATGGTGGAAAATGGGGGTGACTCCTTAGATGAAATCTAAGGAGTCACCCTAGGAACACTTTACCATATATATATATATATAAGTATATATACATATATATATGTACATACATATATATACATTGGGTAAAGTGTTCCTAGGGTGACTGCTTAGATGAAATCTAAGGAGTCGCCTAAATTTTCACCATCTCCCACAATGTTTTTGGATTTTATTTTTCATGCGGTGGTTGTTGACATCATGGATGATCAACATACCAAAAATCAAGTCATTCCAATACTTTTAGAGCCCCCGTTTACCCCTTGCAACTTCAACGGTCCGAAAACGTACTGAAAACCCTATGAATTTGCAAGGGGTAGATGGGGGCTCTTAAAGTATTGGACTGGCTTGATTTTTGGTGTGTTGATCATCCATGAGGTGAACAATAATCCCAAGAAAAGAATTCGAAAAAAAATGTTGGAGATGGTGGGAAATGTGGGCGACTCCTTAGATTGCATCTAAGGAGGCACCCTAGGAACACTTTACCCATATACATATATACATATATATATATGTATATGTATATACATATATATATGTATATACATATACATATATATATATATGTATATATGTATATGGATAAAGGGATCCTAGGGTACATCCTTAGATTCAATCTGAGGAGGCACCGCCATTTCCACCCATCTACCACATTTTTTTGGAAATTATTTTTCATGGGTTTGTTGTTCACTTTATGGATGATCAACATACAAAATGTCAAGGGATTCCAATACGTTTTGAGCCACCATCTACCCCATGCAACTTCATGGCTTTTTCAGGACGTTTTTAGACCGTTGAAGTTGCAAATGGTAGAAGGGGGCTCAAAAAATATTGTAATCCCTTGAAATCTTGTATGTTGATTATCCATGATGTGAACAACAATCCCATGAAAAAAATTCAAAAAAATTGTAGGAGATGTGGAAAAATGGGGGCGCCTCCTTAGATGAAATCTAAGGAGGCGCCCTAGATCCCCTTTTCCATATATATATATATATACACACACCCAATAATGTACCTAAGAATGTGCGCAGGCAGAATTACCTGCGCACGCCCCCTCTGTTCGGGGTTTTAAAGTATTTTTATTGATTTTTTTTGTAATAGGTATATATACTTGTTGTGTAGCTCCCCACAAAATTTAAGGTCAAACAAACACCATTTGGGTATCGAAACTTCCATCACAGAAAACATAGCGCAAAACTGTCCAGAATTCTGGACAGTTTTATGCAACGTTTTTGTGATGGAAGTTTCGATACCCAAATGGTGTTTGTTTGACCTGAAATTTTGTGGGGAGCTACACAACAAGTATATCTACCTACTGCAAAAAAATTCAAAAAATACTTTAAACCCCCGGACAGAGGGGGTGTTTGCAGGTAATTCTGCCTGCGCACGTGCATAGGGACATTTGCCTCATACACACACACACACACTCTCTCTCTCTCTCTCTCTCTCTCTCTCTCTCTCTCTCTCTTATCTGGGGTTGCCTCTTTAATCTAACTATCCTTGGGCCTCCTTGTATAGCCGTCTGGTGGACAAATGCAAAAAGAGATTATTGGGTTAGTCTTCATCGCTCATCTCTATTTCTGGTAGAATAAAATTGGTCTGCTATGTTATTTATGGTATGGTTGCCTTCTAGATGCAAGTATACTTCATCCCACCCTCAGCGATTCGATGTATCAGCTGTGTGCAAGAAGATGATATGGGGAAAACTCAACTGCTGGGCTTGGAAGGACATATGGGTTCCTAAGAAAGAAGGAGGGGTCAGCTTAAGATTGCTGGAAGACATGAATGTAGCCTCTGGTGTACGGCTAACTTGGAGACTTCTGGCCACAGATGGGGTTTGGGCGAACTATATGAGAAGTCATTATGTTTCTGCTTCTACTGGTTTTTTCAGTACTAAGGCGTAGCCAACTCAATCGGGAACCTGGAAGTTCATCCTTAAATGTCGTAACATATCTCAGAAACTTATTAAACGTACTGTTAACGATGGATCCACAACTTCGTTTTGGTACGATAATTGGCACCCTATGGGCCCTCTATATTTGCTTCATAATCCTACACTGGGAACTGAGATGATGCGGGTAAGTGAATTTTGGACCACTGAAGGTTGGAGAGATATACCTACTATCCAGCCTTTAATACCAGTACTGCGGCCAATTACTCTATGCAGTGGCCCAGACCTGTGGCTTGGGTCCCTAGGCAAACTTGCTCCTTCCGCACAGCCTGGAAAGGAATGCGTGATGCAAATCCCCACATTGCTTATTATGGAGCTGTATGGTATGGGAAGCATGTGCCAAAATTTGCCCTGTACTTGCTGTGGGGAATTAGAAGTAAGCTCCAACCTAAAGACATGCTATATAAATGGGGTATATCCTCAGATCAAAGGTGCAACCTCTGTGATGAAAATGCAACTGAGAGTACCAACCATCTGTTCTTTGAATGCTATTATTCTTGCTACATTCTAACCAGGAGTCTTCTCATGTTGGGATACACAGGGGTCGTTTCGTTGACAATAGCAGGTACTTGTGATCTTATTCAATCTCGATATAACAATTTGGATCATGTGGGGGTGCTTGCTAAAACTGCCTTGTCGTCCATGGTTTGGCACCTCTGGAAGCAATGAAATAAGAGGATCTTCGAAGGAGTCGGATTGAGGAAAGCCGAATTATTTGAGGATATTAAGGCTGACGTCACAATTGCACTTCGGGATATGGATTTGGAGCAAGTTTCGGCTTCACCCCATTTTCTAATTGGGGGATTATTGATGCAGGATAATTTAAGTGCTTTTAGATTTTTGTTAGCTTTTAGCTTTTTGTTAGATATATTGGAACTTATATTAGTTACGGTTGATAGTAGGATGTAGATGGTGACGTCGCTTGTGCCATATCCCATCTCTTTCTGGTATCATCTGAAGCTAGCTAGTGTTATTGTTGCAAATATTTGATATTGAATAAAGATAGCTTTTACTCGTCATATATATATATATATATATATATATATATATATATATATATATATAGTGATCTTCGGTTGCGAAAAATCCCGTGCGAAAGCCCGTGCGAAAACTTTTTTTTATTTTTTTGAAATTTTTTTTTTCAAAAATTCTTTTTTTGATGTTTAATCCATACAATTATATACCCCAGGGAAAATAATGGGTGAACCCGTTGGGCATTAGAGCACCCATCCACCCGTTACAAATTTAACGGTCTCAAAACGTGCGAATTTGATGAAATGGCTTGATCGAAGGCCAAATGACATTATTTCTCAACCATTATTTTTTGAGTGGATTATAACAACATATAATGAGGGTGAAAAAAAGAATTTTTGAAAAAAAAAATTTCAAAAAAAAGATAAAAACATTTTCGCACGGTGCGAAATGTTCTCATTTGAAAATTTTCCTATATATATATATATATATAGGAAAATTTTCAAATGAGAACATTTCGCACCGTGCGAAAATGTTTTTAGTTTTTTTTTGAAATTTTTTTTTTCAAAAATTCTTTTTCCCACCCTCATTATATGTTGTTATACCCCCCTCAAAAAATAATCAATGAGAAATAATGTCATTTGGCCTTCGATCAAGGCATTTCATCAAATTCGCACGTTTTGAGACCGTTAAATTTGTAACGGGTGGATGGGTGCTCTAATCCCCAACGGGTTCACCCATTATTTTCCCTGGGGTATATAATTGTATGGATTAAACATCAAAAAAATAATTTTTGAAAAAAAAAATTTCAAAAAAAAAGATAAAAATCTTTTCGCACGGTGCGAAAAGCCTCTTTTTCGCAACCGAAGATCGCCATATATACATATATATATACATATATATATATATATATATATATATATATATATATATATATATAGAGGAAATATATAACCTTAAAATGAGCGAGGTGAGGAGCGGCGATTGGGGCGATCCAGGTGAGGGGTATTTCGGCAAAAACTCCGGCAAAGGTGAGGGGGTCTCAGGTGACAAGGGGGTTTCAGGTCAGGCCATAGACTCCCCAGGAGGCGCAGGTGATATTCAGAATGTAGGCGAATGGCGAGAGGTTAGGAGAAGGGGTAAACCTAATCCCAGTTCCAAGGGGTTTCCTCCGGTGATGTGAGTTAACAACCTATTCATGGGGGTGGGGGAGCAAAGTTCACTCGACATCAATCAAAAGGTATACGGGCATTGCAAGACAGATCTGGACAATATTTGAATAACATTATTAAAGGTGGAGCACACAAGATAGATGCTAAAATGCCAGTTAGGCCAAATGTTCCAATAAAAATTGATACTTCGGTGGCAAAGGTCGCATGGCTGGATGTATGCGCCAATAGGCATACCTATGATACTGCCATGTCCATGACACTCGTCCCCCCTAAGATCAAAGGGGATGGAACACCCATTACGAGGGTTCTTGGCACCCTCGTGGAGCGAGGGTCTGAAAAATGGAAGAATACACTAATTGGTTATGTCCTTGGGGATGACCCATACTATGGGCAGATTCAGGCATGGTTGGAGAGATTGTGGAAGCGTAAGAAAAGGATCCAAATCTATAGCAAGGAGAACAGGTTCTTTTATTTCAGATTTGAGTCCCCAGCGAAATGCAAACGTATTTTGCAAGGGGGGTCCCTGGCTATTCGACGGACGGCTAGTAGTACTTAAAAGATGGAGCTTAATCTACTACATGACTGGGACATTTTCACTTCAGTCCTAGTGTGGGTCCAGTTACATGGGGTACCACTTTACATGTGGAATCTGGAGGTTTTAAATATAATTGCATCTGTGTTGGGTACACCATTGTGTCTAGATCGAGCTACATCATACCTGGAAAGAATCACTTACGCAATGTGTTTGGTAGAGGTAGATGCAGGAAAGTCCCTTCCGAAAACTATTGAGGTGGAACTGGATGATGGGAGTTTACTTACCATTGATGCAAAGTTTGAAGGCGATCCCCCCACTGTAGTCATTGTGTCTGTTTTGGACATACTGATGGTCAATGTCCTGCTCTGACTGAGCCCCCTTGAATCCAAGGCAATGCCAAGATGACACAAGCTAGCATGGTAGGAATTGAGGTTAACAAGATGAAGACACAAGTATTACCAAGCACAGAAAAGGAATTGGGGGGAGAAGAGCATTGGGAGCCAATTAGGACCACATAAGACTCCACTCAATCCTGTATTGCAACAAGATGAAACCTCACAAGCAGTCAGAGGTGCAAACATTAACTCTGGGAAGTCTGAAGATAATGTGTCTGCACATGGAGGTTTGGTGCCTGACATCAAGGAGGGTGATTTTGAAGAGCACACTATTGATAGGGGAGGCAATCAGCATAATCAAGATGTTCCAACACACAAGGAAACTCTAGTCTTAGATGAGGGGGATAATATAGTCACCAATGTTGAATATTTTCTTGATAACCAATTGACAGAACCAAATAAGCTTGATCCTAAGATGAGAGTAGCAATGAAATGCATGATGAACTGGTACAATCTGATGGGTATGGAAATACTGCAGTTGAGTCTCCAGTCATATGTGGAGATAAAGAACTGGGAGATGGAAACGTTTCAGACACAAACATGCATATCCCATCTCTATTGGAAGATAGTATTGATGAGAGTATCAAATTGAGGCAGGAGTCACAACTATCAACGGCCACTAGGAAGAGCTCGAGATTGCAGGTGAGCAGCCTAGTCCGAAAATAAACAAATTATGATCAATGACAATATTATTCTGGAATACTAGGGGCTAAATAGCTCTTTTATACGTAGAGATCTATGTGATATATTGAAAGAAATAAAGCCATAGACTGTGTTTCTTCTAGAGACTAAGCTCAAGTCTCCAATAAATAGAAATAAAACCTGTACTCCTACCAACTGGGAAATACTGGACAACTTGGGTTTATGAACAAGTTCCCAAACTTAATTTCTTTCGAATTGTGACAACTCTTCCTGCATTGCCATAATCCTATAAGAATCATCCAAAGCATGTTCAACAGATATGAATGCAAAGTTAACCATCAAAATAAAGCTACTTCTAGTGCATATACCTTCCACATTGTCTCCTATGATTTGGTCCTCAGGATGAACCTTCATAAATTTTTAATCCTTTGGTAGACCATGTGATGATGTAGCTTCCGCTTCCTCCTCTCTTGGTGCACTATCAAGTATGTTCGCTTATTCATTGGAATTGCTTGTGTTTATGTCCAAACCTGAAGATTCTGCAACACTAGATGATATGATAATGGCACTTTTCTCATCAAATTCAACATGCACAATTTCTTGAATAGTGATTGTTCTTTTATTGAATACTCAATATACTTTACTATGTGATTAGTATCCAACAAAAATACCCTCATCAGTCTTAGCATCAAATTTATCTAAATTTTCACCGACTTTCAATATGAAGCACTTCCATCCAAATGGTTTAAAATGCGATAAGTTTGGTGTCAACTCTCTATATAGCTCACACGGTTTTTTTTAAATGGATCTAATGGACACACAATTCAAAATGTAGCAAGATGTATGTATGGCTTTGGCCCAAAAATATAGTGGCAACTTGTAGTCATGAATCATGGTCCTAGCCATCTCTTTCATAGTACGATTTTTCCTCTTTACCACACCATTTTATTGTGGTGTCCTTGGGGTAGAAAAATTATGAAAATATCCTTTTGAAGAGAAAAAAATCATCAAAGCTAGAATTAACAAATTCTCCACCATGATCACTTCTAACTTGACAATTGAAAAACATTTTTCATTTTCAACCTTTTTGCAAAACGTTTTAAAAACTTCAAAAGTTTCATGTTTGTGTATAGGAAAATAGACCCAAGTAAATCATGGAAAATCATTGACAATGACGAAGCAATAGTGCATACCACCTAAATTAGCAACTTTTATGGGTCCAAATAAATCCAAGTGTACTGGTTGCAATGGCTTAATAGTATTAACAACGGTTTTAAGTTTGAAACTACAACGGTTTTAAGTTTGAAACTACTCCTATGTTGCTTATCTAGTTGGCATGCATCTCAAAGCTTGTCGCTATCAAAACTTATTTGAGGTAAAGATCTCACAAGTTTCTTACGAGAAAACTTTGAGATTAGGTCTATGCCGGCATGGCCTAATATTCAATGTCATAACAAATTAGTTTCATGTGATGCAACTAAACATTTGAGATTATTCGAATCACTAAGTTTGATAATATAGATGGTATTATGTGATGTACCTTTAAAAAGAATATCATCATCTTTTAAAATGTGTACATCGTCATTCTCAAAATTCACCTTAAAACCTATAGAACAAAGTTGACCCACACTTAACAAATTATGTGCGATTAACGTTTTCAATAACGATAAGTGGATGCTTACCCATGTTACTGATCGGTCCATATTTTTACACCTTTTTCTGCAAGTTTGCATACCATTTAGATCGCCTATATCGCGTTTTCACGATTATTCGACGATATTGCGTTGCTTTTCATTATTTCTTGTTTTTGTCAGATTTTAGGAAATATGGAGCGATCAGGAGCATAAATGAGATTAAGGGACTTGCACGCATACCGGAGCGTCGCCCATGGCCATATCGAGAAGCTAGCAGTGCTAGATGATGAGCGGAAGAAGAAGAAGATCGATAAAATTGACAAAGAGGCGAGGAGGAGAAGATTTGACTCCAAAAACATGCCACTCGGCCGAGTACGCAATTCACTCGGCCGAGTGAAGAAGCATACTCGGTCGAGTACGACTAATATGAGAATGCCTTGTGACACAATGCACCCCGCCGAGTGGATAATTCCACTCGGCCGAGTAGAGAAATCCACTCGATCGAGTAAGTCAGGATTTCTAAAGGAGATCGAAGCCAACTCTTTGGAATTTTGGGGAGCAGAGCAGAAGACCTACTTGGCCGAGTAGAAAGTCCACTCGACCGAGTGAGAAATCCCACTCGGTCGAGTGACGCAGAGCACCAGAGCCCCTAAAACCCCCACCTTCTCTATTTTTATTTGGATCTGCCACTCGACCGAGTGAGATTTCCACTCGGTCGAGTAGCGCCGCCAGCCTGTGTCGAAAACTAGGGTTCTGGACAGCGCCAGGGGCAAATCTGTCTGGCTTTTTTGGACGTTTTGGGCATGTATTTAAGCCCAGTTTTCATCCTAGTGTTAGGAGAGACCAAAAAATAAATTTTAGGTTATTTCTAATTGTAATTCCCTCTTGGAGATTGAAGAACTCAGATCTGGTTTGTTATTCTAATTGAAATTTCGCATTTTTATGAAATGCTTTCTTCTAAATCTGAATTGTTCTATGTTTTCATTCATTGATTTTGCTATTGCTATGATGAATTGTGAGTAGTTTTGTTGTTCCATGGTATATGGATGAACCATATGGATCTAATTTCAAATTTGTGATGATTGAATTTATATGTTGCTAGAATTGCTAAGGAGGTTAGGTTGTAATTGATTTATCACGGATAGCTAAGAATTTCCATCGATTCAGGGTTTGCAAGAGATTGGATTCCGATCAATAGGAAGGCCTAGATATTCGATTTAGATTTATAATCGAAATTCACTAGACTTGGTTTGCAAGAGATTGGACCAAAGCTAGCATTTTTATTCTAAGTCTATACCCATATTCGTTTGCAAGAGATTGGACGAATACGAGCTATAACAATCTAGATCGTAACTCGAGTTTGCACGAGAGTGGGCTCGAGGGATGATTGAACGGTGATGTAAATCTTAATGCTAGTTGTTTAGGTTAGGGATTGCATGAGAGTGGACCATAATCTAGGTTGCTATAGACTGGCAATAGCGCGAGAGCGTGAGCTCGGTTCTTTATTCAGTTACGACTAGTTCACCTCAATCCAAGTCTTGCAACATTGAGATTCACGATTCACAGAGATGAATGATGACCCGTAGTGTGGATTCCCTAGCCCTAGACGCTTTTATAATATTGAATTTGAATTGTTAATTGAAGGACTGTGACAACAACATTCCAAACATCACCCTTCCACCAATAGCTTAGTGATTAAGATAGAGTACCGTCATTAGTCCCTCCTCGTGTTCGATACCTGCTCGCCACTACACCGTGCTCTTGCGGTAAAACTATGACTGTTTTCCGGGTGTGTATCCGAGTGCCGATCAAGTTTTTGGCGCCGTTGCCGGGGTGGCAACGGTTTTTTATTTTATTTACCTAGCTATTTCCTTTCTTTATTTTATTATTAGTTTCACTCTTTTATTCCTCTATTGTGCTAACAATTCTATCTAGACTCTTTTTTTTTCTGTGCATGTACACGAGATCAAAGGCTTCCCAAGGAGACATATTATTTGACCCTGAGATCGAGCGTACGGCAAGGAGGCTTAGAGCTGAGAGGAGATCTGCTTTATGGGAAAATCAAATGGCCATGTCGAAAACACCAGAGGAGCTGGCACAACGAATGACTAGGATTATCTCCATCCGAGATAGGCTACTACCCAAGACCACGTCTACCACCTCTTCTATAGCCATGCCGAAGTTGGCGACCGACAAGAACTTTGAGTTGAAGACGAGACTCGTAGTGTTGATGCAACAAGACCCATTCCATGGGAATGCTCAAGAGAACCCACACTACCATTTGCAAATGTTCTTGGCGAAGTGTGCCACTTTCCACATGCTTGGCATGCCGGCGGATGCTATTCGACTGCATCGTTTCCCATTCACTCTTCGAGATAAGGGTTTGTATTGGCTGATGACGCATGCCGAGGAAATCTTCACCACTTGGGATGAGCTAGCGAGTGCATTTGTCAACAAGTTCTATCTGACATCCAAGACTGTGAAGATATGAAGAACCTGATGTCCTTTAGGCAAGGCCCTCAGGAGTCTTTATATGAGGCATGTGAGCACTTCAAGGATCTCCAACACCAATGTCTGCACCATAACATTGAATCGTGGGAGCTAGTGCATAACTTCTACAATGGATTGCAACCGAGCACCAAGCAAATAGTTGATGCCACCGCCAATGGAGCCATTTTGGCGAAGACACCGGATGACGCTACGGCCTTACTTGAAGAGATGGCCTTTAATAATCAGCAGTGGGCCGATGAAAGGGGACATTCTTTGTCATCTTTAAAGCCGGCTAGCATCTATGAGGTAAAAGCGGTGGCAGAACTATCAACCAAATTTGATTCTCTTCATAAATCCGTAGAGAGATTAGAAAAGTTAATGAGCGAGCCGCATGGAGCTTCCAACGCGTCTGCACCCGAAGGAAGCATGAGCGACTGGCAGGATCAAAGCCAGATTATGTTCGTTGGAGGGGAGAAAGGAGGCGGAGCTATGGAGTAAGCTCAATATGTTGCCAGTAGTAGCGGTTATTGGGTGAACCCGGCTACTAGGGGTCAACCCGGATTTTCATACGCCAACAATGATGTAGACTTGACTACACCACAGCAGCAACCGCCGCTGCAACAACCACAAGCCCAGCCTCTCCAATAACCACAGTATAAACAGGGCCACCCCAACAACAAAACTACCCATCGAGGCAACCAGCAGGGCCTTATTGACCCCCGAGATACAATCAAGGATGGAAGGCACCCAACCCCCCACAAGCGCAGCCAAGGTCGAAGCACGAAGCAAGTGTTGAAGAATATATGGCCGAACAAAAGAAGACTAACGCAAGATTGGCAGCTCTACAAGATTCCCTCAACACCGTCGTGGCACAGCTGGCGGAGCAACTTACATTGCTCAACAAGACTAATCAACAATTACCGGCTCAACCGGAACAAAACCCACGAAGCAACACCGGCCACATCAATGCGGTCGTGGCAGTAACTACAAGAGGCGGGAAGGTCAATACTCCCACCATGATTCAAGCTAAGGAACCGAGGGAGGAAATTTCGGTTGAGGAGGAACCAGTCAATGAAGAGGAGAGCCCAAAGGCAGCAAGTAATGATGAAAAATCTGAACGGGAGAAGCCACGAGAGGAGCGAACCTATATTCCACCGGTACCATTTCCACAACGGTTGGCGAAAGCAAGAATTGAGAAGAGGCACGTTAAATTTCTGGAGTACTTACGGGGAGTGAACTTGAACATCCTGTTTTTAGATGCAATCGTCGAAATCCCGTCCTATGCAAAGTTCCTTAAGGATTTGATTGCGATAAAGAAGCGAACGGAAAGGGTCATGTTAGCTGAGCAAGGTACGTAGTTCACCAACAAGGAGAAGATACCGACCAAGTTAAAAGATCCCGGTAGCTTTCGAATCCCTTGCACGCTTGGAGGAGTCCCCTTACATAAAGCCTTAGTAGATTTGGTGGCAAGCGTGCGCCTCATGCCCCTCACGATGTTCAAGAAACTGAATATGGGGACCGACCTCAACGCCATGGATATAAAGATCCAACTCGATGATGGACGAATCACTAGGCTGGTGAGGATTGCTGAAAACGTGCCTCTACAAGTATCGGGTGCACTTTGCATTCCGTGCAACTTTGTGGTGATGGACATTAGAGAAGAAGGCGATATGTCGTTGATACTTGGGCGCCCGTTCTTAACCACCGTCGGAGTAATTGTAGATATGAGGGAAGGAACCTTGTCCCTAAACATCGGCAACATTGGGGTTGAGCTCCATATTCCGAAGGCGATGAAGCATATGCCTTGGCCAGAGGAAGTGGACTACGTGGACCTCCTCGATGAGGTCATAGACGATGCCATGCCATTCGCTATTAGAGCCAAACACGATGATGTCTTGAAGAGACCCAAATTGCCGAAGATGGAAAAATGATGGGAGACCCACCAGATCCTCTTACGGATGAAGAGAAGAACGATGCTGATGTCCTTAGGATTAGAGAGCTATGCAAGCTCTCTACGGTGAAACACGTGAAGAAAGCGCAACCGACAAATAAATCTTCACCACCAGTCAAGAAGAAGGACGCCAAGAGCTCAAGCTTGGGGGAGTGATCCCCCACTACTACCTATGATGAGGGGCAGCCGATAGAAGCTGACGCAGAGCAACACCTGAACCCAAGCGGCCTTCCCGGTAAGTTTGACGCGTGGAACTCCCAAGCGCCAAACATCGAGCATTGATCGTTATGGGGTCAAGCTCAAGACCTTAAACAAACGCTTATCGGGAGGCAACCTGACGTTTTTATCCCAATTTTTAGTTGAACTTTTCTTTCACTTTTTGTTTTAGATCTTTATTAGTGTATAGAGTCAAGAGTCTAAGAAAAACCTGACAACTGGCTCCGGTTCTAAATTCATGAAAAGGATGACAGGAGACCATATGAATGGATGGCGACCATGGCGATGTGGAGCGCTCCAGGGATGTGCTCAAATGCCAATGGGAGGAAGAAACTGACGAGAGAAAGGAAATCAGAAAGTGTCACAAAAACAGAGAGTTGGAGCTGAAAATAACATCCCACTCGGCCAAGTGACGTTTTCACTCGGTCAAGTGAAGACCATACTCAGCCGAGTAGGGTACTGCACAGGGAAGTCTCGAAAACCCCTCTCTGTAAATTACATGCCACTCGTTTGAGTGACTTTGTCACTAGACCGAGTGAACCTGACACATTCAATACTTAAAATACTTTGAGTGGCCTATCCACTCGGCCGAGTGATTACCGTCACTCGACCGAGTGGCCAGCCCTACTTAATCCCAACTCGTGGACCAAAATTCCAAAATCCCCAAATCACTCTCGAATGCCCGAGCTTCCCTATAAATCGCCCGAGCCCCTCAACCACTCGCCCGAGTCACCGCCGCTGCCGCGCCCGAGTGGCGCGACTTTGCCATCGCCTGACCATTAATCTGTCACCGCATCCTAGCTGCTGACCGATGCTCGGCTACCATCCGATGACCTAATTTCCCCCTTTCTCCTATTTCCATTTTGTAAGCCCAAATCCGCCCCAAATTCAAAATTAAACCCTGTTTACGCCTAATTCTCTTGATCTACCCCCCGAATTTTTGATATTCATTGCTAATTAATTGTTCTTATGTTTTAGGATAGCTTGGGGGAGATCGAGCGCTTATTTGGATCTTCAGGGGAGGTGCCTCATTGCTCAAATTGCTAGCGTAGAGTCGCATCGTGTTCTGGTATACTCTTTCCATTTTATTAGCACTTCATGATAGCTTGCACGTCTCACGGCATCACCATGCACCCACGCACTAAGTCCCGTGCACGGGAGCCTGCTGCAAAGCAGAAGAAGACCAGTGACCCTGGTTCTTCTTCTGCTAGAGCGGACTCCCTGCCTCCTAGCGATCCACCACCCAAACTTCTACCTCATACTGCACCAATTCCATTCCCACCAACACAGCCTGCCCCGGCTTTCGACACGATGGGGATCACTTTCAGAGATGACATGCACTATGCCAGATTTGAAAGAATCACCCATCGTTCGATCGTTCCCTCTAGGTTTGTGCCCATATCTGATCTTGAGTGCCTAGGGGTGTTCCAGGGACTACTCCAGTTGTATGAGAACGTGGAGTGGCGTGATTTTCTTTCGATGTCAACGGACACCTATGTCTGTCCGACCCTCGAGGTCTTGAGTTCTATTCGTTGGACTCCTATGGGGTACACTTATCATCTAATGGATCGTGAGTGCGAGATCACTCTTGATATGCTCCGAGCCTATTTCCACTGCCCCCTGTCCCGGACCCCGACCATGCCTTTGGTCCCACGCACCACACCCCTCCTTCCTTTGATGCACATGCATTTTGGACCCAGATCACGGCATCACCACTAGCCTTTGACCCTAGTCGGGCCAATGCCTCCTCTATCATCCACCATTGCATCCGTATTGCTCATCGCCTTATGGCGACCACATTTCTTGCGACGTACGAGCCTGGGACGATGTCAACGCCTAAGCTCTATATGCTCTACGCGATGACGAGAGAGAGAGAGCCTTTAAGGTCGACCGAGACATCTTACTCCCTACCACTCAGATTGATATTGCCAGACGGTATCTTGATCGCATCATTATCTCTGTTGCCTCCAAGATGGCTATTTATTGTGACGGTCTGATTACCCTTCTGGCTCCTTTATGCAGGGTTGAGCTCCCAGCTGGTTTGCTTTGACCTCTGGGCCCCACTTCCCATTCCGTAGAGGTTATGGCCCGTATGAGGGTGCTGCATCCTCATGGTCAGAACCACTGGGTTTTGCTACACGGTCCATTTGATACAAACTATATGGTGCTTCCGCGCCCTGCTCGAGCCCACATTGGACCTGCAGGTGGGGATTGGAGACCAGAGATGGATCTCCTCATCCCAGCTGCATATGTACTCGAGCTTGAGAGTGCTCTGCAGGAGCCCCTCATCGACCCTCTAGCCCTGAAGATCCCTATCCTACATCCTGCACCTGATTTGATCCCTGTCCCCGACACTTCTGTCCATACCTCTGCCAGTGTCGGGAGCACTGTTGTTGTGTCCACCACCACCACCACCATCACCCCCTCTATGCCGTTGACTTTTGATCCGATTTCTTATGTGAGCTTTGAGAGCACCGCCCCGCTGCACTTGAGAGAGGATAGCCTTCCCTAGTTTTGACGACAGAGACCCTGTCCTTACTGGATTTCTCGATCCCCGGGGAGTCATTTTCAGTTGATTTCTCGACATCCCCAGTCGTCGACCCTTCTGTCTCTGCCACCGCTATTTTTATCAAGAGTGTCGTGACGTCTGTCCCCACATCTGTGTTTACGACCTCTCTGCCTGTCTCACCCTCTGTCGCCGCTTCATCTTCTGCCGCTGCTCACACTCCTGAGAGAATTTCTGCATCTCAGCCTCCTATAGAGGCTGAGCATCTTTTAGCAAGCACCACACCTCACCCACACCTACTACTGGCCCCACTCGTCTACGGTGGCCGTATGCGTCAGCCCCGACTTCCTCCTTTACGACCCTCTGCCCCTGCTCCCAACACCCTCGTCCAGTACCTCCGTGCAGTAGAGGGGGCCGTCAGCAGACTCAGAGCGGATTTTCGGGCTCTCTCGCCACCGTTAGCTCTGTGCAGGAACGTGTCGCCCTACTTTCTGGTATTCAGGTCACCCTGAACCAGATTCTTGCATGCCTGCCATAGCCTCCACCAACCGCACCCCGACCTATCTCTTAGCAGCCCCACCACCGCCACCCCTCCCCCACCATAGGGAGGTGCTGACGCCCCACCACCAGCCTAGGCACACACTTGATGCCTCTCATATATTTTTTTACCGATGCTCTAATTGGTATTCTTACTGCTGATTTTGCACCCCCTCTCACCCACATATTTCGATCACTTTTTTCTGGGCTTTGTATATATCCGTCTGGGGGAGAGGTGGTATTTCTGGGCCTTTCTATTGTGCTCCCTTGTTCTGTGTGCTCATCACATCCATCATTTGCATTCTATACTTATCATATGCACATCCATTCCATTTTCTTTCATTCTCACTTTTTACCATGCATGCATCCCCACCCACCCACCCCTATCATTTATGTCCTTTTACCATACTGAGCACATTGAGGACACTGTACAGTTTAGCTTGGGAGAGTGAGTGTCTCACGTACTCTTCATTTTATTCATTTTTATCTTTATTTTTTCTTTATTTTCCACTTATTTTCACCATTTTTTCTTTTTTTCTCATGCATCACATTTTCATATTTTCTGCATGCGTTGCATTTGTAAAGATAGTTCTTATTTTTCCCTTATCCTTATTTCTTTTATCCTTTTTGCTAGAAATGAATTCTCAATGATGCCGATGGTTTGGAGTTAGCTTGCTCTTATACGCGTATTCTCTTGCCATGCCATCGTTTTTATTTCGAGATATCATATGCTATACATCGCCATGCATTTAAGAACAGGAACCTGTAGTGCCCTGTATAGCTACTGCACAGGTACTAGAGGGGGGGTGAATAGTACTTTTAAATAATAGGGAGAGTTATTCCTAATTATCGTGCAATTAACAAACAACAATGCGGAATAACAATGATCAACAAGAATAAATGCAAACGCAAACAAATGGTTTAATGGGTTCGGATCCACCCAAGTCTCCCCGACTTGTTCCCGGTGATCCTACGTCCCAACCACCCGGATCCTCTCCGGATACTTGAGTTAGAAAACCTCTAACCCAAGATTTCTAATATGCCCACTTGCGAAAACCTCGCAAGTGCAAACTAACTACAAGCGATGTCCGTGAATCCCACAACCCGGGATCACGCAAACTCTCACAACCGAGAGTATACAATTCAAATAACGAATGTAAATGAAATGAAATGCTTACCAACAAAATACCTATGCCTTGAGTATTCTTACCAAATTAGGGCAAGGGGGATTTTGATGGAGGAAGATGGCACCAAACCCTAGCATCAAGAAGATGACCAGCAATGGAAGCCTAGGGTGGAGATGGTGACCTAGAATCAAGCTTCTAGCTTGAATGGCTCACAATGGAGAGAATCTCTCTTGAGGATTTAGGGCTCAAGAACTTGAGGGAGAGATTCTTGTGAGAAGAGAGAGCTTGGAAATAGAGTTGATTGCTCTTCTCTTTTGATCTGAAAATATCTCTAATATATTGCTTAACCCCTTGAAGAAATGAATCAGGATTCTATTTATAGGGGCAAGGAAAAAACGAGTTCAAAAAGATCCCAACGGCTCTTTTCTGAAGCTGGTTAGTCGGTCAAAGAAGGATGCCCGACCGACTAGATCACAATCTAGTCGGTCGGTCAGTGAGCATGGACCGACTAACGAGTTGACAGCCAAGATAGAAAAGTTCACGGTCAATATGAACTAGTCGGTCTAAGAAGACTTACCGACCGACTAGTTGGACAACTAGTCGGTCGGTCAGTGTTCTTTGACCGACTAAGAGATGAAACTCAAAGGCTGGAAGCAAGTTTAACTAGTCGGTCTAAGAACAGTGTCTAACCGACTAGTTTCTCAACTAGTCGGTCGACAGATGTGCTTTGACCGACTAAGTGTAAACAGTGGCTCAGGCTGAAATTGGGAGAAGAAAACTAGTCGGTCTGAGAAGGATTCCTAACCGACTAGATCGTCATCTAGTCGGTCGGTGAGCCTTCTTGGACCGACTAACTGTAAACAGTAGATAGCCAATATTGAGCAAGGGCATCTAGTCGGTTCATGAAGGATTGCCGACCGACTAGATCGTCATCTAGTCGGTTGGTTCTCCTACTTGAACCAACTAAGATGCACCGGAAGCCGAGGGAAGAAGCTCGAAGCTTCGGGAAAGTTCCTATGGGCTTCTAAGATAATCCTAGCTCTAAGATATGAGCGAAATGAAGATTATAAAGTAAGTCCTACTCAAGGCTTAACATTCTAAGTAAAGAAGCTAGAAGACTATAAATAAACCTTGACGATCCGTCTTCATAAGCTTCAATCTTCATTCTTGACTTCAATAAAGGTCCTTGAGCTTAAACGAAGCTTCAGGCACACGATCACGCGTAATGAGAAGTCTTGAGACGTCGCTTGACGATCTCCATAACTGCGCTCACAAATAGTTAGTACACGATATTTATGTTTGCTCATCATCAAAACCAAATCCGGAGAATCAATACTCAACATTCTCCCCCTTTTTGGTGATGACAAACCAACATAAATAATAATCAATAATAATGTACTAAATGAAATTTACTTACTCCCCCTGGATTGATGACACATTAGTTCCATATGAAATAATAAACATATGCATCAATCAGGCGAGAAAATTTAAAATACAAATCCAGTTATCGAATTTGAAATACATTTATATTTTCTTAACTCCCCAATTAGATTCATGCTAAACTATCATTTAGCACATGCCATTATTATATCTCTCCCCCTTTGGCATAATCCAAAAAGTGCGGGAGGGAGTCATTAATAATAAATCATGGCCAAATAATACATGAATCACGGGAGTCGAAGAATACGACCTCGGTTCAATGACACCAAAGTAAAATACCAAAACATATTAAAGGTGTGCCTAGGAGACCTTAGTCGAAAAACGAAAAAAATGAAGTCATCAAAATACCAATTGTAAATTCATGCTTTGATGAAAGGAATTTATTCTCCAATATCAACATTTGTAGCTATATTAGTGCATGGAAAACAATTCTATGTTTTCATACAACTAAAGCTATTAAATCAAGATAATCGTCGAGTGACGATAGTCAATATCAGAGACCAAAATGCAATGAGAATACCAATACCAAAGGTATCGAATTGATATCAAAAGTAAAACGGAAAAGTGTTATACCAAAAAAAATAAAACATCATAAAACTAGGCATACACAATCCTAGCATACTAGTGGAAACAAAATGATACCAATGTAAAAATTCTATCTATGCATGCATACAATCACACATAGATACCAAATGTAATATCATACTTACAACATTAAGCTCCCCCTACATTGGTGCATCGATCAAGCACCATCGACTCCGTTTGAATGAAAGTCTTTGCAAATCGAGGAGTTGGTAGGGTTGGTATCCCAAAGCGGATTAAACCTAGAAAACTTCATTTTGATATCCAAAAATCCTTTTGGATCCAATGGGTTAGACAACAAATTTGAAATACGAAATAAAAATTATTGTAACCCATAAATCAATATAATCAAAATCAATTTTATAAACACATGCCTTGGTACCCATAACATGATCATAAACTCATGGTACCAAGCATTGAAGGGTTAAAGGAACTAACCCTTCGGAAACCAAGTCCAAGAGGAACTTGACTTCCCAACATAATCATCATTCAAAATAACATCATTAATATATGATTTCACATAAACATTCATAGCATCATCGCTAGTGTTCTTGGGACCCCAAATAGTGTACATTTTGGGAATCCTCTTCCTAGTGGTTGCATGCACAAAAGTTTGATTTCTATGTGGTGCATGTGGCCTAGGAGCATGGGATCTAGCAATAGTATGATGATGTGTGTATGCATGAGGATGATTATGAGAGTAGACATGCACATGTGGATGAGATGTTTGAACATAAGCATTATGATGTGCATGAGCATGATTACGTGCATGTGGCTGTCTCATATAAGTGTTTGCACGTGCTCGTGGGTGCGGAGCATAAAAATCATCATTAATATGAACCGGTGGAGTAGGATGTGTGTTCCTACGTGGCATAGCATGTGAGTACAAAAATGCATGACCCCTCTTTAGAGGTCCACCAAAAGTGGGTTTCTTTCCAATCGGGGGTGTGTACGAAGTGGAAGCACTATTGGTAGGAGAACTACCAATGGGGTGTTTGCTCCCACTCGTTGAGGCGTTGGAAGTAGGCCTAACAAAGGTTGTAGACGATTTGGATGAGTCTCCCATCTTATACCCCAAGCCAATGTGGTGTTTGGCCGGAAGTAAGTCATTTAGGATATTATCCAAATGGCCCTTACCTTTATTGAAATCATTGATACGGCCTAACGTGCACTCATACTTCTCTTTGAGAGAATGCATCGAAGCATCCAAAGTGGATACTTGCGATGTGAGTGCATAAACACGAGATTTGAGATTCTTATTCTCAATACTCAAGGTTGAGTTTTGAGAAGTCAAATCCGCCATCTTGTGTTCATCCGATTTCTCAAAATGAACATGCTCAAGTTGAGATTTGAGGTTCTTCACCTCATTTCTCAACAAGCCATTATGAGTAAGCAAACTTGCTTTCTCATTGGCGAGTGTCTCAACAATGGTGTCATTGTTGGTGATGGTAGACTTAGGAGAGGTTTGGAGGCTAACAAGTTCATCTTTGGTCTTATTATATCTATCTATTAATTTAGTAAATTTAGACCAAATTTCTTGGTTAGCTAACCTCATTTCTTCCATAGTAGGCTCTCCACCTTCATCCTCGCTACCATCCTCGCTTTCATCCTCGCTATCATCGAAGGAGGACTTTTGACCTTTTGCCTCATCATTAGCCATGAAGCAAATTTTTGCTTTCTCCACTCTTCCATCATCTGACTCTCCACTTGAGGAATCCTCTTCGGAGTCGGTGAATGTGCCAACAAGCCCTTTCTTGTGCTTTCTCGACTTGTCGTACTTAGATGCCTTCCCCTTCTCCTTATGTTTGTAGAGAGGACAATCCGGTTTGATGTGTCCTGGCTTGTTGCATTTATAACACACGGGAGTAGAGGCATTAGTCGAACTAACTTTAGATTTATTCAAAGATTTACCTATTCGGAGGAATCGATTGAACTTCCTTGCCATAGGGGCAATGGATTCCATGTCCAATTCATTTTCCGATTCTTCATCATCGGTAGATGGAGCGGCCTTGAATGCAATCGCCTTTTTCTTTGGCTCGTCTTGCTTCAAGTACGCCTTCATCTTTTCCCTCATCCGGATCTTACTATCCTTGCATACCTCATAAGACAACAAGGTACCCATTAGTTGTACGACGCTATATTTATTCATGTCATTACCTTCCTCGATGGCGAAGGTACGCTTTTCCCAACATGATGGAAGACTGTCGATGATCTTTGAGCATTTCTCTTTTTGGGTGTAGGTTTTCCCAAGAGCTTCCAAGTCGTTGGATATATCCATGAAGCGAGCATAGTACTCCTTCATGGTTTCACCCTGCTCCATATGAAACAACTCAAATTCTTTGTTAGCAACGACGAGTTTAGAGTCTTTTACCATACTTGATCCTTCGTGCAAAATGAGGAGCTGGTTCCATATTTGATATGCACTCTTACATGTGCATATCTTGTTGAAGTCCTCGGGCTCCAACGCACAATTCAAGGCATTCATTGCCTTGGCATTGGCTACTTCCGCGGCCACCTCCACGGGAGTCCACTTCGCGAAATCTTCTTCGGAAGGCTCGACATACTCCGTCATGGTGGCTCTCCATAGTGAAGCGCTCCGGAGGAAAATTTGCATCCGGCATTTCCAGTACCCGTAGTTGGTACCGTTGAAGTGTGGAGGCCTGACGGAGGATAGTCCTTCCATAACTGAAGAAGCTCCATCGCGGTTCTTGAAGACGTTGTAGTCGTTGTTCTTCATAGCTCTCAACTTTGGCTATGTGTAGCTTTGAACTTGGCTCTGATACCAATTGTAGTGCCCTGTATAGCTATTGCACATGTACTAGAGGGGGGGAATAGTACTTTTAAATAATAGGGAGAGTTATTCCTAATTATCGTGCAATTAACAAACAACAATGCGGAATAACAACGATCAACAAGAATAAATGCAAACGCAAACAAATGGTTTAATGGGTTCGGATCCACCCAAGTCTCCCCGACTTGTTCCCGGTGATCCTACGTCCCAACCACCCGGATCCCCTCCGGATACTTGAGTTAGAAAACCTCTAACCCAAGATTTCCAATATGCCCACTTGCGAAAACCTCGCAAGTGCAAACTAACTACAAGCGATGTCCGTGAATCCCACAACCCGGGATCACGCAAACTCTCACAACCGAGAGTATACAATTCAAATAACGAATGTAAATGAAATGAAATGCTTACCAACAAAATACCTATGCCTTGAGTATTCTTACCAAATTAGGGCAAGGGGGATTTTGATGGAGGAAGATGGCACCAAACCCTAGCTTCAAGAAGATGACCAGCAATGGAAGCCTAGGGTGGAGATGGTGACCTAGAATCAAGCTTCTAGCTTGAATGGCTCACAATGGAGAGAATCTCTCTTGAGGATTTAGGGCTCAAGAACTAGAGGGAGAGATTCTTGTGAGAAGAGAGAGCTTGGAAATAGAGTTGATTGCTCTTCTCTTTTGATCTGAAAATATCTCTAATATATTGCTTAACCCCTTGAAGAAATGAATCAGGATTCTATTTATAGGGACAAGGAAAAACGAGTTCAAAAAGATCCCAACGGCTCTTTTCTGAAGCTGGTTAGTCGGTCAAAGAAGGATGCCCGACTGACTAGATCACAATCTAGTCGGTCGGTCAGTGAGCATGGACCGACTAACGAGTTGACAGCCAAGATAGAAAAGTTCACGGTCAATATGAACTAGTCGGTCTAAGAAGACTTACCGACCGACTAGTTGGACAACTAGTCGGTCGGTCAGTGTTCTTTGACCGACTAAGAGATGAAACTCAAAGGCTGGAAGCAAGTTTAACTAGTCGGTCTAAGAACAGTGTCTAACCGACTAGTTTCTCAACTAGTCGGTCGACAGATGTGCTTTGACCGACTAAGTGTAAACAGTGGCTCAGGCTGAAATTGGGAGAAGAAAACTAGTCGGTCTGAGAAGGATTCCTAACCGACTAGATCGTCATCTAGTCGGTCGGTGAGCCTTCTTGGACCGACTAACTGTAAACAGTAGATAGCCAATATTGAGCAAGGGCATCTAGTCGGTTCATGAAGGATTGCCGACCGACTAGATCATCATCTAGTCGGTTGGTTCTCCTACTTGAACCAACTAAGATGCACCGGAAGCCGAGGGAAGAAGCTCGAAGCTTCGGGAAAGTTCCTATGGGCTTCTAAGATAATCCTAGCTCTAAGATATGAGCGAAATGAAGATTATAAAGTAAGTCCTACTCAAGGCTTAACATTCTAAGTAAAGAAGCTAGAAGACTATAAATAAACCTTGACGATCCGTCTTCATAAGCTTCAATCTTCATTCTTGACTTCAATAAAGGTCCTTGAGCTTAAACGAAGCTTCAGGCACACGATCATGCGTAATGAGAAGTCTTGAGACGTCTCTTGACGATCTCCATAACTGCGCTCAGAAATAGTTAGTACACGATATTTATGTTTGCTCATCATCAAAACCAAATCCGGGGAATCAATACTCAACAGAACCTGCATCTCTATTATATGATTGTGAATGTAATTCTAGCATTAGCTGAGTCTAAAAATTTATATCGTATACTTTTCATAGAAAACACACCAAACTTCACGCATTGATTGCCTAATCTTGGAGTACTGCTTGTTATCTATTATCACTTCTATTTGCATGAAATTGTTAGATTAGTTTACTTTCTGAAATCAAACTGAGTATATTACATTACCCTGCTGAAAGTTGTTGTGCACATATGAAAGACTGAACCGAGCACTACATATTTTTCTTTCTCCACATATCTTGAACATCATCTCTATACTTATAGTCGTTGGTGAATCTCCCCTTAGTGACTCTTATATTGGCATCTTCCCCATGCTAAAAAGTGCAAGCTCCATCACCCCAAAATCAAAAGTAAAATACATGCATATCTTTCTATCTTTGATTTGGGATTGCTATTGTTTATGAAAGAAAAGAGAAAACAAAAAAGCGAAAAAGCGAAAAAGAGAAAAGAAAAACAAAACAAAAAAAGGGAAGTTCATTATCATCTGATGCATCATTTGAAAGCTCTTTTGCATCGCTTTCTCCCCATGTAGCTAACATTCCTCTCTTGAACGTTCTTTTGCCTCCCTCCATTTCTTTTTTCTTTCCTTTGTTTTTAAGAAGGGGATAGTCTGCTTTAACGTGTCCTTGATTATTACATTTGAAACGTCGCGGTGCAGAATTTTCCTCATAATCTCCTTCCTTCCTCTTAATTTTCCATATATTGCATGTCTTCTTCTTGTTATTTCGTAGGGAATTAGTGAATTTCTTGGAGATAAGAGCCACATCCTAATCGTCTGATTCGTTCGTCTCCTTATTGTTTATCCTAGATGCCTTGAAAGCCAAATTTTTCTCAGTCTTCTCCACCTTTTGAGGCTTTTCATTCTTTTTTTGGCGCATCTCTATTTATCATCTTCATTTGCACTTTGTATGACGTCAACTTTTCCATGAATTGCTCAAAAGTGATGTTTGCCAAATCATGTGCCTCCTCAACCGCCATTCACTTTTGGATCCAATCTCCAGATAATGAATATAGAATCTTTCTAACCAGATCTTCCTCTGGGATGTCCTTTCCTAAAGCCTTCAGTGGATTGACAATATCTACAAAACAAGAAAACATAACAACAATAGATTCATTTGCATCATAGCAAAATTTTCATATTTTTGCATAAACATACAAATGAGAGTTTTCTTTACTTCAGATGTTTCCTCGTGAGTAACTTCAAGCCTACTCCAAATACTCTTAGCAGTAGAACAAGAACCGATACGGTTATATTTAGTTTTATTAAGACTATACTATAAGATGTTGAAGGGTTTTGAACATGCTTCCATAGGTCTTTTCTAATCATTTATTTGAAGTCTTAACAGATGTGAGAAGCAGCAGAAGAAGGAAATAAAAATAACAATCACATTTTTTCGAAAAACCTTACAAAAAATATTCAAATCATTTGCATGATCTTTTACTATCTAAGGAAAATGGCGAACCGATCTAGCAAAGATAGATATAAATTAATCTGCTACTTAAAATAAAGTTTAAGGGACATACCTTAAGTTTTGTAGTCGCAAAAACTATTCCTTAGGATGACGTCCCGAAGCAATGCGACGCCTTATCAAGAAGCGACCACTTTCTCAAGAAAGTTCCACCTTGGTTGGAACCCCTGCCTCAAGCTTCAGAGTAAATCTGACTTCCCGTCAGTTTTGCTAGAACCTGAAAGAGGGAATAAATAGAAAAATGATGGAAAAAATTTAGTCGCCTTTAAATCTAGGTTTGCTCATGTAATTAGGATGAGCTAACTTGATCTAGGCTTGGTGTATGTTTAGGAGAAAGAGGAGCATCATATTTATAGGGTGAGCTGAGCCTTCAGATTAGTATCATAACCGGTATGGTTCTTAAAATAGAATCCAAATTAACTCAAGTTTTCTCTTTTAAGGAATAAAATTTAAGTAACTAATTCTCCCTCTTTGTTAAGCCTAAGACACAAAATGATATATCATTTTGAATAGCTTCAAACAGAAATCGCATAGAAATAAACGACGCTCAATTCCGAGGTCGTTTGACCCCTCAAACACGTCCTCAAAAATCACCAGGAACTACCCCCACAAAACACCCCACAGGTTGTACAACCCACATGCCCCACTGCGGTCCACACCCAACCTGGGCACACCCGGGTTGGGCACCTGCCCGGTTCGGGCATGCCATGTGGGCAGGGTGCACATGCTGGGTTGGGCACCCAGACTCATTGCCTTGGCTCGAGCCCAGGCATGCCTGGGCTGGCACCCAAGCACACCTAGTCTGAAGCCTAGGTGTGCTTGAGTCCATTTTATGGTCTTAGGCCAAGTTATACTCGGGTCAGCCCAAGCAAGAGGCTTGGGCTAGCCTAAGTCTGTGCTCAGGCTCAGGCAATGGAGTCTGGGACCCCGTTTTGGCTTTTTTATGCTTTTGAATGGCTCGATTTTCGCGTCACATCATATATGATCAAAATCCTCTTCGTAACTAATTGCGACCATTTTAATTCCCATGCATCATATGCATATTCCTCTTATTACTTGGAAGAGGATCTCAACTTGTGTACGACCCTACAGCCTGACCCTGCTACAGGTGATACGCATAGCCCCTAACAACAGTGACCGCAAGCAGCAGTTATCGTCTCTGGTTCGGTATCATCATTGAATGGTCAACCCCTAGACATAAACATTGTCGGGACTTCCTTTGCTATGTAAGTGATGAATTTCGCAATTTTAATCCCTTCGTCAACACTATGTCACTGCGAAGCCTAGGGCATGGTTGACTGTTAACCCGTATTAGCTTTGCAATCTATCAATATCATTCGGTCTTAGCTTCTCTTTGTTAGATCATATCCAACACACATCGGCCAAGGATTTTGCTAATGACCATACTGATTCCGTGACACTAAGTTCCCACATATGGGAGAGATGAATCCTCTCTTCATCAATACTTTTCTCGTACGCTTCAAGTGCCATCCAACCAAAGACCTTTCAACATGCCTTATCTCGAAGCTAGGTCAGAGATCTAAGTGACACTATTCATGCACATGCTCGTACAATGGCTTCAAGTCGAAGGACCAGCTTGCTTACATCACTTGAGAGATACCATTGTCAGTATTGTATGTGTTATCCATATAACAGCTCTCGTTGGGTCATTTAGTAAACTCCCTCTTTAATGAGCACGTGTGTCTCATCTCTGATTTCTCTAAATTGAATAATCATGATATCCTTGCCACCAATACTTGGTTTATACAAAGTACACAATAATCTAACTGATGCATCGATGTCCTTTCTCGATGCATCTATGACTACGAACAGTTTTAGACTTATGCTACAAACGATAGAAACACTTCTCCATCATCTTGATTCTCATCTCGATATATGTTTGACCTCGCATTAAGTATTATGACCTTATCTAAGTATAAAATATAGACAAAACATTAATAATCATACTCAGATATGTTAGGTATTGGTGTTTTAGACCAATATTATTTTAATAATGATCACAACATTTTGTTGTTGCTAATGACGCTCATGTTTTAGTCTCATGATTATTAATTGAAGAATAACATGATTTGGAGACTGATAGCTTGGTGCAAGGATGGACATCAAAAGAAGCACAACCAAATCTTGGATCTTGATGAAGGGAAGCTTATCAAGTGGTGCCAAAGCTCGGAAGATGGCAGGAGAATCAAGGCATTAAGAGCTTGAAGCTTACACTATAAGGGAAGTACCGTAATCTATGTAATATCTTTTATTACTTGCATTTCTCTTTTTGAGTCTATGATTATTGTAATGCCTTAATAGATTGTCTAATCATACATGCATATGCATATAACTATCTTAGTGAGCCTTAGGATTATCATAGAATCCAACCCAATAGGTTCATCATGCCAGATCACTCAATTGGAGTCTCTGGATCTCCTACAGGCGACTGCTGAAGAAAGGACAGATGACTGGGTGATTCCAGGTGCATGGTCGGCCTTTTATAGTCGACTGTAGTGTACTGCTCAAGTTAACTTTTTATGACTCATTCTTGAGCTTTTGGGAACAGCCGACTGACGTTCATTATTTAGGCACATGTCTTCCATCAAGCGCATGGGAATTGTCCTACAGTCGTTTGTGGACCAAAGTGCGTAACTTGCCATTTTTGCGTTTCGCTCTAGCTTGTGTATCAGTCGACTGATGTAAAGTGTACAGTCGCCTGTAATTCTTCAGGTGCCTGGACTTTGCTCTTCAGTCGTCTGAATGAACAAGTGCGTAACTTGTCTTTTCTCGGCATCTTTCCAGCTTGTGTGTCAGTCGACTGATTTAGTGTTTGCAGTCGCCTGTATATTTTCAGGTGCCTAGACTTTGGACATCAGTCGTCTGAATGCACAAGTGCGTAAGTTGCATCTTCTCTGTTTCTGTCATCCCATGTGACAGTCGCCTGACGAAGTCTTTACAGGCATTTGTGTAGTCATCTACATTCGCCTGTCCTGGCTCAGATTATAACTGATGGTAATTTTATTATCATTGACCATTCGACTGTCAGTCCTTCTTCAGTCGAGTGCCTTAGCCATAAAATGACAAATCCTAGCCGTTGTAGATTTGTTTATTTGGCCTCTTTGCTTGGTTTTATGGGTTGATTTGGGCTTCCTATATATAGGAGAGGGCTTAGTTCTATTGGAACCCTTGGTTAACATTGAATATCTTAGTGAATCAATAAGCCACTCTTAATCTCCCATTTACCTCTCATGAGCATTTCTCTCTTCATGCATTGAAGCTTAGCTTAAGGGAAATCATCCAAATGCATTCAAGTTCAATCTTATCACTTGGAGATCCTCCTCTATGCCTTCTTCTTTATATTGAGTAAGTTCATCTCAAGCCATAGGTAATAGTATTTACTTCGTCTTTGTGTAAGTTGAAACCCTAGCTTTCTATGTGAGAGCTAGTTGCTCTCTGTGTGAGTGGTTAACCCTTGTGTAGGGTTGGTTGACTACTCACTGTGTGAACGTTAATGTCTCTCTATGTGAGAGTAAGGATTTCTCTGTGTGAGAATCCAAAATCCTCTGTGTGAGGTATCTTTGTGTGAGATTGTATTCACCCTCTTTGTGAGAATCATAGTGAATATTGGTGTGGCTGGATGAACCAAAGTTTGGAGAACCAGGATAAAATCTTGTGTTTGCGTTTGTTGATTGTGGTGTTTAAATTTCTATTGCATTTATAATTTCGCATTTGCAAGTTTAATTTTTACATATTCATTTGTGCCATTACACTATTCACCCCCTCTAGTGTGTGTTGTTAGTATTGTAAGGTATAGACGGTCCTTACAAGATAAATAGTACCACATAACATACTATCATTTTGAACAAGATATCTCAATTATAAATAATTGGTCTCGATGACATACAATCTCATCTTTGCCCCCCCTTAGGTGGTTCTTTAGGGGCGTGGTCTTTGAGGACATAGTTAATTCTTTCAAACGAAAGTTCAAGTTTGATAATTCTGAGCCAGACTTCATAGTAACTACCAGTGAACCTATTCATGTCTAAAATAAGCTTAAGTTTGGACGACATAGTTGCAAAGAATAGAACACTTTAAATTTAGAACGTGTTCCTTATTTTAAATATAGATAGATTGGTTTTTACCTAACCATATCCCCCTAATATTTTTGCTATCATCTTAACCCATAGAGATTGAACGAATAGTGATATTTAGTAGGAAAGGGAACTAACCACCTTAAGTTTCACAATCTTGGGTGTGCCCAACAAGTTACTCGACTCTGTTTTCGATAGATGACTCCTTGTCAATCACATCATATATAATTCCCTTATCGTTTCTGCCCCCTAATTATTTATGATCATCAGTGTGCCCAACAGATCATAAAGACTAATTTAGTCGGACCCTTATTTTTTTGTACAGTCCTAACTTACACTTGTGCATAGTTATGTTCATGACGTGAGGGTATGGAATTGGTTTTCGAAAGATCACCATGCCATAGCTTGGGTGTGCCTAATAAGGAATCCATGGTTGCCAAATTCCTTTAAATAAGTATGGCTACAGCTAATCCTGAAAAGGATCATTAACATAATTGACTAAATATAATCAATGCATGCATTATTGATAATTGGAGTTCTATGTTGATTCAGTTGAACTTGGCCACGCAGGTTTGGCCATGTAGGATCACTTATCACTTGTTAGTATGAGCCTACTAGGGTGATCCAGCCTAGATACCAAACGATTCTAGACACCGGTTCGTGGGTACCTTAAGAATGTCGATTATCAAATTATGCTTCATTGATATGTCTATAGGTTCATCGAATTAGTTAACCCTAACTCTAGTGATTCCTAAAACCACCATTTTAAGAATCAATCACCTCACAGCATAGACATCCAATGCAATTATTGTATGCCAGAAAGGAAGTCTAAATTTCTAAAACAATTTTCAAAAACTCAAAAGAACATATAATTATTGCACAAGGCCACGAGACCATGTCATCACCATAGGTTAGCTAACTATCACAGAGCGACGGTAGGACCCTTGCAATATAAAATTATATGTCATGTTGTGAAATCTGAAAAAACATTGCAATTTATCCATCGCATGAAAATAAATTACAATCATTACAGAATGCATATAAGCTCTCTAATACACCCTAATTAACTAAGTCAACTCCATGGTCCAAGCAGGATGGCCACCACCTATCAACACCTTGCAAAGTGCCTCTTTGGCCCATCTCAGCTCCATGGATCTCCCGCGCTTAGCAATTTCGAGTAGTTCCGCCTCCAAAATTTAATATACATTTGCAAAGAGCATCCCCTTTGAAAAATATTAAATTACAAAAGAAGGCTGAAAATTAACTACACAAACTTGAATGCTTGCATTCACTATGAATTACATAATAAAAATTTAACTAGAAAGCTTTACATGCCACAACAGAAATACAATAGATCGTCCACACACATGCATTAAATAGCAGAAAAATTAGATCCTATGTAAAACATGCTCTAATACCACGGAAAGGTTTTGGGCATTCTTCCATATGGCTTTTCCCATCATCTAGCCCAAGGCTTAACAGACGTGGGAAGCAGTGGAAGAAGAAAAATCATAAAATCGTATTTTGAAAAAAAAACCAAATGGATACTATTAAAACCATTTGCATGCTCTTTTACTATCTAAGGATAAGGACGAACCGATCTTGCAAATATAGATCTAAAATTAATCTGGTATTTAAAATAAAGTTTAAAGGGCATATCTTAAGTTTTTGTAGTCGGTAAAACTATTCTTTAGGATGACGTACCGAAGCGATGTAACGCCTCGTCAAGAAGCGACCACTTGCTCCAAAAAAATTTCACCTTGGCTGGAACCCCCACCTCAAGCTTTGGTTAAATCCGAATTCCCTTTAAGTTTTGCTAGAACCTGAAAGAGGGAATAAAGAGGGAAAATAGAGAAAATTTGATCACCTTTAGATCTTGGTTTGCTCACTTAATTAGGATGAGGTCACTTGATCTAGGCTTGGTGTAACTTTAGGAGGAAGATGTGCATTCTATTTATAGGGTGAGCTAAGCCTTCAGATTAGTATCATAACTGGTATGGTACTAAAAATAGAATCCAAATTAACTCAAGTTTTTTGTCTTTAAGTACTAAACTTTGAGTAATAAATTCTCCCTTTCTATTAAACCTAAGACGTAAAATAATATATCATTTTGAAGAGCTTTAAATAGAGATCACATAGAAACAAACGACGCTCAATTCCGAGGTCGTTTAACCCTTCAAACGCATCCTCAAAAATCCCTAAGAACTGCCCCAAAAACATCTGTAGGCCATACAACTCACGGGTCCCACTACGGGCTCCACCTAGCCTTGGTGCACCCGGGTTAGGCGCCTGCTCATTTTGGACGTGACCACTCGGCTGGGGGTGCCCGCTCAACCGGGCACACCCAGTAGGCCGGGCACCCGGGCCTAGTGCCTGTGCTGGAGGACAAGTACTGGTGCTCGGGGCCCAGTGCCCAGCACTTGGGCTCGAGCCCAGGCATGCCTCGATCGAGCCCAGGCAGTTTGAAGCCTGGGTGCGCCTGAGTCCAATTTATGGGCTTGGCCTGAGTCTGAGCTGGGCTCAGGAAATGGTGTTTAGGACCTCGTTTTGGCTTTTATATGCTTTTGAATGGCTCGATTTTCGTATCACATTATATGTGAATGAAATCCTCTTCACACCTAATTGCGGACATTTTAATTCCCATGCATCATTTGCATATTCCTCTAATTACTTGGACGAGGATCTCAGCCTGTGTGAGACCCTACAACCTGACCCAACTATATGTGAGATTCATAGCACCTAACAACGGTGACTGCAAGCAACAGTTACCATTCCTAGTTCGGTATAATCATTATGTGTTCTGTCCCTGGACATAAACATTGTCCGGACTTTCCTTGGCTATGTCAGTGATGAATTTTTGCATTTTTAATTCCTTCATCAACACTATGTCGCTGCAAGTCCTACGGTATGGTTGACTGTCAACCCCTAATAGCTTTGTGATCGATCAGTATCGTTCAGTTTTAGCTTGTATTTGTTGGATCATATCCAACACACCTCAGCCAAGGATTTCCCTGAGGGCCATACTGATTTCGCGACACTAACTGTTGGGTACAACGTGCAGTTGGATACAAAGATCGATGACTTCGTGTTTGATGATAACAAACATGTGTGAACGATTTGATGTGTGTGCTAAGTGTTTTTCAGGAGTGACACTCTCGCAAATACTCAAAGGGAGACTAAGTCAAAGTGATGGAGAATTTTCTATTCATTAGAAAAGTGGACTCGATCAAAGATGGAGATAATGGCTACACATATTGGACTAAGTCAAAGATGGAGAGATAAGGAGGGAATCAATTCAAATCCATATTTGAATTGATTCAAATCAATTGGTGCATGAATCAAATCCGATTCAAATATCCTACACAAATGAAGACTTGGTCAAATATGGAGAGATATGGAGAATCTCATGCAAATCAATTGTGATTAAATGAGATCCAATTCTAATACTATGGCCATCCAAATTCAAACTCCATATCCAATGGTGATTGAAGAGATCTTCCATGGTGGTTCATTCAAATCCTATTCAAGTTAGGATTCCATCCAATCTACTTCAATTATGGGATTCTATTTGATTCTAATTGATCACATCCTCTCCTATATAAACCCATATTCAAAGGAGAGAAAAGAGAGAGGAAAACCAAGAAGAAATTTCGGCCAACACATCCCCCTTGCACAAGCCTCAAAATTCCAAGCCTCCTTCATTTCACAACTTTGCTTCTCCTCACCTCCATTGCGCAACAAGCTTAACGGTCCCTTCCTCCTTGCACAAGTACCAAGCAACCAAGGCTAAAGCTCTATTTCCATACTCACAAGCTCCTTGCAAAAGTCATCAACAAGAACTCCTCTACTGCCGCAAGCAAGCTTCATGGGATTCGTCATCTCCATTGCGCAACTTCAAGCCTCTCCTCTCTAACATTGCGCAACACAACAAAGGTTTCTCTTCATTGCATCCAAGCTTCAAGTTGCCAAGAGCTTCATCTTCATCATCAAATCTGCAACTTGACAAGGGAAGCAACACATCATTGCGCAACATCAAGGAACTTCATCCCCTTGCCAAGGCCGCAAGTTTCATCCAAGGGTTCTTCATCACACATTGCACAACCTTCCAGGCTTTCTCTCTTATTGCGCAACATACCAATAGGACAACATCCTAGGCCTCAAGTTCAAGGGTCTCTTCATCCATTGATGCAAGCTTCGAAGCCAACGAAGGAGGCCACCACATCTTGGGGTGCCACGATGTAAGACAGACGACTACATCCTGTCAGACTTGGTCTAACCTAAGCTGATTGACAGAGATGCCTACGCCTACACAAACTGAGATTTTCTAAACTCTTTATTATTATATTTATGTAGTAGTATAGCGATCTTTGTAGGGAAAACTTTACCATATTTGTGTTGTTTTTGGGGTCTTGTCTGGTTGGTGCTAGACAAGAGGGACTTGACTAGTTGGGGTTAGTCAAGAGAGATATTATATTAGGATTGTTTATTGTTGAGCACTTTGGTGAGTGCGGTACGGAGAGACAGGTGAGTGTAGAGTGGGTGCTCTAACTACAAGTTGTACCAGTAACATTAATAATCTAGTATTTGCTTTCGTGGCTGGACGTAGGTCGTGGGTGCGACCGAACCAGGGTAAATCTCCATGTGCACTCTGTGATTGTTTTTATTTACCCTGCATCTGATTATAACTTCTTGTGATTGCTTAATGATTGCCTGAGTTCGCAAAGAATTTTTTACAGCATATTCCCCCTAGGCTTAGATCCAGATCCAACACTAACTCCCAACATACTTGAGCGACGAATTCTCTATTGGCCACTACTTCCCTCGTACACCAAACTAAAGACCTTTCGATAGGCCTTGCCTCAAAGCTAGGTTAGAGATCTAAGTGACACCGTTCACGCACATGCTCGTATGGCCTCGAGTCAAAGGACCAGCTTGCCTATCATTACTTGAGAGCTACTATTGACAGTATTGTATGTGCTATCCATGTAGCAACTCTCATTGGGTCGTTCAGTGAACGCATTCTCTTATGAGAACATGTGTCTCTTCTCCGATTTCTCTAAATCGAACGATCATCAAATCATTGCCACCAACACTTTGTGAAGACAGAGCAAACATAATGCAAACCCTACCAGGAATGATGAGACCTGACAATAAAGAGGAACCAAAGATCATTCTACAATCAGAATTTGGATGGAGACCTCGACCCGTTGTTATGACAAAAGCAAGAACCTTGGTATATTTAACCTCAACCCGTTGCTTATTGCATAACAAGGACCTTGTATAAGGAAGATGCCACAAATGGTAGTGGAAATCCATTTGATAAGTCGATGGTGAATGCCACAGAAAATTCCCGATATGTTCGAATAGTTTTTCGACGAACAAAAGAGAAATTCTCTTAGAATTTTTTTTACTGAATAATCAACTGACTTTCTCTATTGCTTAGATGCTTTTTAATAGGCTAAAAATAGCATGGAAAGTTTCGTAATTTTAGAAAAAAATGGATTTGAAAATAACTTCGATTTTGATCCTTTCTTCTTCAATAGGATCAATTCATTTTTTACCTAATTTTTAATAATTTAATCCATAAGAATTCTCACATTGAACGCATAAATTTCTGAATTTCTTATTTATATCAAAATCATTCTGATTCTTATCTAACGATACGGGGCGTAATCCTGGGCACGAGGAATAAAAAACGATTTTGAGTTTTCCTTTTTTAACAAATGTATCCTAATTTTTGGTCTAATTCTTCTTCTAATGATTGATTCAACCTCTGATCAAAAAGATAGACATTGGTTCTATTTCATCTCTTCAACAAGTTTAGTAATGAGTATAACGGCCATATTGTTCTGATGGAAAGAAGAACTTATGGTGGCAACTGTAAGGGTCGTCTTACCCTTGCAATACTAACAACAACATACTAGAGGGGGGTGAATAGTGTAATGGCAATAATTGTGAAATTAAAATTTAACTTGTAAATGCAGAATAATAAATGCAAGAGGAATTAATCAACACAACCAAATCAAACGCAAACATAAAATTTTACACTGGTTCCCCAAAACTTGGGTACGTCCAGCCACACCAATATTCACTATAATTCCCACAAATAGAAGTGAATACAATCCCACAAAGAGATACCTCACATAGAGGATTTTGTCCTACATAAGAACCAAACCAACCCTACACAAGGGTCAAACTCCCACACAGAGAATTACTAACTCCCACTCAGAGAATTAGGGTTAACCCTACACTAAGACACCAAACTCCCACAAAGAGAGTATCTAATTCCCACAAAGAGAATTAGGGTGTCAAAGAAACACAAAGTAAAAAAATACTCTTACCTATGCCTTGAGATGAACTTACTCATTAATGAATGCAAGGCATAGAAGAGGATCTCCAAGTGATGAGATTAGCTAGAAAGCACTTGGATGATTTCCCTTGAGCTTGAATTCAATGCATGAAGGAGAGAATGAGGTCTCAGAGGGAAATGAGAGAGTTTGAGAGTGGCTTAATTAAACTCTAAAGATTTTCAATAGCATCAAGAAGTTCTAATGAACTCAGCCCTCTCATATATATAGAACCCTATATGAACCCTCAAAACCCAAGGAAATAGCCAAAAACAAAAAGTTGCAACAACTAGAATCTAGGCAAAAACATCCTCGACAGTCAACTGATGAACAAATGATAGTCGACTGTCCAACGTCTAAATAATTTCCAACAGCTATAATCTGAGCCTGGACAGTCGACTGATGAAGACAATACAGTCGGCTGTATACCGGACAGGTGCATGTAAATCTTTCAGCAGGCGACTGCTGCATGGGATGGAAATAAACAGAGAGATGCAGCTTACGCATTTTTTGAAGACAGGTGACTGATGGCTAGTATACATGCGACTGTCAAATGGACAGGAGACTGTAAAAACTGCAACAGTCAGCTGACTTGCAAATTGGAATGAAGCCCAGACAATGCAAGTTGCACACAGTCGACTGTAGAACAATTCACAGGCGACTGTTGTTAGATATGCGACTGTAAATTGACCATCGGTCGACTGTTCCAAAAGCTCAAGTATGAGTCAATAAATGGTTGACTTGAGCAGTGCACTACAGTCAACTGTAGAATGCTCGATAGGTGACTGGAATCACCCAGTCGACTGTAAAATCTTCATCAAGTAACTGTTGGAGAGACAGAGACTCCAATTGAGTCTTTGGGCAAGATGAACCTATTGGGTTGGATTCTATGATAATCCTAAGGCTCACTAAGATGGTTAAATGCATATGCATAAATGAGTAGACCATCTATCAAGGCATTACATTAAACATAGACTCAAAAAGAGAAAAGCAATAAATGAAATAATACATGGATTAGATTGCTTTTCTTGGACTCTATGGATTCAATCTTGATGCCTCGATGCTCCCCATCATCTCCAAGCTTTAGCACCCCTTGAGTCCAAGCTTTGGTCCTTGTCCTCTTGATGTCCATCCTTGCACCAAGTGTTTAGTCTCCAAAAATGATATTCTTGAAATGTTAACTATGAGACTAAAACAAGAGATTCATTAGCTACAACATAATGTTGTGATCATCATCAAAATAACATTGGTATGAAACACCAATACTCAACAGCAACTAAACACGAGGGTTGCGCTCGTTGCGGGACTTAACCCAACACTTACGGCATGAGCTAACGACAGCCATGCACCACCTGTGTCCGCGTTTGTTGCTGATACATACAGTACAAAATAAATAAAAAAATAACTAAATTAACCAACTTTTCTTGACGTAGAGGCAATCAAGAAAGCTGCATAAGTGAGTATCATAGCTGATTACTCCTTTTTTACATTTTAAAGATTCTATGTCAAATAGAATATAATATCCCGATCTAGATGCTTTCAACAGTTATCTGCTCTGCACTTGGCTACCAGTGTTTACCGTGGGCACGATAACTGTTACACCAGAGGTGCGGCCTTCCCGGTCCTCTTGTACTAGGAAAAGGTCCCCTCAATGCTCTAGCCCTGCATCGGATATAGACCGAACTGTCTCACAATGTTCTGTACCCAGCTCCTGTACCGCTTTAATGGGTGAATACCCCAACCCTTGGAACATGCTATAGCCAGTGAGAACTGAATTTCTACGATAATTACAAAACTTTCTGATATCATTTGAGAAAAAAATAAGAATAAATAATGGTTGTTCCCAAAAAAAATCTATTTTTATTAGAATCATTAACCGAAATAATCAAATAATTCTGTTGATAGATTCGAGTAATTAAGGGTTTTACAAGTGCTAAAGTAGATTTATTATCATAACCAAAAACTTCTACATGTTCATAAAAATTGAACCATTAGGCTTAAATTATCGCTAAAAATCAGCCCATTAATTGGCTGGTCACATGCCAAAAAATAGAAAATGAAAGTAATTATTTAGACAAGCAAGCCTTCCAAAAAGAGTATCTTAGGCTAAAATCATGGCTATAAATCAGCCTATTAATTTGGCTGATCATATGGCAAAAACATAGAAAAGGAAAGTAATTATCGAGGCATGCAAGCCTTCTAAAAAGAGTGTCTTGGCATGCAAACCTTCCAAAAAGATTAATCCTAAACATATCAATTTATGTGTAGAATTTAAGCTAGCCATAGTTGGATTCTTCTAGAACTTGAATCATGTTGATCCATCTTTGTTGAACACATGGCTAATGCTCAATGTGCCTCCATGAATTTTCTTGAGCCCAAATCTCTCGAGTCAACCCGTTGAGTACATCTTTGAACTTCTTTGCTCGTGATCGTGTAACTGGTCCAGTTGGAACTTGAACTAGATCTTTGAAGTTGTGCTATTTGCATCAACACAATAATCTAACTAATGCATCGATGTCCTTTCTCGATGTATCTATGACTACGAACAGTTCTAGACTTATACTACAAGTAGTCGAACCACTTCTTCATGATCGTGATCCTCGTCTCGATAAATGTTTGACTTCGCATTAAGTCTCAAGACTTTATCTAAGTATAAAATGTAGACAAACATTTATAATCATACTCAAATAAACAATACCAAATAGAATACTAACATTTTGAACAAGATGTCCCAATTATAAATAATTGGCCTCGAGTGCATACATTTCCCAACGGATGCTCATAGCCTTAGCATTGAGATTCTCTAACTTATCCTTCTCCTTCTGCTGCTCTGGTTATGGTTTTTCAACATGGGTGGAGCCCTCTCTAATTATTCTCTATAAAGCTATATCAATTCTATTAATATGGATAGACATGTGTTGTTTCCAATAAATATAGTCCGAAACATCAAACAAGGGTGATCTCAGATATGATTGTCCTTCTGTTTGATTATGGGGATCAAGTGAGTATGAGTACGAAATTTGTGCTATAGGATCAGAGTTTCAATAGACTTCGTGTCCAAAAGAAATCCTGCTCTGATACCAATTAAAAAACACACTAGATGGGGTGAATATGGTGTATGGCACACATAAAAAATCACAACCAATCAGAGATATGCAAGCACAGATATTTAATAGAGTGGCTCACTGCTTAGGCCCTGACCTCTCCCCGAGGATTTAAACCCTTTTTATAACCAAAAAGAACCCCGATCACACTTATAGGTGGTGATCACACCGATACAATAACCATTTCAAAAATAATGCACAATGATATCCCCGGTATAAGACTACACATTAATATAACCCAAGCTTAAAATAGTGTTAACTAATCTAGTATATAAATAAAAATTAGATAAATATCACGTAGTATGGATCGTAAAGTTGTGGCTGGGTCGGCAAAAACTTCGCACCAATCCGAGGTCTATAAAGAAAGTTGTGTCTTTTCAGTGTCGCGTCATCGTATTCTTTTTCTCCTTCTCCTTTAGGATCAACAAGCAAAGATATAAGGAGGAGAAGCGGGTGGTCGGCCTATTACTGGGATTTGAAGAGAATATGGATGTCTACAAGGTTTCACAATCAATAAAGCTCGTCCAACTTGATATATTGCTAGGGATTTGGATAGAAATCAACCAATGATCAATTGTTGAAGAGAGAGCCTTCTAATTTTCACAATCTAAGAGGCGATCACATGCAATACTTATATAGGATTTGTAAACTCCTAGGAAGTACAAAAATACTCTCAGTTAGGTCATACATGAAATTCGGTAGTGACTAGTCAACGAGGCCTTGGGAGCTAGTCGACTAGGTCCAGCGCATTAGTCGACTATTATAGATTGGCGCAATTCCAGAGAGCTGGCTAGTCGACTATGTTGGATACAATGGTGTTGGATACAATGATATATGATTTCTTGTTCGATGATAACAAACCTTCATGAATATTTATGATGTGTTTGTTAAGTGTTTTTAAGTGCAAATATACATGGAGCACAAAGTGGCAAACTTGGGAATATTGATCAATGGCAATCTTGCAAATTATGCATAATGGCAATGTTGAAATTATGTGCAAGAAAAGGAGAGATGGCAAACGTGTTATTTATGGGATTCGACTTGGTCAACCATATTCTACAAATTCCATAGAGGGATAAGGAGATATGATAAGAGTTGATTGAATATTTAAATCAATATTGAAGAGTTCTATTATCCTAGGATTAATCAAGTTCATTGCATCAAGGAGATAAAATTGGTTGTCATCAAATTTGAAAGAATCCTAGTGGTTCTAGGAGAGATAAAAAGAAATCAATTTAAATTGGAGGAGTTTATATATAAGATGAGAACAACGGAGAATGAAATTTCATGGAGGAATGAGGAGATCTAATTAGAAGATTTAATTTGAATTCAAAACAGTCCTATTTGATCTAAGAGAATCAAATTCAAATCAATTATTCAATTTAAAGATGGAGATAGATTAATTGTATGAGAGCAAAGGAGTTTGTAATGGACTAAAATTGATCTAGGAGAATCAATTTTAAATCAATTTAAAGAAGGAGATAAATTGATTCAATGAAGATACTAAAGCTATAAATACAACTCCTATCCATCCACAAGAGAGAGAGAGAGAGAGAGAGAGAGAGAGAGAGAGAGAGAAACAAGGCTGGCCATATGCTTAATCTCATCCTCCTTGGTCGAGCAAACTCACCATGCAAGCTTCAAAGTTCTTCATCATCTTCAAGCTCTAACTCTCCATTGCCGCAAGAAATTCTCCAATGCCAAAACCTCCTTGCCAATTGTGTCTCCTTCAAAGTACATAGATCAAGCTCCTTCATCATCAAGCAAAGGAGGTATCCTCAAGCATCAAGACATCCTCAAGCAAAAGGGGCCAAGCATACAAGAAGAGAACCAAAGTCATCTCCTACAAAGATATCAAGCCAAATCATCTTCAAACTCACCCAAGCGATGCACTTCAAAGATCTGAGAATTCATCTCCACAAAAGCATCCAAATCTACCCTTTCTTATATTTTTGTGGAAGAGGACGAGCCCATGATTCCAACGAGTATTTATTCGGATTTTTCTGAGGCCGGGGTGATTTACTGTAATTTCTGTAAGACGGAGCAGAAAATTACTGTACGCACAGCCCATAGTCACGCAGCCAACACAGAGAACTGCGTTACGCACAGACCAGATTCTGGTAGATTTGTGTAGCAAACTTTGGAATGCTATATCTTTTGATCCAGAGATCAGATTGGGACACCGTTTGCGTCAGAGCATAGCTGACGACAAGCCTATCGACAGGGACTATTCAATCTTCACAAACTGGGCACTATAAACTCTTCATCATATTATTATTTGTGATTGAGTTGATAGATCTTTGTATTATTTTACACTTTTCGATTTTGTGGTATTTTGGGCTCTTGGCTGGTTAGGGCTAGTTAAGAGAGTTTTCACTAGAATAGTAGTGTTCGACACTTTGGGGAGTGAGATATAGAATTAGCGAGCTGAGTGTTGGGACACGAAGTTCTGTATGGTTTGTATCTTGACATTATTATTCTAGTGATTACTTTGGGGCTGGAGTAGGTCGAGGGTGACCGAACCAGGGTAAATATCGTGTGCACTTTGTGTTTGCTTCGGCTTTATTTTCTCTGCACCATATTTGTTTTGTGACTGTCTGATTGAGTAAGCCATTATTTTTGAATTCGTGAAAAGTTCTTATAAGCCTATTCACCTGCCCTCTAGGCTTAGATCATGATCCAACAAGTGATATCAAACAAGGTTAAAGGATTTAGTCTAGAAATCATGAATACCCCAGAATTAGTTTTTGCTGAAGGCATGTCTATAAATCGACCCCCTATGTTTAGTGGGCATGATTATATTTACTGGCCGTCTAGGATGAAAGTGTATTTATTATCCGTGGATTTTGATACTTGGCATATTATTAAAAACAGATATACTAAGATTTCTAAGCCTGAAAGTAAATGGAATTTGGATGCTAGAAATGTGTGTTCTCTGACTGTTAAAGCAATGAATATTTTATTTTGTAGTTTACATGGAAAAATATTTAATCATATTTTCATTGCTCTTCTGCACAGGATGTATGGATGACTTTGGAGATGACATATGGAAGCGAGCAATCTTTCGGTGATCACATCTCAAGTGATGGAAAGAGGCCACATAATAAGAAGAACCGAAAGGGAAGAAAAGTTCTTTTAAATAAACATGATCCTCGTATATCTAAGAATATTTGTGATATTACTAAGGATGAAATTATTTTCCAAAATTGCAGGGAATCTGGACACACCAAATGGGATTGTCCATTGTTAGAGAAAGAAAAAGTAAAGGAAAAGAAGAAATCTTTGCCGGCTACATGGTATGATGACAGCGAGGATGAACTTCAAGATAGGTTTGTGCATTCCTATTTGTGTTTTATTGGGAAAATTGATAAGGAGGAAACTGAGGTACAAAAATATTCTAAACTTGAGCTTGTAAATATATGTGATAATATGCATGCTAAAATTTTTAAGTTAGAATCCACTGCTGAGTCTCTTAAGGAAGCAAACTTTGAATTACAAAAAGAGAACTACAACATGTCTCTAGACGATGAAAAATTGAAAGCTTAAAATATTACACTTAAGGCCACTCTTGCAAAGATTAAAAAGAAACCACCCACATTATGCTTGCAACCTTTAAGTGTGATGTATGTCCTAAGCTAGAGACCGAAAATAAAGCATGCAAAGAAAATATGATTTTATTATAGACTGAAAATAAAGAGCTCAAAGAAAAATTGATTAAGCTAGAATCTAAAAACAAAGAGCTCAAAGGAAAAATGGCCGAGGTAGAAAAGAAAGCTAAAATTTTGAAAAAGAATGAAGAGAAAAATAAAAATGCTTTCATTAGTAAATGCACCTTGCTTGTGAACGAAAATCATTATTTGAAATCCAAAGTCACAGACCTAGAGTTGACCATAAAGAAATTCGGAGTTGGAAAACAATCACTAGACATAATTCTTGGAAATCAATTGCATGTCAATAATAGGCGAGGACTTGTATTTGGATTGAATCATGTTGAAAAGAATAAAAATAAAAAAGCTCACATTGAGCCTACGAAAGTTAGAAATATTCATGCAAAGTGCTTTACTTGTTAATGTGTTGGTCATACGTCTTATAATTGTGCATACATGAACAAAAACATAAAGTCTAAACAAATATGGGTTACTAAAAGTATGATGACTAAAATTAGTGGACCTTGTTGGATTCAGTCACACATAATATTTTCTGTGTAGGTAAGATGGAGAGGCAAGGAACTACAGGTTTGATGTCGCACATTCATTGAAGTTCCTTAGCCAAACAATAACGTGAAGATATGATTTCTTGTTTGAGCTTAATGTGTACCTTCATAAGACATTTTGATGTGATTTTCGCTTTCTAGATTTTCATTTTTTGGTGTGTTTCTCTTTGTTTTTTTGGAGTGTTTATTTATTAGGTGTGGTTTTCACTTTTTGTGTGTGATAGAAAATCTTAAAAACCATAAAAATTTGCAAAATTGAAAATCACGAAAAAAAATGATAAAAGTGCAAAAGCATAAAGATTGAGATTATTGTATATCTCTCTTTTAATTATCAAAATTCCACTTTTGAATGATTTTCATATCTATGTAGAAATCTTGCATTATTTTCATTACTATAATTGCCTATTAGGCTTCGTAAATAATTATGACATGTTCGATTGATTGCCTAACTTGATTTCTACATATTCACCTTACACTTTCACGAGATCAATTGTTTTGGCACATATGGAATTGTTCATGCAATTTGGGAAAGTTGTTGTAGGTGGATGAAATAAATATTGAATAACATATTACTCTATGGGATATGAAGTATCTTACCTTGGATAAAAATTAGAGCGCATGAAAAGAAAAGGAAAATATGTTATTGAAAAAGAATAAACAATGCATGTGATGAAAAATGGATACGGTCTAAGGCAATGATACAACCCCCGTATATCCAACTTATGATTTAAGTTAAATCTTTAACATTGGTGTTATATCTGTCAAGCAATGTCATCCCTCGTCTAAGAGACTGTATAGGCTATGTATGGGAGTTGGTAACTTGAACTCATGCTTCATGAGGTGGAAAAGACAAATCCTAAAAGAGTTTATGTTATATAAAAATCTGGTTTGCTTGGTTGATGTTCATGAAAACTCTCCCTATGCACTTTAACTTTTTAATCATCACACGAGCACGCAGATGTTTTAATCATTGTTATGAAATTAATTGAATATCAAGTGGTTATTTCTAAATGTCTTAACGCAATCATACGTTTTGATTAATAATGGGTTATTTTTATATTGCATATGACATGTACTTCATAAGTGTTCTTTTGATGATAACAAAAGGGGGAGAAAATGTAATAGATTTGATTATGGCATACCATATTGATAAGGGGAGCATGTCAATAGGGGGAGAAACACTTGAATTTAATTTATATCGTGTTGACATGCATCACACTTCACAAACCACATATTATGATGACATAATATTGAGCATATTGATCAAATCTTTTTGTAGTTTTTCATCATCAAAGGGGCAGATTGTTGGATACAACGTTATTGGATATAATGATATATGATTTCTTGTTCGATGATAACAAACCTTCATGAATATTTATGATGTGTTTGTTAAGTGTTTTCAAGTGCAAATATACGTGGAGCACATAGTGGCAAACTTGGGAATATTGATCAATGGCAATCTTGCAAATTATGCATAATGGCAATGTTGAAATTATGTGCAAGAAAAGGAGAGATGGCAAACATGTTATTTATGGGATTTGACTTGGTCAACATATTCTACAAATTTCATGGAGTGATAAGGTGATATGATAAGATTTGATTGAAGATTTAAATCAATTTTGAAGAGTTCTACTTATCCTAGGATTGATCAAGTTCATTATATCAAGGAGATAAAATTGGTTGTCATCAAATATGAAAGAATCCTGGTGGCTCTAGGAGAGATAAAAAGAAATCAATTTAAATTGGAGGAGTTTATATATACGATGATTTATATTTAAGATGAGAACAAAGGAGAATCAAATTTCATGTAGGGATGAGGAGATCTAATTAGAAGATTTAATTTGAATTCAAAAGAGTCATATTTGATCTAGGAGAATCAAATTCAAATCAATTAATCAATTTAAAGATGGAGATAGATTGATTGGATGAGAGCAAAGGGGTTTGTATTGGACTAAAATTGATCCAGGAGAATCAATTTTAAATAAATTTAAAGATGGAGATAAATTGATTCAATGGAGCTAATATGAGTTTTGATTGGATTGAAATTCTGGGACCAAAGCTATAAATACAACTCCTAGTCATCCAAGAAAAAAAGAAAGAGGGAAAAAAACAAGGCCGGCCCTAGGCTTAATCTCCTCCTTCTTGGCCAAGCAACCATGCAAGCTTCATAGTTCTTCATCATCTTCAAGATCTAACTCTACATTGTCGCAAAAAAATTCTCCAAGGCCAAAACCTCCTTGCCAAGTGCATCTCATTCAAATTACAAAGATCAATCTCCTTCATCATCATGCAAAGGAGGTATCCTCAAGCATCAAGTCATCTTCAAGCAAAAGGGGTCAACCATACAAGAATAAAACCAAAGTAATCTCCTACAAAGATCTCAAGCCACATCATCTAACAATTCTCCAAGCAAAGTACTTCAAAGATCTAAGAATCATCTCCGCAAAAGCATCCAAATCTACCCTTTCTTAATTTTTTTGTAGAAGAGGACGAGCCCACGATTCCAACGAGTATTTATTTGGATTTTTCTGAGGAAGGGGCGATTTACTGTAATTTTTGGAAGACAGAGCAGCAACTTACTTTATGCACAGCCCACAGTCATGCAGCCAACACAAAGAACTTCTTTAGGCACAAAACAGATTCTGGCAGATTTGTGCAATGAACTTTGGTTGGCTGTATCTTTTGATCCAGAGATCAGATTGGGACACCATTTATGTTAGAGCGTAGCGGACGACAAACTTATCGACATGGACTATTCAATCTTCACAAACTAAGCGCTCTAAACTCTTCATCTTATTATTTATGATTGAGTTGATAGATCTTTGTGTTATTTTACACTTTTCGGATTTGGTGTATTTTGGGCTCCTGACTGGTTTGGGCTAGGCAAAAGAAAACTTTCGCTAGAGTAGTAATGTTCGACACTTTAGGGAGTGAGATGTAGACTTGGTGAGCTGAGTGTTAGGGCACGAAGTTCTGTATAGTTTTTATCTTGACATTATTATTCTAGTGATTACTTCGGGGCTGGAGAAGGTCGGGCGACCGAATCTGGGTAAATATCGTGTGCACTATGTGTTTGCTTCTGCTTTATTTTCTCTGCACCATATTTGCTCTATTACTGTCTGATAGAGCATGCCATTATTTTTATATTCGCGAAAAGTTTTTATAAGCATATTCACACCCCTTAGACTTAGATCATGATCCAACAGACTAGTTATAGTGTCTTGTCGAATAATAACTACATTATGTCAATTTAGCCTCTTTTTGCTTCGTTTTGACCTGGAACACACTTAATACACATATTAGTGTTGGGTTTTGAGTAAGCTTTCATAGGGCTTTTCCATCTTCTAGCCCAAGGCTTAGCAGACATCAAAACAGTTGAAAAAGAAAAGAAATCATAAAACGCTTTTATGAAAAATGCCCTACGACAAGAAATCTATGTTGCATGATCTTTTTCTATCTAAGGAGAAGGGCGAACTGATCTCACCTAGACAGATCTAAAATATTTTCTAAAAAATAAAAACATACCTTATGTTTGTTCCTTCGGATTAACAATTTCCTTAGGACAACAGCCCTAAGAGATCCAATGCCTCGTCAAGAGGCAAACACTTGCTCTAGAAAGTTTCACCTTAGCTGAATCCTCGCCCCAGGCTTTGGATCTGATCTGAAATTCATTCAAGTTTTGATAGAACCTGAAAAGAAGCAAAGAGGAAAAGGAGGAAAAATTTGGCCGCCTTTAAATATAGGTTTGCTTACTTTAATTTAGGGTGAGCTCCATTAATCTAGCCCTGGAGTAAGTTTAGGAGGAATTGGGGCTCCCTGTTTATATGGAGAGATGAGCCTTCAGAGGAGTATCACATCTGATATGGTACTAAAAACAAAATTCAAATTGACTCAAAAAATTTCTCCTTTCGAGGACTAAACTTTGAGCAATTAATTCTTCCACTCTGTTAAACTTAAGAATCAAAATCAAATATCATTTTGAAGATCATTAAACGAAGATTGCATAGAAACAAACGGTGCTCAATTCCGTGGTCGTTTAACCCCTCAAGTTTGACCCCACAAATATCATTTTGAAGATCATTAAATGAAGATTGCATAGAAACAAACTGTGCTCAATTCCGTGGTTGTTTGAACCCTCAAACGATCCCTCAAAGTCGCACCCAAAATTGCCTGAAACAAAGCCCTCTATACAGAACTGTTGCACCTGCTGGGTGGGTAGGGTGCCTGCCCGAAGCGGGCTCCTGCTCCTAGCTGGCTCCTGCCCGTAGCGGGCGGGCTAGCCCAGCTCGCATGCATTTTTGGCATAGGCTGAGCCTAGGCATGCATGGAGTTGATTCTAGCCCGGGCTGACCCCCATGCATACCTAGGTTGGTTCATGGGTGCGCCTGTGTCCATTTTTGGCTTCTGCTTGAGTCATACTTAGGCCTGATGGGTCCAAGAAATTTCGGGACCCTGAATTAGGCATTTTCCATGCTTTTCAAGGCCCGATTTTTGTGTCACATCGTATGTGATCAAAATCCTCTTCGTAACTAATTGCAACCATATTAATTCACATGCATCCTATGCATTTTTCTCTTATTACTTGGACGAGGATCTCAACATGTGTGAGACCCTACAGCCTGACCCTACTACAGCTGGGACTCATAGCCACTGATGGCAGTGACCATGAGTAGCAGATGATGTCCCTGGTTTGGTATCATCATTACATGGTCTGTCCCTTGACATAAACATTGTCGGGACTACACTTGGCTATGTCAGTGATGAATTCTACAGTTTTAATCCCTTCGTCAACACAATGCCGCTGCGAAGCCTAGGGTATGGTTGATTGTCAACCCCTAATAGCTTTGTGATCAATCAACATCGTTTGGTCTTAGCTAATCTTTGTTGGATCATATCCAACACACCTTGGCCAAGGACTTCTCTAAGTACCGTACGGGTTCCGTGATAGTAACTCCCCACATACGGGAGTGACGAATCCTCTCTTGGCCACTACTCCCCTCGTACGCTTCAAGTGTCACCAACCATAAACCATTTAGCAGGCCATGCCTTGAAGCTAAGTCAGAGATCTAAGTGATACCATTCATGCACAGGCTCGTACAATGGCCTCAAGTCAAAGGTCCAGCTTTCCTATCATCAGTTGAGAGCTACCATTGACAGTTTTGTATGTGCTATGCATGTAGCAGCTCTCGTTGGGTCATTCAGTGAACTCATTTTCTAACGAGCACATGTGTCTCGTCTCCTATTTCTCTAAATAAAACGATCATGAGATCATCCCCACCAATACTTGGTGAATACAGAGCACACAATAGTCTATCTGATGCATCAATGTCCTTTCTTCATGCATTCACGACTACGAACAGTTTTAAACTTATGTTATTAGCGGTCGAAATATTTATTCATGATTGAGATCCTCATCTTGATACATGTTTGACTTCTTACTAAGTCTTAGGACTTAATCTAAGTATAAAATGTAGACAAACATTATGATTTTACTCAGATAAATATTACCAGATAGCATACTATCATTTTTAACAAGATGTCACAATTATAAATAATTGGCCTCGAGTGCACACATTTCCCAACATCTTCCACCTGCACTCAGGCCCAATTATCCTGGTATCATATACCACTTTTACACATGAGCCTCTCTAGACGATCGCGTGATAGAGCATTCGTGAATGGATTTGCTAAATTTGCCTTCATCATAGGCACACATGAGTTCTATATCCTTCTTCAATTATATATCACACATGAAGTGATATCTACGAAGAATATCTTTGCAACCTCGGTTCCTTGACCAAATCTCTAGTTCTTTACAAGAACTTGAGAATTTTCTTAATCACTTTTAGTGTCCTTCTCCAAAGTCAGTCTGATATCAACTTACTGCACCAGGTGCAAAAGTGACATCTGGTCTTGTACATATCATTATATACATGATGGATACAATTACCGAAGCACATTGGATCACTATCATAATCTCTCTCCAAGTCAGTCATTGAAGACATCTTCATGAAAAAGTTATACCATGATGGCAGGTATAAACCCGTCCTTACCATAATAAACCACTTTAGCATGGTGTCTATGTACTAGGACTGGGAGAGACTCAGCATCCTGCCAAACCTATATACATAGATTTATTTTACATGGGGTGTAAACGATGCTTCTCCCAAGTCCTTTATGGAGAATTTATTCGACATCCATCCTTTTGATATATTTCAACATCTCAATGTTTATTCCTCATCAAAAGTTATGTCATCCATGTACAATACGAGGGTGACTTAAGAATTGATACTGGTTTTGTGTAATCTACATGCTTTCCTTTCACTCCCACTGACCTCGAGGCTTTCTGGCTGAGTCATGTAACATTTACATCTTTCAGCCAGATTTTGTAGTCATAAGCGATAGCGGGTATAATCCGAATAGACTTGTGTATGGCTATAGGTGAGAATGTTTCGTAACCAGCTTGCTTTGCACGTTTCTATCTTTTCCATCTATACTGATCTTTCTCCTTGAAGATCCATCTAGGCCAATGGGTGTTGGATATTGGACTCCCCGGATTTGGTTTTAGATGATGAACAAACATAAATATATTGTGAACTAACAATTTGTGAGCGCAGTTATGGAGTTCGTCGCCAAATTCACTTGAACATCCAAAGCGACGTCTTGAGACTTCTCAAAGCATGTGATCGTATGCCTAAAGCTTCGTTGAAGCTTATGGACCATTTTAGAAGTTATGAAGATTCGATTGAAGCTTTTAAAGACGGTATCGTCAAGTTTAATTTATAGTCTTTTAAGCTTCTTTCGTAGAATGTTAAGCCTTGAGTAGGTCTTACGTTTTAATCTTCATAACGCTCCTATCTTAGACATAGGATCTTAGTAGAAGTCCATACTAACTTCCCCGAAGCATCGCGCTTCGTTTCTCGACTTCTTGTGCATGTTAGTTGGTTCAAGAAGAAGAACCAACCGACTAGATGGTGATCTAGTCAGTCGGCAATCCTTCTTGGACCGACTAGTTTGACTTCTCAATTCATAGCTCTTTACTGTTTACAATTAGTCGGTCTATGTTGACTCACCGACCGACTTGTTTATGAACTAGTCGGTCAGTGATGCTTCTTAGACCGACTAGTTGAGCTTTCCCTGTACATGCCAATTTGAGCCTGAGCTACTGTTTATAATTAGTCGGTCTGTGTTCTTTGATCGACCGACTAGTTGATGAACTAGTCGGTCAACTTCCTTCTTGGACCGACTAGTTTAGTTTTCCTGTACATGCAAATTTTCACCTAACTTACTGTTTATCGTTAGTCGGTCTATGCACATTTGGAGACCGACTAGTTGGTGAACTAGTCGGTCAACATTTGTTCTTGAACCGACTAAATCAATTTGTCCTCAGAATTCAGTTTTATCTCTTAGTCGGTCTCAGTTGGGTAACCGACCGACTAGTTGTGAAACTAGTCGGTCAGCTACTCTTCTTGGACCGACTAGTTCCTTTTGTCTGAACTTCGACCTATTCCTTGTTCTAACCTTTAGTCGGTCTACGTTGATTGACCGACCGACTAGTTGATGAACTAGTCGGTTGGTGGTTGTTCTTTGATCGACTAGTTGCGATCAGAATAGATCCGTTGGAGCTTTAATTGAAACGTCTCTCTCTCTCTCTCTCTCTCTCTCTCTCTCTCTCTCTCTCTCTCTCTCTCTCTCTCTCTCTCTCTCTCTCTCTCTCTCTCTCTCTCCCCCCCATCCTATAAATACTTGTTGAGCTGCATTCATTGCACTCAAGGCTGATTATTGGAGAAGTTTAGAGATCAAAGAGAAAGCTATCATCTCATTTAAAGCTCATTCATTTCCCTCTCAAGAATCTCTTCCTCATTCATTTCAAAAGAGAGATTCATTGATTGAGAGCCTTCCAAGCCAAGTGCTTGATCCTAGGTCACCAACAACCCCATAGCTCTCCATCGCTGATCTACATCTTGGAGCTAGGGTTTGGTGCCTTCTTCTTCCACAAAATCATCCTTGCCCTAATTCGTAAGTATACTCAAGGCATAGGTATTTTGTGGTAAGCTATTTGATTTCAATTTACTTTGATATTGTAAGTGTTTAACTCTCGGTTGTGAGAGTTGTGTTTGTGATCCTGGGTTGTGGGAGTCACAAATTACTTTGTGTATGATTTGACTTGGTGAAGGTTCTTCACAAGTATTTCATAGTGGAAATCTTGAGTTAGGGTTTCTAACTCAAGTATCCGGAGGGGATCCGGGTGTTTGGGACGTAGGATCACCGGGAACAAGTTGGGGAGACTTGGGTGGATCTGGACCCAGTAATATCGTTAGTTTGCGATTGTTTATTTATTGTCGATTATTTACTATTCCACATTTCCGCATTAATTGGTAGAGTTTACACGGTAATTAGGAATTAGCCTCTTAATTATTTTAAAGTACTATTCACCCCCCTCTAGTACTTGTGCAGTAGCTTAGCAGGGCATTACATTTGGTATCAGAGCCAAGTCTATAGCTATGTCTGCCAACGACAACAAGACCGTTCGTCCACCTTCCGACTATAGCACCTTCAAGAACCGTGAAGGAGCGTCTTCGGTAATGGAAGGACATTCCTCAACGAGGCCTCCATTCTTTAACGGTACCAACTACGGGTACTGGAAATGTCGGATGGAAACTTTCCTCCGGAGTGCTTCACTATGGAGGACCACGATGAAGGAATATGTCGAGCCCACCGAAGAAGATTTCGAGAAGTGGACTCACGCGGAGGTCACCGCGGAGGTAAGCAATGCCAAGGCAATGAACGCCTTGCAATGTGCTTTGGAGCCCGAGGATTTCAACAAGATATGCACATGTAAGAGTGCATATCAAATATGGAACTCCCTTCCTCATCTTACATGAAGGGACGAGTAGGGTAAGAGACTCTAAACTCGTGGTAGTTAATAAAGATTACGAGATGTTTCATATGCTACAGGGTGAGAAGATGAAGGAGTATTATGCTCGCTTCGTCGACATCATAAACGAGTTAGAAGCTCTTGGCAAAACCTACACCCAAAAGGAGAAATGTTCGAAGCTTATCGAAGGACTTCCTTCTAGTTGGAAAAAGCGTACCTTCGCCATCGAGGAAGGTAACGATATGAACAAGTATACCGTTGTTCAACTAATGGGTACCTTGATGTCTTATGAGGTACGCAAGGATAGCAAGTTGAAGTTGCAGGAAAAGATGAAGTCTTACCTACAACAAGACGAGCCAAAGAAGAAAGCTATTGCTTTCAAGGCCGCTCCATCTACTTCCACATCAACCGATGATGAGAACTCGGAAAACGATTTGGACTTGGAGTCCATGGCTCTCATGGCCAAGAAGTTCAATCGGTTCTTCCGGAAAGGTAACTTCAAAAACAAGTCAAAGTTCAATTCTTCTAACGCCTCCTCTTCTTTGTGCTTTAAATGCAACAAGCCAAGACACATGAAAGCGGATTGTCCTCTAAACAAGCAAAAGGAGAAGTTGAAGGCACTGAAGTACGACAAGTCCAAGAAGTACAAGAAAGGGACAAAAAGGGGCTTGTCGGGACATTCACCGACTCCGATGATTCATCTAGCGGAGAGTCGGATGATGAGCAAGTGGAGCAAGCACACATGTGCTTCATGGCTAGAGAGGAGCAAGATAAAGATTCCTCTTCCGATGATAGCGACAACGAAGGCGATGAGGAAAAAATGGATGACCTTAGGAATGCTAATTCTCAATTGTGGTCTAAGTATACTAAATTAGTAAATAGGTATACTAAAGTAAAAGATGACTTAGCTAGCATTCAAACCTCGCCTAAAACTATCATCACCAACAACGACACCGTTGTTGAAGGGTTGAAGAATGAGATTGTTAATCTCAAGACTCAACTTGAACATGTTAGCATTGAGGATCCGGAGGAACACAAGATAGCGGATTTGACTTCTCAAAACTCAACTTTGAGTATTGAGAATGAGAATCTTAAATCTCGTGTTTATGTGCTCACATCGCAAGTATCCACTTTGGATGCTTCTATGCGTTCTCTCATCGAGAAATATGAGAACACATTAGGCCGAATTAATAAATTCAATAAGGGTAAGGACCATTTGGATAAAATCCTAAGTGACTTACTTCCGGCCAATCACCACATTGGCTTGGGGTATACGATGGGAAGTTCATCCAAATCGGCCACTAATTTTGTTAGGCCAACTTCCGGTGACTCAACGAGTGGTAGAAAACACTCTATTGGTAGTTCATCTACCAATGGTGCTTCCACCTCGTCCACACCCTCTTTCGGAAAGAAACTCACTTTGGGTGGACCTCCAAAGAAGGGTCATGCCTACATGTACACCAATACTATGCCACGTAGGAACACACGTCCTACTCCACCGGCTCACACATATGATGATTTCTATGCTACACGTTCACGGCCACGTGCACACAATGTGAGACACCTTCATGCACATGCACATGTACACACACATCATCGTATGAATAATAATCCACATGCACCATTTCATCATGTTCCTTATGCCTATCCACGTCATGCATCACGTAGAAACCAACAACGCATGCATGCACCCATTAGGATGAGGGCTTCCAAAATATTCACAATTTGGAGCCCAAAGGACACAAGCATGAATGAAAAACAAGTTTACATGAATGCTTATTTTTCGGATGTGGTGGACAATGTTAATTATGTGGGGAAGTCTAAGTCCAATTGGACTTGGCTTCCAAAGGTCTAATCTTTTGGACCCAATGACCTTGGGTACCATGATATGAAATTTTCTATCTTTAGGTACTCAAGGAAAAGAAAAATAAAAGGAGCAACAAATTTAAATTTAGCTCCAAAGGAAATTGGATACTCGATAGCGGGTGTTCAAAACACATGACGGGTGACGCTCAATTGCTCTCCGGAGTGGTTCCCATTGCTAATGGAAACCGCGTCGTCTTTGGAGGTAACGAGAGCGGAACCATCATAGTTGTTGGTAAAGTGGGTAATCCTTCTAAACACATTATGTGTGATGTTTACCTTGTTAAAGGATTAAACCACAATCTCATTTCAATAAGTCAACTTTGTGACAAAGGTTACAAAGTTAGCTTTGCGAAAGGAATGTGCCATATTTTAAGAAAAGATAATAATGAATTATTGTTTTCCGGCACACGCCATAAGGATATATACATCCTAGATCTTCCAAGATCACATTAACAATGTCTTATTGCCAACACAAGTGAACAACACTTATGGCATCGACGTTTTGGTCATGTGAACTTTGGAACACTATTTAAGCTTTCCAAGTTAAATTCTATTAGAGGCTTCCCTAAGCTAATCTTTCAAAAGAAAAGCTTTTGTGACTCGTGTCAACCAGGCAAGCTTCCAAAATCGTCGTTTAAACGTAAGAAAAGCATTTCTTCTAAGCGGCCACTAGAGCTATTATATCTAGATTTATTTGGGCCAACTAGAGTTGCTTCATTAGGAAATGCACGTTATGAACTTGTCATCGTTGATGATTTTTCTAGGTTTACTTGGGTATTTTCATTGAGTAATAAAAATGATGCTTTTGAAAACTTCACAATTTTTGTTAAGAAAGTACAAAATCTCTTAGGAACCACCATTGTCACTATTCGTAGTGATCATGGAGGAGAATTTGAGAATGAGTCTTTTGAGACATTTTGTGATGCAGTTGGTATTACACACACCTTTTCATTCCCTCGCGCACCTCCTCAAAATGGTGTTGTTGAGAGAAAGAATAGGACGCTAGTGGAGTGTGCTCGCACTATGCTTGATGATAGCTAACTTGGCCATCAATTTTGGGCAGAAGCGGTACACACCGCTTGCTATGTGTTTAATAGAATACTTTTGAGGCCCGGCACTAAACAAACTTATTATGAATTGTTGTTTGGTAGGTTGCCTCAAGTTAAACATTTTCGTGTTTTTGGTTCAAAATGTTTTATTAAGAACACGTATGGTAGTTTGGACAAATTTGATCCAAGATCCGATGATGGGATTTTTGTTGGGTATTCCTCACGTAGCAAAGCCTACCGGATATACAACAAATGAACCTCAACGATCGAGGAATCGCTTCATGTTTCATTTAATGAAGGATTTGTTCCAACGAGAATTACTAATGATGATGACTCTATGGATGTCTTATGTGATTCAATTGGTAATTCTAACTCTATCAATTCTATTGATTCTATTGATACTAACCCGACTAATGAAGTTGTTGAGAATGTTCCTAGTGATCAAGGAATTCCCAAGCGACCTCATACCGTTCGTGACCATCCTCATGAGCAAGTCATTGGCAATATCCATGATAGTGTCAAGACGAGATCTCAAGTCAACCACTTCGCTCATTGTGCCTTTGCCTCCTCGATCAAGCCAAAGAATGTTAATGAAGCTTGCGAAGATAGCGCTTGGATCTTAGCCATGGAGGAGGAACTCATTCAATTCGAGAGGAATGAAGTTTGGGAGCTTGTTCCATTGCCATCGAAGAACCACACCGTCATAGGGACAAAGTGGATCTTCAAGAACAAGACTGACAAAAACCAAGTCATCGTCTGGAACAAAGCTCGGTTAGTAGCTCAAGGCTATCGGCAAGAGGAAGGTATCGATTTCGAAGAATCCTTCGCTCCGGTAGCTAGATTAGAATCAATTAGATTACTATTATCTTTTGCATGCCATAAGGATGTTAAATTATTTCAAATGGATGTAAGAAGTGCATTTTTAAACGGAGATGTTGTTGAGGAAGTTTATGTTTCTCAACCTCCGGGTTTTATAAATGAAAAATTTCCAAATCATGTTTTTAAACTTAAGAAAGCTCTTTACGGTTTGAGACAAGCTCCTCGAGCTTGGTATAACCGTCTAAAGAATTTTCTCTTGGATTTAGGATTTAAAATGGGAGAAGTTGATTCCACATTATTTGTTAAGTATTCGAACAATGATATAATTTTAGTTCAAATTTATGTTGATGATATCATTTTCGGTGCTACTAACTTTGCTCTTTGCGAAGAGTTTTCTAATGTGATGAAGGATCAATTTGAGATGAGCCACATGTGTGAGCTCAAATATTTCTTAGGTCTCCAAATTCGCCAAATGAACGAAGCAATCTTCATCCACCAAACGAAGTATACGGTGGAGTTACTTAAGCGATTTGGAATGGAGAATGCCTCCGGGAAAAGACTCTGATGAGCACGACTACACATCTTGATAAAGATGCGGGCGGAAAAGATGTAGACATTCGTCTATATCGAGGTATGATAGGTAGTTTACTTTATCTTACCGCAAGTAGGCCCGATATTATGTTTGTCGTATGTGTATGTGCTCGTTATCAGTCTCAACCTAAGGAGTCTCACTTAGTAGCGGTAAAGCGTATTTTACGTTATTTAAGTTATACACTTGATTTTGGATTACTTTATCCAAAATCTAGCACGTATGAGTTAATCTCATATAGTGACGCATATTATACGGGATGCAAATCCGACAGGAAAAGTACTAGTGGCACTTGCCATTTTATAGGAAATTCTATTGTCTCTTGGTTTTCCAAGAAGCAGAATTCCGTATCACTTTCAACCACCGAGGCGGAATATATTGCCGCCGGTGCCGCGTGTGCTCAAGTTCTTTGGATGAGACACTCACTTAAAGACTTTGGTATAAACTGTGATACTTGCCCTATCATGGTTGACAACCAAAGTGCAATATGTCTTTCCAAAAACCCGGTACACCATTCCCGTTCGAAACACATAGATGTCCAACACCATTTCTTAGATGATCATGTTGCTAAAAAGGACATCATATTAGTGTACGTTGAAACCCAGAAGCAAATCGCCGATATTTTCACGAAACCCCTAAAGGAGGACTCCTTTGTGCGGTTGCGTCAAGAATTGGGGATTATGGGTGAATCCGAGATTTAGGATTCATATGTTTTCAATAATATTGCATGCTATTCAATTCTTTATATTTGCTCATGCTAGATTAATTGAAATTTTCTGGATTTTTGTTGAATTTTCGGAATTTTCGCTCGATTTGTGCGTAATCATCAAATTTCAGATTTTCGATGTTTAATGGGGTAGTATAATGATTAATGAGAGTATTTTGATGTTTCGTCGAAGTGTGATTAGGAGAGAAATCAAATTTCAAAATTTTTCAATTTTTGGACTCTCTTAGTCGGTCCAAGTTCATTGGCCGACCGACTAGATTCAGTTCTAGTCGGTCAGTGAATTAGCTTAGACCGACTAATTCTTGTCAGGAAATTTGCTTTCAGTTACTGTTTACAACTAGTCGGTTCAAGCTCATTGACCGACAGACTAGATCGTGATCTAGTCGGTCAGTGCTTGAACTGTGACCGACTAGTTGTGACGGGGACTGAATTGTCTTTTCGACTTCCGATCGATTAAAACCCCATCTATCCGACTTAATTCCTTTTTAGTCGGGTTCTAACTCTCTCCAGCTCGCAAAACCCCCCAACCCTTCGTCTTCCTCCGTCGTGTCCGGCCTGTTTCCGGCCATCCCCGCCATCGCCGACCGTCGCCCTCTCCTCCTAGGTGATCCTCTCTCCTCTCCTAGCTTCCTAGGGTTAGGGTTAGCTCTCTAGGGTTAGATTCTCACAGTTAGGGTTTCATTTCTAGTTATTTCGATTTCTAGGGTTTGTGTCTAGGGTTATCTCGATCTCTTGCGACGTGTCGTGCCTCGATTATGGCTCGTACACGTATTCCGATCACTCCCTCTGGCCCTTCACCTATGACTGTCGATTCGCCACCCTCGGACCCCCTGCAACCTACGCGAACCCCTTCGAAACACCGATCTAAGCCTACCCAACCCTCGTTGTCTTTGCCTCCTCTCAAGAAGAAGAGGACGACGACCGCCAAGCCTAGAGCATAACCCAAGCCTAAGCCCAAGACCAATGAACTTGCGTCTCCCTCCTCTTTCCATACTCCTACGGATTCTGATACGGAGTATAGACCCGAGACTGAGACCCATAGGGATCCCTCTCCTCCTCCTAGTCAGCTTGAGTCTAGCTCTCGTCCCCGTACCCGTCAGCCTAAGGGAAAGGCTCCGATGCCGGTTGGCGGTGTCGATATTTCGTTGTGTCGCGACGACCCTTTGTGTCTCACGGCTTACAACCTTATCGAACACTGCCCACTGCTTCTGGAGCATTTCATCCTGTTTAGTGACTTCATAGGCCTCGTCGATCTTCTTTCGTCTTCCAGTCTTCTCGATTACCTTCGATATGACCCGAAGGCGAACCCACACCCTTACCCTCGCCTAGTGAAACTATTCTATGCCAACCGCGTCCGGGGTCAGTACGATGCGACCCACTCGATTGAGACGACTGCCTTGGGGACTCCTATAGTCCTCACGGCAGAAATCTTAGGCGAGATTTTGGGTATCTCCTCGTCTGGCCTCCTTCCCTCCGATATTTCTGTTGATGACATATCCTCACTTGATCAGGTCGTGCTTTCTCAGATCTTCCATGAGATTCCCCCTGCCATGATTGGCGTTCCCTCCAAATCCTTCAAGCTTATCGCCTGGGTCCTAAATTTGATTCTGAAGTCATGCTTGCTTCCCAAGTACGGCTCCTCCTCTTTATCGTCCCAGCCTTTCTTGAAGTTGATCTATGCTATTTTCATGGGGAGCTCGATTAACTGGGCTCGAATTATACTCGATAAGATGGATTCTTTCGAGTGTATTCGCAAGTCCACGAAGTCGACGCATATCCCCTTCCCGTGCTTGTTGACTCTGGTATTTCGTCACTTCCATGTCACACTTCCTCCTGACGATGAGCGTCCACTTGGTCCTCCCCTGAACGCGACGGCCGTCAAGAAGTCTCTTGCGGCGCTCCATCACGTTCAGAGGACGACACCTTCAGTGTCAGTCTCTACTTCTGCCTCAGCTGCTCCCTCTTCCACTCTTGCCGAGCTTGTTCGTGCTGTGCGTCGTTTGGAGTCTCGTCAGGCTCGTTCTGAGGAGATTCTCTGCCGTATCGCTCGTCACCTTGATATTGAGATCCCTCCGTCTTTTTCTGACAAGGATGAGTTGGATGAGGAGGATATTGAGGAGCTTGCCCGTGCTTCTACTCGTGCCCTCGAGGGCACTTCTGGTGATGTTGCTGTTGCTTCGTCTGCTGGTGCCCCTGAGAGCACACCCGTTGTCACCGCTCCTGCGGTGGATGCTCCGACTGGTGCTCCCGAGGTCACTATTGTTGCTTCTCCAGAGGTTACCACTTCCGTCGCTTCTGTGGACACTACTGATGACCCGGTGACCACCTCCACTCCTGCAGAGCCTGCTGCTGCTGCTGATCCTGCCACTTCCTCTTGAGCTTCTTGAGGACTCTCCGATGCACTCCCTAGATGATACATCTAGTGTGAGAGAGTTTGGGTAGGATAGAGTGGGATTCTGGATGATTTTGACATTTTGATGTATTTTATTGTATCTTCATATATTTTGGTGTACTCTGATGATGATATATGTGTGATATGCTGTTGTATCTTTTGTGCTTCGATCGTTGGATCGCATTTTGTATGTTAATGGATGTATCTTTTGATGTACTCATGCTTTATATATATATACATCGATGTTGACATTTCATTATCTTGTGCACATTTAACTTTTTATATGGCTCTGATGTTCGATTTCGTCGCTCGACGATATTAACTTGGTTAACTAGAATTCATTTTATGAAAACATAGAATTGTTTTCCATGCACTAAATTAACCAAGAATGTTGATATTGGAGAGTATATTCCATAACTCAATTCGTAAAATTAATTTGAGTTTTGATGATTTTATTTATCGATTTTCGACTTTGGTCTCATTGACACGCCTTGATTTCACTCGTATTTTTTCTTCGGTGTCATTTAGACCGTGGTCGTATTCTTCGACTCCCATGCTTTTATTTGAAGCCATTGTTGTTGTCGTTGATCTCCTCCTGCTCTTTTTGCTAATGCCAAAGGGGGAGAGATATAATAATGACATGTGCTAAATGATAATATAAGCATTTTTCCAAGAATCTAATTTGATATGTTAGATTCAGGGGGAGTTAAGATATAAAAATTGGATTTCAAATCCGATATTTCAATAATGGATTCTCTTTTTTATACTTTACTCGTCTGCTTGATGCGTATTATTATTATTCATTTTGGAATTAACGTGTCATCAATGCAGGGGGAGTAAGTAAATTACATTTGAATCATTATTTTTGATTATTATTTATGTTGGTTTGTCATCACCAAAAAGGGAGAGAATGTTGGATATTGGACTCCCCGGATTTGGTTTTGGATGATGAACAAACATAAATATATTGTGAACTAACAATTTGTGCGCGCAGTTATGGAGTTCGTCGCCAAATTCACTTGAACATCCAAAGCGACGTCTCGAGACTTCTCAAAGCATGTGATCGTATGCCTAAAGCTTCGTTGAAGCTTATGGACCATTTTAGAAGTTATGAAGATTCGATTGAAGCTTTTGAAGATGGTATCGTCAAGTTTTATTTATAGTCTTTTAAGCTTCTTTCGTAGAATGTTAAGCCTTGAGTAGGTCTTTCATTTTAATCTTCATAACGCTCCTATCTTAGACATAGGATCTTAGTAGAAGTCTATACTAACTTCCCCGAAGCATCACGCTTCGTTTCGCGACTTCTTGTGCATGTTAGTTGGTTCAAGAAGAAGAACCAACCGACTAGATGGTGATCTAGTCGGTCGACAATCCTTCTTGGACCGACTAGTTTGACTTCTCAATTCATAGCTCTTTACTGTTTACAGTTAGTCGATCTATGTTGACTCACCGACCGACTAGTTTGTGAACTAGTCGGTCAGCGATGCTTCTTAGACCGACTAGTTGAGCTTTCCCTGTACATGCCAATTTGAGCCTGAGCTACTGTTTATAATTAGTCGGTCTGTGTTCTTTGATCGACCGACTAGTTGATGAACTAGTCGGTCAACTTTCTTTCTTGGACCGACTAGTTTAGTTTTCCTGTACATGCAAATTTTCACCTAACTTACTGTTTATCGTTAGTCGGTCTATGCACATTTGGCGACCGACTAGTTGGTGAACTAGTCGGTCAACATTTGTTCTTGGACCGACTAAATCAATTTGTGCTCAGACTTCAGTTTTATCTCTTAGTTGGTCTCAGTTGGGTAACCGACCGACTAGTTGTGAAACTAGTCGGTCAGCTACTCTTCTTGGACCGACTAGTTCCTTTTGTCTGAACTTCGACCTATTCCTTGTTCTAACCTTTAGTCGGTCTAACCAAAACCATAATAATTATACATGGCATTCCTGATATATTCATAGTATTTAAAGTTAACACCAAAAACAGTACTGATATATATGGCAGTATTTAAAATTGGAACCTACCATGTACAACACCAACAACAAATATGGCAGTCTTGATAACTATAACACTAACACGAAAGATAATATATCATGTCTACCAAAATATGGTAGGTTGAATCCCCAAAGTTAACACCAAAAAAGTCCTGATATTAATGGCAGTATTTAAAGTTGGATCTTACCATATACGACACCAATACCAAAAATTACAGACGCACCAAAATGGCTTCCCCCATAACTATGGTTACTGTAGTACCAAAAATTATGTAGTACAGTTATAGAAAGTTATTTTGGTACAAACAATGGCTTAAGATGTAGTACCAAAAAATTGCAATCACATTGTACTAACACCAAAGATAACTATATCAGGGCTGCAAAAAAAATTTATTTGAATCACCAAAACCATAAACTATCTAAAACATAAAAATCTATTCTTGCTAAGAAGCTAATTTTTTTCTGTTTTGGTTAAATCTGGTAACTCTCTAATTAAATGTGTCCTACCATAATCAAAACCAAAGTGTCCTGCCAAAAAATAGATTATAGCAGAATCACCAGGACACCAAAAAAGGGATATAATTTTTTGGTGATTTTGCAAATTTGGTTATGATTAGAGAATTTGGCTTTGTAGAAACTTTAGTTTGCAGAACTTATATACATTTTTAATGTCAACAGAACATATATATCCCTTTTTATAATCATATATATAATTTTTTGTAAAACCAAAGTTTGACATCAACACTCTATAATCAAAATATTTATTTGCAGAATCAATATGGTAGGACACTTTTAGTTGTGAAATAAAACCATGAGTGACAACAATATTACGATTTCAACAATAAAACAATTATTTGAATAACCAAAACCATAATAATTATATATGGCAATCCTGCTATATTTTGTAGTATTTAAAGCTAACACCAAAAACAATCCTAATATATATGGTAGTATCTAAAGTTGGAACCTACCATTTACCACACCAACCACAAATATGGCAGTCCTGATAACTATAACACTAACACCAAACATAACTATATCATGACTACCAAAATCTTTCGCAGAATCACCAGAAATTATCTTGGAATTGAATCACCAAAGTTAACACCAAAAACGGTCCTGATATATATGGCAGTATTTAAAGTTGGAATCGACCATATTCAACAACAACACCAAAAATTACAGAAGCACCAAAAATTATCTATATATGGCAGTCTTGATAACCATATCACCGACACCAAAGATAACTCTATCATGACTGCTAAAAACTTTTGCAGAATCACCAAAAGTTATCTTAGAATTGAATCACCAAAACCATAATAACTGTATATGGCAGTATTTAATGTTAACACCAAAAAATAGTCCTGATATATATACGTCTGTATTTAAAGTTGTAACCTACCATATACAACACCAACACCAAAAATTACAGATTCACCAAAAATTATCTATATATGGAAGCCCAGATAACCAAGGTTACTATAGTACCAAAAATTATGCAGTACATTAAAGAAAGTTCTTTTAGTATCAAAAATTGCGTAAGATGTAGTATAAAAAATTGCAGTCACATGGTACCAACACCAAAGATAACTATATCAGGGCTGCCAAAATCTTTTTATTTGAATCACCAAACCCATAAACTATGTGAAACATAAAAAGCTTTTCTTGCTAAGAAGCTAAAATTTTTCTGTTAATTTGACAGTCCTGATATAATGTTTGGTTAAATGCAACTACTCTCTAATTAAATGTGTCGTGCCATAATCAAAACCAAAGTGTCCCGCCCAAAAAAGGAGTAAAGTAGAATCATTATGACACCAAAAAAGGGATATAAATTTTTGGTGATTCTGCAAACTTTGGTTGTGGTTAGAGAGTTTGGTTTTGCAGAAACTTTGGTTTGCAGAACTTATATACCTTTTTTGATGTCACCAGAACATATATATCCCTTTTTAGAATCATCAGAACAGAGTGATGCTATGGTGAGAAGGTGAGAAGAGGGTCTTAAAGTGAGAAGGGTGATCTTGGCCGTTCGTTTTCATCCGCTGGCTAAGATTGCATCAACCCATCTCGCACGCGCAGCTCACGTGCTGCACAAATTCACGGGCTGCCAAATTCTCCCGCTGGTTCTCTCTTCTCTTGCACCCTCTCTCTCTCCGCCGAAGCCCCTCTTTCTCTCTCTTCCCCGAAGAAACCCCAAAAACCCCCGAGGCTCTCTCATCTCTCTCGCCCCCCCTCTCTCTCTGCCGAATCCGCGCGCGCTCTCCCCCTCCCAACGAAGAAACCCCAAAACCCCCCGAGGGCTGTCTCTTCTCTCTCGCACCCTCTCTCTCTCTCTGCCGAAGCAACCCAAAAAACCCCCGGACGGCTGCGCTCTCTCTCTGTTGAAGACACAAAGAAATTCCCTCTTGCCCTAGCTAGCGATCCCCTCTCTCTCGTAAAGAGCCCTCGCTAGCACCTCTCAGGTCGCCGTAGTCTAGGGTTTCTGAGGTAATCTCTTTGCCTTCTCGCAGAAGACCCAATTCCCTGATATTCCTATTTTTTGTGAAATTAGGGTTTTGTCAACTATTTCTTTTAGGCCTACAAGCATGTTTGATGCACAAGTATATCTTCATTATATACTGATGATGTATCATATTATGCATTAGCTCAATGCAACTCCTTGACAGAGGATTCTTTTTAAAATTAGCTCAATGCAACTCCTAGCTCACAATGCAAGTATATTTTCATTGTTTAAATTATAGCTTTGTAAGTTGCAAAACATTATTCATGTTTATTTTGCATTCATTCTAAATTGAATAGGTAAAATGGGGATCTGATTTGCAAAGTGAGCATGAACGGTACATCACGGAAGATGTCTTTTCTGGACGTCCTGTAATAATCATAGATTATCCTAAGGTATGCTTTGCTGATTACATCTTATGGGAGTAATGTGAAGAAGTTCTATATCTATTCCTTTTTTCTAGGACATAAAAGCTTTTCATATGAGTCAAAATGATGATGGAAAGATAGTTGCTGCATAATTGTTAAATTTTTATGATATACTTGTGCATTGTGAGCTAGAGTAGATTATCACTTGAACCGTTTTCTTTGAGTTTGTAGAAATTATATATTCAATGGATGCTTCGAGTTCAATTGCGAATTGCGCATGTGGTTGGGAAAATGTTGATGAGATGTACAAGCCAAGAATCGGACAGAGTTTTAATTCGTTGAAAGAAGGAGAGGATTTTTACAAACATTATGCAAAATTAGCTGGATTTTCAGTTAGAAAATATGCCACGCTTGTTGATAAAGTTACATCGGAAAGGTATTCTCAAATGTTTGTTTGCTCAAAGTAAGGGCTACCGAGAGAGCAAAAAATTGTAATGGATGGAAGAGAAAAAAGGAAAAGGGCCATAACCCGAGAAAATTGTTTGGCTAATATAAGGCTTCAAAGAGATCCTGATGAAAAGTGGTATGTTAGGCGATTTAATGAAGCTCATAATCATATGTGTGTCACTCCAAGAAAACAACAATTTTTAAGAAGCAATAGAAGTGTGACCGAAGCACAAAAAAGCCTCATCAACACACTAAAAGAGGCCAACCTAAAGACATCGGAATGCATTTCAGTCTTAGCGGTTGAAAGCGGTGGGTTTGAGGACATTGGATGTACTGAAAAAGATATTCGAAATGCTTTGCAAAAGGAGAGGGATGAGAAGAAAGCATATGATGCCCAATTATTGTTGGAGCATTTGCAAGAGGAGAAAGAGATAAATCAATCTTTTGAATATGCTTATAAAGTTGATAATGAAAATAAGTTGTCACATGTGTTTTGGGCAGATGGTCTTGCTAGAAAGGTATACCAACATTTTGGAGATGTGTTAATATTTGACACAACGTATGACACCAACCAATACCGTCTAGTCTTTGCACCTTTTACCGGGGTTAATCATCATGGTCAAACTGCAAATTTCGGTGCCGGATTCTTATGCAATGAAAAGATAGAATCTTTTATCTGGTTGTTTGAGACATTTAAAGAAGCCATGTGTGGTCATATACCGATTGTGATAATAACCGATCAAGATTCTGCCATGGGAGCTGCAATTAAAGAGGTATTTCCTGCATCCATCCATAAGTACTGCATGTGGCATGTACTAAAAAAACTTCCAGATAAACTTGGTGCAACAGCATTCAAAAGTGAGTTTAATATTCCATTTCAAGAATGTGTTTGGAATTCCGAGACTCCTGAAGAGTTTGAAATCAAATGGAAGAATGTTTTGGATAATAATGATTTGAATAATCATGAATGGCTCGCAGATCTATACTCTTTTCGTGAAAAGTGGATACCGGCATATTCTAAAGATATCTTCACTGCTGGAATTCGTACAACACAAAGATCAGAGAGTATGAATGCTTTCATTGATAAGTATGTGAATAACATGAATACTTTAACAGAGTTTGTTGCGAGATTTGAAAGAGCTATAAGGAAGCAAAGACAAGGTGAGTTGGCTGCGGATTATGATACTCTTCATTCAAAGCCCAAATTGCTTACAGATCTAGAAATGGAGGGGCAAATGGCAGAGATCTATACCAAGAAAAAATTTTATGTTTTTCAGGAAGACGCTTTCCAAAGCTTGAGCTATGCCTCTCAGATGAGAGGGTATGAAGGAAATGTGCGCCAATACTGTGTTAGAAGGACGGGCAAACTGAAGAATGAAGATAGATTCAGAGAAGTAGTTTATAAAGGTCCAGAAGAAGCCGCAATATGCAGTTGCAAAAAGCTTGAAACTGATGGTATCCCTTGTCGGCATATTCTTGTTGTTTTGCGTAATGAATTTGTTGATATGTTGCCTCAGTGCTATATTTTCAAAAGATGGACATCATTGGTAACAAAAGAAATAGTTCGAGATAATAATGAGGTGGAAATCCAAGGAAGTTACGGAAAAGAACAAGATTTAAAGTTCACCGAGTTTTCAAATGATGTTCACAAGTTGATGACAATTGCTCGCTCTTCATCTGAACGGCTTGAACTGAGTCATAATTTGATTAAAAAGGCCATTGAAGATGTTCAGCAACTTACTTCTGAAAATCCGCCAACTTCACAAATAGAGAAAAGGAAAGCTTTACCGGAAACAATTCAGATTCATCCACCTTCCATTGCAAAGACCAAAGGTTGCGGAAAACGGATCAAAGGAGGAGGAGAAAAGGCAAGAGAAATAGCATCGAAACCTCTGCGGTTATGTCGATGTTGTAAAAAGCTAGTGCATCACGATAGTCGTAATTGTCCAATGAAAGAAAGGTACTTTTGTCATATTAAACTTTTTATTCCTTTTTGGCATAATATTTCTTAATTTTTATTTTCTATATTTTTAGTGTTTCAACCCAAGAGCTTGAGAGTGACGTCACTGCGACACAAACGTCCGTCAATATGTCGCCGGTATGACACAATCTTCCATCAATTCTAAATACTTTGATTTAGCCGCTTGTATGTAAAATATTGACACTGACAGTTTTTTAACCAAAATGCAGTTATGAAATACATTCATGGATCTGGACAATCTGGACAATCCTTCCCTTTTTTACCCATATGTGTAACTTCACAAATTTTGCCAATCAGAACAGCAACGAAGTGGGAATTGAACTGTTCAGCTGCAATAGATGGACATTTCCTCGTATGCATAGCTCTTATTAATCTCATGATGTTGTAAACACTATATCAATTAAATCTCTTATTACGAAAACTGACATGTCTAAATAGCTTATATTTGAAACTTGGAAGCCCTGTTTGATAGAAGAGGATCTTTGAGGAGTATTATGAAATAATTCTGTTTCTTTTTTCTTGTTTATTATTATTATTATTATTATTATTATTATTATTATTTATAACCGCCCATGATCCACCATGCTTTACACTGCTTCAAGTATTTATATTGCGTATAGAAGGCATCCCATTTCCTTGCTGCACATGCTGTAGGAAGGATTCTGTCTCTGGTAATATTTTTAGCCATCCTCCATATAAGGGTTTCTGAAGAATTCCTCCATATGTCCTAAAACTTCTATATTTGCAATAGCAAAAATCAGCACCTTGTTTCTGTACCGACAAGAGCTTTTATCCGTGTCGCTCGCGATGAGAAGCAAGGGGACATCTGAGTTTTCTGATTGAATTTCTCTACGAGCTGATTTGAATTTGGTATCTTGCCTGAGATGGCTGTAGAGATTAGTGTCTTTCTCCTCAGATTAGCAATGCTGGTGTTCTGAAATTTTGGGAATGTCATTGGGTGGCCATTGTATGGCACTCTCTTGACTATTCATCTTTCAGCCAGTCTTGAAATTACTGGGGATTGACATCAGGTCCTGTGGTGCTGGCTGGAAAAGTTTGCACTCTTTTTGTTTTGATTGATCCCTTGCCTTTGTGTTATAATTTTTGATGTAAGGTGGTAACTAGGAGGTGCAAATGAATTTGGATTATTTGATCTGTATCCTTGTTTTTAAGTAATTCTTAAGCATTGAATATTAATGTTACAGCTGATTGTTTTGAAGGGCTAATACTCTTCTAGTTCATTTCCTTTTCTTTTGTTCAACATCTTTGTATACCATTAGCAGCAGCTTTGAAAACCCTTTATATTTCAAATTCTCGATGCAACCAATTTTGCTTTTATGTATAATGACTTCATTATACCTCATGGTAGGATTCTTTTGGCTCAATGTATTGTCTGTGTATATTCTTGTCTTTGTATATCTTTGTTGCTTCTTTCTAATTATTTTTCAGGTTGTCTGATTAATTGGATTTGTCATTGAGCAAAGCCTAGTGAATTTGGAATCTTCAAACAGGTGTTCTGAGAAGATGGTATTTGGTGGCTTTGTGTTATTTCAACCTCATGATTATTTGCTAACTCTGGGATAGTTATTAAGATTAATGGATTCATGCATCAAAATTTGTGCATGTCTCTTGAGCCTGGACGCCAACTATGCATGTCTCTTGAGCATGTCCAAATGAGCATGTTTGAATTTGAATGTGAATGTTTGTTGCTCAAACCTTTCTAGGAGAACTTGGAAATTAAATTTCATACATGGATGATGTGGGTGTAACATGTTGGATCCATTGCATAAATTCAATGCATAATTGCCATTCCAAAGCTCATATAATTTTTTTGATCCAGATAATTGCCATTGCATATTGTAAAAAAATTAACAAAAAACAAAACACAACCAAATCTCAAAATTTACATTAGATATAACATTATAAAAAATCCAAGGTACAAAAAAAGGATTACAAAAAACATGTCTGATTACAAAAAATCCTCCCACATCTGTATTAGCAAACATTTAGTTTTGAATACCACCATTTATTGCGGCTTGAAGATGCCACATTTGGACAAATGGCCGGTTCTGGAAGAAGTTTATTCAAGCTCTTTTGCAGGGGTTAGATAATTACTATTTGCAATCACATATATTATAGAAGGCATTCTGACTTATTTATTGCACACTATTTTATTCACATTAATTAGTTGCCTGAAAGAATCACGGGGTCGTCAAAGAATTTAGCCAACATAGGATAGATGAAATCAGGTGTAGAACATGAATCCACAAACTTACTAACTGTTTGCCCTTTGATACTTCCCAAGATCTCGAGAGCATAAGCTGCAAGTATACCACGCATGGCCTCTATAGAAATAGCTTTGGATTCTTAAACTATGTCTTCATCATGGACTTCTTTTAAGCTTCATCCAATGCAATTCCACTATCTTTGCCAACTTATCATCTACATTCCAGATTTCTTTCAGAACAAAAATTTGTTTCCCCTTGCATTTATGTTTTGCAGAGTGTAACAACAATTGCAAATAGCTGTAAAATTTGTTTTTCCCCTTGCATATAGCTGTAACACCCATTGCATTGTGATGTTGTTTCTATTATTTTTATCTGCGTTAAGCTCTTCCTCTTTTATCTTTTTGACATGGGCATCATCAAGAATGTTGTTGATGTTATTTTTATCCAGATTATGCATCACAGCTGAATCGAATATTTGTTGATAAATTGCCATCTCTTTGTTCATAGTTGCTATGAACTGCGGAAGGGATTGATCTCGGTCAGTTTCCTCCATACTATATGGTTTATTACAAGTTAAATATCGTTTTTCCTAAATTGGCTCTTTGAAATTTTATTCATTGCACTTACGATTTTACAGAGTTCTGTTTCTTTGGTTGGCATTCATTTTTCACTATTTGATCATTTCTCTATCCATTTGTCTTGTAATCTATGATGATGTGCATAAAAACAACGACAATGAGGACTTGACCGATTTCTTAAAGGAAGAGGAGGCTGAAGTATCGAGTGTACATATGAATTTCATTATGTATTTGATTGCTTTTTTGTTGATACCCCGTTTTCATTTTGTTTTGCAGTCACCTACTGTTGCTTTTGTTATTTGTTCATTTGACTTGTCTATTTAGTAGTTTATGTCTGGCTCATGTGACACATGGAGATGGTAAAAAAAGATGACGCTAAGATTATAGTGATACTTGATGGAAAATGTTATACATTTATATTTTGTATCCTATTAATGCAAACCAAGCGAAGGATGATGTGCAGAAAGATGACGACAATGGGCTCTTGACTGATTGTATAAAAGGAAAGGAGACTGAAATACCCAATGTACACATGCATTTATTCCTCATGCATTTTATTGCTGTTTTTGAAATTGTTGGTGCTCCTTTTTTCTTTATATAAATCAGGTTTTAATTGGGCATAATTTGCAGAAAGAAGGGGTCAGTGACGGGAAAGAGCTTCTGGGTGAGTGGCAAGCATTCGGAATGGTGGAAGAGAAAGAAGAAAACAAAACAACAAGATGTATACAAGATGTATAGATGATGGGAATCCATGAGTTGAGCATTTGTGGGTTTCTATGTGATTCAGCTGGTTTCTACTCAACAACCTTATGCTTTGCTTCGAGTATTTTGATCCTCAGCCATTTGTTTGTGTAGTTCTTGGTTGTAATCAAATCAAAGGACCGTGGTCAGATGAATTAGAATTTAGTGTGGCAATTGTGTCTGTAATCTTGCTATCTTGTAAAGTTATACAAGAGAAGTGTGTATTTTTCTTTCATATATGAGTTCTTGATCAAAGTGTTTTTCATATCATTAATGGAATTTTGTTTGGAATGTGGCTGCTGTAAATTGTAAATGGAGATTGTTCTAGTGACTTATCATATACATTTCTTGTTAGAGCTTCTTCATGACTTGTGATGTGCATTGCAAATGGAATTAGAAATTGTAAATGGAAGTTGTCTTAACTTATTTGGCTAAATGTAAATGGAAATTGTAAATGTGAGATGTTCTCCATGACTTATCTTGCTAGCACTTCTTCATGCTTCACTAGTAAATTGGAAACTGTAAAGGGATATGTTCTTCATGCAGGATAAGAATGTTGATTGGGAACCTTAAAACTTTTTTTGCTTTGTGTGGCAGGTTGTCACATGCACATTCAACTTCACATACAAGCAAGAACTTGTTGAAATTCATAAGGAGCTGACCGAACTCTAGGTAGCTCCCACAGTATTTTCTACAGAGTCTCAAAAAAGTGAAGAGAGTGTTTGTTGTCATTCAGTTCTGGGTCTTCTTGAGAAACAAATATTGGATATTCATGAATGCTGGGTCTTCTTGAGAAACAAATATTGGATATTCATGAATGCTGATAATCATGAACTGATAGTGTGTATTTATGAATAGTGGATATAATTGGATTGTCAATGCATGCTTTTATTATAAAATACATATATGTTTGTCAATGCATGCTTAAATATAATTGGATTCCAGCGAGTATCATGACCTGCATCAACTAGCAGCCAGCATCCAGCAAGTAACATTGACATACATCATCTAGCAACAAAACGTAAGCAAGCAACCAGATTCCAGCATTTACCACACAACACTATTCCAGCATCTAGCATTAGAGTCTGATCACATTTCCAGCAACACAACAAAGTCTCAGTTGTATCAGCAACAAAGTCTGGCAGCACTGACATCCAATATATCCAGTATACATATGTGCATTATACCCAGTTGCCCATGATCCAGTTCTGGCAATACTTGAACTTCCAGCATACAAATATATGCAGCACACACATAGACATCTATCACATCCTGTATCTATATATGCAGTACACACATAGACATCTTTGAAAATATAATTTTGTTTGAAACGGCAACAATGTGAACTCAATCACATACTGACATTTTCATATTACATTTTCATATTACATTGAAAAACATATTCTTGCTTTACATATTACATTGACAACACTGGGGCCAATCACAAGCCCTTTCAAACTTAACAATAACTGATGACAATAGACTTTAACCTTGAATATGCCATAAAATTAATTTCCATTTTATTTCTTCCCTGCAAAACCTTCCTTGTTGCATTGGAAATCACACAGAAGCATACAATCTACTCATAATTTTTGTAAATTTTATCGCAAATATAGCCAAAAGAGAATTTTATCGTGAAATTCACTACAAAAAGGAGCTTCAATCAGACTCTTGACTCTACTTTTGCAGCCTTCTTGCTCAACCTAAAGGCTGAAAACTGATGAGCTGCTTGAGTTTCGGTGATCTCTTTGTAGTTGCTTCCGTTCTTGTTCAATTGTCTATCAAATTGCACGGATGAGTGCCTCAGTATCTGAAAAAGAGAAGAACCCGAAGCTGAACCGGAGCTGGATTCGCTCTTCATCTTAGCTGTTGATTTGAACTGTGTGCTGTTGACCTTTGAGGCTACGAACTTTGAGGAATTATTTTCTTTCAGATCCTGAACACGACAATGTTAATTTCTGTTTCAACAAGCAAAGCGTGGAGAACAATGGCATCGTTAAACTACTTAAGACTTGAGAGAACCATGAAACATGAGAAATTTTTTTATCATCGCTCACTTTGATGGCACTAGATTTCAGGCACGTAAAATGAAATTGAAAAGTTAAACGAAATTATTAACTTCAATGCATCTTTATTTACATAACAATACATACTTAGAAAATATAATGTATCATCTATCCAATCCAATTGGGTACAGAGTTAGATATTCTACGAAGGATATCATTAGTGCAGGGACATTAAATGAGGGAAAAAACAAATAAATGAAAATTGATACTACGAGTTGAAATAGGCAGGGAGACAACCTTGGCAGAATACATTAGTGTAGGGACCAACATAAAATTCATTTAAGGCCCCATTTAGAATCTTAAACAAGGTTATACCCAACCTTGGGTATTCCTCTCATCGGCATAATATTAAATGGGGAATAGTGGAAATAAGGAGAGACAAACAATTAGATATTGCTTATTCCATTGTTCATTGGAAATTTCATGTAAATAACAATACATACTTAGAAAATACATATGTATCATTTATCCAATCCAATTGGGTATCATTTATCCAATCGTAATCTTGATCATATATCCACATGTATTTGCTCATTTATTAAGCCAAAAATGATGACATAATAGACTTGTGTATATTTTCTATCCGTACATCCACATTCAATTTGTAGTTTTAATACAAAATATGATCATTATCCAAAATCAAATCAATTTTGTGCACAATATAAGATACTAGATTTCTTAGCAAAAACCTGATACCATTGTAAAAACCTGCAAAGAACAAAAGATTTGGATATATGGATAGAAAAAATTGCTCAATTTTCTCTACAACATTTTGTCCTAAAACAAAGGATGCTTATGAAACAATATTATTCCTAATATTTTGCAATCAATTTGTATATGTTAAACATAAACTAAGATCAGCACTGGAAGAAGATTTTTTCAGAAGATATTGAACTAGTCTTCTGAATTAGTCATCTCTGCATTTTATGGCTTGTCTTGTAAGAGCAACATTGTTTACTACAACATATAAATATTGCATCTTGATTGATAAAATATAATCTAAAAAACAAACGATTTCAACGCAAAATCAGCTTCTACTAAACAAAACAGCATTATAAAATGAAATTTAGTGCTCAAGATGCTTGAAGAAATCATTAATTCAGAACAACTTCATATTTTTTCCTTAACAAATATATCATATTCACCTAGATCTGGAGTATATAATTCATCATTCAAATTTATAATAGAATTAAACAATAATGCAAAATATGAATGCCTCTTAACACAATATACCCATAGCACAACACCAAATCCACAAATTAATAAAAATATCAAGTAAAAAAATTCTTTATTGAGCTCACCCCATATTTTACCCTGAGGAAAACAAATCTGAGCTAGGGTTTTGATTCGGTTAGGAGAGATTGATTGCAAGAGGAGGGGCTGTGGTATTTTTGGGGTCTTCGGACGAGAGATATCGCGAGAGGGAGATGAGATTTGAGGTTTTTTTGCGGTTCTTAGGGCACGAGAGAGATCGCTGCCGGGGTTTTTTCTCCAGATCGCGAGAGGGGGAGAGATAGAGGGAGAGAGGCTCGAAGTGGGATCACGTGAGATGCACGCCAGTGGGGCTGAGATGGGGCTTTGAGCCATCAGATCTGAACGGACGGTTCAGATTTGTTTTCTCATTTTAAGCTTCCCTTCTCACCTTCTCACAATAGCATTACTCCATCAGAACATATATAACCAAAGTTTGACATCAACCCTCTATAAACAAAAGTTAGTTTGCAGAATCAATATGGCATGCACTTTTAGTTGTGTAATAAAACCATGAGGGACAACAATATTAAGATTTGAACAATAAAACAATTATTTGAATCACCAAAACCATAATAACTATATATGGTAGTCCAGATATATTTCGCACTATTTAAAGTTAACACCAAAAACAGTCCCGATATATATGGCAGTATTTAAAGTTGGAACATACCATATACAACACCAACAATAAATATGGCAGTCCTGATAACTAAAAAACCAACACCAAAGATAGCAATCATCATGTCTGCCAAAATCTTTTGCAGAATTACCAAAAATTATCTTGCAATTGAATCACCAAAGTAAACACCAAAAATAGTCCTGATATATATGGCTGTATTTAAAGTTGGTTCCTACCATATACAACACCAACACCAAAAATTAGAGAAGCACCAAAAATTATCTATATATGGCAGTCCTGATAATTTTATCACCAACACCAAAGAAAACTATATCAGGACAGACAATTTTTTTTGCAGAATTACCGAAAATTATCTTAGAATTGAATCACCAAAACCATAATAACTATATATGGCAGTTTTTAAAGTTAACACCAAAAACAATCATGATATATATGTCAATATTTAAAGTTGGAACCTACCATATACAACACCAACACCAAAAGTTACAGAATCACCAAAAATTACCTATATATGGCAGTCATAATAACTATTGTTATTGTACTTCCGAAAATAAGATGTAAAGAGTATTAAAATTTACTGCATGTTTCTATGCCATCCATGAGCATTGAGTGCTTGTTTGCTTTATCTGTATCTAAATTTTATGTTAAGAGCCATTTTGATGTGCTTATCCTCAAGGTTTTTTAGCTAATATGTTTAAGACCCTGTTCATTTCTATGACTTGCACTGTAGGATAACCAACCATTAGAAGTCAACATTTAAACATCAAATTAAATGATAATGCTTTATCCAAATGTGAGAATTTTTTATTGAAACAAAACAACAAATACTTGGTATACATAATTTCTTCTCTTGCCTTCTTAAAACCTGTCATTTCTGTTGAACCAAATTATAACTCTCATCATCCAAACTTGCTGCATACTTTGGATTAACAAAACCCCAAAAAGAAAGAAGAACGACTGTCAAGAGACACTCTCCATAGTACAATGGACCGTCACTTGAGGAGCTTATTAAATGACGATAAATTTAAAATTTTGTGCTTAAACTCAGTCACAACTTCCTATGTTTTCCCCTCAATAGAAAGAAAACAAAGCCACAATGATGGAAAAAGAGTCACAAATTGTGAGAGTTTAATATTCAAAATACCATGAGCTAGGGCAGAATCTCAGCTTGCTACATCAACAACATTAAATTACCATGAGAGACTAAAATTGGCAGAATGAAAAACAGAGAAGGGTGATAAATAGTATACCTTTTTAGGTTTTTGGGGGTTTGGATGAAAAATTTATCTCGATATAAATCAAGAGAGGATCGAAGATTCGGAGGACAAGCGAGCCTCGATGGAGCTTGTGATGATCAGAATGTATATATGGAGGGGCGTCGTCAGGTATGTGGAGGGTACATCCAGCGCCAGTGAGATTGTTGTACCGACAGTGTCTCCATCATCTCGATCATTGGATTTAAGTTCAATCAGTCGTCGTTCTTTGAGCGGCCAGGATTGGGACCGATGGCTATGGTTTGGACTGAGATTAGGGCTCGAGTGGAGGTGCAGCATGGTGCTTGCGAGGGTTTGGGGTCGCACTGCATTGGAAAAACACCGTCCCTGTGGCTTTTGGGGCCAGGTTAGTGAGAGGAGAAGAAGGTATTATTTGATAATTTTGTTTTGGCCCCAGGGATGTGAAATGATCAGAGAGAGATATAGCTGCAATTATTTTAGAAAGAGATGGTTCCCTCCAAATTCAAGTTTTTGATTTTCCAACTAAAGGATTTCCCTCCTCCCAAAATACAAAACTTTCCCCCCATTTAATTTGTCCTAGTCACTATGTCCTAGTCAGCATATATCCTAGTCACCTTGTCCTACTGGGACAAAATTCAAATTCTTCATGCTTTATAGAATAGACTAGTCATACCCTGTGCCCACGGGCACGGTTCATATAATATTTTCCCCCGCGAAATCTTTGTTCCCAAAAAATTATTTCCACAGCTAAAATTGCGCGACACAACAAATTAGCATAAACTATTTAGCGGCACGGGTGCCTTCAGCGCGGAACAATAAATTCGGTGCAGGCACCTTCGACACAGAACAACAAATTCGACGCTGGCGCCTTAGGCGCAGAACAACAAATTCGACGTAGAACAACAAATTCGACACGGGCACCTTCGACGTGGAACAACAAATTAGCGTAAAAATTTAGCGGGTGCCTTCGGTGCGGAACAACAAATTAGCATTAAAAAATTTATTCGACGCGGAAAATTATTCTCATCTTGTTGCCACATGCGTCAAAGAGATGGTGAGCCCGCATTGAGGGAGAGATCATTCGATCTGCAGCAGCATTCGATCTGCAGCTTAAGTGCAAGTTAAATTTTTTCCCCAAAAGTATTAATTATGTGCACTCTGCTATTCCCCAGAAAGTTTCATTCCACAAAAAGTTTCATTTCCCCAGAAACTTTCATTTCCTTAGAAATGTTTTTCCCTCCAAAACTTTCCACAAATTCTCTTATCAACCATTCATTTCTCAAGATTAAATCCAAGCTGTCTTTCTATCAACCTGTTTGTCCTAGTCAGCCCTAGAATTCAAAAATAGTTGTCAAATGTAATATAAATATATATGTATATATCTGTGTGTGTGTGTGTAAAAGGGATCTAGGATGCCTCCTTTGATTCAATCTAAGGAGGCGCCCCAATTTCCTTCATCTCCCACAATTTTTTGAAAAAAAAATTCATGGTGTTGTTGTTCACCTCATGGATGATCAACATACCAAATTTCAAGGTATTCCAATAATTTTTGAGCCTACATCTACCCATTGCAACTTCATGGAGTTTTTAGCACGTTTTCAAACCGTTGAAGTTGCATGGGGTAAATGGAGACTAAAAAAATATTGGAATACCTTGAAATTTGGTATGTGGAGACTCAAAAAATATTGGAATACCTTGAAATTTGGTATGTTGATCATCTATGAGGTTAACAACAAACCCATGAAAAAAATTCATAAAAAATTATGGGAGACGGTGGAAATGGGGGGCGCCTCCTTAGATTTCATCTAAGGAGTCACCCTAAATCTTAGATGCATTGATTTTAAACTAACAACAATAACTAAATCGTAGTAATTGTTATTTAGTTCAACCAATAATTTTAGTTTCCCAAAAATTTTGTTCTCTCCAAATATAGTCCCCCTCCAACTTTCCAAGAAATTTAGTTCAGCCAAAAATTTAGTTCCCCAAAAATTTTAGTTACTCAAACATTTAGATCTCTGTAAATTTAGTTCCCCCAAAATTTAGTGCCAAGGAGTGGATAACGTGCAAGCATTGACCTTTGTCAATTTCAGATAGAATAACTTTAAGTTTAGTTTCTAACTTCCATTAATCAAATTAGTATTGTTTACCTCGAGAGTGTGCAAATTAAGGAAGAGAATTGAAGGAATAAGTATTACTGTTCTGTTTTCACTTCCTTCACTTGAAAGTGATGAACCAAGTTCCTTTACCAGATAAGCTTGGGTGCACATGCATAAACGTTGTTCTATCTAATAGCAAATAAATTAGGTAATCATGTTCTACGCAAACATAGGTTGCACCAGATAAGCAAAATTATGTTATTGCAAAAAGCAGTTGATATCATATGATTAATATATCCAACACATGTTACTCCTCGACAATAACAATCTAATTAACTAACACTAATTTCATATAATAACCAAATATGACAGAAATACAATCAATACCTTCTTCTGTTCAAACATATAAACCAAAATAAAATTTTCTAACGCATCAAAAGTCCACAACGTGCTTTTCCTCAGTCTAGGCAATTCCTTTATGGTGTTCTTACTCAGCCCTCGGCTCCTTCCCATCTCTAAACGTGCCTCCATGGGTAGCAAAATCCCCCACCTCATCCTCCAAGTAGCTAGGAAATGGAACTCGGTCCCCATCAATCACACCAACATCTTCCTCCAAAAGTTGATAATGGTTCATGACTTCCTCAACAACTTTCTCAATATTAGCTGCATTCTTTTCCCATATGTCGCTGCTCTAGTCTTAGTGAATCGCCACCAGATTCTCAAATGCTTTGTGTTGCTCCCAGCTCCAAGATGCATTGGCTTTCTCAAGAAAATCTGCATAATTCATGTCATTCACGTAGTCTACAACACAATAAAACCATTGAAAACTAACAAAAATCTAACTTTTACAAAAAATCTGGAAATTGTAAAACATAAACTCTCCTAGTTCATTCAATTCAGCTGGAATCCATGAGTTTCCTCTAAATTAAACAAAACTGATTGGGTGCAAAAGCCTAAATGAAAACAACAAAGAGAAAACAATAAATATCAAAGAATTGTCTCGAGCCCTCTAAGGCTTACATACCTCAAGCAAAAATGGAAGAAAAGGGTGCAAGATGCCGCCTGGATCGAAGATGATAGTCATCACATTAAAGAGTAGGGTTTTGAGCTTTAAGCATTAAGTGGTTGTGTTGTTTTGCTCCAAATTAAACCCTAGTTGTAAAAACCCATTTTAAGCAACCAAGATTCCTACGGCAAATAACTAAAAGGACAATTTAAATAGAGCAAAAGCTGAAGTAATATTGTAACAGTCAAAAAAAGATTAAAAATTAAAAATGGAAGCGTTATCGTAAACTGAGAAGTCACCCAAGAATTCAATATACAGTGGATACCAAAAATATTGGACGTTTTGCTCCTTAGCTTTCAAAGTTTTCAGTTTACAACCCAAAAGGTTCAAAATCATACCTCAAGTGTATATATATCACATTAGTTGTTAATTATAATTCACTTGGTATTATCTTAATAAGGTTGTTGAACATCGCAACCATCCTGATGATAACTATAGCGCACAAAACTCATGGCTTAATTAATTGAGAGAGATGTTGCCCAATCTGATGTTTTTATAGATGAATACACTCTCAAGTCTCAATCTCAACACTGGGCATCATTTATAAGTTATTCAAATCTTCAATGTACACCCTTGGACTCAGAATTACATATTGCGTAAAGATATTTACAACTTGAAGTGGAGTAGGATCTTAAATGCAACAAAAGGAAGCCAACATGGTACTGAATGCGGCAAAAGCGAGCATGCACTAATAATATTGACAAAGATTTTCTCAAAAATAAAATATTGACATAGATGCATTTTGCATAGAATAACGATCAAACAAAGCACTATACTATTGGGGTCAATTAAACGAAAAAACGTATTACACTGAACCACAATATTGAAATAATAAAAATACCAGAGCCTCATAGTCCAACAGAACAGATCTTTAAAAACAAAACAAAATAATAAACACAAATGACAAAATATTGCAACAATGCAACCATCTCTAAAATTTTTGGCCAAAAAGATTTAATTTAATCAAATGAGATGGCAAAAGAAAAACCCATGCCTCAAAAATGCTCACCTGAAATCACTACAATAATATGCTATAGCGATCACCAGATGGAAAGTATACATTCTACATTCATCAAGTCTGGTTAACTTAGTCTGGTGCCTAAATGTTTGGAAGCAAACAGACTAATCAGCCAGGGCAAACCAATGAAAGAGCAACCACTGTATCCCACATTCCTTTATTCTCCAAGATATGATCTTTGAATCGATTGTACAACAAATCCCATTAGCAACATAGTTCACAGATGGCTATTACCATCAGGACAGTGGCATTGTAGCTCATATGATCACCTGCATTTATGCACTCAATGGTTTAATTTTCCCCGCCATTATGGTGATCAGCCATCCATCTTTTACATCATCCAACTGTTAAATGGTCGCAAGCTTACAATATAGGTCTGAGGGGATTAGACCTTCAGTAAAAAATTTACATAAAAATGTATTGAAGTTTTTTGAACATACATGCATCCCTCCCTCTGTCCCTAACCCAACAGTAGGAAAAGCTGATAAAAAAGCAAGCGGTGCTTCCTTTATGCAACATTTGGTGGGTTTGCTAATTTGAATCGTAAAAGAAAGTATTCTAAATTAGTAAAAGAAAGTATGATGATATCGTTGCAAAGCTGCTCTAATAAAATTATGCATTAGCTTTAATGATGACATACACTGCACACATTGAGATCATCATTTAAAAATGATCACTTCACCACATCGAATTCAATTAAATTTACACAATCTTAAGAAAAAAAATTGATCTTTCAACAAAATGAACCAAAAAAATACTTACCGTAAATCTTTAGCTCCACAAACAAAAAAAATTGATCTCTCAACAAAAAATTGATATAACCGCAACAATTGAAATTGCAATCAAAACATTGATCCTTAAAAATATATTCAATTAGGTATCAAGTAGCCATCAAACCTTCAACAAAATGAACCACGAAAAATTTACCCTGAATCTTTAGCTTCACAAACAAAAAATGATCTTTAAACTGAAAAATTAATCTTGCCACAAAAATTGATCATTCAATCAAAAAAAATTTAGTAGCCATCAAGTAGCCATCAAATCTAAATGAAATATACAACATCAAAAGGAAACATGGTATAAGAAGAACTTGTTGCAGTTTCTTCCTCCTGAGATCTTCCTCCTACCGCAAATGGGGGGATGACCGAACTACTAAAAATCTTCATCCTGAGATCGACACGATCATCTAGAAATAAACAACACCGCTGTTTCAGAGTGTTTTCTCACTACTAGAGCGTTGACCGTGGACAACCCGGTCAACGTGGTCAAGGGGCCCGCTTGGGTCCCTCGGGGGTGCTGAGTCGGAGCAGATGAGGCGAGGGGAAGCCTCGACCCTGGTTGAGACGCTCGGCCTCGGTCGGATCTGCTCGGCCTCGGAGGTGGGACGACGAGGGGTAGCCTCGATCGTCCAGTTGGATGTGTGGTCGGCGAAGGGCGAGGGGAAGCCTCGGCCCTGGTTGAGACGCTCGGCCTCGGTAGGATGTGCTCGGCCTCGGCGGTCGGACGGTGAGGGGAAGCCTCACTCATCCAGCTGGGTGTGTGGTCGGCGAGGGGCGAGGGGAAGCCTCGGCCCGTTGATCAGCTGTCCTCCTGCGTAGACGAGAATGCTCGTCAGGGGGCCGGACCTTGGTTCCGGCCAAATCCCCTCCGATGCCTAAGTCAGATAGAGATCTGAAAGAGGAGGCCCGGCGGAGACGGTTCGACTCGTGAGGAGATCGGAACGGCGTCTCACGGCGCGAGCGGGGGAGGAAGGAGATGGAAAGGGGGAACTAGGTCGTTGATGGAGTACCTTAGGTTTTAGATACCTGAGATGCAGTCCCTTGTTTCGTCGTCTTCCTAGCCCTTTTATAGAGCCCCCAGCGTGACTGCCTCTGGCCCACGTCGCTCGTCCGCCCTCAATCGTTCCCCCTCAATCCGCCCCCCCCGTCACCGATCCCTGCGCCATGCTAGCACCTCCCCATTACCGCCATTTAGTGGTCGCGGAACCGGGGGAGCGGTTATCGCAGGAGTGGGCGAGTGACCAGCGGGTTACCGGGGCCGGGTCGGATCGACATCCGGGGGGTGGGGTCCCTTACAGGGCCTTATAGAATGGGCCTGAATGCGCAGATGGGCTCTTGACCGACAGTTGGGCTTCTGGGCTCGTGTCCTTCGGGCTTCGGCCAAATAGGCGTAACAATTGCCCCCATCGGTCGGGTTGATTGGCTTCGGCCGGTTCGGCTCGGCCGATGTGACTTCCGCCGATTTCGACAGGCTCGTCAATCGATGTCGACTCATTTATTAGTCGCCATCATGAGTTGGTCCGTTCGATATTTTTAAGGCGCGGGCTCCGAAGCGCCGTCGGTCCTCTGATGCTGACACGCGTAGCTGCAAGCTTATCCCTACCGTTCGCAGGGTCGTCTTCAGTTGAGAATCTGAGGGGTTCGTGAGCCGCCACCGGTGGGGACGATCGGCCTCGGCTAGCTCGGTACGACCGTTGTGCCTCCTGGGGTTCCGAGTGGCGCTTCAGTCGAGGCGCGGTCATAAATGTAGGTCATGATGAGGCGGATCGATTGGACTTCCCTTGGCGCCGATTTCGAAACGCCGCCGGTTCTTCGAGTCCTGCCACACGTTCTTGTCAGGCGCTTCGAATTCACCCCTGCGTCCGGTATATAAGATCCCTAGCCGCGTTGATCTCCCCTTCTCTCTTGCTCCTCCCATTGTTCCAGGCTTTCCACAACTCGGAGTTTCCCGTCGCCTTCGCTTCCTTGTCTCCTCCGAACTAGTCAAAAGGTAATTCCTTTCTCGCATTCGTATTATGGCTGCTCTTAGGATAGGCGGTTCTGGCCAAGGGGCGAGGGATTCTCCGGAGTTCAGGCGGGGCGGGCCCCAGCTAGTGGGATCAGGTTCCTCCGCTGGGAGTCGTCCCCTCCGAGATAAGGGGAAGGAGAAGCTTTTCCCAGACTATGCCTGTGATGACGTGGCGCTGGCTGCCGTGCGGCTCAACGTGCCCCCGGTTGTCCTCTGAACGCCGTCGTGGACCCCTCCTTCAGTGGTCACGGAGATCCGGGAAAGGTATCTCTGCTTCCCGTACGATGTCCGAGTTCCATTCGTCGATGAGCGGGTTTGCCTTCCGAGGAGGATGAGGTCGGCGTCTACGTCAAGATGTTCCGCCTGGGTCTTCGTTTCCCGCTCAATCCCTTCTTCATCCAGGTCCTGGAATATCTCACGGTATCCCTTTGCCAATTCACCCCTTGTTCGATCGCGGTACTGACGGGCTTCGTAACGCTCTGCTGTACCCGCGGTCTGGAGCCGTCTCTCCCCCTTCTCTTCCACTTTTACCAGGTCCAAACGGTCGGGTCGGGGTCATGGATGCAACTCTGAGCCCGTTCGAGGAGGGAATGCCAGATCGGGCTTCCCCGCTGGTCGGGCGATTGGAGCTCGGATTATATCTTTGTGGTCTTCTTGGGGGATGCCCAGATTTTGACAAGTTGGGGCGCGTCTGTCCAGCCTCGCCCGCCGCTAGCCCTTTCTGACGTTGATCAGGCAGCCGCCGCGCTGCTGTCGGCTCTTCCTTTGGAATCGAAGTCCGTCTGGTCTTTGTTGGACGACCTACTCCTGAAGGCCGTCTTGTGGTCTCCGGGTAGGTCCCTTTTTCAGCCTCGAATCGCCCTGTGACTCATCCTGATTTCGGTTACCTTTGCAGGGATGGCTGGCCGCGAGTTCGTCCGTGACGTCGATGAGCTGATCCGTCGTGGAGCCGCTCGGAGCCGAGGCAGTACCTCCAGAAGGGCGCCTCGACGGACCGTTGAGGAGGAGGTGCGCCGAGCCGAGCCCTCCGTGGGCAAGGTGGCGGCCGTGCCTCCCGCCTCTTCTTCTGGCGATCTCCTCCCCGGGGGCGTCGTAAGGGCCGAACCCGCCCCGTCAGCCCGAGAGGCTGGGGGTAATGACGGGTCCGGAGCAGTCCCTCCTGCCCTCAGAGCGTCCCCTCCCGTCCTCGAGAGTGGAGATGGGGCAAGGCGGAAGCGCTCCCCTTCGTCGCTTGTGGAGCCCCACGGAGGGAAGAAGAGGAAGGAGGATGTGGAGCCCTCCAGCCCGGCCTGTTCTATGCCTCCTGCAGCTACCACCGGGGATTTTCAGGTGGCTCTGACATCCACCCCCATCGCAGCGTCCCCGCTTCCGTCTCCGGGAATCGGAGCTCTATTGGCGGGCCATATGGCTTCCCTCGATGTCGCCCCTGGGAGTTCGGTGTTCGTCGACTGAGCCCTGGCCCAACAGGTGGCCGAGGGCTCCGTCTTCCCCCGGGACCGCAGCACCCTCGAGAAGATTCCCGCCGACAAGGTGTCGGACTCCTTGGTTTGGGCCCTTCAACAGGTTCGGCTATCTTGTAGTTCTTTCTTTTCCTTCACTCTCTTCTTAGCTCAGGTCTCGTCTTTCAGGGTTCAACGCTCACCGTGGAGTTGCAGAGGCAAGCCATCCACTTGAGGAAGCTGGAGGAGTCCTCCATGAGGGCCCACGAGCGAGCCGGGGCGACGGAGGTAGCTATGGTGGAGGCCCAGATGAAGTCCCGGCATCTCCAGCTCCGCGTGACCGAGCTGGAGGGACGAGTGGGTGACCTCCAGGGTAAGTTGGAGGACGCCCTGCAGTCGGCTGAGGAAGCGGCGGAGTCGTTCCGCCTGGAGAGGGAGGAGCTTCAGAGGGAGTTGTCTGATCGGCGTCAGGTGACGCGGCTTGCGGAGGAGGTGGAGAGGGGCGTCGTCGGGACCCTAAGGAAGAGAATCTTCGAGGTTCTCAGGGAGGCCTTCGGTACGTATGAAGACCTCATCGCCCCTCGGATCGTCGAGGTCGTCCAGTCTTCCTTCCGGGAATGTGCGGAGCGCGTTCGGCAAGCCCCTCCGCCAGTCGATCCCCCTCGCTCCGAGCAGGGCGAAGCGCCCGAGGATGTGTCCTCTCGAGCCCGGGCTCCCTAAGTCATCCCCTCCGGCCTTATCCTCCAATTTTTTAGCATCCGCTTCGCTTTGGGCCAGTCTACTTGAAATGGGTCCCTGCCCCTGCCATCTCCTTCGGCTTCGCTATCGACTCCCCGCTTCAAAGCCAATAATTGCTGGTTGCATGGCTGTTCGTTGAGGCCAGCAACTATGGGTCCTTAGCCAACGAATTTCGCTCCGTCGGTGTCGCCCTAGTTTCTGTTGGTGATGAACTTTGTTGTCCGCTGAGAGTGGATTATTTGTCGAGAGGTTCCCTCAGTCTTCGATTCCCTGTAAATAAGACACACTTTTGTATCTTGGTTAACTAAACGAAATTGACTTACTCGGATTTCTCGTTGCTTTGCTGTCTCGTCCTCGGTCTAGGACTGGTTGAGGCCCGACCTGGCGGGGGGAATTGCCTTTAACTTTACGAGCGATGGAGCTGGTCGGCGAGGGCGAAGCTCCTCGGCTTAGGACCGGTCGGCGTCCGCGCTGGCTGGGGGAAATCCCCCCAGTTTTACGTAGACGCCGACCTCAGCCCTGGTAAAAGTGGAAGCCTCGGCCCCGACCCGACCGTCTGGACCTGGTAAAAGTGGAAGCCATGACCCCGACCCGACCGTCTGGACCTGGTAAAAGTGGAAGCCTCGGCCCTGGTTGTCCACGGCGCTCATAAGTACCGCGATGGAGCCGGTCCTGGACCTGGCGGGGGGAATTGCCTTTAACTTTACGAGCGATGGAGCCGGTCGGCGAGGGCGAAGCTCCTCGGCTTAGGACCGGTCGGCGTCCGCGCTGGCTGGGGGAAATCCCCCCAGTTTTACGCGCGCGGGAGTTGGTCGGCGAGGGCAAAGTCCCTCGGCTTAGGACCGGTCGGCGTCCGCACTGGCTGGGGGAGTTGCCCCTGACGAGCGCTAGAGTCGGTCGGCGAGGGCAAGACTCCTCAACTTAGGACCGATCGGCGTCCGCGCTGGCCGGGGGGATTGCCCCCAGACTTATGTGCGCAGGAATTGGTCGGTGAGGGCAAGGCTCCTCGGCTTAGGACCGGTCGGCGTCCGCACTGGCTGGGAGAGTTGCCCCCAGACGAGCGCAAGAGTCGGTCGACGAGGGCAAAACTCCTTGACTTAGGACCGATCGGCGTCCGCGCTGGCTGGGGGGATTGCCCCCAGACTCGCGTGCATAGGAATTGGTCGGCGAGGGCGAGGCTCCTCGGCTTAGGACCGGCGGCGTCCGCGCCGGCTGGGGGAATTGCCCCCAGACTTATGAGCGCCTCCCTTCCAGTGAGGCAGCGGTCTTCATTCTTTCACGTCCTTAGTGAAACGTTGATTCCATCGAGGATTTGAGAAAAGACAAAATGGAATGCGATTGTACTCTTAAGAGTCCTGTCGGACTAGTACATTTGGAGGAAAAGGAAAAAAGGAAATGAAGCCAGACAGAGGGATGTAAACCTAGATAATTCCCTCCGAATAGGTCGCGTCTGGGGGGAGAGGCCCCGCCCGCTCACTCTATGATGCGGAGGGGTCCTTGGACGATGTTGATCTTCTTTCCATTGTCTGGCTGCGTGGAGGTCCCTTCTCCGTGGGCCGGCTCGTCGGCTAGGCCCCTGGCGTGCCCCCGGCTCATCAGCTTCTCAATGTCCTTCTTTAAATGCCAGCAGTCTTCAGTTTCGTGGCCATCTTCCTTGTGGTACTTGCAGTACTTCTCCCTATTCTTTCCACCTCTTTTTGCCTTCGGTGGGGGGCGATCAGCTCGCTCTTCCTTCTGTACTTGGGCGAGGATGGCGTCTGGGGTGGCGTCCCTCACACCTTCTCCCCGCTGCCTGTTTCTCGGCCTCTTCTCGGCCCGGTACCCTTCGGGGCTACCTAGTCCGCTGTCGCCGCGCTTGGTCCCTCGAGTGGCCTTTCCTGCGTCAGTGGCCAAGGCCTCCTCGGTCAGCATGAAGCGCTCGGCCCTTGCCATGATCCCGGGGAGGTCCTTCGGGGGATCGTTGTGCAGAGATTTCTTTAGGCCTCTATGACGCAGTCCTTTCTTAAGGGCCGTTTGGACCACAAGGTCGGGAGGGCTGTTCACATTCAGCCTTTCCGCGTTGAAGCGGTGCATGAACTGTCAGAGCGGCTCGGCTGGGCCCTGCACTATGTTGAACAGATGTTCAGCATCAGGCTTTATCTGCCTCCCCGCCATGAACTGTTTGTAGAACAGCTGGGTGAGTTCCTCGAAGCTGTCGATGGAGCGGCTGGGTAGGCTGCGGTACCAGGTCCTCGCCGCTCCTCTGAGAGTCGAATAGAAGCCCCGGCAAAGCAGGTCGTCATCGGCTCCTTGGAAGGACATGTCCCCCTCGTAGTCCATCACGTGGTTTCCCGGGTCTCCTATCCCGTCATACTTCCCCAGTGCCGGAATCCTGAATCGAGAGGGGACCCGCGCGTCGGTTATTCTCCGTGATAGGGGGCACCGGTCTCCGTGGATGCCCCCGGGAATTCGACAGTCGCCTGCCGCTGGTTCGCTCGGTGGTGGAGTGGGCACAGGCGTCGGCGGGGCTGGCTCCACAGCCCTCACCGCGCTGGGGGTCGGACTGACCCGGCATTCCCGGCTCCTCCGGCAGGAGCTCCCGCTCCGCCGTGATCGGTCTCTGGAGTGGCGTCGATCGCTCCTCCTGCGGTGGGACGACCGTGGCCGACGAGATGATGCGGTCACCGATTCGTCCTCCGTCTCTTCGGTTTCTCTTCGGCTCCTTTCACGATGAGGGGAGGAGGCGCGTGATCTCGCCTGACGGGAGCCAGACAGCGTGAACCGACAATCCGCGTTCGGTTTTTGGGTCCCGTGGTCGTCGACCACAGCGGACCGCAAGAGCGGGGGACCCCCCGCCCAGCGATGGCCATCGCCCAACGCGCCCCCGTTGGATGGCACAGGGCCGACGAGCTGCTGTACCGTCGCGACCAACGTCTGGAGGCTCGCGTTGGTCTCCTGGGCCAGGGCACGGAGCTGTCCCTGTGTGGCCAGTTCCGACCCATCGGTCTCTTCGGTTGAGGGGGCGGGGTGATTGTTGTCGGGCGTGTCTTCGGGGTGGCCGTTGGATGCGCCATTCCCCTCCTCCGGGATGGGGGGCATGCGCTTCCTTCCATTGCTAGCTCGTGCCATTGCAGGTGTGGTTTGTTTCTTCGTGGGACTGTTCGTTCCCACAGACGGCGCCAGATGTTTCAGAGTGTTTTCTCACTACTAGAGCGTTGACCGTGGACAACCCGGTCAACGTGGTCAAGGGGCCCGCTTGGGTCCCTCGGGGGTGCTGAGTCGGAGCAGATGAGGCGAGGGGAAGCCTCGACCCTGGTTGAGACGCTCGGCCTCGGTCGGATCTGCTCGGCCTCGGAGGTGGGACGACGAGGGGTAGCCTCGATCGTCCAGTTGGATGCGTGGTCGGCGAAGGGCGAGGGGAAGCCTCGGCCCTGGTTGAGACGCTCGGCCTCGGTAGGATGTGCTCGGCCTCGGTGGTCGGACGGTGAGGGGAAGCCTCACTCGTCCAGCTGGGTGTGTGGTCAGCGAGGGGCGAGGGGAAGCCTCGGCCCGTTGATCAGCTGTCCTCCTGCGTAGACGAGAATGCTCGTCAGGGGGCCGGACCTTGGTTCCGGCCAAATCCCCTCCGATGCCTAAGTCAGATAGAGATCTGAAAGAGGAGGCCCGGCGGAGACGGTTCGACTCGTGAGGAGATCGGAACGGCGTCTCAGGGCGCGAGCGGGGGAGGAAGGAGATGGAAAGGGGGAACTAGGTCGTTGATGGAGTACCTTAGGTTTTAGATACCTGAGATGCGGTCCCTTGTTTCGTCGTCTTCCTAGCCCTTTTATAGAGCCCCCAGAGTGACTGCCTCTGGCCCACGTCGCTCGTCCGCCCTCAATCGTGCCCCCTCAATCCGCCCCCCCCGTCGCCGCTCCCTGCGCCATGCCAGCACCTCCCCATTACCGCCATTTAGTGGTCGCGGAACCGGGGGAGCAGTTATCGCAGGAGTGGGCAAGTGACCAGCGGGTTACCGGGGCCGGGTCGGATCGACATCCAGGGGGTGGGGTCCCTTACAGGGCCTTATAGAATGGGCCTGAATGCGTAGATGGGCTCTTGACCGACAGTTGGGCTTCTGGGCTCGTGTCCTTCGGGCTTCGGCCAAATAGGCGTAACAACCGCGTATCTTAGAATGTCTCAAAACACACAACTTTTTGCCACAATAATTCAGCAAAACCCCATTTTTAAAAAAAACTCACTACATATCGAATGAAAACTTCCTAAAATTCCTGGATCTAGATCCTCTTAAATCAAAAAACATCTTTTATCACAAAAAATTTGAGCTGAAAACCCATTAAAACTCACAAAATGCGATGAGTTTGGAAGGAAGTCTTCGTTATGTGGAGTTCCAGATCCAACTATGCGGTGAGTTCCTGAAATACCATATTACCCTGAAATTCCAAATTACCGTGAAATATAGAAATGGCAGAAAACCCCCTTTTACATTAGTTTAGGCGGGGTCAAATTATTATGGTAAAAACTTATTCACAGTAAAGAGAAATTTAATCACAACCAATGCAAAAGTGGACTAATAAGGAAAAAGAAAAATGCTAAATAGTGCTCATTGTTGTGAGTTGAGGGAGGCCTTTGGCCTCCCTCCCCTCATCACTCTCCATTACTCCCCACTAAGTTAGTGGGGAGGCCTTGGACTCCCAAGTCAACATGAGAGTTTTATAAATATAGTACCATGGCTATTTGCCATGGTTAATCCTCTTCTAACACGTTATCAGCACTTTGCTCTAAAAAAAGTTGAGCCATAAAATTTCTTCCCCACAAATTTCTATTTCTTGCGAATGAATCTTGTAGTTGCGGCAAAGCTATTGCAACTATTGGTGCGACGACGATCGGTTGATTACCTTCGCGGTATAGCGGGAGCGGGGATTATATTTTTCTATCTACGGATTTTATTTGTTCTTCCCTAGATCATTGATCTAGAGGTAAAATTCTAATCCCGTAGATATTGATTATTACATATATATGTTGATTGTATTACTCAAATCAACATATCAAATTAGAACAAATTAATATCTCCCATTTTTTCCCCCTGAAGGGGATCCACGCACAATTCCATTTTTCCCCCTCCTCCTAATTGTCGCAACCCCACGGAAGGGGAGCCTTATCTTGATGGTTGTCTGGCCGCGGGAAATCGAAGCCCCCCCGTAACGTGGTTGTAAACTGATGATTACTTATTTATATTGTTTACAACCACCAAGATCACATTTCTTATCAGCACTTTATGTTATACTGATCATTACTTATTATCAGTTTACTTATTTATATGTGGTTTCAAATTATGAGAAATAAGTAATAGTGATGAACAGTTTATGTTGGCTGTAAATGTGGTTATCTGGACGAGGCGTTGAACATCAATTTATATTGGACATGGGGGGAGCCTTATATTAACGCACTTTTGCAACCATAGCGTCGCCCCCTCTGTCGGGGGGGCTCCGGACCCCCCCCTTGAGGGGGCTCATCTCCGCTAACCCCCCTTGTCTGGGGGGCTCCTCCCAATGCCCCTTGCCCTGTCGGCGTTGGGGGCCTGAGCCGTCGCCCCCCCTTGGGGGCCTTCTGTTGCTCAAATCGTAGGGGGGTTTGGATTTTCGTAGATAAAAAGGAGATGAGGAGACACATTCTGTTATTCAGGGTCTGAGGGACCTTTCAAATTCCCTTAAAAATTTGTTTGAAGGCTTCTTTTCAATTAATTTTTTTTAAACATTTGGGCCTGCAGCCCAATTCTTACTAAAAAATTAATTGGGTTGTTTATTGGGCCAGAAGCCTAGTTTATAAAAATGATAATAAGTTTTATGGGCCCGCAGCCCCATTCAGATCAATAATTCATTTTATCTTCTAATTTAGGCCTGAAGCCTACTACATAAAATTAACTATTTTTGTCTGGTTATTTGGGCCAGAAGCCCAGATAATTTAAATTGCTAATTAAAATGATTTTCATTTTGCTTATGGGCCTACATCCCAAATTAGAATAATAATTAATTTTGTGTTCTAATTTGGGCCTGAAGCCCAGTTTATAACAATGATAATTAGTTTCATGGGCCAGCAGCCCCATTCATATTAATAATTAATTTTGACTTCTAAATTGGGCCAGAAGCCCAGTTAACCCAATTGCAAAATTAATATGTTAATTAAATTTTTGCAAATGGGCCTGCAGCCCAAATATTAATAATATATTAATTTTGTTATTTTTTTCCTTTGGGGCCAGAAGCCTAGTTAATAAAATTGCTTATTAAAATGATTAATATTTTACTTATGGGCCTACAGCCCCAATCAAAATATTAATTTATTTTAATTTCTAGTTTTGGGCCTGACGCACAGTTTGTCAAATTGCTAAAATTATGTTAAATATCACTCTTGCATTATTATTAATTTATGGAATATTAGAACTTTTCAAAATATAATGATCTTAAGGATCCTGAGACCGCTTTGCCGGTAGTAAACTAACCTAACGGTGTATGACGTCTCCCCGTGGTATGAGAGATTATTATATTTTATAGTCTATTTTTCCATATTATATATGCCTGTGTTATATACATGCGTGGTTGTTTCTTTTGTGCCTGTAGCATATTATAAACTGCGTGGATGTTTATATAAGCTAAAATGTGATTTTTGGGATCGGCCAGTTTGATACCCTTTAAATTCCTTGCAATTTTATTTTCTTTTTGAGAGAATTTGTAAGTGAGGATTAAATGTATTAATGCCAAAGACCGGTGTACCGACAAATGAAGACGAAGACGGAAATTGGAAAATATAGGGACCCATTCTGGGTTTCCAAATTGTATTTTTCTTTTCTTTATGGATTGTATATTCGGACTTTGGACTTTGTATTTCCTTAGGTATCTGGCCGATCCCCACATTTTACTTATTTTATTTTTTATGCATGAATTTCAATTTTAATTAATTCACGCTTGTTTTAAATTGCATAAATAAATGGCAAAATTGGCAAGCGTCGATTTCGAGGTCCTTGATTCTGCAGGGAAAAATTACATGAGTTGGCGAGTGGACCTGAAGTTCCACTTGCGTTCGATGGCCCTCCTTGGCTCCATTTTTGCTCCTTCATCGGCCCCAGCAGCGGCTGATGATTCTGCTACATTTAGCAGCAGCACTCCTACCACTGTCTCCGATGTAGATAAGGCGAAAGCCATAATCTACATTAGGAAACATAAATCGGACCTTAAAGGCCGAATACTTAACGGTAGAGGACCCAAAGGAACTGTAGACAGCGCTGGAGGCACGGTATAAACATCAAATTGAGGTTATATTACCGCGTGCCAGTTATGAGTGGGAAAACCTCAGGCTTCAGGACTATAAGTCCGTCGTTTAGTATAATTCTACACTTCATAACATCACCTCACACCTGAAGTTGTGCGGTGAAGAAGTGACAGAGCAACACATGTTGGAAAAGACATGTACCTCGTTTCACAAGAAAGATACAATCCTCATGCAGTAGTATCGTGAACGCAACTTCAAGAAATTCTCTGAGCTGATATCATGCCTACTTAGGGCAGAGCAGAATCGAGATTTACTGCTCTCCACTCATAATTTACGTCGAGCTGACACTTCACCTATCCCTGAAGCCCACCACGTTTCTCCCCAGAAGTGGAAAAACAAACGGACGGCTAAAAATAACAAAGGAAAAGCTGTGATGAAGAATGGACGAGGAACATCACCCCTTTCTAACAACAACAATAAGGGAAAGAGTAACTTCATATGGAAGCAAAAGAACACTGACCAAGTGTCACTTCCTAAGAAGAACTGGGAGGATAAATGCCATAGATGCGGCATGACTGGCCATTGGTCCAGAATCTGGCGCACTCCTCGCCACCTCCAGGAACTATATCAGGCGAGCCAGAAGTCTCTGCCTGAAACAAACTTGGCGGCTTTCAGCCACCAATGATGTTCACTGCAATAGACTTCGAGAACGATGACCTGCTCGATTAAGCTTCATCTTTTATCTATGCATTTAAAATTCAATGTTACTTCATCTTTAATTTGCTTAAGTTCGTCTTTTTCATTGACTTAAATAAAATTTCGTTTTAATTATAGATGAAGTATGGAATATTGTGGACAGTGCCTTGTTGCACTGGTGTAGCATTGATATTGCTCCCACATACAACGAGACTATAAGATGCAAATTCTCCTCATAAACATATAGGAAATCTCCAATTTTCAAGGATATTTCTTTTAAAGAAAATAACTTGAAAATTATGGATAATATATATTGAACATCAATATGTAACTCGTCAAGAAAATGGCCAGAAGACCATCTACTTACGATTTCATTGGACCCCCGTCGGGCCCCTATAATTACAGATATTCATCCTATAGAAAGCCAACTTAACTAAGCACCAGAAGTGCCTTTCATTGCCATAGTTTTTAACTCTGGCAAAATGGACTTGGTCATCCTGGAGCAGCGATGATGGACGCATCATCAAATGAATCCATTGGAGAACCTGAAGATTCTTCAAAAGGTTGAGTTTCCTTGTCTCCCTTTGTCATAAGGGAAAACTTAGAGAGAGACCTTCCCTCCTGAAAGTGGGTTTAGAGTCTCCTGGCTTCATTGAGAGAATACATGGTGACCTTTTGCGGGCCTATTCACCCCGCAAATGGACCATTTTCGGTACTTCATTACTGTACTGATATATACATCTACTAGATGGTCTTCTGTGTGCCTTCATATTCACTCGCAACATAGCTTTCTCAAAGCTAATAATGAGGGTGAATTCACTACTCATATCATTCAAGACTTATGCCAAGCAAATGGCATTGAAATTGAACATCATGTAGCATGTTCATACTCAGAATGGGTTATCAGAGTCTCTGGTAAAGAGACGCCAATGGATTTCACGTCCATTGTTAGATTCCAGTTGCCTGTTAATATTTAGGGACCAACAAGCTGCACTCCGCATCGCTTATCACGATACGACCCACTTGTGGCCATATCTTATTGCTGATGCCGCTTCCTTATGGTTTACCATCAAGTCTTGATAAATGTGAATTTGATGAGTAAAGTCTCATTGTAATAGGCACGCAGTCTAAAGAAGCCTGAAGCTTCTGAGACCATATCATGGGACACATAAGTCCTCATCTCGTTATGATCCGCATACTTTTTCTGTGTGACGTTGAGATCCAGAAAATCCTTCACATTCAGACTAAAGTACATCAATTGACGGATAAAATTGCGGACAACCAGAAGATTGTTCGTTCACACGTCCCTGCTGCCAACACGCCAGCTAGGATTGACATTCCCAAAGATGGATGCAATCCACCGACAGCAGAATTGGCTGTACCTCATTTGAAAAGAGGACGCCGGCCAGGTTCAAAATAAAAATTTCCTCATAATAGAAAGATTCCTGGATATATAAAAATGATCCAACCACAGGATGCTGAGCTCAGACCAGCAACCTCTCCCCTCCTAATTTCCCCTGCAGAGGAAACAACAGGAGAAACATCATTATATTACGTACGTACTGGAGAGGTACTGGACAGATATAGCACAGTCGTCGTCGACGGGTTTGCTTTCGCTATTGCCATTCACGTCGCTGAATACGACGATGACGTCTATCCACTTTTCTATAGCGTAAACGCATAGAATGGCCAAAGTGGGGACGAGGCAATAAGAGTAGAGCTGGACTCACTCTTGAAAAGAAAAGTCTTTGGACCAGTAGTCCATACACCTGAATGTGTAAAAACCTGTGGAATATAATTCGAATTTCATAAAGAAATTGAAATGAAGGAAATGTGATCATTTTCATACTAAGCCTACACTTCTCTGCAAAAGCCAATACATGTAGCTCATGGACGTTGTGACTGCATATATATACGGCAATATAGATATAGAGATCTATATAAAACTTCCAGAAGGGTATACTCTACCCCCAGAGATGAAAGAGAAACGTAGAAACGTCTTCTCCATAAAGGCTACAAAGATCATTAGTTGATCTTAAGCAATATTCTGCCCTTGTATCTTTTTCGAAAGATCGTTGACAGGATTTTTTATATTTGCCTTACATATGGTCGACTTAAAGCTAATAGGATCTCCAGCAGAGACCATTGAGATTTCAGATAGCTTTAAAGCGTACTTTGGAAATGAAAAACCTAGGTATAACGATCATCCTGACGATGACATTAATCATCCTGAAGATGGCAATAATCATCATGAAGATGAACTATCATCCTGAAGATGACATTAATCATCTTGAAGATGAACTATCATCCTGGAGATGAACCATCATCCTGGAGATGAACCATCATCCTGGAGATGAACCATCATCCTGAAGATGACATTAATCATCCTGAAGATGAACTATCATCTTGGAGATGAACTATCATCCTGAAGATGACATTAATCATCCTGAAGATGAACTATTATTAATCATGCCGAAGATGTCTCGGCTTACATATTAAACACCTTCGTGGTGGAACCCTTTCATATTCTTCATACACCTGGAGTTTATGAAGAATGATGTCCTTTTGCAACCTATTAAAAATGGATACTTATTTATGACACCTTTCAGTAACTAAAAGAGGGGGAGGACATCCTAGGTCCCGAAGAGCCTAGCTCTAGTGTATTATCTGGCCAACTGCACGTATCTTTGATAGAACTTCTCCAGTAAAGTTGTTAACCAGATACAGTGTTGTCCTGGAGAGCAACACTAGACCAAGGATAAGCTGCTTTTGCGCAACTTCCAAGGGTGAATGAATATATATTGCATATGCAGGTTTAAAGATCATCGCGATGACTGAAACACAATAGGCCGGCCACCTCCTAAATATATACACATCATCATCCAATGTCTACATCTTCTGAGAATCTCATCATCCAAGAAGCAAGTATTGAAAACGCTCAGCCAGGTCTAGCAGTACCTTGCAGACACACTGAAGACCGATTCAGAGAATACTTTAGTGGAGTCATCTACCAACTTCGAAGAGCATTATACTCCAGAGCGACGCTGCCTTCCAATAGCCGCTACATGAGTGAAACTTGTGTAGATGAGTGATAATTGTATTTTCTTTCAGAACATGATGGATGTATAGACGAATAGGAGATGATTGTATAGATACATAGGAGATCTGCAAGCCTGAAGTTTGTACATATCAGGGGGAGTCCCTCGATAGTTGTACTCTTTTCCCTTAAGCTGCTGGTTTTTCCCACTGGGTTTTCCACAGCTAAGGTTTTAACGAGGCAACCACAGTGGATCTGGATCCAGAAGTATCCACTCCATTGGCATACTGAATCCTGAAGTATTCATATGCTTAACCCAAGGTAATGGAGAGATGAAGGGGAGTGTTGTGAGTTGAGGGAGGCCTTTGGCCTCCCTCCCCTCATTACTCTCCATTACTCGCCACTAAGTTAGTGGGGAGGCCTTGGAATCCCAACTCAACATGAGAGTTTTATAAATATAGTACCATGGCTATTTGTCATGGTTAATCCTCTTCTGACACTCATCTCATAAAGGAATTTACAATGTGCATGCTTAATAAAAGTGACAGAGGCCATATCTATGTATGGGTTGTGAACCATATAAATAATTCTGGAGGAATACCTTCCTCCTAGAAATTGTATTGTTAATAAAGTAGAAACTCCAAAGTCAGCAACCTAAAGGAAAAACAGTAAACTAAATAATTCTGAGAGTGGGGATGAAGACAATGGTCCTATTTTGAGTTATATTCAGTCTATTAACATTATAATCTTTAGGGAAAAGAATCAGAGACATTATCAACAAATTATTTCCACCTGCCAAAGACAACAGAGAATTTTCAGATAATGCATTGACATTTCAAAAGCAGAGATGAGAAGGTCATAGAGTTGAGAAATCACGCATGCATTCCTCAAGTATGCAAGAAATGAAACTTTACATTATGAATGGAAAACACAGAAAGAAAAAAGGTAATACTTCAAGAATGCGGGGGAAAACACAGAAAGAAAAAAAAGGCAATATTTCAAGAAAAAGGTCAACTAAATTCCAGATATAGCTCCTCTTAGCAAAAAAACACAATTTTTACCAAAAAATCAGCAAGAAAGCTACAAAAAACTCAACGAAGGTTGAACGAAGACATCCTTAAATTCCTGGAATTATGTCCCCTCGAGATTTGATGATTTGTGGAGAATCTGAGAGAATGTACAATTCAGCAAACTAAATGCACAGTAAAATCAACTCAATGAAGTATTATATAATATATTACACAACTGCTTGACTAAAATGTGCATCCTGGGTGGCATTCAGAAATTCTAGTTCTGTGTGGATGTTAACAAAACATAAAGCAACAGAAATTGTGGGAGGTTTCCACATTGCAAGTAACGTAATTGCTTACCTTTGAATTTTTGACCATCTGTTGAATAACTGTCATTTACAAAATGTTGACACTGAGTGGATTCAACTTGATGGTAGACATGCTTAGGCTTATCTTTGTTTAAGGAAGCTAGACCTTCATTTTCTCCTGATTCCATGTGTCTAGGAAGACAGCTGTAAGATTTGGCATGAAACTCGGCAAAAGGGCATGATTTAGAATGTTCTGAAAAGTTAACAGAGGCAATATTATACATGTTTAGATGAGCAACCAAAAGAGTGAAACCACCAGAAAAGCATAAGGCTCTCCTAATATCAGTTTTGATGGGTAGCCTATGAGCTCTACCATTTGCGTCTACTTCTCCAATTGAAACAAAACCCTACATGAAATCATTGTACAAAATTGAAAAATTAGACAATAGCAATCGATCTTTAAATTATTTTAGACTCACCGTAAATTGATCTTTAAACTCACTGTAAACCAACCAAAAAATGATCCTTACATTAAATCAGAGAGGATGGAGACTCACCATAAATTAATTTTGTGGAGATTGAATCTCCATGCAAATTCTCTTTGCAAAAAATGATCCTTGAATACTTCAAGTATCCTGGGATACACTTAAGAGATTGTCTTATGATTCAATAATCAAAGCAATGTCCCATTAAATCTCCTGTGAAAAATAATTACCAAGCAAGAACAATATCAAATAATTCTTGTCAAATTAAAAAAGTACCTTAATCTTTTTCAACAAATCATATCCAGTCATGCCCGACATGCAGTAGTTTGTATTGCCTAAATTCACATCAACTTCCTGAAAACCATGACAAACAAAAACATTACCAAAAATTACAAACTCATCAAAAAAAATTAATAATGAATAATGCAAGAGATGGGATCACGCATTTCCTCGTGTATTTTGCAGAAAACACGTCATTAGCATTTTGAAATCACTAATTTTGGAGTATCAATTGTATTCTTGAATCTCTAGTATATTGCATATAACCAAACACATATAATATAGAAGATATCTGTTAATTGGTAGTATCATATGGCGAATACAAAGATATTGTATGGCAGTATCAATTATATGGCAGTATCATATTATATGGCAGTATCAATTGTATGGCAGTATCATTGCATATAACTAAATGTATATCAATTGATAATGTCGATAATAGATATCTGCCATATTATATGCAACGGTAGTAGAGAACAAATATGGCATATAACTAAATGCATTTAACAGATTTGGAATATAACTAATATAAAATGCATATATGACAGATTTGGAATATAACAGATTTGGAATATAACAAATATAACTAAATGCATATAAATCATATGTCAGATTTGGAATATAACAGATTTGGAATATAACTAAATGAATATAACAGATTTGGCATATAACAAATATGTCATATAACTAAATGCATATAACTAATATGGAAGATTTGGAATCACTTATGGTAGAGTATCAATTGTATAAATAAATAAAAACTTAAATGCATGGCAGTATCAATTGTGTGGCAGTATCATATGGAAGTATCATTGCATATAACTAAATACATATCAATTTATAATGTCCACAATGTTATAAATCAACTACTGAGGGGAGAGCCCTCAGGTTTATATTTATAGCCAAAGGGGAGAATACAAGTGGGCTTATACAGATATGGGCCCAAACACTTGGGTTGGCCCAATAACTCATCCAACCCAGTAAATACCCATTCACAACACTCCCCCTTATCCAGCCATAGTTGTGGACCCTGCTCATGAATACTTCAGGATTCTGAGCCTGCATGGGTCTCACATGGGGTGGATACTTCAGGATCCTGAGTTGGTGAGATTTGCCTCGTTAAAACCTTTGGCTATGGAAAACCCAGTGGGAAAAACCATAGTTAAGGAAAAAGAGTGCAAACGCTCTTTAACTCCCCCTGATTTATACAAGTGACTCTGCTCATGAATACTTCTGGATTCTGAGCGTCACAGAGGGGTGGATACTTCGGGATCCAGAGTTGATTTGATTTGCCTCGTTAAAACCTTTGGCTATGGAAAACCCAGTGGGAAAAACCATAGCTAAGGGAAAAGAGTACAAATTCCCTCAACTCCCCCTGATCTGTAAAAGCTCTTAGGCTTTCAGATCTCTTAGGCTTATCCCATCACTCCTATTTACAATATTCCGAAAATGTACACAGATTACAAATTTTGTCACCATCAAGCAGCTGCTGAATCCAGAAACTCTGGAGAGGTGTGCTAAGTTTCGTCGCCTCTGATGTGGTCTTCAGACTATATGGTCAGCTCCACAGAACCAGCCTCTATCCCAGTCGTCACTGGGATGTGATGTACCACCAGGCGCCCTCAAATACACCATTGGTGTGATTCTGGAATGGTGAGGATCTCGGAATGATAGGATGATGTTGCCTTCATCAGTTGCTTTGCAGATCTGCAGGGGATGGCCATCCCACTGTGGGTACCCGTTCTGTGATTTCTCAGCATAGGGACTGGACCTGAAACCTGCATTTGCATAAACATTGGAGGATGCTACTACATTTTGTAAGTCCAAATATTTCGACCCTTGGAGGAAGCGCAAAAGGCTTAACTCAGGTCTAATGGCCCTTTTTAGGTGCCAACTATCTCTGGCTAATGAGTTTACTGCAATTGCTATACCGGGACACATGCAGTTAGCCAGGAGTGCATGATTGCACTAAGATAATGGACTTTGGGACCAGTTATATCCTCCCCCTCTTCCAGCGATCGGAAGGGTTCTTTTTGTTCATCCAGTAAGTGTACCACCGTAGGTGTACTTTGGATGACAATGGTCCTGTTTAATATCTCCAACGCACTTCTGGGCGTTTGTAACAGGATTCTATGAGCCATGACTTTATATTTGCCTAGGTCTTTTTATTTCATGTTTAAAAGTCAGGCTTGTACATTTATTTTCGGTTTTCTCTTCAGGAGATCCAATGAGATGTTAGTTGTATACAACTAAGATCTCTAATCCTGTTCTTTGCACAGGTGCAAAGACAACCTTCAGTAGGAATCATTGACTTGTCAAGTGATTCTCTTGGTTGTACATTTATTTATACTTATTGTTTTTCTTGAATAGACGTCCCGAAATCTATTCAGGCCTTTTAAGGAAATGTGGAAATTATCTTTACAAGATATCCACGAAGGTATGCCGTCACAACATCCAATAACAGCATATCCAAAATTTTCCTTCGCCAAATCGTAAGGTATTCGCTTTTGATAACTTAGGGAGATTGATGCATCATTTATGAGACATGCTCATTTGAATTTGTTCGATCCCTAGTTTCAGCGAATTTTTCCTTGGGCTATAGGTTGTGTCGTATAGCATACGATTTTGTATTTATTTTTCTTATGTTTGCAATACTTTGTTTTATCCACAGGTTCGACACCTTTTAGGTGTCAGGACTTCAGGTCCGAACATTTCACGTTTCATAAGTGAGTCCAGCTCATCTTTTATTGCCACGTTCCACATTTTTGGCCAATCTCTACGTTTGCCTTCTAACAACGGAGTGTGGAACGATAATTTATAAACATCATCGCCATTGCGATGTATATGTCAATATGATACGTGAATATATTGTCGACAATTTATGTTCTATCTGTCCAACACCTCCCCAGTACGTACAACATTTACTTAATTTCACTTTTTCCCGGTAATTCCTCTGCAGTGGATTCCGGGAAGGGTGATGGTGTGGACATGAGCTCATTGTCCTGTGGTAGTATTGTCTTGAGGTCTCCAGGAGTTTCTTGTCCTAGGAGCCTGGTGGTCTGCCTCTTTTCTGTTGAGGATCAGCCACTTCTGCTGCTGGTGGATTGCATCCATTCTCGGGGATGTCAATCCTAGCTGGAGTTTTTGCAGCAGGGATGTGTGATCTGACAATCTTCTGGTTGTCAATAAATGATTCCGGTAATTGGTAGACAGTGTTCTGTATGTGGAGGATCTTCGGGATCTCTTCTACACATTGTATTGTTACCGGATCATAGTGGGTCAAAAATTTTTGTATCCCACGTTATAATTTTCTTCGCGCCAGATTTTCTAGTATCTGGGCATATTTTTGGGAAATTCGTCTCATCGAAATCACAGTCTTCAAGATGTGCCTTAAATGCGTCCCCCGTTTGGGGTTCTAGGTATCTTATAAGTGAGGGTGAGTCAAACCCTGCATGGATACCTAGGCGACGTTGAGTGCCGTTTTGGTCCTCTTTGGTGGTGCAATGGGTATTTAAGACTGCGCGACCGAAGATTCTCAGATGAGAAATGTTCGGTGGCATTCCATATGCCAATTGCATTGGAGACTCTGACCTCCAGAGGGTCTTATTTTCATTTATGATGCAGCATGCAGAGATTGCATGTCCCCATGCATCCATAGGCAATCGGGATTTAATGGACGTTCAGTCCAATGGAGTCTACTTTTCAGTGACTCTGCCGACCCATTTTGGGTATGAACATGCGGCACTTGTATGTTCATTTTCAATTCCCGTTGATTGGCAATACTCTTGAAAAGACTGGGAGGTATATTTTCCAACATTAACCAGACTTATTTACAACATTTTATTGTCTGGGAAATGTGCCCGCAACATTTTTATTCTTGTGCCAATAGCTTTTGGAAAAGCTAAGTTGCGGGTCTTGTAGTAGACATACGTACGAATATTCTGAGGATGCATTTATCAGTACAATGATGTACCAAAATAGCCCACTAGGGGTGGTGGATTTTATCCACATCTGTCTCCTTGTATTCTTTTTGAGGAAGCGTGGAGATCCTTTTTCAACTTTTCGTGGAGATGGCCTTGTAATTAATCTTCCCTTATAGTAAGGGATGCGAGGGAATTTTCCCTTCTGAAGAATCTTCTGGTTCTTCAAGTCATACCCATAGGATAAGATGTTGTGCATCACAAATCCAGGGTGGCCAAGTCCAACATGCCAGAGTAAAAACTCGGCTGATGTAGGGCACTTCAGGTGCTCCGTTTAATTCTGCTTCCTTTCTCCGAATCTTCGTATGGTAGAGGCCTATAAGGCTCTCAAAACGTTCAAGTGTGGATTTTACTCCTTTTTCTTGAGACGTTGCATACGGTAATTTTTCATTTACATTTGCTGTTTCCAAGTGGGATCCGTTGAAACAGATGTCCTTGAAACTTAGATTCGGAGGGATTAGTGCATCCATTATTTTTGTGTCGTTTGGGGGCAACTGTGTTGCATTCCCTGGATCTTCAATATAGCCCTGATATTGGGCTTTGTATTGATAGAAATCGTACGTGTTTATTGTCTACTAAGCATTTATGAGAGCAGTTTCAAAAGATGAAACCTATCGGCACATGCATATTTAGATACACATTTTCATTTATTGTCTACTAAACATTTTCATTCAGAACAAATTTCATAATTAAAATGCTCTCATAGATTATTCTCAAAACAAATTGCTAAGATAAAAATAAGGGCTAATCAAGCAAGTCATCATTTTCGAAGTTGTCAGCTGAAAACTTGACTGGAGCATCAGATGTCATCAGGTTTGTTTCAACTTTATTTTTCTTGTTCTTTTTATACAAATCCTGGAGATGATGCGGAGTTCGGCACACTCTGGACCAGTGGCTTTTCAAGCCACAATTGTGGCACTAGTCTTCCCATTTCCTCTTGGGTGGGGGTGAATTATTTTTGTCATTTCTGTGCCACGTGAACTTCCGCTTACTTTCATTATTTCGCTGCTGCTGTACATGGCCCTTGGCATTTTTCTGTTGACCCCCCTTCTGTGGTCTTTCTTTTCTTTTATTATCTCTCTTCTTTTTGAAGGAAGAGGAATAGTGAGCTTCTGGTGGGGGGCAGTGCCGGGGAGCGTATATTGTGAGTGGAGAGAAGAAGCTCTCTGTTTTACTCGGCCATGAGTAAACATGACGGCAGCTCGGAATACTTGGTGAACTTGCATTCACGGTATTTGCTGCATGAGTATCGCATCTTTTTCATGGAAGGACGTATACGTCTTTTCCAGCATGCGATTTTCTGAGACTTTTTCAGCACACAACTTCAGGCGTGAGGTGATGCTAAAAAGTGCTGAGTTGTACTCAGCAATGGACTTAAAGTCCTGTAGTCTCATGTTCTCCCACTCATATCGTGCCCTTGGGAGTATAACATCTTCCTGATGTTTATACATGTCCACAAGGGCGGTCTATAGCTCAAGTGGATCTTTGACCGTAAGGTATTCAGCCTTTAAGGTCTTGTCCACATGGCGGCGAATATAGGTGATGGCTTGCGCCTTCTCTATATCGCTAACATTTTCTTTTTCAGGCATAGCAGCGATGAGGGACTTTACCCGCAGGTGAAACTTTACATCTAGCTGCCAGCTTAGATAGTTTCTACCTAATGCTTCCAGTACTTCGAAATTAACGCTTGCAATATTAGCCATTTATCTAGCAGAGCACAAACATGCATGAATTAATAATTAATTCAGAGAAAACATTTTCATGCGGAGGCAATATTTAACGAAAAACTAAATGTGTGGATCGGCCAGTCCCACAAGAAAGAGTCCAAAAAAGTCCACAGTCCAAATTATACAAATTTGCAGCTTAAAGAAAATGAAAATACAACTTTGGAAACCCCGTGGGTCCCATATGATATCTCCATCTTCAAGCGTGGCCTCCGTCTTCATGGAAGTTGGTCTTCTTTACATAAATTCCTCACTACAATTTCTCTCAAAAATAAAAGAAAAGTGCGGGAAATAAACTGTGGGACTAAACGGCCGATCCAAAAACCACATTTAGCCATTCATGCAGAAATATTGTGCTCATCAACATTTTCATCAGACATTTTCATCACAGGCATCACAGGCATTTAATATTCGCAGAGATGGATAGATAATTTAAACACTTAATAATTATTGGACCACTGGGCAACGTCATACACCGTTAGGTTACTAACGGCAGAGCGGTCGCAGGATCTTCCTAATTATTAAGTTTTAAATACAATGCACCACCACGCATATAATATCCAACAGAATATACCAGAGATGCAAAGCATGTAAATATGATTTTTGCAAAAAAAAATCATCACAATGCAAAGGTTGTAAATTGAATGGGTTTAATCAATTAAATTGATTAAGAGCCCAAAATAAACATTTTCTTTGTCAGAGGAAAAAGTTTTCCTCATCATCCCAAAAGCCCCCCCCCCCCCCCCCCCCCCCCCCCCCGAGAATCCCCAAAAAGTCCTTGCCTGCCCGGTATTTGTCCCGTAATTTACCGTGATTTTTCACGAATATTTTGCCCTTAAATCCCCCTTTTGAATTAATATTTAGGCTAATAAATTGCCTTTTGAGACGAGTTTATAGCCCTTTGCCTCCCCCAAAATTTTTTTTTCAGATAAACCAGCCTGCGGGCCTGAAGCCCGCAGTCGACCTTTGGGCTTCAGGCCCATAAGCCTCTCTTTTTTTTTGAAAATCTGACTGTGGGCCTGAGGCCCGCAGCAGGTTTGTGGGCTTCAGGCCCACAGATTTTTCTGTTTTTTTATGTTTTTTTTTGAAATCTGTGGGCCTGAAGCCCACAGATCTGTAAATTTTAAATTTTTTTTTGTGTTTCAACCTAGGGTTTCAGGGGGGGCCGGTGCCGCCGCCGCCCCCTGCAGGGGGTGCGGCGGGGCCCCCCCCCCGCAGGGGGGCGCAGCCGCGGAGGCCACCCCCCTGCAGGGGGGAGCAGCCGGTGCCGCCCCCCTGCAGGGGGGCGCGGCCTCGGGGTCCGCCGCCCCCTGCAGGGGCGGCGACGGGGGCCGCCCCCCGCAGGGGGAGGCGGCCAGGGTGGTGGGGGGGTTTTTTCCGGCGGGGGGGGGGGGGGGGGTTTGGGGGGGTTTGGGGGGGTCCGGTGATGGGTAGCCGCCGGAGGGTTCAAAATTAGGGTTTTTACCCTAAAAATTGAGTTTTTGGGATGAAAAATCCGTCGTTTTCAAGGCGACGATGAATCCCCATGACGATCTTGCGAGATCTAGGGGAGGGGCAATCATACGTATGATTAAAAATATCGTTTTTAGTATTTTTACCTCTATATCCGTCCTCCGGATATAGCGACGGTTGCTCGAAGCCCTACGCGGATGACGACCCTTGATGGAGGAAGCCTTGCATCGCGCTCGTGGATCTCCCGTCTCGCCTTCGCCTTCGCCTTCGCCTTCGCAACGAACGGAAAAAAAATTTGTGGAAAGGAAAAATTTTTAGAGGCTCATGCTGATAACGTGTTATAAATCAACTACTGAGGGGAGAGCCCTCAGGTTTATATTTATAGCCAAAGGGGAGAATACAAGTGGGCTTATACAGATATGGGCCCAAACACTTGGGTTGGCCCAATAACTCATCCAACCCAGTAAATACCCATTCACAACACACAACAGGTATCTACCATATTATATGCAAAAACTGTAGGTAACAAATATGGCATATAACTAAATGCATATAACAGATTTGGAATATTCTAAAATATGCATATAACTAAATTCATGGTTCACGTAAATGCAGAAATGATAAGAAGAATAATATTCTAAAATAGTGTCAGTTGTTGATTACATTTGCACTATCGAAATCCAACTTCCTTGATATCACACGCCGATCAGATGTGATCAATGCTAGTACAAAAGGCTAAGATATAATTCAGGACCCCTAGATGCTCAAATTATGATACGAACCTTTTCAAACTGGATCATCTCAAACTTAATAAGGCCATTGGCAAAGGAAGCTGATGCCATAAAAGTTTCACACAGAAGAATGTGGATGTCATGTGGCCTTGAGAGGTCACATACGATTTAGATATCTTCAATTACTTAAACAATTGTAGTCTTTTCTTCATATTGTCTGTGAGTAAATTGTTAATAATGGCTTGAAGTGAAGAAAATGATTTTGTTTTGTGAGAGCTATTTCAAACAGGAGAGAGCTTATGAAAATCTTTTAGTAAATGCTGCACTTATAATGGTGTGCTGGTAAAAGGAAAAATTGTATGCTAGCAACCACGCCTTTTGTTATCCAAAGTAACAAATGGTCATACATATGTAGTAGGTCAAGGAAACATGCTTTATATAACCTTATGGCATATGTTAGCAAGGCTTTGGAAACATGCAGTTAACCCATAAATATTAGCAAGCAGAAGCAATAAATATAGCAAGTGCAATAAAAATAGCAGAAGCAATACATATGTATTAGGTCAAAAATGCATATATATATTTTAGATGAAAGTGCAACCACTGTAAAAATGACAACCATATCAAGTTGTCTATTACATGAAAAGACTGCATAGTTGATGTATTGGACTGGACTGACCAAGTTTTTGTTCTTGATGCCACTTTCATTATTTGTTGTTTTTAATTTACTTTCTGCAGACTTCAATCCTCATGATTCTAACATCATCATTACCTAATGCCTCTTATTTGTGCTTTTGGTTGGAGTGGAGTCAAATCAATAGATTTGGTTCACTAAACACTGTAGTGTTTCAAAGTATCCAATGCGGTTGTTTTTCCACGATTAAAAAATACAGCAAGTATCACTTTACATAGTGAGATTAACCACCTTTGCTCCTCACTCGCAAAATAAAAAGTTGATTATTCAACATCTATCAGTTTTTCTTCATTTAGCTATAGTAAGAACAGAATAATGAAAATGCTATCAAGCAATCTTTCCAGCTTAGGATTGTTGGACGTCTACAGTGGGCTCTGTGTAACCCGTGGGGATAGAGATTTTGTGTAATACTTAGTTCAGTGGAAGGCCATGGAGAAACACTATGTTCATGGTTGTGAAGACTATCATTGCATGAGATTCTAGTTGCATAAGTTTATTTCAAGATTAGGAACAAACAGGATGCAGATGCATCATTGCTAATAGAAAATATCTTGGATTTGCTCATTGAACTTAAATTCCTTTTTACCATGATTTCTTATAGGAATATTGTGTAGCCCATTGTGATGATAGTTCTTAACACATTAGAATACAAAGAAATTTGGATACAGTCACCAGCAAGATATAAAAGCAGAAAAAATATCAAAAACCTCATAACTACTAATAATAACTCCTAATTCACGTGCATATGTGAGTTAGCACTTCATAATCATGTCAAGTAAAGCATTACCACATATGGCTGAGATCCATTCAGTGACTGAGTTTATACTCATAACAATTCACAATTCACCAATCTAGTTTGCATTAGTTCACATCAAGGAATCAACTCTTATAACAATAAAGATACTGAAAACAAAAAGAACAGAACAAACCTTGAGAAGCCCAACCCCAGCTCCAGAGAAGCCCATTATTGCCTTATGCAAAAGCTAGCCTTCTAGACAAATGCTTACTTAAATCAAAAGCGAGATTTTGCTTCACAGACAAATGCTTGCTTCCAGTAATCGCTGGAAAATATGGGACATGAAAATTTTGTCACTACATTGTAAACATGTATAATAAATTACCAGGTGCAATTAATGAAAATTTTTGTTTTCAGTAACACCATACCACCATAAAAAATTATATACTTGCAGTACATAATAAACTTGCAATAACAATATTGAAGCATACACTTGCTGTAAGTTGACCAAATTGTGGGAAAAACAAATGATTGTTCTTTTGAGCATTTGTACAAACATTTGGTGTGCATATTCCAAACGAAAATAAAAAAAGAACCAAGATTTGTGGGCCAATTCTTATTGTCTAGAATCAAAAAAGGGATCATGATTTGCAAATTTAAAATAGAATCCAACCAAAAGATAAATGAATTTGACTGCCTCTCCAAATTTATTTCTGCAAAAAAAAATCAAAAAAAACAAAAATTGAAATCGAAACTAAAAACGTCAGAACTCAATTGAGATAGAGAATATTGAAGGGATCAGGATTTGCAGCTTGTGCTCTCACAGTTTTAGACAGAGGGCTTGCAGGTGTCCTCGATGAGTACTTCTATGATGGCCCAAAGATCTGAGTTCCTCCTTGATGCTGAAGTGGCAGCCGTGATGTCGTAGCCGTCTGCTTCTAAAGTTGCTGTCGTGATGTCGTAGCCGTGATGTTGCATCCGTCTACTTCTGAAGTTGATGTCTTGATGTCACAGCCGTGAGCAAACTTAAATTAACTTACAACATCAACCATATAAGAGATTAAATTCAAAACATCACCAATCTTGATGTCCTCTGACTTTATCAACAACCTCTCTTTCCCCCGGAAGCCGAATTGATCTCCCCCAACCTTACATCCACCTCCAACCCCGACGTCGTCATCTCCTTCCTCTGCTCTGACGCCCATATCTCCCCCTCCCAGCTCCATCGCTTCCTCTACCGCTGCCCCTCCCTCCTCTCCAGTGTTCCCTCCACCCTTTTCCCTAAGGTCCACCAAGAAAGTTTGCACTGCTTCCCTCTGATTCCCTCGCTTGATGGAAAAGGATGAGAAATGAAAAAAATAGAGTACTTCAAAGAAGCAGTTACCCGCGTTGAAGAGTCTTGGGCAGCTGATTTTCTTGGGATGAGTTTCCCCCCCAAAAAACTTTTGGTTTCCCTCCAAAACAATTCTGGTGTATGAGTATTGTATGAGTATTTCATGGGCGGCAAATTCAAATTGTTTTCCCCCCAGAAGTCTTGTTTTCCACCAGCGTAAAGAGCATAGCCACGAGACACAATTCAAAATTCAAACCCAAAACCCACACAAAAATTTGTCCTAGTCATCCAAAACCCTCATAAAACGTTGTCCTAGTCATCAACCATATATCCTAGTCAGCTTGTCCTACTGGGACAAAATTCAAAAAAGGTCATCTTTTATAGAATACTAGTCATAACCCGTGCCCTAAGGGCACAGTTCATTTAAAATATTGCTTCTCAAAATATTTAGTCCCCTAATTTTAAGTGAACCATAATAAATAGAATGCAAAAATTAAAATTTAGTTCCCACAAAAATTTTAGATTCCGTCAAAATTTAGTTCACACCAGAGAATTTAGTTCCTCCAGTGATTTTAGTTCCCCCAAAATTTAGTTCCCTTAAAATTCAGTTGCCCACAATATTTAGTTTCCCCAGAGAATATAGTTCAAGTATAAAATTTTAGTTCGGATATGGGCAGCCATGCGGACATTTATTTTAGTCTGGATGTTGGCAACCAAGCAGACATTTATTTTAGTCCAGATGTGGGCAGCAAAGTTTAAAATTTTGGTAATCAAGTACCACCAATATTTAATTACAGCCATGTAACATTTATTTATTTATTAAAAGTGTACTTACAATTACATCATGCAAAATAAAGATTTTTTATACTTACATATAAGTTACAGCTAAATATTTTGCTCATTTTTTTGGGTCAAAGGCCATCGTCTCATAGGTATCAGATTAAAAATCTAGATCTGATCCAAACTAAACTTATATTCATTCATTGTAGGCAATGTTGAAATATTCCATCAACATCCATATTTGCATCCGCACCTGAATAAAAATAAACACATTTAAATGTAGCAAAAGCAATATGTGCTCGATCGGTTACATCCCCATGTATACCAACCCACAAATGACATCTCCTCTTTCATATCAAAATACCTACTCTCATGCTGAAGTGAGCACACAAAGCAATACAGCAAGTGCTTGCTCTTCGGTTGGATGCTCTCCGGTTGGATACGACAACCCTAACCTAGTTTAAATAAGGCTATAGGAGGAATACCATTTTTAAGTTGGCTGTGTTTTTTAGTACGCGTAATCAGCAAGTGTTCATTATCCCAAACTGGAAGCCTAATGGTAAATGTTTATCAAGTCTAAAGAATGTGTTCTCTAAATAAAATGAAACACAGATGAATCATCATTACAACAAAAGTAGCATCACATTGCCAACTAAGAAGGAAACATCAAAAGTACTCTTTCACACAAAGATAATAGTAGTGCTCAAAAGTTAATTGCACATATCCAAATTAAGAGAACAATAGTAAAATATTTGAGAAGTTTGATACTTTGTTCTCTAAAAAAAGGAAACAATAGAGGTGGGTTGAATCATTACAACAGGATATTCCCCATTCCCCACTGCAATCTCAAATGGAAACAATAAAAAGCTTCTTTTTTAATGAAATGTGTGTCTATGCACATTGTCCGTACAATGTATTAATTTCTAAAACCAGCTAAATTTGTAACAAATTGAATAGCATTTTATGCTCTCTTGTGTGTAAATGACAAAGAGATTACAATATTCATTTCATTTCAAGCACTTTCACCATCAACCAAGCTAATCAGACATGATCATACATCAAGATAGCTTATTCTCTAACATTGGTCTTTGGACATACATGCCTTGCCCTGTAGAGAAGAAAAGTTGACATTAGATAAATAATTATGAAAATAAATAGATACTGGATAATAATAGTGTAACAAACAGTTGTTTTCTTTATTTTTTTATTTTTTGGGGAATAAAGAGGAACTAATGCTACCATAGAGAAGCAATATTCTCTTTTGTAAGATTCATAGACCGAAGTAGATTTCTTATGGTAGTATTTCCAAAAATATACCACCATTAGCAACTGAAAATAACAGTTAAAATTTCCAAAAACTGGCGTGCATTCATTTGATTGTTTATTTTAGACTTAATATTCCTTAGTTGATCATACATATAGACCATGCATTGATTTTCTGGAACTTACCATACCAAGAAAATATTGATTGATGCTCAAACAGCAAGTCCAAAGCCATCAAAAAAGACTACCATACCCAGCGACATGGCCTCAAAAGGATGTGGATTTTTATGTGGATTTTTTTTCTTCTTTGTTTTTATCTTCTTAATATAATATGTGGACATATATAAGAATGTTTTCACAGTGGTTTTTGCCCAAAACAGCAAATTTAGTGTCTAATATGAAAATGAAGTATCTACTAAGAAAAAGATGATACCTTCATGACAAAGAGTAAATAAAAATCATCACTTTAAAACAACTTATGAAGCAAACAATGGTAACATTGTTCTTTTAGACATTTCATCGAACACTTGACAAATACTTGCAAATATAAAAAAGTAACACATGTCACCAAATAGAATCAGAAACTTGAATGAAGTGGAGAGAAAGAATAACTTGGATTGAGAGTCGTTGGGTTTTGTATGACGACCATGAAGTGCAGAAAATCCCAGAAGCCCAGGGAGTAGGCTGTGGACAAAATCGAATTTTGAGAAAGACTTGATCAAGACATAAAAAGGCATATATTTTTCAAAATGAAATACCCACTATGGAAACGATGATATATTCATGACAAAAGAGTAAATAAAAAATAATCACTTTAAAACAACTTATCAAGCAGAAAAAACTTATCAAGCAAACAATAGGAATATCGTTCTTTAAGACATTTCATCAAACACCTGACCAATTGCTTGCGGATATAAAGAAGTAACACATGTCACCAATAAAATTAGAAACTTGAATGATCTTACTATGTACCTATAGCTATCCAAAAACAAATTAGAAAAATATACATGCAATGTTTGATGCCACAACCAAGAAAACCAGATTTTTGCAGCCTAATTTCTAAAGCATCCACCAACCGTCCTTGGCTAAAACTTAAAAAAGACCTTTGTGCATATGCTCTTTGGATTATTAGGCGCACACACTATACATGTTTATTTCAGCATTATGAATTGAATATCCCAAGAATCCCAATAACGTCCTCATCTTCATCATCGAAGCAATCAAATAATAGTTCATTTACAATTCTTGCAGATTCGTTAATCATTACCCTGTGCTTCTTTAATGGCTACATGTTATAGGTCTAATTGAGTAAGCATATCATGATGCATATGCTTCTTAGCCAGCCTCTCTCCTTGGCTCATCACATCTGTGCTCTATTATCAATGGATAATGAATAGGCTTTATTTGTGTAAATTAATCTTTGCATCATCATAACATAGTCATAACTTTGTACATATGTTTCTTGTGAAATCTCCACAAAACATAAAGGAAAAAATTGTTTGTTGTTTCTAAAGCAACCGATTGGAGCCCTCTACAAAATGATCTCTAAATGGCCAAATTCTAAAGAGCTAGCAGAATATAGAGGTGATGTGCACATGCTTAAAATTAGGGGAATTATTAGAAAATAAATTGTATTATATTTGTCTAGTGACTTTGATCTTGATGGATGTATCTTACAAAGATCACTTGATCCAGCTCAAGAAGATTATTTTGATCCCAGGCTCCAAAGTTGCAGGGTAACAGAACCAACCCAAGTCATAAAAGACCCCGACAGTTTCAAAGCAAACTTAGCTGAGACGACAATGAACATGGCAAAAATATTACTTTCCTTCGTTCAAGATTGTGTCAGTTGAATCGTAGACACAAGCTGATCAAAAAAGAATTCGCATGTCAGCAAATATCTCCATGAATGGTAAATGCACCTTACTTAGCACATGATGTGTAACGACCCGCTTTCGGGGGCCCGTTACTTATTTGATATTTGCGCAGGTCCTGCAGGTTACCAGTGAAAACAAAATAGCCACGATGCAGAGATGTACAAAAATACTCAAATAGTGTCCAATTATTACATTCCATACCGTACAAGATGTCCCAACAATATGAACGAATAAAGTACACAACACTGAAAATAACTCTGTAAGCTGTAGTTGAACTTTTGGCGCTATTAGCTCAGGAGCATCTATCTTCATCTGTACGTCGTCTGCGGTGCCACGGAAATGGAACCGTAGGTAAGTCACAACAATTCTAAATATAGAAAAGAAGCAGTGCACAAGTATGACAAAAGTAACTACGTACGAGCAGATCAAAGTGAAAAGTAAAGTACTGAACAACAACTGTATACAACTGGATAGTAAAAGTAAACAGAACTGAAAGGAGAAAACAACTGTACGGTGGTAGTGCAAGTGTAAAGCAGGTTAAGCAAGTGAAACGTACTACTGCTGTAGCTAAACGTACGACAGGTAAAGACTGCTCTAGCTAAAAGTACGACAGGTAAAGAACTGGTAACTGTACAGGTGTAGTAAGTAACGTGCATGGAACGTGTAAAGTAAAGGTGACTGTGCAAAAGTAGCTACGCTACGTGACTCAAGTCAGAGGTACAATATGTGACCATCAAGTCCATCTCTTGCCTGGGCGCGACCCAGACGAATGCCGAAACACAGGCAGCGGGACATGTATTTTGCCGAAACACAGGCAGCGGGTCGGTATGCCGAAACACAGGCAGCAGGACAGGAAGATTGAACTCCAGTCACTCCCATACTCTCGCAAACTATGAGTTACCCCAAAACCCCAGTGATGTGTCAAGTGTTCTATGTACATTTCCTTTTCATGATGTTCCACGAGATGTTCCACACGATATTCCACAAGGTATTCCACAAGATGTTTCACAAGATGTTCCATACGGTGTATCATATGTTAGTCAACCCAAGTCCACTGGTTGACTTTCTCATTGAAAACCAGAGTGTGGTAACTCATTCCAAAGCTGACTGTGCCAAAACGAACTGAGGATAAAGACAAGTCCAATAACAGAAATACCGATTCCATGCTTCGAGCATGTAGAAGTATTATTTAGCACACAATTTACCCAAGTTGATGTTTGTGTTTAACAACCACCCAAGTTGAAAGTTGGCAAAGTAATCTATAATTGATTACTTTCCTATTAGATTAGGTTTCTAGTTCGGTTCAAGTCAAGTAGCCGTTCGGAGGCTATAGTGGTGTCCTAAGTACATACGAGGACACTTATCTAATTTTCTAATTTTAGAATTAGTCGTGACTTACTGATTTTGAGATCGACGTAGAAAGCCGAAACTGGTTCTAGGGCTTCTACGGAAGCTGGTGCTCAAGAATTTGTACCTGCAAAACACAAGAACAATCGGTTACAGAACACATATTTTCTACCTATTTAACTTAACGCGTTGGATTTTATAATCGATTGAAACATCGTAAAAAAGTGTTCTAAATTTTTTTATAGCCTAGATATAAGGAAAATAATTTTATCGTAGGAGGAAATATTTTTCTGAAGTTTATACTAATTTTTATAATTTTTAAAAACTCAAAATCAATTTAAAAATCTATTTTTCAATTACTAACGTATTTATTCAACAATTTATTCTGGATGTAATCTACATCGAAATGATGTAAGTGAGCTGTCAAAATGACCGTCTCGGAGAGTAATTTAACATATATTTTTCTCACATATAATTGTACGTGAAAATAACAAGTTACGGATTTTTAATCGAAAATAACGTATTTAACTTTTAGGCTTAAAAATTAATATTAGAAAAACTAAGCGTCAGATTGAGATGAAACTAGCGCCATTGGGTCCAAAATGTCATTTCTGATTTTCTGAAGTTGGCCTTGTATTTTTCTGAGGCCTGTACGAATTACTATCAATTTAAATCCAATAATATCAAATCATAAATATACTTAAATACGTAAATACTTACTTAAATACGTATGAAATACGTTTCGTAACGTATCTTTCTTACGCTCTCACCGTTCGAAGCGTGCGGCGGAGGGTGCTGCGGCTTCGACTTCGGATGGTCGAGCGTGGCGGGAGCTCGGGGAGACGGCGAGGCGGCGGAGCGTCGGCGGCGTCTCAGGCGACGGCGAAGAGCGAGAGCGGTAGAGGTGCAGCGGCTTCGTTGCTCGGAGAGGTCTGCGGAGCTTCGAGTGTTCGGAGACGAAGACAGCACCGGAGAGGGGAGCTCGAGCTCCGGCGGCGGCATGGCGTACTCCGGTGTAGCGAGGGCGGAAGACGTCGGAGCGACGTGTCGGGGATGGCGAAGGAGGGAGCGTCGTGAGCGGGGGCCTGTGCATTCGAGTTCGTCGGAGCTTCGAGAGCTTGGGGCGGTGAGGGCCTCAGGTGAAGCGGCAACCCGGAGGAGGAGAAAGCGGGCGAGCGAACAGAGTGGTGGCGTGGTCTCGACGTTGTCGGACGGATGGCGACGTGGATGGCTCTTCGAAGGGAGCTCGGAGTGGCGGGGAGGTTTGTCGGAGCTTCGTGCATGCGGAAGCTGGGGTGAAGCGGTGGTGCACGGTGGTCTTTCGTGGCGTGTTGTCGGAGCACGTCGGAGCGAGGTGCGTGGCCCAACCGGAGGCGAGTGGGCGAGGTGTGCAGGCGGGCACGGCGACGAGGGGGTCTGTGTGTGTTCACGGTGGAGAGTGGAGCAACGGCGAGCTTCGTCGTGGGTTTTAGGGGGTGTGCTCATGGCGGTAGTCGACAGCGCACGTCGGAGGAGAGCTTGGATGGCGTTGCTGCCATCTGCGACGTCATCGGAGGAGGAGCACGGGGAGGGAACAGCAGCAGCTGCTGCTGCTGCTCGCGGCGGTGACTTCGCTGCTGACGAGGTCGAGCGGGCGGTGACAGCGTCGGGGGAGGGCTACTGCGGTAGTCGGGAGCGGGGGTCTCCGGTGGCTTGATGGCGAGGGAAGGAGCGTGGGGAGAGCTCGGGCTGTGGCTCGTTGGGTTGGCATGGGGCTTTGGGTTTTGTACGGGGAGATGAGAGAGCGGAAGAGTTAGAGAGAGAGGGTACGATGGGGTTTAAGCGTGCTGAGGGAAACACAAGAAAGAGAGAGAGGGTTAAGGGGTTTACAGTGTGTGGGTTTAGGGTTACGTGTCCGGGCTGAGCGAGGAAGAGATGATATTAGGGTATTTATAGATACTAATTAGCATTTAGTCAATTGTAATTAATACGTTGGGTGGGTAATTAATAAGATTAGGTAGAACTTTAGACTAAATTTAGAAATGTCTAAACGTGTCTCATAACACGTTTTAGTTATGGTTAGGGTAGGTAGTTAGGGTAATTTAATAGTTAATAGGGTAATTAGTAATTAAGTAAAAAGGTTAAACGTAATTAGTAGATAATGTCAAAAATACAAAATTACGATTTTGCCCCTACTAGTAAATGTGTTCGAAAAATTACGGAAACATACCCACGGGTTCGTTTCGTCGCGTGGATGGCGAATACGAAGTTCGTTTCAGGGTTTGGGCTACGGGGATACTTGTTTTTGGCCAAAACGTTTAGAAAGCGGGTTTGCGGGTTCTCTTTTGAAATGATATCAGAAAATTACGAAATTAATGTGGGGGGCCCTAAATGATCATAGGATGCTACTACAGAAGTTTGAAAACGTTTTGAAGACGGTTGTATAGAAAATAAATTCGTCGAATCAAAACGGTAATTTTGGAAGATGAATTTTAACAGAAATGTTTTGGGCATTTGAGGAAATCTGAAATTGCTAAAATACAATACGATAAGTCTAGTACTCTAAAATATTTTTATTAGAATTTTTTAAAGTCAGTTTTGTTAGAAAATTCTTGACTAACATTTATAATGTAAAATTTATTCTCAAAAATACGTATAAATATGTAAATTGAACTGTTGAAAATTACTGGTCGTTACATTCTACCCTCCTTAAAATAATTCCGTCCTCGGAATTTAAAAATCTTTTTGAAATAGATAATTGATGTTATGAAGAAGCTCAAGCAAATAAATGATAGAAGAGATAGTAATATAGCAAATTAGGTTGTAAATAACATGAAATATAATGCGATATCACAACATCAAGAAAACAAGAGATGTTATATATGAATACATACTATTGACATCACTATAGCTTAAGTAACTATTCCTGAGACCAGTTTCATCACAATAGTTACTCTGACTTCTCAAGTAGCCCAAAATTAACATGAGATGATAATATCACATGAAAATGAGGGCTATTATGATGACAACCTCTGTTCGAACTTGGAACCTGAGGTGATAAGCCAGTAGCAAGCTATAAAAACGGAAGACCATAAGTTTATTCGTGCTAATGGTAACTAACTGGGTCTAGCCACAGATGTCGTTCATAATATAGCATGTATTGACTAATCCACGGGTACCAACAACATCAATCTCCATAATACCCAACCACATGCTAACGTCCAGATCAACGCCCAAAGATAAGTACAAGGCCAATACCCAAAGTTGGTACTCACTGCCTGTATTTCTTCCATCAATCTCCATAATATCCCACAATAAGGCAGGATCCATGCTCTCATCCAGAGCCAAGCACAAGGTCTACATCCAACTTCAACTCCCAAGGCTAATATCATGCCAGTAAGCATCGCCATCACTCCTTCCGTAGACCAATACTAGACATTCGCAACACCCAACATCACCCAACAAATGAACAACCAAAAACACGCTTTCCCACAAACCAAAAGGAGTAGACGCAAGAGGAAGCCTACACGGGATCTCAACCTGGGGAAGACCCAGGGCAGAGAGCTCAAGAGAAGCCCAAGGATCACGGCTTCCCAAGATCTCAGCCACAGAGCGGTAGCGAAGGTGGCAGCGAGGGTCGTCGCTAAGGCCAAAAATCCCAAAACATATTGTCGGAGGGCCATCGGTGGTTGTCGATCTATGGTGGCTGCGATTGCTTGACGTGACGGGTGTCACCGAAGTAGGGTGGGGTGGTGGAGCTTCGGGTGAGGTCGAAGGAGCTGGTGGTGAGTCGAGTTCGCTTGAGGAAGAGGTCGGGAGGAGTGGGAGTCGATATCTGAACGAAAAGGGAACCACGGGGTGGCTTGGTGAGGAAGGGAGGAGGGTTTAAAGAGGGGCACCGAAAGTCGTCGGAAGGTAGGCTAGGTTAGGCGGGACCGGGGCTCGATGTGAGGAAGCGGACAAAAAGAAATAAAGAGGGGGGATGGTAGGGGGGAAAAGGAGGTTTAACTCATGAAAAATCGGGCACAAGATAGAAAGTAGGGGCTAGAAGAGAAACACGAGCTCAAAACGTAACAGCCTATACGTGCACGCAATGTTTGGCTCGTCTCAAAATCTCCAGCATCATCCTTGAATACTTCTGAACGTCCTTCGATCTGCTTCAGTTGAGGAATCCGAGCTTCTGATGATCGAAAACTCGAACGCTACCCTCCTTAAAATAAACGTAGCTAGGGTCCAAGCAAACTAGAAAGATTCTAAGAAGGTGAAAGTTCATCAAGCTTAAAGGAAGGTTGATAGTGAATAAGATCGATGACGTCACATAATCATGATTCACGTCCTTGCGGTCCAGCGGAACACGGCCAGGGAAGTGACTAAGCCAGGATCACTTATGCCTAGTCTAGCTAGGTTGATCCAACAGACTTTAGCCAAGCACATTGACCGGATCATGGTCCATTGAAGGAAGCTTATCATTTATATGTGTGCCATCATCAACAGAAGGAAAGGTGATGAAGTGGGTAGATAGTTCAACTAATGAAAATAACTATAACGGTTAGCAAAAGTGGTTACTAGGGAGGGTATAGTCAAGAATAGAACACGAGTTCCTAAGCAAGGGTTAAGAGTTCAAAGGAAGCGATGAGGATCAAGGAAGACCTAGTGAAGATGGTATTAAGGACACTTCACCCGTACATCCAATACCGGTGAATACTCGAGACATCCCGTACTCGAGAGTTCTACTTGAGTAGTTTATAATGTACACCCTGATCTTGCTATATTGTTCACGAGGTAGTTAGCACGGACCTGCGTGGGCCACCAAACCTGTAACGACCCGCTTTCGGGGGCCCGTTACTTATTTGATATTTGCGCAGGTCCTGCAGGTTACCAGTGAAAACAAAATAGCCACGATGCAGAGATGTACAAAAATACTCAAATAGTGTCCAATTATTACATTCCATACCGTACAAGATGTCCCAACAATATGAACGAATAAAGTACACAACGCTGAAAATAACTCTGTAAGCTGCAGTTGAACTTTTGGCGCTATTAGCTCAGGAGCATCTATCTTCATCTGTACGTCGTCTGCGGTGCCACGGAAATGGAACCGTAGGTAAGTCACAACAATTCTAAATATAGAAAAGAAGCAGTGCACAAGTATGACAAAAGTAACTACGTACGAGCAGATCAGAGTGAAAAGTAAAGTACTGAACAACAACTGTATACAACTGGATAGTAAAAGTAAACAGAACTGAAAGGAGAAAACAACTGTACGGTGGTAGTGCAAGTGTAAAGCAGGTTAAGCAAGTGAAACGTACTACTGCTGTAGCTAAACGTACGACAGGTAAAGACTGCTCTAGCTAAAAGTACGACAGGTAAAGAACTGGTAACTGTACAGGTGTAGTAAGTAACGTGTATGGAACGTGTAAAGCAAAGGTGACTGTGCAAAAGTATCTACACTACGTGACTCAAGTCGGAGAGTACAATATGTGACCATCAAGTCCATCTCTTGCCTGGGCGCGACCCAGACGAATGCCGAAACACAGGCAGCGGGACATGTATTTTGCTGAAACACAGGCAGCGGGACGGTATACCGAAACACAGGCAGCAGGACGGGAAGATTGAACTCCAGTCACTCCCATACTCTCGCAAACTATGAGTTACCCCAAAAACCCCAGTGATGTGTCAAGTGTTCTATGTACATTTCCTTTTCATGATGTTCCACGAGATGTTCCACACGATATTCCACAAGGTATTCCACAAGATGTTTCACAAGATGTTCCATACGGTGTATCACATGTTAGTCAACCCAAGTCCACTGGTTGACTTTCTCATTGAAAACCAGAGTGTGGTAACTCATTCCAAAGCTGACTGTGCCAAAACGAACTGAGGATAAAGACAAGTCCAATAACAGAAATACCGATTCCATGCTTCGAGCATGTAGAAGTATTGTTTAGCACACAATTTACCCAAGTTGATGTTTGTGTTTAACAACCACCCAAGTTGAAAGTTGGCAAAGTAATCTATAGTTGATTACTTTCCTATTAGATTAGGTTTCTAGTTCGGTTCAAGTCAAGTAGCCGTTCGGAGGCTATAGTGGTGTCCTAAGTACATACGAGGACACTTATCTAATTTTCTAATTTTAGAATTAGTCGTGACTTACTGATTTTGAGATCGACGTAGAAAGCCGAAACTGGTTCTAGGGCTTCTACGGAAGCTGGTGCTCAAGAATTTGTACCTACAAAACACAAGAACAATCGGTTACAGAACACCTATTTTCTACCTATTTAACTTAACGCGTTGGATTTTATAATCGATTGAAACATCGTCAAAAAGTGTTCTAAATTTTTTTATAGCCTAGATATAAGGAAAATAATTTTATCGTAGGAGGAAATATTTTTCTGAAGTTTATACTAATTTTTATAATTTTTAAAAACTCAAAATCAATTTAAAAATCTATTTTTCAATTACTAACATATTTATTCAACAATTTATTCTGGATGTAATCTACATCGAAATGATGTAAGTGAGCTGTCAAAATGACCGTCTCGGAGAGTAATTTAACATATATTTTTCTCACATATAATTGTACGTGAAAATAACAAGTTACGGATTTTTAATCGAAAATAACGTATTTTACTTTTAGGCATAAAAATTAATATTAGAAAAACTAAGCGTCAGATTGAGATGAAACTAGCGCCATTGGGTCCAAAATGTCATTTCTGATTTTCTGAAGTTGGCCTTGTATTTTTCTGAGGCCTGTACGAATTACTATCAATTTAAATCCAATAATATCAAATCATAAATATACTTAAATACGTAAATACTTACTTAAATACGTATGAAATACGTTTCGTAACGTATCTTTCTTACGCTCTCACCGTTTGAAGCGTGCGGCGGAGGGTGCTGCGGCTTCGACTTCGGATGGTCGAGCGTGGCGGGAGCTCGGGGAGACGGCGAGGCGGCAGAGCGTCGGCGGCGTCTCAGGCGACGGCGAAGAGCGAGAGTGGTAGAGGTGCAGCGGCTTCGTTGCTCGGAGAGGTCTGCAGAGCTTCGAGTGTTCGGAGACGAAGACGGCACCGGAGAGGGGAGCTCGAGCTCCGGCGGCGGCATGGCGTACTCCGGTGTAGCGAGGGCGGAAGACGTCGGAGCGACGTGTCGGGGATGGCGAAGGAGGGAGCGTCGTGAGCGGGGGCCTGTGCATTCGAGTTCGTCGGAGCTTCGAGAGCTTGGGGCGGCGAGGGCCTCAGGTGAAGCGGCAACCCGGAGGAGGAGAAAGCGGGCGAGCGAACAGAGTGGTGGCGTGGTCTCGACGTTGTCGGACGGATGGCGACGTGGATGGCTCTTCGAAGGGAGCTCGGAGTGGCGGGGAGGTTTGTCGGAGCTTCGTGCACGCGGAAGCTGGGGCGAAGCGGTGGTGCACGGTGGTCTTTCGTGGCGTGTTGTCGGAGCACGTCGGAGCGAGGTGCGTGGCCCAACCGGAGGCGAGTGGGCGAGGTGTGCAGGCGGGCACGGCGACGAGGGGGTCTGTGTGTGTTCACGGTGGAGAGTGGAGCAACAGCGAGCTTCGTCGTGGGTTTTAGGGGGTGTGCTCATGGCGGTAGTCGACAGCGCACGTCGGAGGAGAGCTTGGACGGCGTTGCTGCCATCTGCGACGTCATCGGAGGAGGAGCACGGGGAGGGAACAGCAGCAGCTGCTGCTGCTGCTCGCGGCGGTGACTTCGCTGCTGACGAGGTCGAGCGGGCGGTGACAGCGTCGGGGGAGGGCTGCTGCGGTAGTCGGGAGCGGGGGTCTCCGGTGCCTTGATGGCGAGGGAAGGAGCGTGGGGAGAGCTCGGGCTGTGGCTCGTTGGGTTGGCATGGGGCTTTGGGTTTTGTACGGGGAGATGAGAGAGCGGAAGAGTTAGAGAGAGAGGGTACGATGGGGTTTAAGCGTGCTGAGGGAAACCCAAGAAAGAGAGAGAGGGTTAAGGGGTTTACAGTGTGGGGGTTTAGGGTTACGTGTCCGGGCTGAGCGAGGAAGAGATGATATTAGGGTATTTATAGATACTAATTAGCATTTAGTCAATTGTAATTAATACGTTGGGTGGGTAATTAATAAGATTAGGTAGAACTTTAGACTAAATTTAGAAATGTCTAAACGTGTCTCATAACACGTTTTAGTTATGGTTAGGGTAGGTAGTTAGGGTAATTTAATAGTTAATAGGGTAATTAGTAATTAAGTAAAAAGGTTAAACGTAATTAGTAGATAATGTCAAAAATACAAAATTACGATTTTGCCCCTACTAGTAAATGTGTTCGAAAAATTACGAAAACATACCCACGGGTTCGTTTCGTCGCCTGGATGGCGAATACGAAGTCCGTTTCAGGGTTTGGGCTACGGGGATACTTGTTTTTGGCCAAAACGTTTAGAAAGCGGGTTTGCGGGTTCTCTATTGAAATGATATCAGAAAATTACGAAATTAATGTGGGGGGGCCCTAAATGATCATAGGATGCTACTGCAGAAGTTTGAAAACGTTTTGAAGACGGTTGTATAGAAAATAAATTCGTCGAATCAAAACGGTAATTTTGGAAGATGAATTTTAACAGAAATGTTTTGGGCATTTGAGGAAATCTGAAATTGCTAAAATACAATACGATAAGTCTAGTACTCTAAAATATTTTTATTAGAATTTTTTAAAGTCAGTTTTGTTAGAAAATTCTTGACTAACATTTATAATGTAAAATTTATTCTCAAAAATACGTATAAATATGTAAATTGAACTGTTGAAAATTACTAGTCGTTACATGATGCATTCACGGTAAGAAAACAATACACTGACAAATAGAGACAATCCACAACAAAGAATACACGGTCAGAAACAAAGAGAAATAATATTCAGCTTTTACTAAAAAGGTCACTTGATGTAGAAAACACTGATTAGAAAGAGGAAAAGCCGAAAACACAAAAAAGACAAAAGGCAAAAGGGGAAAATAAAATGAAAATGGCATGTATAAAAGCAGGTTTGCGTTATTTGACCATCTACATCCCGCATGGCCAATGTTAAACTGAATTAGGCTGTTCACCACAGCTCTCATGGACCGAAGAAAGAGAATAAGAAAAAAATTGAAGGGACAAAAAGCCACACAACACGAGCAGTTCTATGCTATTAAAAAATAAATAAAGAGGTCATCTTCTTCCTCTTCCACCGCTCATTCGAGCAGCCCCTTTCTCACCCATCCATCAATGTTGTCCATGGATCACTTTACAGTATTAAAACTCTAAGGTTTCACAATTTCTAAGCTAATCACTAAGGTTTCTTTCTTTTCATAATGCAAGAACACTGTCAACAAAATGTCCTAGGCAGGATCCTAGGTAGCCAAACATGCCATTATTTAAAACATTGGGCGCATTTGGATATTTGTACATATGGCCACATTAATCACCATACACAAACATTGATACACAAATTCCAATATTGGAAGCAAGTAGATTTTGGCTTTTTTACATAAATTAATATGGATGCAGTCTGATTACAATTTCCTAACATATCAGTTTGGTATGAAATAATATACCTATTTAATGTGTAGGTGTTGGTATAGAAGTGATATGTTTCTTCATAGAAGCATCATACAATGTGAATACACAAACATGGATCGAGATATAGGTTTGGTGTTTACATGCAAATATTAAAAGTTATTTATAAAAGTTTTAAGAAAAGATGATGTGCACAGTTTCTAAGCAACTCCAAAATTAAAGTTGTATGTGAAGTCAAAATATGGAACTACATGGAAGAAAAAAATAGAGACGCTCTTTGGCCACACGCCATGGAATCCAATGCTGGGGACATGACAGAGACCTGCTTCAGCCACATGCATCATAATTTCTCCTCATTTTGGGATGGTTTCTATTCTACATGTACAATCGAATATACCTGCAAAGTCAATCAAAAATGTTCTACCAATGCAGTGTAAAACCGACATCTAAACAATTAATCAAAAATGTGCATGCATCCAAATAAAATCATAAGCAGAGAAGAAGATGACCTGATCACCGGGCTCATCACTCTGAAGTGATAAACTCTCTCCAACTCTAACTGAGCAAAATCCCATCAAATTCTTCAAAGAACCAGATGAGAAATTACCACTGTAATTACGATCATTAGCTGATGCTGCTTTCATTGTTTGTTTTATTTTTAAAATCCAAAAAATTAACACAGTCTGCCCATCTTGGAACAAATGCTGTTGACAAATAATGAAGAGAAAGCTGATATTCAAAATTGAAACCATGGTATAAAGGGAAATTTAATATGAATTATTGCACTACAATGTGATCAAATCAAAATACAACAAATTCTACCCATCTCGGATGCAAGTTTCAATAATCACAGACAAATACAGACATCATTTGGAGGAATTGGTTGTTTTTTTAAAAAAAAACTAAGGATGTTGTCAATATACAGTACCAGGATTTTCTGTCAAATGTGATGGAAAGAAACATTGCTTTATGCAATATAGTATTGTTTCCTTGTGAAGTGATTGTGTGAAACAATATGCATTTACAAAATAGAACAGATGTATAGCTAACAAAAATTGCATGCAAACTTAATAAAATAAAATAAAAACATTAATCACCTCAAAAGAGTGACCCCGCATGTGTTGTTTTAGTTATGCTTTCACCACATTCTTCGCAAATGTATTCATTCTTGCACAACTCCATTTCTGAATCAATTTTCCTTTTCAACTTCGTCCTGAATTTACATTTTAATATAAGTATAAAGGAATCAAGTGCAATTCATACCAATGCCAACAATGCCGACATTTTTTATTACACTGAGAGTTCAATAGATGATGTAACTTCGGTATCTTTCCTCTGATGTAGGGGATAGGTGTTGGCTTTAGCCGGTGTCTGATATTTGATGTAGCATGAGATGATGCTATCCTAGCTAGGCGAGTAGGACGCAGGTAACATACAGTACTTTGATGCAGAGCTAAGGAGGCATTGAATAGATTTGCATGCCAATGCATATTGTCAGGGTGCTGTTAAGCTTGGACTCATGTTGAACTAAGTCTTATGAAAGAGCACATGCTTCACATAAACAATTAAGCTACACTACCAACTATCTATTCAAACATCTGTTCATAATTGTCCTAATTAATGAAGTCAATGTATCCTCGTCAATTTAAATACAAATCAGTTTATAAAGTTAGCTCTCCATACATAATTGAATCTTATGATCTGCAACAATGTTACATGTAGTACATCATCCTTAGAGCAGACCAGATTTTTTTTTCAAACAAATAACGAACTGATTATTGTAGCTACCTAGCTCCATTAATGAAACTCTAAATATTGTGGATAGCTGAATAGTTAAAATTCTCCAGTTACATGATCTAACCAAACAATCACGACAAATTTCCTGAGCTTCCCAATTGACTTGAAATTTACAGCTCTCATCACTAAGTTATGATTTTTTTTCAACAAATAAAATCAAACAGATTTAATCTATACATTATGATGGGTGAGCACATGAGATCTAATGAGAGATTTATTCGACCTGCAGATTCCACAATACTCATGGTAATAACGCCTAATATATCTAAAGATTGGGTTTTTAGTCCTTTGCTTTGTCATCTACACATTCAGCAGCCATTGGAGTGCGAAAAAGATGAATCAGCAAACAATTAAATCATGCATTAATGCTTAAATTTTATACATCATCAACAAAGTTCATCCAATTCTCAAAGGTACAAAATGCAACCCAAAAGGGAAAATCCATCAAATTTTCAATATTACCACATCGATGATCACTATCGTCCTTGGATCCACCGTCGACCTCGTCGGCAAGGTTGATGTCATAACTTGCAGAATCTGAATGACGAAGGAAGCCAGTTGTATACTGAGCCCTAGGAATAATTATCTTCAAGAATCTGATGGGGGAAAAAGCCAACAGACCGAGATTTACCTTTGAAATTAGATCTCATTGACCCGATCCAGCTCCTTCCCGCAGCGCCCTTGCTTAGCCTATCTTGAAGATGGGTGCCCACGTAAGTCCATTCTCCCCTATCAATTGCAACAAACTCAAAAACACACCAATTTTGCTCAAATATTCAAAAATCAGTTCAAACAGAATTAAAACACCATGCACACTGCAAAGAGGAAACCAGATAGCTTGAAGCATGAACCAAAACATTATGCACACAAATGCAACATGAACACCATAGGAAAATCGGCCATTTAGACACCATGCATACCAAAACATCCATGCAAAATCCTACCTAAACAAAATTTTAATCATGTAGAATTAATAAGTGTCATTTGTTTGGTGGTATCATACAATTTTGTGTTATCATACAATTCTAGTTTTTTGAGAGAGAATGGTGGGGTTTTTAACAGCACATGAACACATATTTGCAAGATACCTAAGTTTGAACACCCTGCACACCATGCTTGTTAATACCTGAAACATGAACACATGGTGTGGGTGTGGGTGTTTGCATACAACTGAAACATGAATACCTTGAGGGTATATAATGTTTGCAAGATTAAAACATGAACCCAAATGCATATGAGAACATGAACCCAAATGAGGTTTTCAAGATATAATAACAAATGAACATTTGGCACACAAATGACACAACGTATTTTTAACAAAAAACATGAACATAAGGCGTGGGCATGGGTGTTTGCACACAAATGAAACATGAACACCCTGGGGGTATACAATGTTTGCAAGATTAAAACATGAACCCAAATGCATATCGAAACATGAACCCAAATAATGTTGCCAAGATATAATAAAAAATAAACACCATGCACACAAATGTCAGAGCACATTTTTCATAAAATCAAAACCAAATCACCATGCATACAAACGAAACATGAACTACATGGGGAAATCAGCCATTTTGATACCCTACAATTGTTAACCTGGCCATTTAGACACACTGTAATTGTTAACTTGACAAATGAAACATGAACAACCTGCAATTGTTAACAATTGTTACTCTACATGGACATGCAAAATCATACAATTGTGTCATTAAGAAATTCTATGTTATGCATATCATATAATTCTATTTTGTGTTAACTCATAGAAATTGAAGGGATGTTAACTCAAAACAAAACAATTTTTCTTTGGTTTCTATTATCATACAATTTTGTGTTATCATACAATTTTGCTGGGATGTTATCATTCAATTGTTAACTCTAACCAATCGTTTGTATTATCCAAAATCATGCATAGGAAAAATCCTACATAGGTTAACAATTCTGTGTCATTTGTTTTGTGCCATGTGTATGTGGTTTAACTTTTGCTTTGTCTGGCCATTTAAAATGCACAACGAAAAGGAACATCCTGGGGTTTTTGGTTAGGATTTTGCAGCCTGGAGATGAGTTTGCAATCAACCTGGACAGGATTTTGGAAGCAACATTGCACAAATGAAATATGAAACAACCTGGACAAAATTTTGCAAGCAAACCAACCTGACGAATGAAACATGAAACAAACTAACGAATGAAACATGAAACAAACCAAACCATATTTTGCAAACCCCATTCAAACATGAAAACAACCTGACAACTGAAAAATGAACCCATATGTGCATATTTAAACCCAAATGCATATTAAAAACATGAACCTAAAATAAACATTCCTATTCCTCGTGCCGTGATTGATATATTTCCCGAAATAACACCAAACAAAAACATAAAAAAACATGAAACAACCCAAAACATGTGCACATGAAACAAACAAACATAAAAAAACTGTATTCAATCCAAATTTCTTGATTCTTCATTGAGGCAACAACCTGTATTCAATCCAAATTTCTGATACAGAAATAAACATTTATAAACGAACTGGACCAAGCAAAACCAAGTAGAACCAAGCACTTATAAACCAAGCATTGTATAAAAGATTATTGGTTCTTATACAATCGAAACCAAGCAGAACCAATCCTCAATTATTTGTCCTGCACGAGGTTGGTTCTGATACAGAAATAAACACTTACAAATGAACATGACAAAACAATGCAACCGAGATTCTATAAAATAAAATTTTTAAGTATAATGACACTTACAGACGAACTGCTTGGTTCTGCTTCTGTCTTCTGAGTGTGTGTGAAAAATAGCAAACATAAAGATAACCCGTATACCAGTGCACACAGACCTCGTAATTGGATCAGCCTAATTCCAACACAAATTGGTATCAAAAATGAACTTGGTAGAGTTATGTGCATTTAAAATTTAAGATAAATCACATTACAAAAACTGTTAACTTTCATGAATTCACTTTCCCTTTGCTCGGAACTCATACAGAAGCGACTACTATAGACTATTCAAGAATTCTCAAAACTAAATAACCCCAAACCACAGAACAATCCAAAAGTATACAACAAACAGAAGTTGTTAATTCTCACAAGATCACAACATTATTGGTGGCGGCGATCCCCTTTGCAGATGATGGTGAGGTTAGTGACATTATTGCAGATGGTGGCCGCGATCCCCTTTGCAGCGTGGAGATTCTCTCCAGCTATGATGGTGAGGTTAGTGATAATGGGCCTCGAATTGAAGGTCAATTCGGTGAGCACAGTCTTATATTGAGCAACCAGCTCCTGCTGCAGCTTGAAGGACAAAGAATACGAAGAAGAAAGCCTCCTCTAATCGGATTCACACCGGAGGGGGGAGGGGGGAGCGCTTGAGGGTGGCCATGGGGGCTGAAGTTGAGAAAAGAATGGGGGAGGGTTTTTTTGGGAGAGAAGAATTTTGATGGCGGTTGGTTTCCCCCCAAGAAATGTTGGTGATGTTTTGAAATGGAGAAGCACGGATTTCGGGTTGAAATGAGGAGGCTATCATTTCTATTTCCCCCCAACACATTTCCCTTTCAAATTCAAAAGTTTCCCCCCCCCCTAAAATTTCTCTTATCCAAATTCATATATCAATCTTATCCCTCAAAATTTCATCTCTTATCCAATTTCTCTTATCCAATATCTCTTATCCAAAAACTCATGATAACATCCCTCATTTTTTATACCCCCAAACACAATTCAAACCATTATCCAATATCTCTTATCCAAAAACTCTTATCCAATAACCCATGATAACATCCCTGTTTTATTATATATATATATATTGGATAATGGTTTGAATTGTGTTTGGGGTATAAAAACAGGGATGTTATCATGGGTTATTGGATAAGAGTTTTTGGATGTTATCATGGGTTATTGGATATATATATATATAATAAAACAGGGATGTTATCATGGGTTATTGGATAAGAGTTTTTGGATAAGAGATATTGGATAATGGTTTGAATTGTGTTTGGGGGTATAAAAAATGAGGGATGTTATCATGAGTTTTTGGATAAGAGATATTGGATAAGAGAAATTGGATAAGAGATGAAATTTTGAGGGATAAGATTGATATATGAATTTGGATAAGAGAAATTTTAGGGGGGGAAACTTTTGAATTTGAAAGGGAAATGTGTTGGGGGGGAAATAGAAATGATAGCCTCCTCATTTCAACCCGAAATCCGTGCTTCTCCATTTCAAAACATCACCAACATTTCTTGGGGGGAAACCAACAGCCATCAAAATTCTTCTCTCCCAAAAAAAAACCCTCCCCCATTCTTTTCTCAACTTCAGCCCCCATGGCCACCCTCAAGCGCTCCCCCCTCCCCCCTCCCCCCTCCGGTGTGAATCCGATTAGAGGAGGCTTTCTTCTTTGTATTCTTTGTCCTTCAAGCTGCAGCAAGAGCTGGTTGCTCAATATAAGACTGTGCTCACCGAATTGACCTTCAATTCGAGGCCAATTATAACTAACCTCACCATCATAGCTGGAGAGAATCTCCACGCCGCAAAGGGGATCGCGGCCACCATCTGCAATAATGTCACTAACCTCACCATCATCTGCAAAGGGGATCGCCACCACCAATAATGTTGTGATCTTGTGAGAATTGACAACTTCTGTTTGTTGTATACTTTTGGATTGTTCTGTGGTTTGGGGTTATTTAGTTTTGAGAATTCTTGAATAGTCTATAGTAGTCGCTTCTGTATGAGTTCCGAGCAAAGGGAAAGTGAATTCATGAAAGTTAACAGTTTTTGTAATGTGATTTATCTTAAATTTTAAATGCACATAACTGTACCAAGTTCATTTTTGATACCAATTTGTGTTGGAATTAGGCTGATCCAATTACGAGGTCTGTGTGCACTGGTATATGGGTTATCTTAATGTTTGCTATTTTTCACACACACTCAGAAGACAGAAGCAGAACCAAGCAGTTCGTCTGTAAGTGTCATTATACTTAAAAATTTTATTTTATAGAATCTCGGTTGCATTGTTTTGTCATGTTCATTTGTAAGTGTTTATTTCTGTATCAGAACCAACCTCGTGCAGGACAAATAATTGAGGATTGGTTCTGCTTGGTTTCGATTGTATAAGAACCAATAATCTTTTATACAATGCTTGGTTTATAAGTGCTTGGTTCTACTTGGTTTTGCTTGGTCCAGTTCGTTTATAAATGTTTATTTCTGTATCAGAAATTTGGATTGAATACAGGTTGTTGCCTCAATGAAGAATCAAGAAATTTGGATTGAATACAGTTTTTTTATGTTTGTTTGTTTCACGTGCACATGTTTTGGGTTGTTTCAAGTTTTTTTTATGTTTTTGTTTGGTGTTCTTTCGGGAAATATATCAATCACGGCACGAGGAATAGGAATGTTTATTTTAGGTTCATGTTTTTAATATGCATTTGGGTTTAAATATGCACATATGGGTTCATTTTTCAGTTGTCAGGTTGTTTTCATGTTTGAATGGGGTTTGCAAAATATGGTTTGGTTTGTTTCATGTTTCATTTGTTAGGTTTGTTTCATGTTTCATTCGTCAGGTTGGTTTGCTTGCAAAATTTTGTCCAGGTTGTTTCATATTTCATTTGTGCAATGTTGCTTCCAAAATCCTGTCCAGGTTGATTGCAAACTCATCTCCAGGCTGCAAAATCCTAACCAAAAACCCCAGGATGTTCCTTTTCGTTGTGCATTTTAAATGGCCAGACAAAGCAAAAGTTAAACCACATACACATGGCACAAAAAAAATGACACAGAATTGTTAACCTATGTAGGATTTTGCCTATGCATGATTTTGGATAATACAAACGATTGGTTAGAGTTAACAATTGAACGATAACATCCCAGCAAAATTGTATGATAACACAAAATTGTATGATAATAGAAACCAAAGAAAAATTGTTTTGTTTTGAGTTAACATCCCTTCAATTTCTATGAGTTAACATAAAATAGAATTATATGATATGCATAACATAGAATTTCTTAATGACACAATTGTATGATTTTGCCTGTCCATGTAGAGTAACAATTGTTAACAATTGCAGGTTGTTCATGTTTCATTTGTCAAGTTAACAATTACAGTGTGTCTAAATGGCCAGGTTAACAATTGTAGGGTATCTAAATGGCTGATTTCCCCATGTTGTTCATGTTTCATTTGTATGCATGGTGATTTGGTTTTGATTTTGTGAAAAATGTGCTCTGACATTTGTGTGCATGGTGTTTATTTTTTATTATTTCTTGGCAACATCATCTGGGTTCATGTTTCGATATGCATTTGGGTTCATGTTTTAATCTTGCAAACATTGTATACCCCCAGGGTGTTCATGTTTCATTTGTGTGCAAACACCCATGCCCACGCCTTATGTTCATGTTTTTTGTTAAAAATACGTTGTGTCATTTGTGTGCCAAATGTTCATTTGTTATTATATCTTGAAAACCTCATTTGGGTTCATGTTCTCATATGCATTTGGGTTCATGTTTTAATCTTGCAAACATTATATACCCTCAAGGTATTCATGTTTCAGTTGTATGCAAACACCCACACCCACACCATGTGTTCATGTTTCAGGTATTAACAAGCATGGTGTGCAGGGTGTTCAAACTTAGGTATCTTGCAAATATGTGTTCATGTGCTGTTAAAAACCCCACCATTCTCTCTCAAAAAACTAGAATTGTATGATAACACAAAATTGTATGATAACACCAAACAAATGACACTTATTAATTCTACATGATCAAAATTCTGTTTATGTAGGATTTTGCATGGATGTTTTGGTATGCATGGTGTCTAAATGCCGATTTTCCTAGGGTGTTCATGTTGCATTTGTGTGCATGATGTTTTGGTTCATGCTTCAAGCTATCTGGTTTCCTCTTTGCAGTGTGCATGGTGTTTTAATTCTGTTTGAACTGATTTTTGAATATTTGAGCAAAATTGGTGTGTTTTTGAGTTTGTTGCAGTTAATAGGGGAGAATGGACTGACGTGGGCACCCATCTTCAAGATAGGCTAAGCAAGGGCGATGCGGGAAGGAGCTGGATCGGGTCAATGAGATCTAATTTCAAAGGTAAATCGCGGTCTGTTGGCTTTTTCCCCCATCAGATTCTTGAAGATAATTATTCCTAGGGCTCAGTATACAACTGGCTTCCTTCGTCATTCAGATTCTGCAAGTGATGACATCAACCTGGCCGACGAGTTCGACGATGGATCCAAGGACGATATTGATCATCGATGTGGTAATATTGAAAATTTGATGGATTTTCCCTTTTGGGTTGCATTTTGTACCTTTGAGAATTGGATGAACTTTGTTGATGATGTATAAAATTTAAGCATTAATGCATGATTTAATTGTTTGCTGATTCGTCTTTTTCGCACTCCAATGGCTGCTGAATGTGTAGATGACAAAGCAAAGGACTAAAAAACCAATCTTTAGATATATTAGGCGTTATTACCATGAGTATTGTGGAATCTGCAGGTCGAATAAATCTCTCATTAGATATCATGTGCTCACCCATCATAATGTATAGATTAAATCTGTTTGATTTTATTTGTTGAAAAAAAATCATAACTTAGTGATGAGAGCTGTAAATTTCAAGTCAATTGGGAAGCTCAGGACAGTTGTCGTGATTGTTTGGTTAGATCATGTAACTGGAGAATTTTGACTATTCAGCTATCCACAATATTTAGAGTTTCATTAATGGAGCTAGGTAGCTACAATAATCAGTTCGTTATTTGTTTGAAAAAACAATCTGGTCTGCTCTAAGGATGATGTACTACATGTAACATTGTTACAGATCATAAGATTCAATTATGTATGGAGAGCTAACTTTATAAACTGATTTGTATTTAAATCGACGAGGATACATTGACTTCATTAATTAGGACAATTATGAACAGATGTTTGAATAGATAGTTGGTAGTGTAGCTTAATTGTTTATGTGAAGCATGTGCTCTTTCATAAGACTTAGTTCAACATGAGTCCAAGCTTAACAGCACCCTGACAATATGCATTAACATGCAAATCTATTCAATGCCTCCTTAGCTCTGCATCAAAGTACTGTATGTTACCTGCATCCTACTCGCCTAGCTAGGATAGCATCATCACATGCTACATCAAATATCAGACACCGGCTAAAGCCAACACCTATCCCCTACATCAGAGGAAAGATACCGAAGTTACATCATCTATTGAACTCTCAGTGTAATAAAAAATGTCGGCATTGTTGGCATTGGTATGAATTGCACTTGATTCCTTTATACTTATATTAAAATGTAAATTCAGGACGAAGTTGAAAAGGAAAATTGATTCAGAAATGGAGTTGTGCAAGAATGAATACATTTGCGAAGAATGTGGTGAAAGCATAACTAAAACAACACATGCGGGGTCACTCTTTTGAGGTGATTAATGTTTTTATTTTATTTTATTAAGTATGCATGCAATTTTTGTTAGCTATACATCTGTTCTATTTTGTAAATGCATATTGTTTCACACAATCACTTCACAAGGAAACAATACTATATTGCATAAAGCAATGTTTCTTTCCATCACATTTGACAGAAAATCCTGGTACTGTATATTGACAACATCCTTAGTTTTTTTTTAAAAAAACAACCAATTCCTCCAAATGATGTCTGTGTTTGTCTGTGATTATTGAAACTTGCATCCGAGATGGGTAGAATTTGTTGTATTTTGATTTGATCACATTGTAGTGCAATAATTCATATTAAATTTCCCTTTATACCATGGTTTCAATTTTGAATATCAGCTTTCTCTTCATTATTTGTCAACAGCATTTGTTCCAAGATGGGCAGACTGTGTTAATTTTTTGGATTTTAAAAATAAAACAAACAATGAAAGCAGCATAAGCTAATGATCGTAATTACAGTGGTAATTTCTCATCTGGTTCTTTGAAGAATTTGATGGGATTTTGCTCAGTTAGAGTTGGAGAGAGTTTATCACTTCAGAGTGATGAGCCCGGTGATCAGGTCATCTTCTTCTCTGCTTATGATTTTATTTGGATGCATGCACATTTTTGATTAATTGTTTAGATGTCGGTTTTACACTGCATTGGTAGAACATTTTTGATTGACTTTGCAGGTATATTCGATTGTACATGTAGAATAGAAACCATCCCAAAATGAGGAGAAATTATGATGCATGTGGCTGAAGCAGGTCTCTGTCATGTCCCCAGCATTGGATTCCATGGCGTGTGGCCAAAGAGAGTCTCTATTTTTTTCTTCCATGTAGTTCCATATTTTGACTTCACATACAACTTTAATTTTGGAGTTGCTTAGAAACTGTGCACATCATCTTTTCTTAAAACTTTTATAAATAACTTTTAATATCTGCATGTAAACACCAAACCTATATCTCGATCCATGTTTGTGTATTCACATTGTATGATGCTTCTATGAAGAAACATATCACTTCTATACCAACACCTACACATTAAATAGGTATATTATTTCATACCAAACTGATATGCTAGGAAATTGTAATCAGACTGCATCCATATTAATTTATGTAAAAAAGCCAAAATCATACTTGCTTCCAATATTGGAATTTGGGTATCAATGTCTGTGTATGGTGATTAATGTGGCCATATGTACAAATATCCAAATGCGCCCAATGTTTTAAATAATGTCATGTTTGGCTACCTAGGATCTTGCCTAGGACATTTTGTTGACAGTGTTCTTGCATTATGAAAAGAAAGAAACCTTAGTGATTAGCTTAGAAATTATGAAACCTTAGAGTTTTAATACTGTAAAGTGATCCATGGACAACATTGATGGATGGGTGAGAAAGGGGCTGCTCGAATGAGCGGTGGAAGAGGAAGAAGATGACCTCTTTATTTATTTTTTAATAGCATAGAACTGCTCGTGTTGTGTGGCTTTTTGTCCCTTCAATTTTTTTCTTATTCTCTTTCTTCGGCCCATGAGAGCTGTGGTGAACAGCCTAATTCAGTTTAGCAGTGGCCATGCGGGATGTAGATGGTCAAATAAAGCAAACCTGCTATTATACATGCCATTTTCATTTTATTTTCCCTTCTTGCCTTTTGTCTTTTTTGTGTTTTCGGCTGTTTCTCTTTCTAATCAGTGTTTTCTACATCAAGTGACCTTTTTAGTAAAAGCTGAATATTATTTCTCTTTGTTTCTGACCCTGTATTCTTTGTTGTAGATTGTCTCTATTTGTTAGTGTATTGTTTTCTTACCGTGAATGCATCATGTGCTAAGTAAGGTGCTTTTATCATTCATGGAGATATTTGCTGACATGCGAATTATTTTTTGATCAGCTTGTGTCTACGATTCAATTGACACAATCTTGAATGAAGGAAAGTAATATTTTTGCCATGTTCATTATCGTCTCAGCTAAGTTTGCTTTGAAACTGTCGGGGTCTTTTATGACTTGGGTTGGTTCTGCTACCCTGCAACTTTGGAGCCTGGGATCAAAATAATCTTCTTGAGCTGGATCAAGTGATCTTTGTAAGATACATCCATCAAGATCAAAGTCACTAGACAAATATAATACAATTTATTTTCTAATAATTCCCCTAATTTTAAGCATGTGCACATCACATCTATATTCTGCTAGCTCTTTAGAATTTGGCCATTTAGAGATCATTTTGTAGAGGGCTCCAATCGGTTGCTTTAGAAACAACAAACAATTTTTTCCTTTATGTTTTGTGGAGATTTCACAAGAAACATATGTACAAAGTTATAACTATGTTATGATGATGCAAAGATTAATTTACACAAATAAAGCCTATTCATTATCCATTGATAATAGAGCACAGATGTGATGAGCCAAGGAGAGAGGCTGGCTAAGAAGCATATGCATCATGATATGCTTACTCAATTAGACCTATAACATGTAGCCATTAAAGAAGCACATGGTAAGGATTAACGAATCTGCAAGAATTGTAAATGAACTATTATTTGATTGCTTCGATGATGAAGATGAGGACGTTATTGGGATTCTTGGGATATTCAATTCATAATGCTGAAATAAACATGTATAGTGTGTGTGCCTAATAATCCAAAGAGCATATGCACAAAGGTCTTTTTTAAGTTTTAGCCAAGGACGGTTGGTGGATGCTTTAGAAATTAGGCAACAAAAATCTGGTTTTCATGGTTGTGGCATCAAACATTGCATGTATGTTTTTCTAATTTGTTTTTGGATAGCTATAGGTACATAGTAAGATCATTCAAGTTTCTAATTTTATTGGTGACATGTGTTACTTCTTTATATCCGCAAGCAATTGGTCAGGTGTTTGATGAAATGTCTTAAAGAACGATATTCCTATTGTTTGCTTGATAAGTTGTTTCTGCTTGATAAGTTGTTTTAAAGTGATGATTTTTTATTTACTCTTTTGTCATGAATATATCATCGTTTCCATAGTGGGTATTTCATTTTGAAAAATACATGCATTTTTATGTCTTGATCAAGTCTTTCTCAAAATTCGATTTTGTCCACAGCCTACTCCCTGGGCTTCTGGGATCTTCTGCACTTCATGGTCGTCATCCAAAACCCAACGACTCTCAATCCAAGTTATTCTTTCTCTCCACTTCATTCAAGTTTCTGATTCTATTTGGTGACATGTGTTACTTTTTTATATTTGCAAGTATTTGTCAAGTGTTCGATGAAATGTCTAAAAGAACAATGTTACCATTGTTTGCTTCATAAGTTGTTTTAAAGTGATGATTTTTATTTACTCTTTGTCATGAAGGTATCATCTTTTTCTTAGTAGATACTTCATTTTCATATTAGACATAAATTTTCTTTTTTGGGCAAAAACCACTGTGAAAACATTCTTATATATATCCACATATTATATTAAGAAGATAAAAACAAAGAAGAAAAAAATCCACATAAAAATCCACATCCTTTTGAGGCCATGTCGCTGGGTATGGTAGTCTTTTTTGATGGCTTTGGACTTGCTGTTTGAGCATCAATCAATCTTTTCTTGGTACGGTAAGTTCTAGAAAATCAATGCATGGGCTATATGTATGATTAACTAAGGAATATTAAGTCTAAAATAAACAATCAAATGAATGCATGACAGTTTTTGGAAATTTAACCTGTTATTTTCAGTTGCTAATGGAGGTATATTTTTGGAAATACTACCATAAGAAATCTACATCGGTCTATGAATCTTACAAAAGAGAATATTGCTTCTCTATGGTAGCATTAGTTTCTCTTTATTCCCCAAAAAATAAAAAAATAAAGAAAACAACTGTTTGTTACACTATTATTATCCAGTATCTATTTATTGTCATAATTATTTATCTAATGTCAACTTTTCTTCTCTACAGGGCAAGGCATGTATGTCCAAAGACCAATGTTAGAGAATAAGCTATCTTGATGTATGATCATGTCTGATTAGCTTGGTTGATGATGAAAGTGCTTGAAACGAAATGAATATTGTAATCTCTTTGTCATTTACACACAAGAGAGCATAAAATGCTATTCAATTTGTAACAAAATTAGCTGGTTTTAGAAATTAATACATTGTACGGACAATGTGCATAGACACACATTTCATTAAAAAAGAAGCTTTTTATTGTTTCCATTTGAGATTGCAGTGGGGAATGGGGAATATCATGTTTTAATGATTCTACCCACCTCTATTGTTTCCTTTTATTTAGAGAACAAAGTATCAAACTTCTCAAATATTTTACTATTGTTCTCTTAATTTGGATATGTGCAATTAACTTTTGAGCACTACTATTATCTTTGTGTGAAAGAGTACTTTTGATGTTTCCTTCTTAGTTGGCAATGTGATGCTACTTTTGTTGTAATGATGATGCATCTGTGTTTCATTTAATTTAGAGAACACATTCTTTAGACTTGATAAACATTTACCATTAGGCTTCCAGTTTGGGATAATGAACACTTGCTGATTACGCGTACTAAAAAACACAGCCAACTTAAAAATGTTATTCCTCCTATAGCCTTATTTAAACTAGGTTAGGGTTGTCGTATCCAACATGAGAGCATCCAACCGAAGAGCAAGCACTTGCTGTATCGCTTTGTGTGCTCACTTCAGCATGAGAGTAGGTATTTTGATATGAAAGAGGAGATGTCATTTGTGGGTTGGTAGACATGGGGATGTAACGGATCGAGCACATATTGCTTTTGCTACATTTAAATGTGTTTATTTTTATTCATGTGCGGATGCAAATATGGATGTTGATGGAATATTTCAACATTGCCTACAATGAATGAATATAAGTTTAGTTTGGATCAGATCTAGATTTTTAATCCGATACCTATGAGACGATGGCCTTTGACCCAAAAAAATGAGCAAAATATTTAGCTGTAACTTATATGTAAGTATAAAAAATCTTTATTTTGCATTATGTAATTGTAAGTACACCTTTAATAAATAAATAAATGTTACATGGCTGTAATTAAATATTGGTGGTACTTGATTACCAAAATTTTAAACTTTGCTGCCCACATCTGGACTAAAATAAATGTCCGCTTGGTTGCCAACATCCAGACTAAAATAAATGTCCGCATGGCTGCCCATATCCGAACTAAAATTTTATACTTGAACTATATTCTCTGGGGAAACTAAATATTGTGGGTAACTGAATTTTAAGGGAACTAAATTTTGGGGGAACTAAAATCACTGGAGGAACTAAATTCTCTGGTGTGAACTAAATTTTGACAGAATCTAAAATTTTTGTGGGAACTAAATTTTAATTTTTGCATTCTATTTATTATGGTTCACTTAAAATTAGGGGACTAAATATTTTGAGAAGCAATATTTTAAATGAACCGTGCCCTTAGGGCACGGGTTATGACTAGTATATATATATATATATAAGATCAAAGATACATGAGTACAAAATACATCCATAAACTCCATGTACATCCAAAAAGTGATCAAAATACATACAACATCCATATATCAGCACACAAAAGCTCAACCCTAACAAAAACATCTAGGTCTAAGGGTGAGTGTCCCCGGAGCAGCAACAGCAACATCAGTTGATGTGGATGACTGATAGGTCTGAGGGGCAACCAGATTGATGGAACATTAGTCTGGTGGAGCGACGGCTAGGGTATGCATGAGCCTCTCTTGGATGACGACGCACCCGTAGCTGGAGACTCCACAAGAGCATGCACGGGGGTCAGACCCTCAAAAGGCAAAGGCACAAAGCCTAGAGGCAGAGGGACAGCAGCTGACTTGGAAGAATCCTCCGAAAGTGGAAACATGGCCTAGAGGGCGTCCGAAATGGGGATACCATGAAATAGGAAATACTTGTACTGAAGCTCAAGGAGAAGCGAGAGCTTATGATCCAAGTCTGAAACTCGCATTTCGATCATGGAAACACGGTCAGACAGCCTACAGAGGAGGAAATCCACTAGTGGAACAGACTGTGGAGTAGAGGGAGGTTGGTCAGCTGGCAGAGAGGAGGGTTCAGCGACATTTGCTGAGGGAATAGGGTCACCAAACGAGCTACCCAAGTACTCCCCCAAAGATGGTGGTGAAGAGGGTTGCTGGTCAGTAGGTGGAGGAGTGGGTTCAGTAAGAAAGATATCCAAAGTCTCATCTGACGACGGAGGACCAACAGGTTCCATGAAGTTTGGTCGAAAGATACTAGGGCACAATCGAACGAAAAATGACGAGGAAACCTTATTCGAGGTGAAACAGCGGAGAAGAGACGATCGACCAAGAAATCGACAGATCGGAAGAGAAAACAGAGAGTAAAGCTATGAATCCAAGTGGAAATCGACTGCTATAGTGAATTTCAAAATGAGGAAGATGAGGGAGTTTAGATGGATGATAGAGAAATCATTTGATCGAATCGACGCCACTCGATGATATAAGAAGGGGTCCAAAGAATCTGGGCCGTTGCATTTAAAAATCGACGGCTCAAATCAAATGAGCGAACCGCCACGGTAGTTGACAGTCGACTGATGAACAGTTTTCAGTCGACTTGTCGATAAGATAGAAATAATCTTGGGTTGATAGACAGTCGACTGTTGGGTAATTCACAGTCGCCTGTTTGATAGATAGTCGACTGTTCCTTACACATCAGTCGACTGATAGAGAATCACAAATATGATAATAAAAACAGAGACCTCTGAAGATTTGGACAGGCGCCTGATGACCAAAATGCACTCGCCTGTCGAACTGACAGTCGACCGTAAAATCGTCATCAGTCGCCTGTGCGAAAGATATAATCTACTGTATGAGAAAATAGAGTAGGGCAGTCGACTGTCGAAGGAATGACAGTCGTCTGTCCTGGTCCAGAAATGCACAGAGAGATTAAAATCTAGAGGATAGAGACATCTCACCTTAGGACCTATACTCTAACATAATCTAATCACGAAATCAATATCAAAATATTATCGATTAACATACAAATCTCTTAAAACAATCCAAAACTATTGAAATCATCAAAACTCAAATACATCTCTTAAAACAAATATATGTGAAACATATAATCTATCAAACGAAGAGAAGTAACAATATGAGTTCAAACATGATGTAACATGAAGGTATGAACTCCAACAATTCAGATTCACTTATAATCCGTAATTCTCCACGCAACCTCACAAATGAGTCTTCTTTAAGAGGTTTAGTGAAGATGTCGGCGATTTGTTTTTGGGTTTCGATGAACTCTAAGATGATGTCCTTCTTAGCTACATGATCATTAATAAAATGGTGTCTCACGTCTATGTGTTTGGTACGGGAGTGATGTATCAGATTCTTGGAGAGACAAATAGCACTTTGGTTATCAACCATGATAGAGCAAGTATAACAATTGACACCATAGTCCTTAAGAGTGTGTCTTATCCAAAGAACTTGTAAACATGCAAGACACGCGACAATATATTATACTTCAGTCGTGGACAATGATACCGAGTTCTGTTTCTTGGAAAACCAAGACACTAGGAAATTTCGTAGAAAATGGCAAGTGCCACTAGTACTCTTCCATCGGATTTGTATCCGGCAAAGGCGGCATCACTATATGAGATTAACTCATATATGATAGACTTAGGTTAAATTAACCCATAATCTAGTGAATGATTGAGGTAACGAAAAATTCATTTAACCGTAATCAAGTGTGACTCCTTAGGTTTAGCAGGCATATGAAAAACATGATATCGGGCCTACTAGCAGTTAAGTAAACCAAGCTATCGATCATACCTCGATATAGACGAACATCTGCATCTTTTTCGTTATCATCCTTGTGTAGATGGGTTGTCGTACTCATGGGGGTCCTTTTGCTTGAAGATGATTCCATCCCGAATAGCTTGATGAGCTCCCCGGTGTACTTGGTTTAATTATGAAAGTCTCATCCTTCATTTGCCGAATTTGAACTCCAAGGAAGTAGTTGAGCTCACCCATGTAGCTCTCGAATTCATCCTTCATAGACATAGAAAATTCTTGGCGAAGGTTAAAGTTAATAGAACCAAATATAATATCGTCTACATATACTTGAATTAAAAGGATGTCATTTTCATAATCCTTAATAAAAAGTATTGAATCTACCTCACCCATTTTAAAACCTAAATCCAAAAGAAAGGTTTTGAGTCGATCATACCAAGCTCTAGGAGCTTGTCTCAACCCAAATAAAGCTTTATTAATTTTGAATATGGTTTGGAAATTGTATGAAACCGGGTGGTTGAGAAACATAAACTTCTTCATTAACAATTTCATTTAAAATGTACTTTTAACTTCCATTTGAAATAATTTGAAATTCTTATAAGATGCAAAAGATAAAAGCAATCTAACAGATTCTAGTCTAGCTAAGGGGCAAAAGATTTTTCGAAATCGATACCTTCTTCTTTCCGATAGCCTTGAGCTACTAACCTTGCTTTGTTCCTTGTGATGACCTCATTCTCATCGGTCTTGTTCTTGAAGATCCACTTGGTCCCAATCACTTGGTGACCACTTGGAAGAGGAACGAGCTCCCAAAATTCATTTCTCTCAAATTGCTTGAGCTCTTCTTCCATTGTAATTATCCAAGAGCTATCTTCACATGCCTCTTGGATGTTCTTTGGCTCAATGGTAGAGACAAATACGTAGTGAGAGAAATCTTCAATTCTTGATCTCGTTCGAACACCCACACCAATATCTCCAATAATTTGGTCATGGGGGTGATTACGAACGGTAGGGTAAGCTTTGGGAATTCCTGCATCACTTGAAACTTCTTCAACAACTTCATTAGTATTGTTAGTCTCAATAATAGTATCATTGATTTTAACATTACCAAGAGAATCACACAAAACATCTACACTATCATCAACCACATTAGGAAAATCAAAATCTTCATAAAATGATACGTGTAGAGATTCCTCAATCGTCGAAGAGGTTTTGTTGAATATCTGGTAGGCTTTGCTACGTGTGGAATATCCAACAAAAATTCCTTCATCGGATCTTGGCTCAAATTTATCTAAGTTACCAAAGGTGTTCTTGATAAAACATTTTGAACCAAAAAAACGAAAATATTTAACTTGTGGTTTCTTGTCATAAAATAACTCAAAACAAGTTTTGTTCGTTCGAGGTCTCACTAGGATCATATTTAGCACATAACTTGTCGTGTGCACCGCCTCTGTCCAAAATTGTTGTACAAGATGACTATCATGGAGCATGGTACGGGCACACTCAATAAGTGTCCTATTCTTTCTCTCTACAACACCATTTTGTGGTGGTGCACGAGGAAAAGAAAAATTGTGAGTTACCCCGGTGTCATCATAAAACTTTGTGAAAGACTCATTCTCAAATTCTCCTCCATGATCACTACAAATAGTGATAATGGTGGATCCGAAGAAATTTTGAATCTTCTTTGCAAATATGGTAAACTCTTCAAAGGCTTCATTCTTATTGGTTAAGAATGAAACCCAAGTAAATCTAGAGAAGTCGTCTACGACAACTAATCCATAGTGAGCATTACCTAAAGAGACGGTTCTAGTTGGCCCAAATAAATCTAGATGAAGTAATTTTGGGGGCCTCTTAGAAGTTATGCCTTCTTTAAGTTTAAAAGATGATTTACTAAGTTTACCTTGTTGACATGAATCACAAAAGTTTTTCTTACTAAAAGCAATTTTCGGAAAACCATTTACTAGATCATGCTTAGCTAACTTATTTAAGTGCTTAAAATGAACATGACCAAAACGGCGATGCCATAATAGTTGTTCATTTGTATTAGCAACTAAGCAATGTTCTACAGTTTTAGGCAAGCTCAAATAATAAATATTCTTATGCCTCGAAATCAATAATTTCACACATACCCTCTCCAAAGTTAACCTTGTAACTTTTGTCACAAATTTGACTAATGGAGATAAGGTTATGACATAAACCACTAACTAAATAAACATTAGTAATGAGTGGTTTGGAAGGATTACCGACTTTACCTACTCCAATGATGGTTCCCTTTTGATTACCTCCAAAAGTGACCGTTACACCATTCTTGATGCTAATCACTTCGGAAAGCAATAAGGGATCTCCTGTTATGTGCGTGAAGCAAAAACTGTCGAGTATCTATCCATTTCTTTTAGAGCTAATATGACGTTTATTGCTCTCTTTCTTTTACTTTGGTACCTACATGATATACCATAAGCTTATGGTACCCAATTTTTGTTGGGTCCAAGGGGATTAGCCCTTTGGAAGCCAAGTCCAAGTGGACTTTCGCTTTCCAACATAATTACCACTATTAATAATATCATGAAAATAGGAATAAACATAGGCATTCCTATTATTTAAGCTTGTGTTCTTAGGACTTTAAATTGTCTATGTTTTGGGAGTCCTTTTCCTAATTGCAAGCACAATATATTGATTTCTATGTGGTGTGTGCATCCTAGGAACATGCTTTCTAGCATATGACAATGGAGGTAAATAAGCATTGCACAAATATGGGTTGTATGCAACCTTAGATACATGCATGTTATATGAAGCATATAGGGTAACATGACATGATGTGGATGTGCATACATGGAAGAATGATGCATATGCGTATATGAGTGTGTAGGAGCACGTACATGCGTATTTCTCATGTGTAGATTTGCACGTATCCGTGGGTGTGGATCATAGAAATAGTCATGAGTGTCCACTTATGAAGTAGGAGATTTCCTACGTGGATGAATGTTGGTGTACATGTAAGCATGACCTCTCTTTTGGTTTCCACCCGTAATGGTTTCTTACCAAAAGGAAGAGATTGTGAAGTGGTAACTTTCTTCGTAGGTTTGCTACTAATAGTTTTTTTGACACCACTGGTGGATGCACCGGAGGATGGCCTCACAAAGTCTATAGTGACACCACTATATGAGGTGCAAGCATTGGATGCATCGCTTCCACAAAACCAAGACCAACACGATGTGTGGCCAGAAATTGGTTTGCTAGCAAATCGTCCAATTGTCCTTTCCCCTTATTAAATCTCATAATACAGGAGGACATAATCTCATATTTCTCCTTGAGAGAGGAAATATTGTTATCCATGGTGGATACCCGTGCTTTGAGCTCATGCACTTGGGTTTAAGAGAATCATTCTCTAAACCCAATTTTGTGTTTGTGAAGCTAGATCACTATTATCCTTAGAAAACTTTTGATCTAGTTGAGATTTGATTGAATTCACCTCATCTCTCAATATGACATTTTGAGAAACCAAGGAGGTTTTCTCAAGTGTTAGTGTATCAATAATGGTGTCATTATTGATAATGCATGGAATGGATAGCTTGCTAACATTCAATTTCTTTAAACTTGTATATCTAAGCATTAAATATTGATACTTAGCAAATAGTTCTTCATTAGCAATACGCAATTCATCCATTGTTACCTCGGGTTCATCGATGTCGGAATCACTCTCATCGGAGAGTGGATCTTCTTGGGCCATGAAACACATGTGGGCACTTTCACCTTTCTCATCATCGGATTCGCTTAATGAGTCTCTACTTGAATCATCGAATGTACCGACAAGTCCTTTCTTCTTATCTTTCTTGTACTTATCGGACTTGTGGTACTTCGGAGCCTTCTACTTCTCTTTGTTTCGGAGCATTGGGCAATCCTTCTTGATGTTCCCTCGCTTATTGCACTTAAAGAAAAGAGAGGAAGTGTTATTAGTAGAATCAAATTTATTCTTGGAGGGAAATTTACGTTTGCGAAAGAAACATTGGAACTTCTTCGCCATTTGAGCCATCTCATCCAAGTCCATCTCATTTTCTGATTCTTCACTATCGGAGGATGAAAAATTAGCTTTGAATGCTAAAGATTTCTTCTTGGCATTCGAAGGGTTCATCATAGCTCGAATCTTCAATCGGTTCTCCCGTCTTACTTCGTAAGACATGAGAGTGCCGATGAGATTTACGACTGTGTAATTCTTCATGGCGCTGGCCTCCTCAATGGCGATAGCTCTTCGTTCTCATTTGGAGGTCAATACCATTATGATCTTTCTCACCTTCTTTGGTTGGGTGTAGGTTTGTCCAAGCGCTTCCAGTTCATTGGTGATGTCGGTAAAACATCCGTACATCGTTGCTATGCTCTCATTGTACTGCATGTGAAACATATCGAAATTTTGCACGGCAACATATAGTTTAGAAAGTTTTACCTTGTTCGTTCCCTCATATGTAACGATTAGATGGTCCCAAATTTGATATTCACTCTTACATGTGCATATCTTGTTGAACTCATCTGGGTCCAACTCACAATGAAGAGTGTTCTTTGCCTTGGCGTTGTTGACTTCGGTGGACTTCTAGGAAGGCGTCCATTTGTCATAATCCTCTTCGAAGGGTTTGACATATTCCTTATGGAGGGTTCTCCAAAGAGAATCACTCCTCAGAAACGTCTCCATCCGGTATTTCCAATAGCCGAAATTCGTGTCATTGAAACACGGAGGACGAACCGTTGATTGTCCTTCGAAGACGGTGGACGCTCCATCATGGTCGTGATTGTTGTACGAATTCGATGGAGGAACGTTGTTGTTGTTGGATGCCATAGCTATATACCAGCTCTTTGATTCTAATTGTAGGGTCCCTGACTATGAGGAAAACACTAGAAGGGGGATTGAATAGTGTTTATACAATTTAAAAAGATAGTTACACCAAATTAAATTCCTAACCAATAATAAAGTGCAGAATGAAAATTAACCCAAAAAGTGAAACAATGCAAACACAGATATGTTTCAAGAGTTCGGATTACCCAAGCCAAATCCCGACTTGTTCCCGGTAATCCTATATCCCTTCCACATGGATACCACTGGATACTCACGTTAGAACCCTAACTTGAGGCTTCCTTAAAAACCCACTTGTAGCAACCCTACAAGTGAAATCGAAGTACACTCGATTGTCCTTGACTTCCACAACTTGGGAGCAAGCAAATCAATCTCACAATCCGAGAGTAAATCAAATAACGAAAGTTATGAAATATGAAATAAACAACACTTACAATCACCTATGCCTTGAAGTAGAACTTGAAGGAGAGTGTGTTGTGTGTTGAATGACTCTCTTGAAAAGAGGAAAGCCCTTTCTTTTGACTGCACCAAATGCCTAGAAGATTTCTCTTTGTTTCTAGGTTGTAGAGCAAGAGATGAAAGATAGGAATTCTAGGGCTTTTGGACTTTGAGAGCTTTGATCTTTGAAGATTGAAAGCTTGAATGTTTGAGTGAGTTGCTAACCAAATGAGTAACCTCTCAATGGAATAGTAGAGGCTGGCCTTATAGTTTTCTCAAACCCCGCAAACAGAATTTCCAAAAGCCCTTTTGAAATCCGGGAAGAAAAGCTCAACGGATAGAATCTGCACACGCGACAGTCGACTGTTGACAAAACACAGTCGACTGCTGCACTGTGTCAGAGGATAGGTGAGAATTCAAACGGTAACTTACCACGTGGATAGTCGACTGATGAAGAGAAGACAGTCGACTGTTAATCCAACATGCGACTGTAATTCCTTCTACAGGCGACTGGCCGCAATCTAGGTAAGTTGAGAAAGTCTCAGAAAAGTCTGGGAATACAGGACATGCGACTGATGAAGAGATGACATTCAACTGTAAATCCAACAGGCGACTGCAATTCCTTCTACAGGCGACTGTCACAAACCCTGACATTTTCCAGAGAGTTGAGTCTGCAGAGAAGCTCAAAGACAGACGACTGTTGAAGTATGGACAATCGACTGTAAATACAACATCAGTCGACTGGCATTAGAATATGAATTATTCTAGAGAGCAAGTCCTACAGAAGAATCATGGACAGGTGAATGTTGAAGCATTTACAATCGACTGGTCCTTGTACATGCGACTGTAAATACAACCTCAGTCGACTGGCCAGACCAAACTGAGAATGATCTTGGGCTGAAGATAGACATGCGACTTATTAACAAATCACAGTCGACTATCACTTGGACAGGCGTCTGTGAAATGTACATCAGTCGACTGATAGAATTAAGGCTCAGAAAGCCCAAAAATCAACTGATGAAGTATGTACATAATAGGTGACTGTAGAACAAAACACAGTCGACTGTTTTAAGACAGGCGACTGTAAATCATTCAGCAGTCGACTGTTGAAATCATGACATGCACATTCTTGATAGAAATGAATTAGAGTCCAAGGAAAATTGATCTAATGATTTCCTAAGACTGAAATGAAGATGTGTGTGCTCCAACATAGTTTTACTTCTATGCTACATACTAGAAGAGAAAAAGAAGATTACATTTGTAGAACTCTCTCTTCTATCCAACGTATGAGCTTGAAGTCTTCTAGGAGCTTCAATCACCATCTTTGATCATCCAATCCACTTCTTTTAGTTTCATTAATCTTTGAGTGTCATCCTTTGCTAATTGATCTTCATAATATGCTAAGGCAATGGATTAACGCAAATAGGAGATTAGTCACAAGTATTTATGTTTGCTCATCATTAACACCAAGTAGGGAGAAGTCCAATAGTCAACATGGTCGATTAATTTGAACTATCAAACAGACTTCCAGATTTTAAAGAACTTTGTCTTCTAGCCATTTTGTAACCGTTGCAAGGGCATTTATGGGATTATTTATGAACGGTTGGAAGGCTTATAAATAGAGGGAGTTGGCTGGAGTTATGATGGTAATGAATGATTAAATTTTCTAAGTGTTCCTAAGCATTCAAAGAAATTTAATGCTCTCTCGCTCAAATTTTTAATCCAAGCAATTTTCAGTTTTCAGAAAGCTTTTAAGCATTAACTCTTGGCTCTAAAGTGATTTGATCTCTCCAAGTTTTAATCTTCATTTCCAAGAGAAACAAATCAAAAAAATCCTTCTTTGGTTTTCTTGTGTTTTAATCTTTATTTTCTCAAGAAACAAAGAAGAGATAGATTTCCTTAGCCATAATCAAAGCTGCACTCTTTTTTGCTATAGGATTTTGTGAGCACCACCAACTATCTTCAAGAGGTTTGTAATCCCACTAAGTGGTGGTAAGTGCTTTGGTAATTAAGTTTGCGTTCGTCACATTGTTGTATCCAAAAGCCTTTGTGAATGTCCTCTTTGAGAAGAGGTAGTTGTTGTATTGGGAAAACTTAACAAGAGAAGATAGGCAAGTGTATTGGAAAGCCTCTTGGTGAGGCAATTGCTCTATTGATTAAGAGAGTTAGTTAGTGGAAATCATGACTTGTTGTTAGGGACTGGAGTAGCCCTAAAGAGAGGGTGAACCAAGATAATCCTTGGTGTTTATATTGTGATATTCTTTACTCTTTTGCTTGCATTTGTTTATTATATTATTTCCAATGTGCTAGTCTTTTGCAAGCTAAATCTGTGTTGATTAGGTTCTTAAGTAGGTAACTCTATCAAGCAACCTAGGCTAAACTTGAGGGATTAGTTTTATTAGTGCATAATTCTTTAAAACACTAATCATTCCCTTTAGTGTTTAGTTTATCATCTACATGATCCAACACTTGGTATCAGAGTTTTGGCTTGAAGGATGACATCAACATCTCAATTGAAAGAAGGATTCTCCACTACCTGACCATCGCTATTTGATGGAACCAACTGCCACCAATGGAACATAAGAATGATGTAACACCAACAATCACATGATTTAGACATTTGGTCAATCACGAAGAACGGATACAATCGCCCTACAACACCTATGGAGTTTTGGGAGAGAGAGGTAAGAAAGAAAGGTAATCTAAATCCTAAGGTCATGAATGCTTTACTTTGTGCACTTGTTGGCACCAAAATTAATCGTGTATCAAAATGTGAAACTGCAAACCAAATATGGCTCATGCTTGAAGGCATACATGAAGTCACAGACAAGGTGAATTAATATGCTAAATTCTAAATTTATGTCTTATAAAATGCATGAAAATGAAACATTACTCAAATAAATACTCGATTTTCTGATATTATTAATAACATTGCTGGGTTAAGCAAAATGATTTCTGTGTATGAGGAGGTTATGAAGATCATTAGATGCTTGAGACCGGAGTGGAAATCAAAGACTATTACAACTCGGGGAGGGCGAATGACATGAACAATATGATCCTAAATGAGCTCATTAGAAATCTCATGGCATATGAGATTGAATTGAATGAAGATAAAGAAGAGGCACAATCCAAGAAGAAAACCCTAGCTTTCAAAGATAGAGTGAGTGATTCGTATATGGAATTAGAGTTATCAGAAAAGGATGTGAATGAGATAGCCCTACTATCACACAAATTTAAACAGTTCCTACGTGGTAAGTTCTCCATACGAAAATCTCATTTAGCTAACGATATTATTTGTTTTGGTTGTAATAAACCAGGACACGTGAGGAGAGATTGCTCCTTAGAAAGAAACAATGACAATAAGAGAATGGAGAGCAAAGATAGGAGGAGAGTGAGCAAAGAAAGGGACAATGACAAAAATGACAATGAGACGAGAAAAGGAGGAGCTTAAGAGAAAAGAAATTGAGAAGGCCAAAGAAGAAGGCATTTGCAGCATGTGACCGTAGTGATGGAGAGTATAGCTCGAAGGAGTCTTCATCTTCTTCCTCATCATCATCGGATGAAGAACCAAAGAAGAGAGCACTCATGTGCTTTATGGCTTCAACATCCAATGTAAGTACATCAACACAGATTAGTGATAAATGTAGTTGTAATGATAGTAGTAGTAGTGATGATATTGATGATATTGATTATGATAGTGATAGCTTTGAGTTTGATATTAAATTTGCTTATGATGAGCTTTGTGGTGCGCATGCTAAATTGATTAGAAATTCCAAAAAACTAGAAAAGATTCATTAAAATGTAATTTAAAAGATTTAGGTGATGAAAATCTTAGGCTAAAGTTGGAATTAAGCAAACTAAAGGAGACACATAAAGAGCTAACGTTTCTTAATCAAGAATTAGATAATGAGAACAAAAAGCTTAAGTTGGAAAACCAACATTTAAAACACGGAAATAAAAGTCTTTTGAACAATACTAAAATATTGAACACTAGGATAGAAAAACTAGGTAATGATATAGAAGTATAATGACTTGTATATTAATATTCAAAGATTTAATAAAGGCAAAGAGACAATAAATGATTTAATATGATCATAATTAGTTAAAAACAATAAAATGAGATTAGGCTATCCATATGCAAATACTAGTAAGTATTGGACCCCTAAAAGCCACTCTAATCAAACTTTTATTAGAAAGACAATCCCATCAACTTCCAACCATAATAAAGGAAAATTGATTAAAATTTGGGTTTCAAAATCTTTAAATCATAATGCATTTAATGAATATGTAACTAATTTTATGCAAGAGGTTCATAATTCACCTAATTATAAGTATATAAAAGATGGGAAATACCCAATTAGATTCGGTTTCCACGGTGATTAGATTATGTTGAAATCCTAAGTGGGATACCCCAATGAAACTCTTGGTATCTCACATAATTTGAGGGAAGATTAATGTATGCATATGCTTGATTATGTGTAACGGCAGGTATCTGCTAGACTTATCATTGTGTGTGTGCCCTTATTTTCATTTAGACCATCCGGATGTTTTCGTATGCGAGTTCTATGTTTGTGCGTCAACACGAGCGCGTATCCGTCCTTCGTTTTACCGTATCATCATTAACCGACTATCAATTTTAACTAATTACCTTAATTTAATTACCTTAGCCTAATTACAAATTTCTAATCACTTTTAATTTTGCTAATTACCTTATTTATTTTAATAATTACATTTTACTTAATTGCCTTAATTAAAAGTTAATTACCGATTAACTTTTTACTATTGGCTGAAAATCTTTACCCTAATTATTTACCCCTAATTAAATTGCTAATTAAATCTAATCTACCAGGTTGAATCCCATCGATTGTTTAGGTGAGATCCAACCAACACTTCAATCCCCTTCCCCCACTGCCAGCTCCCTTCCATCAAGTTGTTTCCCACCTCCATAGTTTTAACAACAACGACGACATGGCAAATAACCAACCTGCAATCTTCCTCTTCCCCTGCAAAATTTCTCGAGCTAAAACACAACCCAGAAACCCAACATTCCAAATGAAAATCAGCCCAAATCAACCCTCAAATAAATTCATCCCAAATCATTTTCCCAAACAAAAATCAAACCGAAATTTCAACAGAGGAATTTCAGATCCAAACCCATTCACAGAATCAACAAGAAATCAAACACAAACAACCCAAACCTAAAATTGAAATCTCAGATTCAAAAACCCCAAAAAAAATTTCAAACTCCTCTTCCATTCTTCTTCCTCTACCCTCTCTCCCTCACCTGAGGACCACCGATGCCGCCCTCCTCCAGCTGCGTGCGCAACCGCCGTGAGGCCGACGCCGTCTGTCGGAGAACGCCCGGAGCCCTGCCGTGAAGCCGCTCCTCCTCCTCCGTGGAAGGTGAAGGCCCCCCCTCGTTTGCGTGTTCTCCCTTGGCTGCCTGCAAACTTGAAATGAAGGCAAAAAAAAGAAGAAAGAAAGAAACGACAGTATGAATGAGAGAAAGGGAGTGTGTGGCAGGGAGAAAGATAAAGCCCTGTTAAAGAGAGAAAAAGAGTAAGAGAGAGAGAGTAAGTTAGTGTTATTATAATATTAGTAATGTTAGTGGTAAGTATAAGTTGGTGGGGGCTATTAAATATAAACTTACCCTTAAGTTAACCATGCTATTAGCTTATGGTAAGTTAGTATTAATTAGTAGGATGTTAATGTTAAAATTCAAATGTTAATTTGTTTGTATTATTGAATTTCAGCATGTATTAATTGCTAAATGATGTTAGGTTAATAATATTTAAATAAAATAAGGCGTGCCATGTTAGTATGACCCTATATAAAACGTTACACTAGTCGGAGAACACGATAAAGCTAGACGAACTTAATTCAGGGTTAGTTTGATATTGTACATATTTCACAAAATATCTAATTCATTGATTTGTTTAACTAAAACAGAGAACCACTATCACCGTAACAAAGTACTCGTCGGGATGAACCCAACGGCACCAAAATCACCGAAAACATGCAAGTATGCAATTTATAGTAAATTTGTGGAGGTAAATGCTCTTTTAGATTTTTGTATGTAAAGTTACATAACTCAAAACCTGCACGTAAAATGACGCGTGAAATCACTTACATGACATCCGTGGTTAAAAATGTGATCCAACGACATATAATTTGACATATCTTACTTTAGAACATTAGCACAGAAAATCAATTTTCATGTCGTATTCGTTAAATTCACATGCTCAGTATTTTTGTTAAATTGTTGTAAATATTGCTCGACACTCTTGTAACCATGTAAATTGTTGTGTAAAGATAAATGATCAGGTTATTTAATTGCTACATGCCTTAAAAAGACTAACAAGAGAGTGACATCGTGAAATCGTGCGCCTCGAAGGCAGAATCGTGACTTTCTTGATGTCATGTGAGTTGACTAGGCTGGCTCGTGTTCCAGCACCAATCTTGGGGTGGGGTTAGGGTTGATCGGCTACTAGGCATATGATCGGATACTCTCTTCAAGGGCACCACCCGTATGTGGTGGGTTAGCGCCAATCACGGTAAGCCCTGTGAGAAGAACGACCCACTAATCACGTCCTAAAGGCGTGACCCTATTATAGATGTGTGACACTAACTTGAAACTTACAAAGTGAAATTGACATGCTTTACTTTACTTGTCAGATTGTTTAGAACTGCATGATAGGATGTATTACTTTAAAATCAGCATGTTTAAACTTTTATTGTTATCTCGTTTAATTTATAATTGCCTCTTAAAATTCAGTATAAATTTGTATATCTTGCCCTGGGTTCTAACATCTTCTTACAGACCCTTACTGATATACATTCATGTTTTTGGATGTATGTCAGATCCCGAGCCTGAGTACCAGGAGGTTCCTTATGAAACACCTGACTTGGATAGTCAGGAGTTCGCTGTAGACGCCGAGTCTATCCCTGCGGAGGACTAGAGGACCTTTACCGTTGCTGCTTGCCTTAGTTAATTTTCTTTGTGGTTGCGTGTACGTTATTATTGTTGTATTTCAGCCCAGCTGAGGCTTGTTGTTTTTATTTCATGTACGGACGCTTATTATTCTGGATGTGGCTTGTAATGTATGAATATTTCTGGTTGTTCTGAAAAGCGTGCGAAGGACCTGCCCTCGTGTTTTACCACAGACGCTTAATAAACCCGAGCTTCATCGCTCTGGTTCAAGTGGACCCCAGTAACACTCTCGCTCCCATCGTATTTTGGGGAGCGGGACGTTACAGGTTTTGGTGGTGGCCCACACAGGTCCGTCTCTTTGCATTTGCGAATTCAGAACAATGAGAATATTTTCATCGGCCAAACATCTAGAAAGATCACATACACGAGTTTAACTCGGGCTTTTCTTATCTCAGAATGGCTGGGAGATGAAACGCCCGAAATGGACCCAGTGCTGCTGGAGGTGAAGAGGACGACATCCGCCAGATGCTTGGTGTTATGAGGGAAATACTGGAGGTTCAGTACCATTTGTTCCAAGAGGGACGTCAGGCTGCACCAGCTGCTTCACCACCTCGCCATTAGCCTGGAGCCAAGTAGTTCCGAGAGATGCATCTGACGAGCTTCTCTGGATGAGAGGGCCCACTAGCGGCCATGGAATGGCTTTGCAACACTGCGGATAACTTGGGCCTTGCTCGAGTCAATCCGAACGATTGGGTGGATCTCGCCAAGAAGCAGCTGACAGACAATGCCCGTCACTGGTGGGATGCTGAAGAGGCTAGGCTGATCAAGCCGATTCCATGGGCTACTTTCCATCAGAGGTTTGACGCCCAGTACTTCCCGAAGGCTACAAAGAGGGAGATGCAGCAGCGCTTCATTAACCTAGAGCAGGGCACCGGGACAGTCGACGAGTATGAGGCTGAATTTACCATGCTGAGTCGATTTGCCCCTACACTGGTAGCAGACGAGGAGGACTGTGCACACCGCTTTCAACAGGGCTTAGACCTGGACATACATGATGTGTTGTCCGGTCACACCTTTACTACTCATGAGCAAGTCATAGTATCTGCGAAGAAGCATGAGCAGGTAGCTTATCAGAAGAGGGCACGTCAGGCAGGCAAGCGCCCGATGGAGCTACAGAGGAGTGCACCTAGGCCCGATTTTCGTCCTGTTCAGACCACACAGTTCAAAAGTCCAGCTGCACATGTCCCCAACCGAGCGGAGCTGATTTGCCATTTCTGCAGCAAGCTTCGTCATGTGAAGAAGGACTGTAGGAGGATGCTGAATCAATGTTTGATCTGTGGATCGCCTACTCATACTGCAAAGGATTGCACCCGCGGTTCTCGACCCATGCCTCTTGGAGCACATGGACCCGCCCAGAGGACCGTACCGGCACCTGGACAGCGTGGACCACCTTTGGTTCCACATGATCGAGCCTTTCAGCAGGCCAATCCGTCAAAGCACCGAGCTTTCACTATGACAGCCGTTGAGGCTGAAGCTGAGGACGACGTGATTGCAGGTAACCTCTAGACTAGTCTTCCTTATTTATGCATTTATGTTTGATTAGTTAGATCCGTGTTTAATCTAGTTGCATGCTACCCTTAGGTGTCATCTTAGTTTCATCTCACCCGGCCTTGACCCTGTTCGATTCTGGAGCTTCCATATGCATCATATCTCGGAAGTTCGTTGTCAAACACTCGATACCCACCTATACACTTCCCAAGTGTTGGAATATTACAACTGGGAATGGTGTAGTGAAGTTTGCACTGGGATGTAGACCATGCCCGTTGGTGGTTAGTGGACATGAACTATATGCTGACTTCATTATCCACGATCTACCCAACTTTGATGCTATTCTCGGCATTGACTGGTTAGGAGCTTTTTACGCTATGATCGACTGTCACCAGAAGAAAGTGGTATTCGAAATTCCTGACAACCCAGTGTTTGAGTTTGTCAGAGGAGGACATTCGCTTGGACCTGTCAAGTTCCGAGCCCAGCCGTACAGATTGACTATTGCATCCATGATAGCTGAGCCAGAGAAGCCTGCAGTAGTGAGAGATTTTGAAGACGTCTTCCCTGAAGACATTTCTGGATTGCCACCCGACCGAGCATTGGAGTTCAGCATTGATCTTATGCCAGGGGCTGAACCAATTTCGAAGGCGCCTTACCGTATGGCCCCTGCAGAGTTAGAAGAGCTGAGGAAGTAGTTGGATGAGCTAATGCAGAAGGGTTTCATTCATCCCAGTGTATCTCCCTGGGGTGCACCCATCTTGCTGGTGAAGAAGAAGGATGGCTCGAGGAGGATGTGCATTGATTATCGGGAGCTGAATCAGATACAGTGAAGAACAAGTATCTGCTGCCCCGAATTGATGATATTTTTGATCAGCTTGGTCGATCGAGAGTATTTTCAAAGTTGGACTTCCGGAGCGGATACCATCAAGTCAGAGTCAAGAAGGAAGATATGCCCAAGACAGCTTTTCAGACTAAGTACAGGTATTATGAGTTCGTTGTCATGTCGTTTGGTGTGACCAACGCTCCTAATGTGTTCATGAACCTCATGAACCTTATTTTTTACGACTTCCTTGTCAAATTCGTGGTGATCTTCATAGATGATATCCTGGTGTACTCGAGGAGCGAAGAGGAGCATGCAAAGCACTTGAGGATGGTATTGGAGACGCTCCGTCATCATAGACTATATGCCAAGTACAGCAAATGCGAATTCTGGCTGGACAGAGTTGTATTTCTTGGACATGTAGTATCAGGAGATGGCATCTCAGTGGATCCGGAAAAGGTCAGAGCAGTCAGCGATTGGCCTAAACCTCGATCGGCATCAGACATCAGGAGTTTTCTTGGATTAGCTGGATACTACCGCAGATTTATCAAGGATTTCTCGAGGATAGCTGAGCCGATGACGAGATTGACAAGGAAGGATGTTAAGTTCAGTTGGTCATACTCTTGTGAGCAAGCCTTTTCTACCTTGAAAGAGAGACTGACTTCCGCACTAGTCTTAGCTATTCCAGACAGAAGCGAAGGCTTTGAGATCTTCTGCGACGCATCAGGCAAGGGACTTGGATGTGTTCTACACCAGCACAGTCATGTAGTTGCTTATGCTTCTCGGTAATTGAAGATCCACGAGAAGAATTATCCAACTCACGACTTGGAGTTAGCTGCCGTCATCTTTGCTTTGAAGATTTGGAGGCATTTCTTACTGAGTGAGAAAGTGAAAATTTTCACTGATCACAAAAGTTTGAAATATATATTCACTCAGAAAGAGCTAAATATGAGACATCGCAAATGGTTGGAATTGATGGCAGACTACGACATCGATCTTCAGTATCATCCAGGGAAGGTGAATGTCGTACCGGATGCCTTGAGTCGACTGCCCGAAGTGATGATTCTTACAGCTCAGTGGAGATTGCAACAGGATCTGTGAGGATGGATGTTGAAGCTGTCCTACCAGGCGTCACAACGTCGTTGATGAGCATGTAGATTCAATCGACGATAGTGGATCGGATCAAGACTGCTCAAGATGGAGAGGCTAAATTGAAGAAGATCAGAGAGCAGGTTGAAGCAAGACTTTGGACAGATTTTCTGATTCAAGAGGATGGATCTTTGAGATATGGTAGTAGGGTCTGTGTATCGGCAGGAGATATCAGAGAGGAGCTGATAAATGAGGCTCACAGTTTGCCTTATTCTATTCATCCTGGAGGTACGAAGATATACAATGATCTTCGTCAGAATTTCTGGTGGCATGGGATGAAGAGAAGTGTGGCACGCAGTGTTGCCAAGTGTCTTGTATGTCAGCAAATGAAGGCTGAACATCATCGCATTGCTGGACTGTTACAACCTCTGCCGATTCCAGAGTGGAAGTGGCAACACATCACCATGGACTTCGTGACTGGCTTACCTCAGAGCACCAGGCAAAATGACGCGATCTGGGTTATCGTTGACCGATTAACCAAGTCTGCACACTTTATACCTTTCCGAGTTGGGCAATCCACGGAGATATTAGCAAGGAAGTATATGGAGGTAATGACCCAACTCATACCTTAATAATTTCCTTCTAGTACAAGTCGTGATGTGAATTATGTCGTGTAGGAGATCATGCACTTGCATGGAGTCCCTGTGAGCATATTGTATCAGATCGTGATACGAGAGTCACGTCTCAGTTTTGGAAGAGTCTACATACCAATCTGGGTACCAGTCTGAGCTTCAGACTGCGTATCACCCGCAGACTGATGGACAGTCGGAGCGTACTATTCAGATCTTGGAGGATATGTTGAGAGCCTGCATGTTGGATCTCAAGGGTTCGTGGGAGGATCATCTGCACCTGGTGGAGTTTTCCTACAACAACAGCTATCGGGCGAGCATTGGCATGATGCCATTTGCTACTCTCTACAGGAGAAAATGTCGATCGCCACTGAGTTGGGATGACATCGGTGATAGAGAGCTCTTGGGGCCAGAGATGATAGTGGAAGCAGTTGATATTGTGCGTACTATCAGAGACAAGCTTCGGATGGCCCAGGACCGTTATAAGCATTGGGCAGATGCTAAACGGCGTCCTCTGGAGTTTCAGCCGGGAGATCATGTGTTCCTGAAGATCTCCCCAAATCGAGGAGTGATTCGATTTGGGAAGAGAGGCAAGCTTAGTCCGAGATATATTGGACCTTTCGATGTGCTAGAGCGAGTTGGAGAAGTAGCATATCGCTTAGCTTTGCCACCGTCCTTAGAGGGAGTTCATGACGTCTTCCATGTATCCCAGCTGCGTCGTTATATCAGCGACCCTTCTTATGTTGTAGACTACTCTGAGATTACGCTTCGACCAGATCTGATGTACGAACAGCAACCAGTGGAGATCCTAGATCGACGTCAGAAAGTCTTCAGGAACAGGACTGTTGATCTAGTCAGAGTGATGTGGCGTCACGACTCGCCAGGAGAGTCTACCTGGGAGCGGGAAGATGAGATACGAGAGCGTTATCCATATTTGTTTCCTGCTCCTTAGTTGATAAAAATTCCAAGGACAGAATTATTTCTTAAGGTGGGTAGGATGTAACGGCCGGTATTTGCTAAACTTATCATTGTGTGTGCCCGTATTTTCGTTTTGACCATCCGGATGTTTTCGTACGCGTGTTCTATGTTTGTGCGTCAACGCGAGGGCGTATCTGTCCTTCGTTTTACCGTATCATCATTAACCGACTATCAATTTTAACTAATTGCCTTAATTTAATTACCTTAGCCTAATTACAAATTTCTAATCACTTTTAACTTTTCTAATTACCTTATTTATTTTAATAATTACATTTTACTTAATTGCCTTAATTAAAAGTTAATTACCGATTAACTTTTTACTATTGGCTGAAAATCTTTACCCTAATTATTTACCCCTAATTAAATTGCTAACTAAATCTAATCTACCAGGTTGAATCCCACCGATTATTTAGGTGAGATCCAACCAACACTTCAATCCCCTTCCCCCACTGCCAGCTCCCTTCCATCAAGTTGTTTCCCACCTCCAATGTTTTAACAACAACAACGACATGGCAAATAACCAACCTGCAATCTTCCTCTTCCCCTGCAAAATTTCTCCGAGCCAAAACACAACCCAGAAACCCAACATTCCAAATGAAAATCAGCCCAAATCAACCCTCAAATAAATTCATCCCAAATCATTTTCCCAAACAAAAATCAAACCGAAATTTCAACAGAGGAATTTCAGATCCAAACCCATTCACAGAATCAACAAGAAATCAAACACAAACAACCCAAACCTGAAATTGAAATCTCAGATTCAAAAACCCCAAAAACAAATTTCAAACTCCTCTTCCATTCTTCTTCCTTTACCCTTTCTCCCTCACCTGAGGACCACCGACGCCGCCCTCCTCCAGCTGCGTGCGCAACCGCCGTGAGGCCGCCGCCGTCTGCCGTAGAACGCCCTGAGCCCCGCCGTGAAGCCGCCCCTCCTCCTCCGTGCGAAGGTGAAGGCCCCCTCTCATTTGCGTGTTCTCCCTTGGCTGCCTGCAAACTTGAAATGAAGGCAAAAAAAAGAAGAAATAAAGAAACGACCGTATGAATGAGAGAAAGGGAGTGTGTGGCAGGGAGAAAGATAAAGCCCTGTTAAAGAGAGAAAAAGAGTAAGAGAGAGAGTAAGTTAGTGTTATTATAATATTAGTAATGTTAGTGGTAAGTATAAGTTGGTGGGGGCTATTAAATATAAACTTACCCTTAAGTTAACCATGCTATTAGCTTATGGTAAGTTAGTATTAATTAGTAGGATGTTAATATTAAAGTTCAAATGTTAATTTGTTTGTATTATTGAATTTTAGCAAGCATTAATTGCTAAATGATGTTAGGTTAATAATATTTAAATAAAATAAGGCGTGCCATGTTAGTATGACCCTATATAAAACGTTACACTAGTCGGAGAACACGATAAAGCTAGACGAACTTAATTCAGGGTTAGTTTGATATTGTACATATTTCACAAAATATCTAATTCATTGATTTGTTTAACTAAAACAGAGAACCACTATCACCGTAACAAAGTACCCGTCGAGACGAACCCAACGGCACCAGAATCACCGAAAACATGCAAGTATGCAATTTATAGTAAATTTGTGGAGGTAAATACTCTTTTAGATTTTTGTATGTAAAGTTACATAACTCAAAACCTGCACGTGAAATGATGCGTGAAATCACTTCCACGACATCCGTGGTTAAAAATGTGATCCAACGACATAATTTGACATATCTTACTTTAGAACATTAGCACAGAAAATCAATTTTCATGTCGTATTCGTTAAATTCACATGCTCAGTATTTTTGTTAAATTGTTGTAAATATTTCTCGACACTCTTGTAACCATGTAAATTATTGTGTAAAGATAAATGATCATGTTATTTAATTGATGCATGCCTTAAAAAGACTAACAAGAGAGTGACATCGTGAAATCGTGCGCCTCGAAGGCAGAATCGTGACTTTCGTGATGTCATGTGAGTTGACTAGGCTGGCTCGTGTTCCAGCACCAATCTTGGGGTGGGGTTAGGATTGATCGGCTACTAGGCGTATGACCGGGTACTCTCTTCAAGGACACCACCAGTATGCGGTAGGTTAGCACCATTCACGGTAAGCCCCCGTGAGAAGAACGACCCACTCATCACGTCCTAAAGGCGAGAACCCTATTATAGACGTGTGACACTAACTTGAAACTTGCAAAGTGAAATTGACATGCTTTACTTTACTTGTCAGATTGTTTAGAACTGCATGATAGGATGTATTACTTTAAAATCATCAAGTTTAAACTTTTATTGTTATCTCGTTTAATTTATAATTGCCTCTTAAAATTCAGTATAAGTTTGTATATCTTGCCCTGGGTTCTAACATCTTCTTGCAGACCCTTGCTGATATACATTCATGTTTTTGGATGTATGTCAGATCCCGAGCCTCAGTACCAGGAGGTTCCTTACAAAACACCTGACTTGGAGAGTCAGGAGTTCGCTGTAGACACCAAGTCTCTCCCTGCGGAGGACTAGAGGACCTTTACCGTTGCTGCTTGCCTTAGTTACTTTTCTTTTCTGGTTGCGTGTACTTTATTATTGTTGTATTTCGGCCCAGCTGAGGCTTGTTGTTTTTATTTCATGTACGTAAGCTTATTATTCTGGATGTGGCTTGTAATGTATGAATATTTCTGGTTGTTCTGAAAAGCGTGCAAAGGACCTGCCCTCGCATTTTACCACAGACGCTTAATGAACCCGAGCTTCACCTCTCTGGTTCAAGCGGACCCCAGTAACGCTCTCGCTCCCGTCGTATTTTGGTGAGCGGGGCGTTACATTATGTGTGTGCATACTAGGATAGATTCACGTATGTTAGTTTGAGAGATGAGGAAGTTTGATTAGAAGATTAGAAGAGAGATTGACTGTTGTTAAGACCAAAATTGACCAAGACAGTTGTCAAGCTGACGTAGACTCTAGATGCTGAGTCGGAGCCTAGTCAGCAGATGGAGTGGGACCCTCGGTTGGAAGAACCTGACTCGAGTGTTGGTAATTGATGATGGTGTGATGCTTGATAGACCTTCGAGTGGCTGATGCGTCGATCATTCAAGGCTAGGAACCTTGAGGACGACCCTCGACGATGGATGATGACCGTCGATCTGCACCACAGGGACACGTTAGGGGGGTCAGATCTGGGTTCCGACCAAAATCCCATCCGATGCTTAAGTTAGTGTGGGAACTTAAGAAAGAGAGGGAGCTTGGTGCAGCTGAGATCGACCCACGGAGGTTCGTCTTTGGCCTGGCGACGCAAGCTCGAAAGTATAAGAAATATCAGTGGAGAAAGTAGAGTTCTATGTCTTAGACCTCGTACATTGGGATTAGAACCTTTCCTTGTATTTATAGGCGTTCAGGATCTCTTTCGAGACGTTGGGGAGATACCAGTCACCCTTAATAGGGCCACGATCTTTCCCCTTTAATAGGAGTAAATGTAGGGCACGTTCCCGTGAATTACGAGCCTGCCTTTAATTCCACGTTCGAGTGAGGTGGACTCAATGGTCGACTGGCTATGGGGCTTTGACTGAGTCGATATCAATCTTCTCTTGTGGGCATCGTGGGCTTTATTCATCTGTCGGTCAAGTTAACTCGAATGCCGGCCCAAGGACTCAACAATGGCCCCCCGTCGCACGACCTCAAAGGTCTACAGTCAAGCCGACATTGAAGTTAAGCGACATTACATCGCATTTATGGGGGCATGAAAGTCGAGAAAATAGCACTCAAGTTCCAGGCGCCAAAACGCCCGCCTCGTTATTCGGATGATTTACAAGATCGAAATTTCGAGATACTTAGAGCCTTGGGATCTTCGACACGTGTTTCATCATGCGGTTATCGCACCACCTATATCTGATGGCTCCAGTGGTTGAATGCAGAGGTACCGTCTTCATTCTCTTGATTCAGATTTTCCTTCTCTCGAAAGTGTTGGAACTTGGTATTTTCCATCCTCTCTTCCATAAAGTTTTGATGTGACAAATCAATATATTTCATGTTACTAACTTTATCTATGCAGATGTACAGCTACAACACAAATTCATCACGCATATGATCAAAGTACAAAGAGACTCTGCAAAAACAGCCTTGCTACTCAAAATTACGTGTGAAACACGTATCTACGGAATGATGTAATTTTTACTTTTTAGATAGCTTCAGGGCCTTGGTTATATCATATCATATATTCCTAAAGCTCAAATCTACATCATCTCCTAACTCATTTGACCCTAAGTCAAAATTCGTATTTTTCAGTATTAGCCCTACTAAGATTTTTCCTAGCCTACCAAAACAGTTATATTTTGACTTGATACTTTCAGACAAGGATCTATCCGTTGTCTATTTCACGTCACCAAAATTTTGTGACCGTTTGTTACCGTTTCAAATTTGGCAGGCTACGAATTTTCCTAGCATGCCAAAATGCTTTTGGGACTGAAATTTTCCAGAACAGTTTCTGACCGTTCTCCAACGTTCCTCTCAGTTTCTGAACGTTGTGCAACGTCTCTTTTAGAGCCGTTCACAACCGTTTCTAAAACCTATAAAAGGAGGGGTACCCCCTCTCATTTTCCACACACTTTCCTTCTCTAAAATTCTGATTTTGTTGAAAGCAAGTCATTTATTTTCTTAAGCAATTCAGCCATTAGTTGTTCTTTTCTTATTTGTAAGAAGAAATCATTAGATTTCTCTCTTCATTTAAGAACGGAAGAACTTGGATTTTCAACATCACTTTTGGAAAGTTGTTTGTGTTCATAATTGCAAGAAGATATCAATAGATCTCTCTCTTCTTTTATGAACCAGAGAACTTCAAGTGTTGCACTTCATTATATATCTTTTACATCTTGAAGTTCATCTTCTAAACACCATCCTTGAATTCATTCTCTAAAATTTATAACAAGGCTATAGGTGTTTTTTCTATTTCATTATTTAACAGGTTGGAATCTCTGTTTAGAGATTGTACAAAGTTTGGGACACGGGGAGTGTTGCCATTTTTGTAAGTTCGTGCTTGCGGGGCAAGTGATTATAGTGGATTAAAAATCTCTACGGGGTAGAGGACTGGAGTAGGATCACAAGGATCCGAACCAGGATAAATCTCTGTGTTTGCGATTGATTTAATTTTCAGCACTTGTCATTTTATTTCTGTGCCGTCTTTGCAAATATTACTAACATTTTATTTGCGACAATTTTTTAATATACACTATTCACCCCCCCTCTAGTGTATTGATCCTTACAGGCTAAAATTACATTTGGTATCAGAGCAAGGTTAAGATGGCAGCAAGTTCCTCAAACATGAACGCAGTTCCACACAACTACAATCAGCATCCTGAAGGGCACTCTCAAACTCGTCCTCCTCTATTTGATGATTCAAATTACTTATATTGGAAAATACGAATGGAGATTCATCTCCAAAGTATGAATTATGAGATTTGAGACATCGTAGAGTCAGGATACGAAAAGCCAACAACTCCTGTTGCTGATTGGACCACCAACGACAAAGCTGCAAAAACCAACAACTCAAAGGCCATGAATGCTTTATTTTGTGCTATGGATAAACATGAGTTTAATAAAGTATCTCAGGCCAAAAGTGCTAAGGAGATTTGGCATATACTTGAGGTAACTCATGAAGGAACCAGTAAAGTGAAGGAAACTAAGATTTCCGTTTTGGTTCACAAATTCGAATTATTCAAGATGAAGGACCAAGAGACAATTGGAGAAATGAACACCAGGTTTACCAATATTATAAATTCTTTGAATGCTCTTGTAAAAACTTACACTTCTCTTGAACAGGTTCGCAAAATTCTTAAAGCTTTAACTCCAATATGGCATCCAAAAATCACCGCTATTGAGGAAGCCAATGATCTTTCCACATTAAATATGGAAGATCTGATTGGTAACTTAATGGCCCATGAAGTTACACTACAAGATGAGAAAGAAGAATCAGATCAGAAGAAGAAAGTACTTGCCTTCAACGCAACATCAGATAATGAAGATTCAGATGATGATATGGCATTTTTTGCCAAAAACTTCAGAAAATTCTTTCAGAAAGGTAAGTATAATAATTTTAAATCTAAGAATACTGAATCTTCTCTTTGCTTTAATTGCAGTAAGCCAGGACATATGAAGAAAGACTGTCCACTTCTCAAAGCAAAGTTCAAAACTTCTAACAATGATCAATCAAGAAGAGAAAGGAGGTTTGACAAAATGAAAAAGGCATTTGTAGCAACATGGGATGATTCTTCAGATGATGAAGATGATGATCTAAATGAAAGTGCCAACATGTGCTTTATGGCACAAGATGATGAAGATGCGGTAAGTTCTTTTAATAACGAAGAATTACTTGATGCTTTAAAAGATCTCTATTCTCGTTTCAAAAAAGGGAATAGTCAACATAAATCATTGAAACAAAATAATGATGATCTCCTTTCTAAATATCAAGAATTATCATCTTCTAAAAACATTGAAAATACTTCTTCTCAAGTTTTGGATCTTAGTAAAGAGAATGATATTCTCAAAACTAAGAATTTAGACTTACATACACAAATATCTGAAATGGATAAAAATATTTCATCACTAAAGATGAAATACGACGAAATGACATCCAATGTTAATAAATTTAACAAAGGAAAGACTAATCTCGATGAATTGCTTAAAATTCAATATCCAGCAAATCATAGACAAGGATTGGGATATTCTAAAAAGGATGTACCCAAGACTTATAACACTTCTTCCTCTTGTGGTAAAACAACTTTTGTTAAACCACAAAAGAAGAATCATGCATTTATTTACACAAAGAAAGTAAACATTCCTACTTCTTCCTCACAAAGAAATGTTACTAACATTTCAAAAACATTTCCTAGGAAACCTACTACAATTAGTATATGGGTTCCTAAGGATTCATGTTTAAAAGTTAGAAATAGTTATATTTCTCATTATATGCCTTCTATTGTTTATTCTAGTGATTATCTTAGAAAGCCAAACTCCACTTGGGTTTGGTTTCCAAAAATCTAATCCCAAGGACCCTCAAAAGGGGTACCAATGCTTAATGTTTTATCTTTCAGGTACCTAAAAAGGAAAGATGGATTTTAGATAGTGGATGTTCAAAACATATGACAGGAAATGTCAAACTACTTTCAACCATCAAGTACAAACAAGGAGGCACAGTTACCTTTGGTGACAACAACAAAGGCAAAATCATAGGCACTGGAACAGTTGGTAATACAAATCAGCCTATCATCGAAAGTGTTCTCCTGGTTGATGGTTTGAAACACAACTTACTTTCCATTAGTCAGTTATGCGATAAAAATTACAAAATAGTTTTTGAACAAAATGATTGCATCATTTATGATTCTGATATGTCATCTATTTTATTTCGTGGTAAGCGTAAGAATAATATTTATATCTTATGCATGTCTATTTCCACTAATAATCATTGTTTAATTATTACATTAGATGATACCCTTTTATGGCATAAACGCTTTGGACACACAAATTTCAAAAATCTAGCACGTATTTCAAAACACAAGTTAGTTAATGGAATGCCAATTATTTCTTTCAAACACAAACATTTTTGTGATGCTTGTCAATAAGGAAAAATGCACAAATCTTCTTTTAAATCAAAAGACGTTATCTCAACAAAGAGACCATTAGAACTCCTACACCTAGATTTGTTTGGTCCTTCAAGAGTAGCTTCTTTGAATAGAAGTAGATATGCATTTGTCATTGTTGATGATTATTCTAGATACACTTGGGTTATATTCTTACAAAACAAGAATGATGCTTTTGAAGAATTTTCAGTATTTTGTAAAAAGATACAAAAAATCAAATCCTCTAACATTATCACTATTCGTAGTGATCATGGGGGAGAATTTGAAAATGAATCTTTTACCAAGTTTTGTAATGAAAATGGCATTACTCACAATTTTTCTTTTCCTCGTGCTCCTCCTCAAAATGGAGTAGTAGAAAGGAAAAATAGAACTTTACAAGAATGTGCAAGAACAATGCTTTGTGATAGTAATCTTCCTAAGTATTTTTGGGCAGAAGCTGTTGCAACTGCATGTTACATTATGAATAAAGTTCTTATAAGGCCATTACTTAATAAAACCTGTTTTGAATTATTTTTTAATCGTATTCCTCGTGTATCATATTTTAAAGTGTTTGGATGTAAATGTTTCATTCTTAATACTAAAGATGCACTCGACAAATTTGATTCTAAATCTGATGAAGGTATTTTTGTTGGATACTCAACACGTAGTAAAGCCTACAGAGTATACAACAAAAGAACTTCAACAGTTGAAGAATCACTTCATGTCACATTTGATGAGAATCTTTCATCTAATTCTCCCATCATTGATGATGAAGAGAATATATTACCTCTTTCTAATTCTCTAGATAATATGAAACTTGATGAAATTGATGCTACTAAACATTCTGTTGAGTCTATTTCAGATAATACAGATCTTCCTAAGGCATTTGTACAAGTTCCAAATCATCCATCAGAGTTAATTATTGGAGATATTACAGATGGAGTAAGAACTCGTCGCCAAATAGAGCAAATGGCACATTGTGCATTTCTCTCAACCATTGAACCAAAGAACATCAAAGATGCATGTGAAGACAGTTCATGGATTATGGCTATGCAGGAAGAACTCAACCAATTTCAACGAAATAATGTTTGGGAATTAGTTCCCAGACCAACAGATCATTCAATTATTGGTACCAAGTGGGTATTCAAAAATAAATTAGATGAATCTGGTCAGGTAATTAGAAACAAGGCACGATTGGTTGCACAAGATTATAATCAAGAAGAAGGTATTGATTATGATGAAACCTATGCACCAGTTGCTCGTCTTGAATCTATTAGAATGTTATTATCATCCGCTTGTTTTAAAGATTTTAAACTTTTTCAAATGGATGTGAAAAGTGCTTTTCTAAATGGTTTTCTTAAAGAAGAAGTTTATGTAGAACAACCTCCGGGTTTTATTCATGAAAATTTTGAAAATCATGTTTTTAAATTGAAAAAGGCTTTATATGGTCTCAAACAAGCACCTCGTGCTTGGTATGAAAGACTTAAAAGTTATCTTTTAAATTTAGGATATTCTATTGGTAAAATAGATTCTACTTTATTTATTAAAAACATAAATTCTAATATTATCATTATTCAAATATATGTTGATGATATTATTTTTGGTTCTACTAACGAATCTCTTTGTCAAGATTTCTCTAAAATTATGCAGAAAGAATTTGAGATGAGTCACATGGGTGAACTAAACTACTTCCTCGGTCTTCAAATCAAACAAATGAAGGAAGGAATATTCATCCACCAAAGCAAGTACTCTAAAGAACTCATCAAACGCTTTGGTTTAGAAAGTTCTGCAGAAAAACATACTCCGATGAGTACATCTACTTCCCTCGACAAAGATTTAAATGGTAAGAGTGTTGATCAACGTCTATACGGAGGTATGATTGGCTCCTTAGTTTATCTAACTGCAAGTAGACCAGACATTATGTTTTCAGTATGCTTATGTGTACGATATCAGGCAGATCCTAGAGTTTCACATCTAGCTGCCGTAAAACGGATTATTAGATATGTTAAGTATACTTCTGATTTTGGTTTATTTTATCCTAAAACAAACACATTTGATTTATTATCATATAGTGATGCAGATTTTACTGGTTGTAAATCAGACCATAAAAGTACTAGTGGTACATGTCACTTTTTAGGACATGCCTTAGTTTCCTGGTTTAGCAAAAAGCAAAACTCTGTTTCATTATCTACAACCGAGGCAGAATATATTGCCGCCGGTTTAGCATGTGCTCAAATTTTATGGATGCAACAAACTATTTCAGACTATGGTATTAATTGTTCCACATGTCCTATAATGTGTGATAATACTAGTGCTATTAATTTGTCTAAAAATCCAGTTCATCATTCACGCACTAAACAAATTGATGTACGTCATCATTTTTTAGATGATCATGTTTAGAAAGGTGATATTATTTTAAAATTTATTTCTACTGAACATCAAGTTGCCGATATTTTGACTAAGCCTTTGAAGGAAGAAACTTTTCTTAAGCTTAGAAGAAATCTGGGCATTATTAGTGCATCAGAAATCTTTTATGTTTTCTCTTATTTGCTTCCTCTTCCTATATTATTTGTTATTATTCGATATGGTTCTATCTACCAACGGCTCATATCTTTTGAATCCAACGGGTACACGTCTCCTACAACCGCCGCTTCTTCTTCTTCTTCCCATCTGTTCGGTTTTGTATTTTGAACATTTTTAGTTGTTTCAACTTCTTTCAGTTTTTGGCAACTGCTCCCACTTCCTATCATGGCAACCGAACGGTTTTTTCCTTCTCTCTATTTATTTCGTTTCTCTTTTCTTTTCCTTTCACCATCTTTGTTTCCCTTCTTCCTTCTCTCTCGTTTTTGTATCCTTTATTTTCTCCGATTTCCATGGCTGACCCAACCTTTCCTTCACCCATCGACCGTTTCCGTTCGGCCGCCGCCCAAGCTCGTTATCTTCGCTCCGAAGCAACCCGCTTTCATCCGGAACGCTTCCTCGACTATGGCACGCCGATGATGATGCATGTCAAACAACTCCTCGCCGTTGTTGGGCTACATCAGCTTTGGTCGATCGCCAACAAAATCCCCTATTATCCTACCCTTGTGCGGGAATTCTATGCTAATCTTGAGACTACGGTTCACCTTGGTCAGAAGTACTTCTCAACCCAGGTTCGGGGCGTCTGCTTCACAGTTGGTAGCACCAAGCTTGCCGCAATCATAAATCAGCCTCCCAACAATCTTGGCCTCCTTTCCTTTCCGATGGACGACGCTGTTATCCTATCTCGCCTCGCCCCAAAAATGACCCCCCATATGTCTGCGGCTAAACTCCGCCCTGAGGCTCGCATCCTCCACAAAATCGTCATTCACAATTTGATGCCGAAAGCTGGTTCTGTGAATTACTTGAGTAATGCTTATCTTCATTGTCTCTATGCGATCATGGCCAGTTGTCCTATTCACTGGGGCCATCTGCTTCTTCGCTATATCATGCGGCCGGTTACCACTCACTTCTATTTCCCGTGTCTCATCACACTGATACTTCGCGCATTTGGTGTTCCCACCGACGACGAACTTCTGCTTCAGAATGATGTTCACATTGATGAGAACATCCTCCAGAGCATGGGACTTCCCGGTGATGCTTCTTCTTCTCCTGACGATGACGCCGATGACAACGACGCTTCCGACGATGACTCCTCGCATCCTCCTGCTCCGCCTGCTTCCTCTCGTGGCAAGGCCCCGTTTCCAGGCTCTTCCCTCTCTCGTTGTGGCAGGAAGATTCACACTTCTAAGGATGGTGTTAGCCCCTCCCGAGAGACAAATGCGGTTCTATTTGATCGCCTTTCTACCCAAGTCACTGACGGTTTTGCTGGCATTCAAATCCAAATGAGTAAATATGATGATGTTCTTCGTCATCACTCTACCGTCCTTGAACAAATTCAAGTGGAACAATCTTCTCTTCGCTATTCGATGGAATCCGTCGACATCCTCCCTACCCGTCGCACTCGCACCCGTCGCTCCTCCCCGGGTTCCTCATCCTATCATCCTCATTGATTTCCCTGTTTCCCGTTGTTTGCCTCCAATCCATGCCTGCTTTGTTGTTTCCTATGACTTTCGGCTCTCCTTGGTTCACTCGTACCTTTGCCTCACCATCTGACGTTTGGTTGGTTTTCATGATTCCCGGTTGTTCTGTCGCTGGTTCTGGATTATCTTGGTTGCATTAGTATGTCGGTCGTATGTTGGTCGTATGTGGCATTAGTATGCTGTTTCTGTATGTTGGTCGCTGGTTCTGTACTTCGAAGTTTCTGTATGATGTTTTAGTGGCTGTTTGTTCTATGTCTGTTGGTCTTTCAGATGCATGCTATGTACTTGTCTTGGTCTTTACTTCAGTTGTTTTCTCATGGTTTTTATGATAATATATTATAGTTATTTTGTGTACTTCATCTCTCTGCTCGCTGATTACTTACATACTCTATCTCTGTTTGTTTTTTTTTCAATTTCCTCTGTTTTCTAATTTGGCCTGCTACAAAAAATCGTAGCTTGCCAATTTCTCTTTTCCACTTTTTGTGGATGACAAAGGGGGAGACATATGCATATATTCAGGGGGAGTCTATATGACTATACTCAGGGGGAGTAACATCAGTAACATCACATTACATATCAACATCATGTCAATACACTCCTTAAAACTTTTTAACATTTTATACTTCATTATTTGTCATCATCAAAAGGGGGGAGAATGTTGGAACTTGGTATTTTCCATCCTCTCTTCCATAAAGTTTTGATGTGACAAATCAATATATTTCATGTTACTAACTTTATCTATGCAGATGTACAGCTACAACACAAATTCATCACGCATATGATCAAAGTACAAAGAGACTCTGCAAAAACAGCCTTGCTACTCAAAATTACGTGTGAAACACGTATCTACGGAATGATGTAATTTTTAATTTTTAGATAGCTTCAGAGCCTTGGTTATATCATATCATATATTCCTAAAGCTCAAATCTACATCATCTCCTAACTCATTTGACCCTAAGTCAAAATTCGTATTTTTCAGTATTAGCCCTACTAAGATTTTTCCTAGCCTACCAAAACAGTTATATTTTGACTTGATACTTTCAGACAAGGATCTATCCGTTGTCTATTTCACGTCACCAAAATTTTGTGACCGTTTGTTACCGTTTCAAATTTGGCAGGCTACGAATTTTCCTAGCATGCCAAAATGCTTTTGGGACTGAAATTTTCCAGAACAGTTTCTGACCGTTCTCCAACGTTCCTCTCAGTTTCTGAACGTTGTGCAACGTCTCTTTTAGAGCCGTTCACAACCGTTTCTAAAACCTATAAAAGGAGGGGTACCCCCTCTCATTTTCCACACACTTTCCTTCTCTAAAATTCTGATTTTGTTGAAAGCAAGTCATTTATTTTCTTAAGCAATTCAGCCATTAGTTGTTCTTTTCTTATTTGTAAGAAGAAATCATTAGATTTCTCTCTTCATTTAAGAACGGAAGAACTTGGATTTTCAACATCACTTTTGGAAAGTTGTTTGTGTTCATAATTGCAAGAAGATATCAATAGATCTCTCTCTTCTTTTATGAACCAAAGAACTTCAAGTGTTGCACTTCATTATATATCTTTTACATCTTGAAGTTCATCTTCTAAACACCATCCTTGAATTCATTCTCTAAAATTTATAACAAGGCTATAGGTGTTTTTTCTATTTCATTATTTAACAGGTTGGAATCTCTGTTTAGAGATTGTACAAAGTTTGGGACACGGGGAGTGTCGCCATTTTTGTAAGTTCGTGCTTGCGGGGCAAGTGATTATAGTGGATTAAAAATCTCTACGGGGTAGAGGACTGGAGTAGGATCACAAGGATCCGAACCAGGATAAATCTCTGTGTTTACGATTGATTTAATTTTCAGCACTTGTCATTTTATTTCTGTGCCGTCTTTGCAAATATTACTAACATTTTATTTGCGACAATTTTTTAATATACACTATTCACCCCCCCTCTAGTGTATTGATCCTTACAGGCTAAAATTACAGAAAGTAATGGCTTCGTTCTCCATCTCTGCCTCCGGAAGGAGCTTGTTCACGGCCATGCAGAAGAATCAAGAAGGGGTCATGGAGTCGGGATTGCTTCTGAATGTGAGGTCACACATCAAGGCTGGTCAGATCGCCAAGCTTCAAAGGAGTTATGTTCGTCTCGATTACCAAATCAGGTTGCCTTGGAGGGACGAGAGGGCTCATCGTCCTGGCGATCGGGAAGCAGGGGTTTATATCAGAGCCTTCGAACGAGGCCTTCGATTTTCCATGCATCCCTTCATGCGGTACTTCCTGTGTACCCTGAATATTTCCCTCTGCCAGTTGATGCCGAATGCCATTGGCATGCTGATGGGCTTTATAGTTTTGTGTGTGATGAAGGGGATTGAACCATCTTTGAATTTGTTCAATCATTTATTCTCGATCTGTCATGCCCCGCTTCCCTAATATGGAAGACGAGACATGAGGAGGTCCGCTCAGACGTGGAGCTGTGAAGCTGCAGTCTGATAAGCGTCTGAAAAAATTATGAAAGGTAGCAGGTCCTTTGCATTACGACGAAACAACAACAATAATAATGAGCAAATAAAAGAACATCCACCAACAAAACATCCAACAATTTTTCTCAACATCACAGATAGTCACAAAAAGTACAAGTCTGAACAATAGGCCTAAAGCATGGCCGAAACAAAAGTAAAGAGAGTCACCGACTGAGACTAAGGGTAGGACCGGGATCCTCGAACTGAATGTCAGCAACCTGACGTCCTATGCAACTAAGTCAGGCTCAAAACCTGACATGTGACACCCAAAGAGAAAAGGGCACATGTCAGCAAAAGTCTCCCAAAGAAAGCGGAGAACTTTTGTGCAATGATACAAATAAATAAAGCTACTAGCAGTTCTAAATATAATGAAATGACATGACATTTAAGGAATGCAACAATTTAAGATGACATGATGACATGCATGTGTGGGATCCTGACAAAACAAGGACGTTAGGATCGAATAATAAAGTCGAGACTTACGCTTGCGTACGCGGCACCGTAATCTCGGAACTTCGCCCTCGGATTCGACACAACGGTCGATCCTTCGTCACGGAGGATCGAAGCAGAGTTTCACCGCCTAAATCTCTAACTAGAAGAGGATTTTAATGGAAGGGAGAAGAAGAACATAAGATGCCTTATGCAAACTTATGGCATGGAAAGTGTCGTATGAATACCTTACCCTTGGGTCCTATTTATAGGCTTTAAGGGTGGTTATTGTAGGAAATAACCAATTATAAGCTTATTAGCCTATATTAGCACATTCATTTATCCTCTTCTTCATTCACTTATCAAGTGCCTTTATGCACTTATAAAGTGACTCTTTCCACTTATCGAGTGGCTTTTTCCACTTATTGAGTGGTCCTTTTCACACGAGAAAAGGTTCCCTTCGTGCACGCCTTTGTGCACGCGACATCTGAGGTCCGTATACCCTCATACATCCCCTTATGGGTGTATTCATGTCGTCCATATCCAACATCTCCCACTAACACTTGAGGGGATTGTAGGGAAACATCTTTCCTTTAACTCTTCTGTTTATCATACCGAGAAATAGGCCGTGTGACCGTCATGCGCATAGAGTCCGTTGTTGTGCACTTGTTAGAGATACACAACACCCCTCGAGGTGCAAAGTTGAGTAGATCAATGCATGCTTTACCCTAGATTATTTCTTCACATTTCTTATACTTTATATTCAACAATTGAATCCCATCTGGATTACAATTGGCTGGCCAGCTTTGAATCTCTAAAGTCCAAATGTGAATATGAAATTAATCTTTCTCTTCTTACGATCCTTTTGATCTTGACTTGACTCGCTTTTTTAACATGCCCCGCCGGACTGAATTAACCATAGTCCATAAGCAACATGCTAAGATAGCAATCACCCAGTCAAATCTTAAGGAACCAATTAGAGTCCATAAGGGTAACGAGTTAAGACCCATGTGGTCTTTGGGTCTCACATAATAGTAAACACAATTACTATTCTAACCCAATGGTCAAAATGCATACGTAGTATGAATACGTATTACAACATCACTCCTTTTCCAGGGAGCGTATGTCTTAATGATGTTGTGAGGATGATAACCAGACACCACAATGTCTGACTTTGAGTCCCTTTTACTACTCAAATAATCTTCTGGTCTCACATCCCGCATAAGATAGATAAGATTTCAAAATCCTCTTAGATCTTTTGAAAGCATCCATATGATGCAGATCTTTCATACGACCATTTTGTTTAAGTCATGACTCTAAATCGTCCGTCTGACGATTTTGACTTTAAATACGTCTCATCTTTATTTTACCCATCTGATAAAATAAAGGCGGTTGCTCATGTGAGAGAGCCAACCTTAGTCTGTCCGACATACTAGAATTCAGCTGAGATTTCAAAAATGTATACAAACATTTCTTAAGAAATTCATTTGCAATGTTAAAAAGAATTTATTCTTTTATTAAATTTGATCACTTACAGACATGGGAAATTACATTGGTACAACTCAGCTCTTACGCAATCCTTGAGATGATAAGTGTTTGTAAAACACATCTCTGGGGATCGCCTTCGTAAGCGGATCCGCTATCATCTCATGCGTAGATATGTACCTTATGTATACCTTCTTGTTCTTGGCATAGTCTTTTGCAAATTTGTAGCGGATATCTATGTGTTTGGTCTTACAATGGAATTTTGGATCTTTGACATAGGCTATAGATGCTTGAATGTCGCTGTGTATTGGTACAGCACCTGAGTCATTTGCATCAATAAGCCTGTCTAAGAAATTCCTAAGCCAAACAGCCTCTTGGACTGCCATACTAAATGCTACAAACTCGGCTTCCATAGTTGAAAGTGCGATGCAGGATTGTTTCTTGCTACTCCAGGATATTGCACCTGATCTGAGTAGAAAAACATATCCTGAGGTCGATCTTCGCTCATCGAGATCACCCGCCCAATCAGCATCAGTGTAGCCTTCGAGCCTCAAGGCATCTCCTTGATAGCATAAAGAATAGTCTGCAGTTCCTTTGATATACCGCATTATCCTCTTAACCGCTTTCCAGTGTACTTGCCCTGGGTTGGATTGGTAACGACTTACCATTCCAACGCAAAACAGATGTCCGGTCTTGTACACATCATAGCGTACATAAGACTACCAACTGCACTGGAATATGGAACTTTTTCCATAATTTCCTTTTCCTTTTGGTTCTTTGGACATGATTTCAGACATAAATTGTCGCACTTGCTTATAGGAGTATCAATGGACTTGCAGTCCTGCATATTAAAATGTTCTAAAACCTTCTTTATATAAGTCTCCTGTGAAAGAGAAAGAAGTTTCTTCGAACGATTCCTTGAAATCTTAACTCCAAGGATATATGCGGCTTCTCCCATGTCTTTCATCTCAAAAACTGATGAAAACCAAGCCTTGATATCCATCACAAAGCCCTCGTCATTTCCGGCTATTAAAATGTCATCTACATATAGAGACATAATAACGTACTTGCTCTTAATCCTCTTGATATATACGCAATTATCTTCATCAAGCATGGAAAAACCATTTGATAAGATAACTTCTTGAAATCGTATATACCATTGCCTCGAGGATTGTTTAAGACCATATATGGATTTACGAAGTTTACAAACCTTATGTTTGTTTTCTTCTTTTACAAACCCTGTTGGTTGTTTCATATAGATCTCCTCGTCCAATTCTCCATTGAGAAAGGCCGTCTTTACATCCATCTGATGTAATTCGAGGTCTAAGCAAGCTGCCATTGCCAGAATCAGGCGAATCGAGGTAAAACGGACAACAGGTGAGAAGGTCTCTTCGTAGTCTATCCCTTCCTGTTGCGTAAAACCTTTTGTGACAAGGCGAGCTTTATATTTGTCAATAGAGCCATCAGCCTTATGCTTGATCTTGATAACCCACTTGTTCCCAATAGCTCTACATCCTCTGGGTAAGTCAACTAAGTCCCAGACTTGGTTAACTTTCATGGATTCCAACTCTTCCTTCATCGCTTCCATCCATTTGTCTTTAGCAGGGCATGATACGGCCTGTTTGAAAGTAGCAGGCTCGTCATCATCTTGTAGTAAAGTCATAAAGGTTTGCGGAAATTCATCCTCAAATCTTAGAGGAGCCAACCTTGTACGACTACTACGTCGTATTTGAGATTCTTCAAGTCCTTGTTGACTCGAATTTAGATCAATTCTAATATCACTCCCACTTGGAATGTCATTAGAAATGCTCCCACTTGGATCATTATTCCCGTATGGAATAGGATTAGTGTCATTCGTATCATCCATTGGTGAAGTTTGAAACGTATTTTCTTCTTCACCAAGAATTCTCCCACTCGAATGAGGTAATCCTCCTTGATCATTAATCTCAAATAGAGATAAGTCCTGACTTATCTCGCCCTGTCTTGGAAACTCGTTTTCCAAGAAAGTGACATCCCTCGACTCAAACTCAATTAGACCCCACATTGTCTTCCTGACTAACGAAAACATAACCTTTGGAGTTTTCTGCGTATCGTATAAAGATACATTTCCTTCCCCTTGGCCCAAGTTTGCCATACTTATGGGAGGAAATATGTGCGTAGGATGCACATCCCCAAGGTTTTAAAATGTTTAAGTCAGGAGACTTTTGGTTCCACAACTCATAAGGAGTGGAGCTAACTGATTTCGAGGGTACGCGGTTCAAAATGAAAGTGGCCGTTAATAATGCATCACCCCAAAAGGTGATTGGCAAGTTAGCTTGCACCATCATTGAACGGACCATTTCCATTAAAGTCCTATTTCTCCTTTCAGCAACACCATTTTGTTGAGGAGTATATGGCATAGTTACCTGATGTATTATGCCCTTTTCATCACAAAGTTCCTTAAAACTTGTTGATTGATATTCACCGCCCCTATCGGTTCACAAGACCTTAATCTTGCGATCTAATTGATTCTCCACTAAACTCATATAGTTTTTAAAGCATGTTAATGCTTCACTTTTGTGGGATATCAAATAGATATGTCCGAATCGGGTGAAATCATCAATGAAAGTGATGAAATAGGACTTCCCGCGTCTTGTCTTGACATTCATCGGACCACATATGTCCGAATGGATGAGCTGTAATGGAACCTCGGCCCTTGTGCCAGTTCCAAACGGCTTACGACAAGATTTCCTCACAAGGCAATGTTCGGAGGTCGACATTTCAACCTTTGAAACATTGGATAGAAGGCCACGTTTGGCAAGTCTATCAATTCGTTTTGGTCCAATATGACCAAGCCTTGCGTGCCAACAAATTATATTAGACTCATAAGTCGAAGAATTTGTAACAAGGAAATTTTCATCACATAATGAAGAGTCATACATTGTATTTAATACAATAAATCCTTTAAATACATACCCAGTACCAATTAAGGAATTATTACAACACAAGTCCACTTTACAATCATGAAAAAACCAGCTATAACCAAGACCCATTAACACGACCACAGATATTATATTCCTTCGAATATCTGGAGCAAAGAGAACATCATGAAGTAGGAGAGTGCGTCCGTTGTCCAAGACTAGCTTGCAAGTCCCAACGCCTTTCACTTCAACACGTGTGTTGTTTCCTACATAGATCCACTTCGTTCCTTGGGGTATCCGGTGATACTCCACGAAGGACCGTCTGTCCCTTGTTATGTGGTCGGTGGCACCTGAATTAATTATCCAAAATGGATTAGATTCCACAAGAAATATTGAACTAGAAACACATATGTAACTAGTATAATTACAAGTTACCTCGTCGCCTCCACTCGTACACGAACGAGCATAGTGACCGAGCTTGTTGCACTTGAAGCACTTGATCCTCTTCAAGTCTTTCTTCTTGTGCCATTTCTTGTGCCCACCCTTATGTTTGGGTTTCTTGGTAGACTCAGGTTGCTTATTACGTTCATTGGTAGACTTCGAACGATCTTTCCTTTTCTTTCCCCCGTGTGAGGAACTAGCAACCATGTGCACTTCTGCACTTGGCTTGGCAGCCGCAAGCCGCTCTTCCTCTAATTCGAGGTGCTTGGAAACATCGCTGAAGGTCTTGATGCTCTCATTGTGAGTGAGATGCATCTTCATTTGGTCCCACCCATTTGGTAGGGAACGTATGACTGCTTGGATTTGTTGCTCATCAGTGAGCACATGACCCGCATCCTTTAACTCTGAGATAAGATTCGCCATATGTCGCAGATGTTTCCCCATGGAATGATCTGGATGTTTCTTGTATGAATCAAATCTTATAGTTAAGGCGTGAAGTTTGGACACCGATGTGCCACCAAACTTCTCCTCTAGCTTGGACCATATGTCCATGGTTAGGTCTTGCTCTCGGAAGATGCACATTATGTCATTGGCCATACTGCTCAATAACATAATGCGAGCTATCTTATTCTTCCGAGACCAAGCATCAAAAGCTTCCTTGTCTCGTCTGTATTGGGCCGTAGTGCCCAACTTGGGTTCAATCATTACGTTCTTTAGAGTTTCGAGCACTTCTTGCTCCTCTAGAACGTATTGTATCTTGATGGACTACAGTTTGTAATTATTGCCGTTGAGTTTTTCACCTCTGTTTAACTCAGCGATGATATTCTTTGAAGCGGAAGACATTTTACTTTTAAAATGCTGCAAAAAGACACAAAACCGAAGGTTTGATCAAAAACATTGCATTAACAATTCTTAAAATACAATTCCCACTTGAAATGATAATAGAATATCACATTTGGATAGTTCTAATTTCAACTCCCACTTGGAATGATATTTATAATTTGATTAGTTACTTTCGAAAAATATTGAAGATGTTGTTATAGAATCGAAAAGGTTTCTACGATTCCAATCACCATCTAGAACAATCCTTCAATATTTCCCCCTCACTTATCAAACGATAGTACTCTTATAATACTTCGCAGCGGAAAAGCGTTTTTGAAAACGTATTTTTCAAAACGTATGAAAACGTATTTTTCAAAAATGTATATTTCAATCCAGTACCCTTATGATACTAGCGAAATATTCGGCACTTCTTGGCCATTTTCCGGGGTTGTTCCGTATCCGTGCCAAGGTCGGATCCCCCTTGAGGGGATTTTTCTGCAAGCCATTGTCGCCGGCTCCCGTATGGATCTAGGCGCTTCCCCCCGTATAGGAGAATTTTGCCACAGACGACTGTCGTTGGCCCCGTATGGGCTAGTCGGCATGTTCGTGTTACATCGACCAAGGCCTCTCGCCGAATTGGTCGACCAAAAATCCTGGATTGGTCGACCAATACCGACCAAGGATCTGGCACCCCCCCCGGCCAGGGCCTCTGCCCTGGCCGAGGCTGGCCAAGGGCCGGTCAGGGCCTCTGCGCTGGCCTGCCAGGGGCCCTGGCCCCTCGGCCAGGGCCTCTGCCCTGCCGGTCAGGCCTGGCCCTGGCCTCTGCCAGGGCCGGCCAGGCCCCTGGCCGAGGCTGGCCAGGGCCCTCTGGCCCTGGCCTGGCCTCGGCCAGAGGCCGGCCAGGGGCTCTGGCCTCGGACAGAGGCTGGCCAGGGCCCCCCTGGCCCTGGCCTGGCCTCGGCCAGAGGCCGGCCAGGCCTGGCTGAGGTCGGTCTGGCCTGGCCAAGGCCGGCCAGGGCCCTCTGGCCATGGCCTGGCCTCGGCCAGAGACCGGCCAGGGCCTCCTGGCCATGGCCAGGCCTTGGCCAGAGGCCGGCCAGTGCCGGCCTAGCCATGGCCTAGCCATGGCCCTTTGGCCATGGCCGGCCACCCCCTTGCATGGGGATGGCCGCACACCCCGTCGGAGGGGTGGCCGTGGTGGTTATTGGCCGTAGCCAACCCCCTCCGCATGGGGAGGGGGGATGCATTGCCTCCATAGCCCATTTGGCCATGGTGATCATGCACCAAAAGTCATCTTCTCCGATGGGAATAACCACCGTCGTCTTCTTCGATGAAGCACCCATTCGTCGAGAAAGTAGTTATTCTCTAATGGCCGTGTGCCAAAATGAAGAAATAACATACTTTAAAGTTCGTAAACTACACACTCCACATGAAGAGAGTTCACATTCCCTATGAATGGAGACTCAGCATCCATGAAGAGTGCGAGCTTGACGATATGAACGGTCGGTTCTTCCCGTCACGGAGAGTTCCTACCATATCTGTAATGGTAGGAGACCCTAACGTGAAAAGAACAACCGCTGCGTTCTCTCCGTCATGAAGCGTTCCTACCATATCCATAATGGAAGGTACCCATTCGTGAAAAAGACAACGCCTCGTTCATCGGTTCGACGTGGCGGCGGTTTGACCGGGGCGAACCCGTATGGCTCTGATACCAATGTGGGATTCTGACAAAACAAGGACGTTATGATCGAATAATAAAGTCGAGACTTACGCTTGCGTACGTGGCACCGTAATCTCGGAACTTCGCCCTCGGATTTGCCACAACGGTCGATACTTCGTCACGGAGGATCGAAGCAGAGTTTCACCGCCTAAATCTCTAACTAGAAGAGGATTTTAATGGAAGGGAGAAGGAGAACATAAGATGCCTTATGCAAACTTATGGTATGGAAAGTGTCGTATGAATGCCTTACACTTGGGTCCTATTTATAGGCTTTAGGGGTGGTTATTGTAGGAAATAACCAATTATAAGCTTATTAGCCTATATTAGAACATTCATTTATCCTCTTCTTCATTCACTTATCAAGTGCCTTTATGCACTTATAAAGTGACTTTTTCCACTTATCGAGTGGTCCTTTTCACACGAGAAAAGGTTCCCTTCGTGCACGCCTCCGTGCACGCGACATCTGAGGTCCGTATACCCTCATACATCCCTTCATGGGTGTATTCATGTCGTCCATATCCAACAGCATGCACGTCGTAGCAGAAGCTACGGAAAACACTGTTTCACGAACATTATCATTTCATGATGTGCACAGGGTTTACGCCTTTTGGCTGAAGTGGTTGTACGGGCACACTTCTACGCTCAAGTGATCGCTTAACCCTACCACTCCCACGTGTGTCGAGCCTTGGTTTCCCAAGTACGTGAGCTCGCTTCTGGATCACGATTCCAGGAAGTGTTTCTCAATATGGACTGGCGCCCATCTTCTGGATCACGAGCCAGAAAGTGTTTTTGGCATAGGGTTGTGCCCGCAAAAGCAGGTGCCTAGCCTCAATAGCAATAACATTTGTAGCGTGTGCTACTCATTCACGAAGAAACATATGATGCATGACATGACATGAGATGAATAGTTAAAGTGTGTACCGTTAATTGAAAATTAAACATGACATGGCAGCATGAATGAAACAAGTAAAAGTGTCGGATCTAGCTCCGTTGTCAAGCTAGATCAAGAGTGGTGTCGGATCTAGTTTCGTTGTCAAACTAGATCAAAAGGGCGTCTACGCAGCTATCATTTCACTGTCTAGGCTCTTTTACGCTAATAAACAAATTGGCCTAAAAACCTGGCCTAAAAAATTTACTGGCAAGTATCACTTGCCTGCACAACCAAGCTGAAGTCATGTTCAACCTGAGTCCAAATTACCTACGTGCTCAGATCGCAGTCCAGCCTACATCCCAATTTATTAATCTTGATTAGTGAAACACAACCATCAGAAATTACCAATTTTAGTTGATTAACAGGCAAGTGGTGATTCCTACAGGGCAGATCTTACCTCAACACGATGCGAGAGCTACTCTGATGTCGGGTAGCGACGTCAGGGGTTGGATTCCGGTATCACGAACGTTTTGGGACAAACGGTTCTCTGCTGATAAAACACGGGTTCAATAAGTTCGTTGACGGAACCAAAAGTTATTAGGCAACCTAAATTGTCTAATATTCCAATTTTAACTAGGTTTTTCTAATCCAAGATATGCGACACATCAATATTAACGATCGTTAAAATTATTAACATGATAATAACGTCACGTTGCTAGCACGACAATTACACGTCAATCATAAATAACCTAGGTTAAAAGTTAACTAAAATTCGTCTAAACGAGTTATTAACCCTATGATCATCATTAACATCAATATAACAAGGTTACTAATAGATCATGATCGATTAATAGTCCACAAAAAATATTGGCAAGCTAAACTAATATGTATGAAACAGGGAACTAACATATTATGCACACCTAGGTATCTCCATTAATATACTACCCCAAGAGAATTTCATGGCAGAGGTAAAACACAACACAATTAACACACTTACACTAACAATTTATTTACTAACTAAGTTATAAAAACTAACACCTAAACATTAGCATCACCTAACATATGACCCTAACTAATATGAGAAAACACAGCTTAATAGATATTTAAAAATGATAATATCACTAACCCTAGCTATTAAAAACACAGCACTAACCTCTCTAAGACTTTTAGGGTCTGATGTTTGTTGCAGGGGAGGAGTGGGGAAGCGTCGGCCTGCATTGCGAAGGGGACGCGCGCGAGGCGCACTGCTGTGCGGTGGCGCTAGTGCCTGCAAGCGGAGGGAGGCGCTGGACGGGAAGGAGGGCCGTGCGGGGATGAACGGCAGGCATTCACAGGGAGGGAGAAGGGATGCGCAGGGTCGCGAGGCTGTCAGCGTTCAGGGGCCTGGGCGGGGAGGTGCTGGACGGCGGAAGTAAGGCTCGAAGGTCGAAGGGCTGACGGCCGAGGCTGCGCGCGCGATGAGTAGCAGCGGTTGCGTGAAAAAGAATGGGGCGGCGCGCATTTGTTTGCAGGGAGAAAAGAAATAACCCTAGGTTGCCTTTATAATAGAGGAGGGTATAATGAAGTGCCAGCACGTGAGTGATCTCTTAGGGTTTTATTATAAATAAATAGGGTGAGCTGTTGATGTTATAAGTTAGTCTAGGGTTTATAAAATATTAATGTGTGTGCATTCCAAACGTGAAGGGTTGCTTGGTTCGGACACAGGGTCTAGGTTAGGGTGCTAATTAGGAAAGTGATTAGTATTAAACTAGGAAATAGGATTTTATTAAGAGAGTTAGAAATAGTAATGAGGGGATTTAAAATAATAGATTGGGCAATATTGTGAAAGTGGGTCAAACGGAGCCATAAAATTATGAGATAAATACTGGGGCGATCGTGCTGACGAGAGAAACGAAACTAAAAAGACCGACCAAGAGTTGGGTGATGAGAAACGAAACTAAAAATAAAAAGGTCTCACGACAAAATTGAAAATCGCGACGCCTCTACTAACAAAGTCAAATTGTGGAAGAACGACCCGTGAAATATCGTTCCAAAATAATTCCACAAATTAACACTCTTCGAGAGGGTCACAACAGCATAACACATCATAGGGTTCGGATACAAGCAAAGTCTAAAATAAATACGTGCATGAACAAAAGAACGCGCACGAAGAAAGAACGATCGAAAACTGACCGTGACATCATACCCACCTTATGAATTAAGTCCGTCCTCGAACTTTCTAACTACGAATAACATATCTACTAGTCTTCTAGTAACTACCCAAATCACACTATAACTCAACCAGGTATAGTCACTTCAAGTGCTAATATTGCACTTGATAGTCAAACATTAATACAATATACATGTATACACATGCAATCTCTATACTTATACCTATCATAAACAGTCAAATTCATACATATACTTCAATCATTCATGTAGTCACGTACATCCCATATATAGCTATCACACATCATCACATAACCAAGTCTCTCATACTTACATAAAAATAATTTCACACCAGTAAATACAATCATAGCACTCACGTACATATAACTACCTATGAACGAACAAACATGGATATACTACTCCCTACATCTCCTAGTATACATCCAACACCAAACACATCAACACATATAATCACAACATACCATTGTTAAATCAGGTTTACTATATCTAACATACATTCACCATTACTATAATTTCACAAATATATAGTTATTCAAATGCACACATATACTTCACCATATAATCATATCACATACAGTCCTGTAACTATAATATGGACCCATCACACGTATCATAATCACAAATACCTATAACTAAGCACATACTTACCCGTGCATGGTGTATACCCACACATGCTTATATACCATTCATACATGCCTTTCATACCACTATGTACTTAGCACAATCAACACACCTGGTTTAGCTAACAGACATACCTCAAACATGGAAAACCTTAGTAATTAACTATACCACAAGACCAACACTCATAACTATAATGAGGTATAGTCACCCATAATCATGTGTGTAACACAACCAGACACAAACAATCCTATCACTAAACATACATCATCCATCGCTATATTCATGGTACTACACGCAAACCACCGACATATGTAATAATATACTTAGAGTATACACACTCAAGCTTGAGTGAGCCTCAAAACCCACATCAGAATACTCTATATTCATAACACGGTATCTATACATATACCAATGCCACTCCAATATGTGTGTGTGTGTGTGTGTGTGTGTGTGTGTGGTGTGTGTGTGTACCTACCAATGTAACCACATACATACCATAATAATATTACAATCATCAGCACATGTATATAATCAAATAAATTATCCCTTATATACATGTATCGTATAGCCAGATACCTATAACATATATACATATCGTAGCAATATTAAATATGATCGGTACTCTACTACCTATACATATCCATGTATAGTCACGACATACAATAGTCATGTATACCCCATGGTACACACGCACACACACAACGTCCCGTAAAGGCAAGCAATACCAAATAAGTTATAGCCCTATTACCGTACGTATATCACACGTATTCATATAGTAAGCACATATCTACGTGCGAACACACACCCACATGTACTAACATATAGATCAAATAATAGGCATGCATATTTAACTATAAGTACCCTATTATCATTACACTTAACCTGCACATGACTTACTAGTATACTATTTCAAGCATCTACAAGTATCTTCAAACTACATACAATACTAGTATATACTCCAATACAATTTCCAATATATATACAAACATTCCTAAAGTGGTATAGTTACCCATGTAATGCCCTACAAGCTACTGCACGAGTACTAGAGGGGGGGTGAATAGTACTTTAAAAATAACAAGGAGTATAATTCCAAATTATAGTGCAAACAACTACCAAATCAATTTGCGGAAGCTTAAATTGAATGACAACAACAAAATTAACAATGCTAACAAAAGATGTTAATGGGTTCGGATCCACCCAAGTCTCCCCGACTTGTTCCCGGTGATCCTACGTCCCAACCACCCGGATCCCCTCCGGATACTTAGGTTAGAAACCCTAACCCAAGATTTCCACTATGATATCTTGTGAAAAACCTTCACAAGATAAAATCATACATGCAATGGCAATAGTGAATCCCACAACCCGGGATCACAACCTTCTCTCACAACCGAGAGAATCAACAAGCAATATAAACAAGTTTATAATGAAATAAACAATCTTACCACAAAATCCTATACCTTGAGTTTTCTTACCAAATAGGTGCAAGGAGGGATTTGAGGAAGATGAAGTCACCAAGACCTAGCACCAAAGAAATGACCAGCAATGGGTGCCTAGGAGTGATTTGGAGACTTGAATCAAGATAGAGCTTGAAGGGCTCACCAAGAACAATCTTCTCTCAAGATGGATTCTAGATCTAGAAAGTGAGAGAATGGATTTCTTGTGAGGAAGAGAGCTTTAGAAATGAGTGTGAATAGCTATCTAGGGATGAGAATGGGCAGGCCCAAAGCCCGTTTGGGCTTCCAATTGGGCACGCCACATCATCATCCCTACAAAATCCTTCACAACTCCTTCTAAAATCCTTCACAACTCCTAGAAGGAGTTGTGAAGGATTTTGTAGGGATGATGATGTGGCATGCCCAATTGGAAGCCCAAACGGGCTTTGGGCCTGCCCATTCTCATCCCTATAGCTATCTCAAACAAACTCAATGAATCTCTTAATGGCAGCTCCAACCTAGAGAGAAATGACCTAGGTTCGTATTTATAGGGTCCCATAAAAACAAGTTAGGTCAATTTCCAACGGATAGAAATCTGAGGCAACTAGTCGGTCAAAGAACAATCACTGACCGACTAGTTCATCAACTAGTCGGTCAGTCAAACAACATGGACCGACTAAGCGAAGAACTGAGAAGAGATAGAAATTCAGACCTAGAAATCTAGTCGGTCCAAGAAGACTTTCTGACCGACTAGTTTCACAACTAGTCGGTCAGTCAGTGAACGTAGACAGACTAAGAGGCAAAAACAAATAGTCTGAATACAAATTGACTTAGTCAGTCCAAGAACAAAAGTTGACCGAGTAGATTATCAACTAGTCGGTCACCAAACGTTCTTAGACCGACTAACGATAAACAGTAGCTTAGGAGAAATTTGGCATGAACAGTAAATCTCAACTAGTCGGTCAAAGAAGCATCACTGACCGACTAGTTCACAAACTAGTCGTTCGGTGAGTCAACGTAGACCGACTAACTGTAAACAGTACTGAACAGGAAAAGATTAACTCACACTAGTCGGTCCAAGAAGCTTTGCTGACCGACTAGATCACCATCTAGTCGGTCAGTACTTCTTCTTGTACCAACTAACATGCACAAACAAGTCCGAATCGAAGTGCGATGCTTCGAGGAAGTTAGAATGAACTTGTACTAAGATCCTAGAGCTACGATATGAGCGATATGAAGATAGAATCGTAAGATATACTCAAGGCTTAACATTCTATAGATCGAAGCTTAAAAGACTATAAATAAAACCTTAAAGAACGGTCTTCGAGAGCTTCGATTAATTCTTCATGACTTCCAAAACGGCGTAAGAGCTTCAACGAAGCTTTAGGCATGAATACGAGCTTTGAGAAGTGTTGAGATGTCGCTTCGATTGTTCTCGTGAATTTGGTAACGATCTCCAATACTGCGCTCACAAATTGTTAGTTCATGGATTATTTATGTTTGCTCATCATCAAAACCAAATCCGGGGAGTCCAATATTCAACATTCTCCCCCTTTTTGGTGATGACAAACCATCATAAATAATAATCGAAAATAATAATTCAAATGTAAAATACTTACTCCCCCTGCATTGATGACACGTTAATTCCAAAATGAATATATATAAATTGCATCAATCAGACGAGTAAGATATATAACGAGAATCGATTTTCGAAATATCGGATTTTGAAAAATCCTTATATATATCTTAACTCCCCCTGAATCTAACACATCAAATTAGATTCTTGAAAATTGAGTTAAATTTTCATTTGACCTATTTATTATCATTATCTCTCCCCCTTTGGCATTATCCCAAAAATGGGGGGCATACAACGACAACAACTAGGAAATGGAAAATCCAACATCGGGAGTCATAGACAATGACGATGGACCTAATTGACACCAAGGGAAAAGTGTTGAAATCAAGTCAAGGTGTGCCAAATTGTCCATTATCAAAAAAACGATAATTAAAATCATCAATAATACCAAATATTTATTCATTTATTGAATAAAGAAACATACTCTCCAATATTCAATATTCTTGGTTAAATTTGTGCATGGAAAACAATTTTATACAATCATAGAAAAATAATCTATTTAACAAAGTTTTTCAAGCGACGAATGACGAATTCACATGTCAAAGGCATTGAATGAAAATTAAATGTGCACGACGAAATAATACAAAGAGAAGAACGATGTATATATATAAAAACATCATGAGTACATCCAAAAAGATAGCGACTACATCAAATGCAACATACCATGTATGTCAACATCAAAAAGAAATACATCATACATCATCGATACACCATCATCAATCATCCAAAGTACATCAAAATACAACACCGACATCCATAAAACCAAAATACATCAAATCCAACACTCAAACTCCATCCCATCCTAACCCAAAACACTCTCAAAAAGGTGTATCATCCAAAGAGTAGTGTAGAGTCCTCGAAATAGACGATCACGAGGAAGTGGCAGGATCTGCAGTCTCCGGAGGTCCAGTCGAGGGAGTGGACTCAGGCTCTACAGGGAGGAGAGGCGTCTGAACAGAAGGGATCGTCGGGGCAGGAGTGGAGACGTCGACGACAGGCTCTACGGCAGAAGTGTCAACAGGAATATCAGCAGTCAAAACAGGAGCAGGGTCGTCAACAGGAGCAGCAGCAGCATCAGAAGTCTGATCCACTAGGGCAGAAGTCTCAGGAGCACCGGAAGAGGTGCCAGCAACAGGAGCAGATGTGGTAGCAGCAGCAGCAGTGGCCTCATCGCTACGAGCCAAGGAGGTGACAAGATCATCAATATCATCGTCGTCCATCTCCTCATCCTCAGAAACAGAAGGAGGAAGATCAATGCCCATCAAACGAGCCATACTGCAAACTACCTCCTCGGTACGAGCCAAACGCGACTCGTGCCGATGAAGTAACCGTACGACATCATCAAGTGAGGTGGCATGAGGAGGGACGGAAGCAGCTGAGGGAGGAGGAACTGAAGCAGCTGAGGGAGTGGCCTGAGATGCAGAAGGTGTCGACCGCTGCACGTGACGGAGTGCCGCAAGAGATTTCTTAACGGCCGTCGCGTTCAGAGGAGGACCAAGGGGACGCTCATCATCAGGGGGCAAGGGAACACCGAATCGACGAAATACCAAGGTTAGGAGACATGGATATGGAATATGCGCAGATTTAGTGGTCTTGCGAATACACTCGAAAGAATCCATCTTATCGAGTATAATGCGAGCCCAATTAATCTCGCTACCCATAAACAGAGCGTAAATCAATTTCAAAAACGGCTGAGATGGAAGAGATGACGATCCATACTTGGGAAGAAGGCATGATTTCAAGATCAGGTTAATCACCCAAGCATTCGGCTTGAATGATTTCGAAGGTACTCCTATGAATGCAGGGGGGATAACCTGGAAGATTTTGCCTAGGGTCCGCTGATCGAGGGAGGAGATATCATCGACAAAGATGTCAGAAGGGAGGAGGCCACACGATGAGCAACCTATCAACTCCCAGAAGATTTCTGCCGTGAGGACTATAGGAGTCCCCAAAACAGAAGTCTCGATGGAGTGAGACTCATCGTACTGGCCCCGGACACGATTGGCATAGAATAATTTGACTAGGCGAGGATATGGACGGGGGTTCACCTTGGGGTCATATCTAATGTAGTCCAATAGGCCGCTATAGGAGAGAAGATCCGCAAGGCCAAAAAAATCAGAAAACTGAACGTAATGCTCCAACAGCAGTGGGCAGTGCTCTATACGGTTGTACGCTACGAGACACTGAGGGTCGTCGCGGCATAACGATATATCTACACCGTCGACTGGCATCGGACCTTTACCCTTAGCCTTACGGGGCTTAGGAGGAGGTGGAGGAGGGGGTGGAGAAGGAGCTTTCTCGGGATGTTCAGGAGTGTATTCTTCATCGGAATTATCCTCTGAATCACTACCTGAACGCTCACCGGGAGGAGTCGGAGCACGGAACGCTTTAGGTTTAGGTTTAGGCTTGGGCTTGGACGATTGGCCGGTAGGTTTAGGCTTGGACGTCCTCTTCCTCTTCAACGGAGTTGAAGATGAAGAGGGGGGTCGAGTGGTCTTGGACCTACGCTTAGGAGGGGTCGAAGCGGTAGCACCCTCTACGGTCATAGGGGATGCCCCGGAAGATGTAATCGGGATTCTCGTTCGTTCCATGATCTCGGCACAACGAGTACAATCAAACGATGGGATAAGATCAAACACACCCTAAGCTTAAGCACTAGATCCTAACACACAAGCCCTAAGAATGAAAAATCCGAAACCCTAGCTCAAACCCTAGAATATGAAAACAAGATCAAGATCAAACCCTAGGGTAGGAAAACGACCTAGGAGGAGGAGGGAGATACCTAGGGGAGTGGTCGACGGCGACGGATGGCGGAGATGGCCGGAAAAGTGGCCGGAGTCGACGAGAATACGAAGAGGCTCGATCGGTTTTAGGGGTTTTTCGGGCTGGAGGAGAGAAGAATACAGACTAAAACGCAAAATAGTCGGATAAAAGTGATTTAAGTCGGTCGAGAATGTGAAAAGACGCGTTTGCCCTAACGCACTTAGTCGGTCACAGTTCAAGCACTGACCGACTAGATTACGATCTAGTCGGTCGGTCAATGAGCTTAAACCGACTAAGTCGAAACAGAGCCAAACAGAAATTTCTAGGGCTAGAGTTAGTCGGTCACAGTATACTCACTGACCGACTAGTTTTCAATCTAGTCGGTCGGTAAGAGTACTATGACCGACTAAAAGAAGTCAATGACAGGAGAAAGTTAAAAGCTTGATCTAGTCGGTCTGAGTTCACTAGCTGACCGACTAGATGAGCATCTAGTCGGTTAGCTGATGAACTGAAACCGACTAGAAGAGTCCAAAAGTTGATAAATGAGTTCTCTTCAAAACCCACTTGGATGAAACATCTTAACCCTCTCATTAGTCATCTAAACTATCCCATAAAACATCGAAATCTTAAATACGATATTCAAATAAGAATTCGAGCAAAAATTCAAACATATCACATAAAATCCCCAAAAATTCAATAAATCTAGCATGAACGAAATATCGCGAAATATAAAAGCATGCAAGATAATTGAATGAGACATGAATCCTATATCTCGGATTCACCCATAATCCCCAATTCTCGACGCAACCGCACAAAGGAGTCCTCCTTTAGGGGTTTCGTGAAAATATCGGCGATTTGCTTTTGGGTTTCAACGTACACTAAAATGATGTCCTTTTTAGCAACATGATCATCTAAAAAATGGTGTCGGACATCTATGTGTTTAGATCGGGAATGGTGCACCGGATTCTTTGAAAGACAAATAGCACTTTGGTTATCCACCATGATAGGGCTAGTATCACAATGAATACCAAAATCCTTCAGTGTGTGTCTCATCCAAAGAACCTGGGCACAAGCGGCACCGGCGGCAATATATTCCGCCTCGGTGGTTGAAAGTGATACGGAATTTTGCTTCTTGGAAAACCAAGAGACAAGGGAATTTCCTAGAAAATGGCAAGTGCCACTAGTACTTTTCCTGTCGGATTTGCATCCCGCATAATCGGCATCACTATATGAGACTAACTCATACGTGCTAGATTTTGGATAAAGTAATCCAAAATCAAGTGTATAACTTAGATAACGGAAAATACGTTTTACCGCTACTAAGTGAGACTCCTTAGGTTGAGACTGATAACGAGCACATACGCATACGGCAAACATAATATCGGGCCTACTTGCAGTAAGATAAAGTAAACTACCTATCATACCTCGATATAGACGAATGTCTACATCCTTACCACCCGTATCCTTGTCAAGATGTGTAGTCGTGCTCATTGGAGTCTTTTTCCCGGAAGCACTCTCCATTCCAAATCGCTTAAGCAACTCCACCGTATACTTCGTTTGGTGGATGAAGATTGCATCGTTCAATTGGCGAATTTGGAGACCTAAGAAATATTTGAGTTCGCCCATGTGGCTCATCTCAAATTGTTCCTTCATAACATTAGAAAACTCTTCGCAAAGAGTGAAGTTAGTAGCACCGAAAATGATATCATCAACATAAATTTGAACTAATAAAATATCATTATTCGCATGCTTAACAAAAAGTGTAGAATCGGCTTCACCCATTTTAAAATTCAAATCCAAAAGAAAATTCTTTAGGCGATCATACCAAGCTCGAGGAGCTTGTCTCAAACCATAAAGAGCTTTCTTTAGTTTAAAAACATGATTTGGAAATTTTTCATTTATGAAACCCGGAGGTTGAGAAACGTAAACTTCCTCAACGACATCTCCGTTTAAAAATGCACTTTTAACATCCATTTGAAATAATTTAAAATTTTTATGGCATGCATAAGACAATAATAGTCTAATTGATTCTAATCTAGCTACCGGAGCAAAGGATTCTTCGAAATCGATACCTTCCTCTTGGCGATAGCCTTGAGCAACTAACCGAGCTTTGTTCCGGACGACGACTTGATTTTCGTCGGTTTTGTTCTTGAAGATCCACTTTGTCCCTATGACGGTGTGGTTCTTCGATGGCAAAGGAACAAGCTCCCATACCTCATTCCTCTCGAATTGAATGAGTTCCTCCTCCATGGCAAGGATCCAAGCACTATCTTCGCACACTTCAACTATATTCTTTGGCTCTATCGATGAGGCAAAGGCACAATTGGCGAAGTGATGGACTTGCGATCTCGTCTTGACACTATCATGAATATTGCCAATGACTTGCTCATGGGGATGATCGCGAACGGTATGAAGCCGCTTGGGAATACCTTGATCACTAGGCACATTCTCAATAACTTCATTAGTCGGGTTAGTATCAGTAGAATCAATAGACTTAGAATTTTCAAACGAATCACATAAAACATCCATAGAATCATTATCATTTGAAATTCTAGACGTAGTAAAATTCTCATTAAAAGAGACATGTAATGATTCCTCGATCGTAGAGGATCTTTTGTTGTATATCCGGTAGGCTTTGCTACGTGAGGAATACCCAACAAATATCCCCTCATCCGATCTCGGATCAAACTTGTCCAAATTATCATATGTGTTTTTAATAAAACATTTTGCGCCGAAAACACGAAAATGTTTAACTTGAGGCAATCTACCAAACAACAATTCATAGCAAGTTTGTTTGGTGCCGGGCCTCAAAAGTATTCTATTAAACACATAACAAGCGGTGTGTACCGCTTCCGCCCAAAATTGATAACCAAGTTGACTATCTTCGAGCATAGTGCGAGCACACTCCACAAGCGTTCTATTCTTCCTCTCAACAACACCATTTTGAGGAGGTGCGCGAGGGAAAGAAAACGTGTGAGTAATTTCAAGATCATCACAAAAATTTGAGAAAGACTCATTCTCAAATTCACCCCCATGATCACTACGAATAGTGACAATGGTGGTTCCAATGAGATTTTGTACTTTCTTCACAAATATTGTGAAGTTTTCAAAAGCTTCATTTTTATTACATAAGAAAAATACCCATGTAAATCTAGAATAATCATCGATGATGACAAGTCCATATCTTGCATTTCCTAAGGAAGCAACTCTAGTTGGCCCAAATAAATCTAGATGTAATAGCTCTAGTGGCCGTTTAGTAGAAATGCTTTTCTTAGGTTTAAATGAAGATTTAGGAAGCTTGCCACGTTGACAAGAATCACAAAAACTTTTCTTTTCAAAAACGAGCTTCGGAAAACCTTTAATGGAATTTAATTTTGAAAGCTTATAAAGTGTTCCAAAGTTCACATGTCCAAAGCGTCGATGCCATAAGTGTTGTTCACTTGTGTTGGCAATGAGACATTGTTCATATGACTTAGGAAGATCCAAAATATAAATATCTTTATGGCGTGTGCCGGAAAATAATAACTTATTATTATCATTTGAAATATGACATAATCCTTTCGCAAAGCTAACTTTGTAACCTTTGTCACAAAGTTGGCTTATTGAAATAAGATTATGATTTAAACCATTAACTAGATAAACATCACTAATTAAGGGTTTAGACGGGTTACCCACTTTACCAACACCGACGATGGTTCCGCTCTCGTTGCCTCCAAATACGACGCGGTTTCCATTTGCAATGGGAACTACTCCGGAGAGCAATTGAGCATCACCCGTCATGTGTTTTGAACACCCGCGATCGAGTATCCAATTCCCTTTGGAGCTAAATTTGAATTTGTTGCTCCTTTTCTTTTTCTTTCCCTTGAGTATCTAAAGATAGAAAATTTCATATCATGGTACCCAAGGTCATTGGGTCCTCAAAGGTTAGACCTTTGGAAGCCAAGTCCAATTGGACTTAGACTTCCCCACATAATTTCTACTATGCACAACATCCGAAAAATAAGCATTCATATACACTTGTTTTTCATCCATGCTTGTGTCCTTTGGGCTCCAAATAGTGAAAATCTTGGGAGCCCTCATCCTATTGGGTGCATGCATGCGACGTTGATTTCTACGTGATGCATGTTGTGGATAGGCATAAGGAACATGATGGAATGGTGCACGACGAGAATTATTCATATGATGAGGTGGGTGAACATATGCATGTGTGGGAACACGTGCGTGAGGGTGTCTCACATGGTGTGCACGTGCCCGAGAATGTGTTGCATAAAAATCATCATATGTGTGAGACGGTGGAGTAGGACGTGTGTTCCTACGTGGCATGGTATTGGTGTACATATAAGCATGCCCCTTCTTTGGAGGTCCACCCAAAGTGGGTTTCTTTCCGAAAGAGGGTGCGGACGAGGTGGAAGCACCATTGGTAGATAAACTACCAATAGAGTGTTTGCTACCACTCGTAGAGTCACCGGAAGTTGGCCTAACAAAAGTAGTGACCGACTTGGATGACTTTCCCAAAGTATACCCCAAACCAACATGGTGTTTGGCCGGGAGTAAGACACTTAGGATATTATCCAAATGGCCCTTACCCTTATTGAATTCATTGATTCGGCCTAATGTGTTCTCATATTTCTCGGTGAGAGAACGAAAAGAAGTATCTAAAGTGGATACTTGCGATGTGAGCACATAAACACGAGATTTAAGATTCTCGTTCTCAATACTCAAAGTCGAGTTTTGAGAAGTTAAATCCGCTATCCTATGTTCTTCCGGATCATCAATGCTAACATGTTCAAGTTTAGATTTGAGATTGACAATCTCATTTCTTAACTCTTCAACAACGGTGTCGTTGTTGGTGATGATAGTCTTAGGCGAGGTTTGAATGCTAGCTAGGTCATCTTTTACTTTAGTATATCTATTTACTAATTTAGTGTATTTAGACCATAAATGAGAGTTAGCATCCCTAAGATCATCCATAGTTACCTCATCACCTTCGTCGTCGCTATCATCGGAGGAGGAAGATCCTTGATCATGCTCCTCTCTTGCCATGAAGCACATGTGCGCTTGCTCCACTTTCTCATCTTCCGACTCTCCGCTTGAGGAATCCTCGGAGTCGGTGAATGTTGCTCCAACAAGTCCCTTTTGTACCCCTTTTTGTACTTCTTCGACTTGTCGAACTTCGACGCCTTCCACTTCTCCTTTTGCTTGTTTTGAGGACAATCCGCTTTGATGTGTCCTGGCTTATTGCATTTAAAGCACAAAGGTGGAGAGGCGTCAGTAGAAGTAAATTTCGATTTTTGTTTGAAGTTACCCTTTCGGAAGAAGCGATTGAACTTCTTTGCCATGAGTGCAACGGATTCCATGTCCATTTCTTCTTCCGAGTCCTCATCATCGGTAGAGGTGGATGAAGCCGCCTTGAATGCAATTGCCTTTTTCTTAGGCACGTCTTGGTTCAAATAGGACTTCATCTTTTCTTGTAACTTCACCTTGCTATCTTTGCGTACCTCGTATGACATCAAAGTACCCATCAATTGAACTACGGTATACTTATTCATGTCATTACCTTCCTCGATGGCGAAGGTACGTTTCTCCCAAGAAGAAGGAAGTCCTTCGATAAGCTTCGAGCACTTCTCCTTTTGGGTGTAGGATTTGCCAAGGGCCTCTAACTCGTTTATTATGTCAACGAAGCGAGCGTAATATTCCTTCATCTTCTCGCCCTGTTGCATATGAAACATTTCGTAATCTTTGTTTACAACTACGAGTTTAGAGTCTCTTACCCTACTCGTCCCTTCATGAAGAATGAGGAGGGAGTTCCAAATTTGATATGCACTCTTACATGTGCATATCTTATTGAAGTCCTCGGGCTCCAATGCGCATTGCAAGGCGTTCATTGCCTTGGCATTGCTTACCTCCGCGGCGACCTCCGTGGTAGTCCATTTCTCAAAGTCTTCTTCTTCGGGCTCGATGTATTCCTTCATTGTGGTCCTCCATAAAGATGCACTCCGGAGGAAGGTTTCCATCCGGCATTTCCAGTACCCGTAGTTGGTACCGTTAAAGAATGGAGGCCTCGTAGAGGAATGTCCTTCCATCACCGAAGATGCTCCTTCACGGTTCCTGAAGGTGTCATAGTTGGAAGGTGGACGCACGGTCTTGTTGTCGTTGGCAGACATAGCTAAGTATCTGGCTCTGATACCAAATGTAATGCCCTACAAGCTACTGCACGAGTACTAGAGGGGGGTGAATAGTACTTTAAAAATAACAAGGAGTATAATTCCAAATTATAGTGCAAACAACTACCAAATCAATTTGCGGAAGCTTAAATTGAATGACAACAAAAAAATTAACAATGCTAACAAAAGATGTTAATGGGTTCGGATCCACCCAAGTCTCCCCGACTTGTTCCTGGTGATCCTACGTCCCAACCACCCGGATCCCCTCCGGATACTTAGGTTAGAAACCCTAACCCAAGATTTCCACTATGATATCTTGTGAAAAACCTTCACAAGATCAAATCATACATGCAATGGAAATAGTGAATCCATGCAATGGCAATAGTGAATCCCACAACCCGGGATCACAACCTTCTCTCACAACCGAGAGAATCAACAAGCAATATAAACAAGTTTATAATGAAATAAACAATCTTACCACAAAATCCTATACCTTGAGTTTTCTTACCAAATAGGTTAAGGAGGGATTTGAGGAAGATGAAGTCACCAAGACCTAGCACCAAAGAAATGACCAGCAATGGGTGCCTAGGAGTGATTTGGAGACTTGAATCAAGCTAGAGCTTGAAGGACTCACCAAGAACAAGCTTCTCTCAAGATGGATTCTAGATCTAGAAAGTGAGAGAATGGATTTCTTGTGAGGAAGAGAGCTTTAGAAATGAGTGTGAATAGCTATCTCAAACAAACTCAATGAATCTCTTAATGGCAGCTCCAACCTAGAGAGAAATGACCTAGGTTCGTATTTATAGGGTCCCATAAAAACAAGTTAGGTCAATTTCCAACGGATAGAAATCTGAGGCAACTAGTCGGTCAAAGAACAATCACTGACCGACTAGTTCATCAACTAGTCGGTCAGTCAAACAACATGGACCGACTAAGCGAAGAACTGAGAAGAGATAGAAATTCAGACCTAGAAATCTAGTCGGTCCAAGAAGACTTTCTGACCGACTAGTTTCACAACTAGTCGGTCAGTCAGTGAACGTAGACAGACTAAGAGGCAAAAACAAATAATCTGAATACAAATTGACTTAGTCGGTCCAAGAACAAAAGTTGACCGACTAGATTATCAACTAGTCGGTCACCAAACGTTCTTAGACCGACTAACGATAAACAGTATCTTAGGAGAAATTTGGCATGAACAGTAAATCTCAACTAGTCGGTCAAAGAAGCATCACTGACCGACTAGTTCACAAACTAGTCGGTCGGTGAGTCAACGTAGACCGACTAACTGTAAACAGTACTGAACAGGAAAAGATTAACTCACACTAGTCGGTCCAAGAAGCTTTGCTGACCGACTAGATCACCATCTAGTCGGTCAGTACTTCTTCTTGTACCAACTAACATGCACAAACAAGTCCGAATCGAAGCGCGATGCTTCGAGGAAGTTAGAATGAACTTGTACTAAGATCCTAGAGCTACGATATGAGCGATATGAAGATAGAATCGTAAGATATACTCAAGGCTTAACATTCTATAGATCGAAGCTTAAAAGACTATAAATAAAACCTTAAAGAACGGTCTTCGAGAGCTTCGATTAATTCTTCATGACTTCCAAAACGGCGCAAGAGCTTCAACGAAGCTTTAGGCATGAATACGAGCTTTGAGAAGTGTTGAGATGTCGCTTTGATTGTTCTCGTGAATTTGGCGACGATCTCCAATACTGCACTCACAAATTGTTAGTTCATGGATTATTTATGTTTGCTCATCATCAAAACCAAATCCGGGGAGTCCAATATTCAACAACCCACACTTATATAACTAATATCATTCATACAACTTCACATCTATATATATATATATCACGAATAACACTGAGTATACATATATAACACGAGAGACGGTCCTTAATATCCTTAGGATAATACACTCATACAGGTCCACACACTCTACCTATATTCATGCATCACGACTACATCCCACCAAAGGGCCCACTACTAAATTAGAGTTGACATAAGCAATGGCAAGCACTAGTAGGGTGACTAAGCAAGAGAAAGGAAACCAAAACCAAGAGCGCAAAGAAGAAAAGATCGGAAAGAACGAGTTCAGATAAGGCGAGGATAAGGAGACAGCTTGGTTAGGCGAAACAGGGATATAATTGTGAATGTTTAGGTAGAGGGAAGGAAGATGTAATAATACTCTTATAGGATAAGGAAAATAGTGTGTAAATGACATAAGTTAAAATACGAAAAGTATAAAAAAACTGTCGTACTTCAAAAGTTGGAGTTCCCTTGCATAGAAAAATATTTGGAGGTCGATAAAACGAGTTGTTCGATATAAGTTTGAGTCGTAAGTAAGAGAAAAATGATTTATTGGCTTATCGAGAAATCATTATAAGAAAGAGGTAAAACATTCACACGAACATTAAAGACATATGTTAGAAAATATTATACGATAGTAATTTAATAATTTCGGTAAAAGTTTCGAAATTCAAAGAATGAGATTAAATCAACTGAAGTGTAGGAAATCTAAGCTCATGCTAAATGTTTTTAAAGTCTTTAAACTGGGGAGAAGTTTAGAATAAATAATATTGGAAATACTTTTAGAGAAACCAGGATTTGCCAAAAGAAACGGGTTTATATAAATATTTTTGAAGTATGAGTACGATGAACCTATAACTGATATATATATATATATATATAATATTGTAGTTCTATTTAGCTTGGAAAAATATTCTAAAAGTATGTATGGTAAGCGGTTAAAATAAATTTCGTAGTTTAGAGAAAGATGGTATATCGAATTATCAAAATAATAATAAAGTTTTAAAACCGAAATGCGAAAGATATAGGTTAGAAAATGGTCTCGAGATTGTAATAAAATTTACGACCAAGACGAATTCAAATCTAAGAAAGTATTTTAACTCAACAGAAAGCAAGGAATTTAAATATATAAGAAGGGGGGTTTTAAAAAAACAAAATTTTAAACTGAGTGAAAAGTTTTAGAAAGGAAAATCGAAAATAACTTTGGAAGAATCAAGATCTGCAACGGAGAAGATTCAAAAAAAATTAACGATAATCGTCGGAAAAACGATCACGTGTATCGAGAGCAAAGAAAATGATCGCGTGATGAATACGCCTAGGATACGATTCATGAAAAGCTACGATGGGATTCTACGGTCGATAACCCAGAAGTGTAATGATCAGGGAAATGATAGAATCAGGGGTTCTAATTATCGGGTCGGCTGGAGATCAAGAGGAACTTAACACTATGACTCTCTAGTGAACTAGACTGTAATAGAGGTCTCAGGGACGGGTCCTAAGAGAAGTCAAGATTACGTTCTACTGGGCCCGAAATTGTCGGACTCAATCGAACGGCTAAAAGAGAAGCTCTAGAAGTCTAATATGGTCAGGGCTGGGTGAGAGACTGCTAAGGCAACCTAAGTTGAGTACAGCTTAATCTTAACGAAGGCTCTGACTATCAAACCTGGACATCTACCTAAGTCTTCCTACCATCTAAGACAGGAAAATGTTCAGATTAGACTTAATCATGACTTGGACGTTTCGAATATTTAATTGGATGTTGTTTATCATTATTGTTGTTCCGGTATTTTGCGGATGCAAAAAGGACCTGCATGGGCCACCAACAAAACCTGTCACACCTCGCTTCCCTAATATGGAAGGCGAGACGTGAGGAGGTCCGCTCAGACGTGGAGCTGTGAAGCTGCAGTCTGATAAGCGTCTGTAAAAATTACGAAAGGTAGCAGGTCCTTTACATTGCGACGAAACAACAACAATAATAATAAGCAGATAAAAGAACATCCACCCACAAAACATTCAACAATTTTTCTCAACATCACAGATAGTCACAAAAAGTACAAGTCTGAACAATAGGCCTAAAGCATGGCTGAAACAAAAGTAAAGAGAGTCACGACTGAGACTAAGGGTCGGACTGGGATCCTGGGATCCTCGAACTGAATGTCAGCAACCTATCGTCCTCTGCAACTAAGTCAAGCTCAAAACCTGACATGTGAAACCCAAAGAGAAAAGGGCACATGTCAGCAAAAGTCTCCCAAAGAAAGCGGAGAACTTTTATGCAATGATACAAATAAATAAAGCGACTAGCAGTTCTAAATATAATGAAATGAAATGACATTTAAGGAATGCAACAATTTAAGATGACATGATGACATGCATGCATGTCGTAGCAGAAGCTACGAAAAACACTGTTCACGAGTCACGAACATTATCATTTCACGATGTGCACAGGGTTTACGCCTTTTGGCTGAAGTGGCTGTACGGGCACACTTCTACGCTCAAGTGATCGCTTAACTCTACCCCTCCCACGTGTGTCGAGCCTTGGTTTCCCAAGTACGTGAGCTCGCCTTTGGATCACGAGTCCAGGAAGTGTTTCTCAATATGGACTGGCGCCCATCTTCTGGATCACGAGCCAGGAAGTGTTTTTGGCATAGGGTTATGCCCGTAAAAGCAGGTCCCTAGACTCAATAGCAATAACATTTGTAGCGTGTGCTACTCAATCACGAAGAAACATATGATGCATGACATGACATGAGATGAACAGTTAAAGTGCGTACCGTTTATTGAAAATTAAACATGACAAGGCAGCATGAATGAAAACAAGTAAAAGTGTCGGATCTAGCTCGTTGTCAAGCTAGATCAAGAGTGGTGTCGGATCTAGTTTCGTTGTCAAACTAGATCAAAAGGGCGTCTACGCAGCTATCATTTCACTGTCTAGTCTCTTTTACGCTAACAAACAAATTGGCCTAAAAACCTGGCCTAAAACATTTACTGGCAAGTATCACTTGCCTGCACAACAAAGCTGAAGTCACGTTCAATCTGAGTCCAAATTACCTACGTGCTCAGATCACGGTCCAGCCTACATCCCAATTTATTAATCTTGATTAGTGAAACACAACCATCAGAAATTACCATTCTTAGTTGATTAACAGGCAAGTGGTGATTCCTACGGGGCAGATCTTATCTCAACACGACGCGAGAGCTACTCTGACGTCGGGTAGCGACGTCAGGGGTTGGATTTGGGTATCAGAACGTTTTGGGACAAACAGTTCTCTGCTGATAAAACACGGGTGCAATAAGTTCATTGACAGAACCAAAAGTTATTAGGCAACCTAAAACGTCTAATATTCAAATTTTAATTAGGTTTGTCTAATCCAAGATAGTCGACACATGAATATTAACGATCATTAAAATTATTAATACGATAATAACGTCACGTTGCTAGCACGACAATTACACGACAATCATAAATAATCTAGGCTAAAATTTAACTAAAATTCGTCTAAACGAGTTATTAACCCTATGATCAGCATTAACATCAATATAACAAGGTTACTAATAGATCATGATTGATTAATAGTCCACAAAAAATATTGGCAAGCTAAACTAATATGTATCAAACATGGAACTAACATATTATGCACACCTAGGTATCTCCATTAATATACTAACCCAAGAGAATTTCATGGCAGAGGTAAAACACAACACAATTAACGCACTCACACTAACAATTTATTTACTAACTAAGTTATAAAAACTAACACCTAAACGTTAGCATCACCTAACATAGGACCCTAACTAATATGAGAAAACACAGTTTAATAGATATTAAAAAATGATAATATCACTAACCCTAGCTATTAAAAACAAAGCACTAACCTCTCTAAGACTTTTAGGGTCTGATGTTTGTTGCAGGGGAGGAGTTGGGAAGCGCTGGCCTGCGTTGTGAAGGGGACGCACGCGAGGCGCACTGCTGTGCGGTGGCGCTGCAGCGCATGCAAGCAGAGGGATGCACTGGACAGGAAGGAGGGTCGCGCAGGGATGAACGGTAGGCATTCGCGTGGAGGGAGAAGGGACGCGCGGGGTCACGAGGCTGTCGGCGTTCAGGGGCCTGGGCGGGGAGGTACCGTACGGCGGAGGTAAGGCTCGAAGGTCGGAGGGCTGACGGCCGAGGCTGCGCACGCGGTGAGTAGCAGCGGTTGCGTGAAAAAGAATGGGGCAGCGCGCGTTTGTTTGCTGGGAGAAAGAAATAACCCTAGGTTGCCTTTATAATAGAGGAGGGTACAACGAAGTGCCAGCACGTGAGGGATCTCTTAGGGTTTTATTATAAAGAAATAGGGTGAGCTGTTGATGTTATAAGTTAGTCTAGGGTTTATTAAATATTAATGTGTGTGCATTCCAATTGGCTGCACGTGAAGGGTTGCTTGGTTCGGCCACATGGTCTAGGTTAGGGTGCTAATTAGGAAAGTGATTAGGATTAAACTAGGAAATCGGATTTTATTAAGAGAGTTAGAAATAGTAATGAGGTGATTTAAAATAATAGATTGGGCAATATTGTGAAAGTGGGTCAAACGGAGCCCTAAAATTATGAGATAAATACTGGGGTGACCGTGCTGATGAGAGAAATGAAACTAAAAAGACCGATCACAAGTTGAGTGACGAGAAACGAAACTAAAAATAAAAAGTTCTCACGAAAAAGTGAAAATCGCGACGCCTCTGCAAACAAAGTCAAATTGTGGAAGAACGACCGTGAAATGTTGTTCCAAAATAATTCCACAAATTAACACTCTTCGATAGGGTCACAACGACATAATACATCATAGGGTACAGATACAAGCAAAGTCTAAAATAAATACGTGCACGAACAAAAGAACGCGCACGGGGAAAGTACGATCGAAAACCGACCGTGACACGATCTCTCCCCTCAAGACCGCAGGCTGGTATACAATAATGGCTCGTCGAGGCAAGAATCTACTGGAAGATCTTTCCACCTCCAATCCCAAATGGAAAGACAAGTTTGTGTTTGTGGTTTTCCAAGGGGAGGCAAGCTTCTGCACCAGTTGGGGTGCCCTTGACTTAGGACATGCCGAGGATACGCCGCTGACTAGCAAGGAGAAGAAAACCGTCGATGCTCTGACAAGCCTGCCAGAGGATACGAGGTCGGTCAATTGGCTGTGGTATGACAACATGCTGCATCGGGCTGTGTGGACGAAAGGTTGGTTTGATCATGCCCACCAACTGTTCGACCTTTGTTTTTCGACCTAACTTGTTTGTTGCTCTCGCATGCATGGCTAGTGTAGATTATCAGGTGGATCCCACATTGAGGGAAGCAGTCGAGGCTTCCATTAAATAGGCAGAGGCAAGCATGTTGTCTTCCCAGGTGCTGACTGTGGGGAAATTAATAACTCAACCATCTGTGGATCGACCCATTGTCGTTGAGGGGGTTGTTCAGGTGGCCCGCCCTCAGAAGAAGAAGAAGAATAAGAAGAAGAAGAAAGGGCATACCTCTGAATTTGAAGTAGTTGCGCTGGTGGGGACCAAGAGGAGGCGGTAACACATTCTCAGTGATTCGGAGCCGTCTAGGTCGAATGTGGCAACGGAGCAGGTCTCCCGGCCAAGGAGTGATACTTTTCACGACGAAGATTCGAGGAAGACTCAGGTTCCACCGGAGCTTCTCGTGCATAAGGACTGCTGGCCTTGGGGGGTCTGTTCCCTCCTGTAGGGTTGTCTAAAAATATCCCTGACGAATATAGGCCGATTTTGCTGGAGGGCCGATCTCCTCAGGCCCCAATCGACTGTTCCAATGAGGAGCTCGTCTGGGCAGGATTTCTGCTGAGGCATGGAGATTCTGCTGTTCTTGATGGCGGGACCGCCTACTGCATCACCGAGAATGCGACCCTTCCACGTGACAGGGTTGTCGTAGAGAGGGTCAATTATGAGTGGCTTGCATCGGTAGCTGTTCACACTAGCACCCAGGTAATTATTGCTCCTACTTCCCTTGTAGGTGATGCCAGCATGCATGTTAACCATTGTGTGTTCTTTGCAGGCTCTCGTGGACACCGCGATGTTGCGTCATCGTGCTTCGGTGGTGGCCAATCATGGTGTCACCCTGGAGGCCGTTAGGTCGGGCATGAAGAGATCTCAGGTTAAGCTGACTAGAATCAATCTTCTTTCCGAGACAAGATTGGATCGCATTCGAAAACTCGAGCATGAGTTGAGCGAGTCTCAGAGGAGGGAGCTGAAAACCCCGCCCTAAGAAAGTGAGCGGAGGATGCTCTGCTGAAGGAGAGACTCAAAGCTGAGGTCATAGCGGAGAGGACGGTTCAGGAGTTCACAGATTCATTTCCCAACTTTGACGAGCTATACAAGGAAGGCTATGAGCGATGCCGATTGGAGATGAAGAACCGATTCCCTGACCTCTTCGTCAAGATCGACAAGATCCCGATGATTTTTCCGGACCTTGGTGACGATGAATCGAGCCAAGATGTGGAGGATGCTGATCCCCCTGACGACGCTGCCATCGTGGCTGACGATGACGCAGGAGCGGACGCTACAAGGGACCTAGAGTGCACGGTCGTGCTAGATGGAGAACAAGGCATAGCCAGCTGTTGTAGGGTCTCGACGTTCTTTGTACGCCTGTTTTAGAAATTTTTGAGTGTATCTGTTGTTGCATCTTTTTGTTTGCTGTCGTGCATGTCGTGTGGTGATTGTAATGCCCAATGGCCACTCAATGGGTTAGGCGGTACTTCAGGATGATCGAGGATAAACCATCGAACCATGTTTAGAAGTTGATCACATGTTCCATGGTGAGGGAGCGATTTCCTTGACTCGCAACTGATGGCACGAGAGTCGTTCAGTGATGAAGGGAGGACCCTTCGACTTTTGGCTGACGACATTTTGGGAGAGTCGTTTAGTAGCGAAGGGATAGCCCTTCGACTGACGACACATTGGGGGGGTCGGTTAGTGGCGAATGGGTGGCCCTTCATCCTACGGCTGACGACGTTTAGGTGAGTCGTTCAGTAGTGAAGCTGTAGCCCCTTCGACTTATGGATGGCGCTCGTTTGGGTGGGTTGTTCAGTAGCGAAGGGGTTGCCCCTTCGACTTACGGCTGACGCTCGTTCAGGAGAGCCATTTAGTAGTGAAGGGGTTGCCCCTTAGACTTACGACTGATGCTCGTTTAGGAGATCCGTTCAGTAGCAAGGGGTGGCCCTTCCACTTATAGCAGATGCTCATTTAGGAGAGTCGTTTAGTGGCGAAGGGGTGGCCCCTCGACTGACACGTTAGGGGGATCAGTCAATGGCGAAAGGGTGGCCATTCGTCTTACGGCTAACGACATTTAGATGAGTCGTTCAGTAGCGAAGGGGTGGCCCATTCAACTTACGAATGACGCTCGTTTAGGAGAGCCGTTTAGTAGCGAAGGGGTGGCCCCTTTGACTTACGGCTGGCGCTCGTTTAGGTAAGTCGTTCAGTAGCAAAGGGGCGTCCCCTTTGACTTACGGCTGATGCTCATCTAGGAGAGTCGTTCAGTGGCGAAGGGATGGCCCATCGACTGACAACACGTTCGTATAGGTGAGTCGTTCAATAGCGAAGGGGTGGCCCCTTCGACTTACGACTGACGCTCGTTTAGGAGAGTCGTTCAGTAGCGAAGGGGTGGCCCCTTCTACTTATGGCTGACGCTCGTTTAGGAGAGTCGTTCAGTAGCGAAGGGGTGGCCCCTTCAACTTACAGCTGACGCTCGTTTAGGAGAGTCGTTCAGTAGAGAAGGGGTGGCCCCTTCGACTTACAGCTGACGCTAGTTTAGGAGTCACTTGCTTGGATTCCACCAACATGAATTCAGTTTACCCAAGCTTTCCCAAGGATCGGGTCCTTTCAGAGGGAATTTTGGTGGGATAGTTTTGGTAGATTTCATGAAGGCGTAAGGAAGCGAAACTTTATTTGATAAAAGAGACATACTTTATTGTAAAAAGTGACAGAAAAACAAAAAAGGCATACAGGTGTTTCTGAACTTCATTGGAGCTATTGTTGTTCATCGCCTTTTTATTCGCCTCAAGTTTTAGATGGCTTGCTAGTCAATCACCTTGGTGACAGGTGACCCTGTCATCATGCCCTTCTGCTTCGAGGATCCTTCCTTGCTAGGTTGATCGTTAGCCGGGTTCTTGGGGTGTCCTCGCTTGACTAGCACATCGATCTCCTTTTTGAGAGTCCAACAGTCGTTGGTATCGTGCCCATAGTCGTTGTGGTACTTGCAGAATTTGAGGTCGTCCATCTTCTCATATTTGCCATTCTTTGTTGTCTCTTGGATCATCTCTTCTCATGGTGTGTTAACGATGACTTCCATCTTAGGGGCGACCGGCTTAGCATAGGTAAGGCGCTCCTTGCTTCGAGGGTTTCTCTCCCTAGGTCCCTTGTCTCGAGACTCATGGGAGGTTCCCGAGGTTGGTTTCTCTCGCCTCGTGTCTCTGCGGCGGGAGGGGGTGTCACGCCCCGCTTCCCAAAATGACGGAAGCGAAACGTGACAAGGCCCGCTTAGGCCGGAGCTGTGAAGCTCGGACCCAATAAGCATCTGTAGGGGTATCATTTTTAGATTTTCAGGTTCTTGCATTTATGAAATCCGGAACAACAAAAGTACAGAAGGAAAAGAATGCATTCATTTAAAATGGAGATAATATCCAGCATATGACAAGTCTAATAAAAAGGTGCTTAAACATGGCAACAAAATGCAGAAAGGAAACTAACAGTGCGAAGCACCCAACATAGGCAGAGAGTAAAGTGGTGCTACTCACCCAGACTAAAAAGTAGTAACCTCTGGAAGTCCGCAACGGTGGGAAACGTCTAAGTCTGGTCCTCGTCAGGTACGTCCTCCGGGTCGTCATCCTCTGGCTCCACGTACTCCGTGTCCGACTCGTCCACGTACTCTGGCTCAACACCTGACGTACAACACCCAAAAGAGAGGAACTGTACGTCAGGTAAAGTCTACAAAAAGGGTTAGACTCTACTGCAAGTGTACCGAACTATTAAACAACAGTTTACTGGTTGATTAGCATGATGAGGTTATAACAGAGTATCAAAAGGAAGTAAACGCAGTAGGAAAGTAAAGCGTAGCAAGCAGTAGTAGTAGCGTGTGCTACCGACTACGTGACTAACCTAAACGGGTCATGACAAGACGTGACAAGACAAGCAAGACAGGACAGGGCAAGACAAGACAAGACAAGACAAGACACGTGTGACTCGAAGGGTTCACGCCTTACGGTTCGAGGGGGATCAAACCCTCTCCCCGTGCGCACGCTCAACCCTACCCCCACCCAGGAACTCAGGACAAGAAGGTACAGGGATCACTTCCGTTAGGGAAGCATCCGAAACGCCCAAAGGCTTTTGTGTAACAGGGATCACTCTCGCGTGGAGAGCATCCGAAACGCCCGCAAGCTTTTTGTGTAACAGGGATCACTCTCACGTGGAGAGCATCCGAAACGCTCGCATGCTTTTTTGTGTAACAGGGATCACTCTCACATGGAGAGCATCCGAAACGCCCGCATGCTTTTTTGTGTAACAGGGACCACTCTCGTGTGGAGAGCATCCGAAACGCCCGCAGGCTTTTTTTGTAACAGGACACGACACGCAAGGAATTTGTTATTCTAGGGTGTCCACACGCATGCACACACAGGAAAAACCCTAAGGTGTCATATGATGTTGTTGCACTTAGACTTCATCATCAAGTCTAAGCCGTCAGGGGCGTCCCGGACGCTATCATTTCACATCCAGTTCTCTTTGTTCACAGTATTTTTAACAGTTCTATAGTCTAAGGCCTAAACACGGCCGAAGGTGCAAGTGAGTACACTTGCCTGCGGTGGCGAGTGTATCGTCCGTCCGGAGTGTCCCGTCCAAGCATCTCGTCAGAGCGGTACGTCAGCGAGGGTCCGTCCGTCGGGAGCATCCCGTCGCGGTCCGAGTGTCGGGTCGGGTTCGCTGAAATGAATTTAGGGGGGCGGTATCAGGTCACATTTTAGCAATCCTAGTAGGTGCATCTCTAGGTTAAGCGTGGCTATCCTATCGGTTCCAAGATACGGTGTTCAATTGTCAGATTCTACACTACAGTTTTCTATGTCGACATCTACCCTATGTGCACAGTCAAAAGTCCGATCGACGGCCTAGATCAGCGCAACATTTTAAAGGAGCACAAAAGTAAATTTAGAGATTAAGTTGACGATTTTTAGATTAAGTTTTAGATGTCGTAACGTGTGGGTTACTACGAGTAAGGGTCACCAACCCATTGCGATGGATACGCATAGATCTGGCGTCGGACCCGATAACAGCTACGGATCACATCGCGGCTCCGATTCCTCGACTGCGGTAGCGCGGATTTATCTGTATCATTAGATTCGCGTAATCAAGTTAATCGTGATTTAGCTAATAAAAGATATAAGAATCTGATTAATACGACATTGATTAAACTAACTCCTATATTCATATGTTTATAAGGGTTTAACTAATAGGGTTTACAAATTATATGCTACAGTTCATATAGTATAAGGTAACTTACTATAATACAACAGGAAGTAACATTTATCTAGTACTCTTTATATATGTATTAAGACTTACTGTCATCATAGATAGCCTATATGCTTCACTAAGGAGATAGGGTTCTGTTGCATGTGTGTTTACAAAACACATAAGAACTCTTTGAAAACTTAGGGCTATAATATTATCATGGAGAGTTAGGGTATATAAAAAATAGTTTAATAATACGGTTTACTGTTGCTCACATAAATACTGTAAAGTATAAGTTATAGATTTAAACTTACGCAAGTTGGCTTCGTGTGCTGCCCTAGCAGGTGAAGCGGCAACGGCGAGTTGGAGGCGAATGAACGGCGACGGCGGAGAGGTGGTGTGGCGTCGACGGCAGCTTGCGTGGCCTGAGGAAGGGGAGGCGGTGGGTTCTGGCGGTGCAGAGAAGCTGAGGGAGGGTTCACCGGCAACCAAAGGCGACTGGGGTGGCACTAGGCCATCGGGCGGTGACCGGAAACAGAGCAGCGGCGGAGCGCTGCTGTTGGTTGAACAGCGACGGCGCAAGCGAGTTTAAGGCGGCGTTGGGCGGTGCAGAACCACCGGGAGGTAGAGCTTGGCTCGATGGGCAGTTGGGCGTCGACTAGGTAGAAGCCGGAGGTGAGGGCAGCGGCCGGCGTGGGCCTGTTGTTGGGCGACTGAGGGGGAGCAGCAGCAACGTACGGTGGCAGTAGCAACAAAGGCTGTCAGCAGTCGGGGACCTGTGGCATGGGGCTGAGACGGCGAGAACCCAAAGGTCGAGGGGGGGAGTTCTGGCCGGTGGTGAGAATTTGAGAGGGTAGAGGTGAACGCCGTCGATGGCTGCTGTCGGGATCGCGAGGGATGGAGGAGGCGCCGGTTGTTGGCTACGCAGCGGAGAGGCCAGAGGTGCAGGACGCCGGCGTGGTGTCTGGGTTACCGGCGAGGACGGCCTGGGATTCGGGGAGGCGCGCCTTTGGTCCGTGTTGCCGTCGATGGCCTCGAGCGTGGAGGGAAGAGGAAGTCGAGAGGAGAAGGGAACTGTCGTCGGCGCCCTGGGGTCTACGTGACAGTCTAAAGGCTTAGGGAAAAATAGAGTTTGTCTTTGGTGCTAGGCTGGAAACTATATGGGAGGCCTAGTCATTTAATTATTTGTGAGGAGATGGGAGTTGCGTAAGGGCCTGGGGAAAGTCTTCGGGTGTTGTGCAGTGGGAAAAATAGATTGGCTCTCTGGGTTTTTAGTTTAGGTCTCCTTTAGTAGAGAGGAAAGAGAGAGACGTGGAATGAGTCGTGCGGCTATTTGGGGGAGAACATGAAGTGAGGGGGAGAGATACTCGGTTTGTTAAGATTTAGTTGATTAAAGTTTTTATTTAATAGGATTCAGCTAAGATTTGATTCCCCAAAAAAACAAGACGGCAGTAAATTGATAATCAGATGTTAACAGTTTAGATTTGGGTTTAAAATTATAATTTGTATTTGGGTTAAAAATTATAAATGGGTAAAACGTTGGCCTTAAAATAACGCACAGAATATTTAGAACTTTTAGGAAAAATTTTATAAATAAATATATATAAATTAGTGATGAAATGAGCAGATTGGTCCCAAGTTGACCAAAAATTATAAAAAGGAAAATACTGGGACGATCGTGCCTCCGAGAGGATTATGAAAACTGGGTCCGGTCGCGTGTTTGAGCTATGGAAGATAGTAATAAAAATCAAGTACACCAAATGCATACAAAACACAACTACGCACTAAAACATGTACGGTCGGAAAGTGACCGTTACATTCTACCCACCTTAGAAATGTTTCTGTCCTCGTAATCACTTATACTAATATAATAATAGCTATACGCAATATGCCTGCAACTCTCATATCTACACATAATGATTGCTAATCTCATAACTCCAAACATCGTTCCTCAAATAATTTGTCATAACTCGTCCTCAACTGGATAACGCTACAACTAGAACACATCTTAGCACCTGACTATAGATCCACATTACCATCTACAAACTAACAATCATCTCGTCTTCAATATATATTCTTCATCATATTAACTCATACATTTATCCTCCGTAATCAATGAACCGACCACAGCTATCCTTACCCCTATCATCAAATCTCCTAATCTTATAAAATCCGTCTACCTAACTATCCATTCATCCCAACATGTCGTGTTACTTCCAATGTCTTCTCACCCCAACCTATAGTCGGATCTTGATGCTTCAAATGTTCTCCTCATTTCATGATCACCCTAAAACACACTATACCTTCACAGCTACACCTATCTACCACTCGTCCAAGTTTCAGGTCTGATAAGTTCTCATCTCCCTTTATATAATTTCATTCATCTAAAGTCCCCATTGAGTCTGTTACACATCGGTATCATTGATAAGTCTTGGATACCTCATTCTTTTCCTCCAAAGAAATCTAATCTAATATCCTTGTCATTCAAAATCAACTAATCACCGATACAACATATCAAGTCGACCCACAAACATAACTCTATAACAATAATAGCTAGTATTAATAATGACATAACAATAAAAATAACACTCCCAAAGAGGGAAAGAGAAGATAAGAATGTTAAAAATCTTGTGAGAAAAACATGTGGAGTTGCGGTATTGGATGAGGGTGGTTAACGGGTTGTGATCTTTGTGGCCTAATTTCAAAATTTTATTGATTTGTTTAAAAGAAAACAAAAGTTTTGATACAATCGCATGCAGCCAAAGATAAGCTATTCTATAATACAAAAGACTAAGTCTAAGGAATTGCCTGCTATGACGCTATCCACACCTATATGAATTCCATCATTCAGACAACTCTATACGTATATCGCAGACCACACTAAGTATATACACATGACACAAGAGACAATCATCAATATCCTAAAGGTAACACACTCATACAGGTCCACACACTCTACCTATATACATGCACCACAACGACATCACAAAACCAATGTGCCCACTACTAAACTAGAGTTGACACTGGCAACGACAAGCTCTAATGTCTAAACAATAGGAAGGAAGCCGAAACCAAAAGCGAAACGGAACAAGGTCGGAAAGAACGAGTTTGGATAAAGAGAGGATAAGGAGATAGCCGATTGGATGGGACAAAAATATTGCTCAAAACATTGAAATAGATGAAAGAAAAATTATGTGTAAAGTATGGTATCATATACTTTTATACTTATAAAAATATGTAGAAAAAGTGAGCAGACGGTAAAATTTTAAAATACGAAAAAGTGTTAGACTAAGAAAATAATGAGTAGGGTGAGGTAGTGATTGTTTTACATATGTAAATAGATTTATAGCAGATTTTTGAAATACGGATATGATGATTAGAAAAAAGATATACTAAAAATTGAAGTCTCTTTTTTATAGCTCCAAAAATATCCTAAAAGTATTGTACGATAAGTGGTTAAAATAAATTTAATAGTATAGAAAGAAAGTGATACTATATTAAATTATCAAAATGGAGATAAAGTTATATATATATATATATATATATATATATATATATATATATATAAACCGAAATTCGAAAGATATAGGTTAGAAACATTATAAGATGGTAATTAAAGATTTTTGATGAGAAATTTCGAAATTCAAAGAATGCATTCAAGTTAACCGAAAGGTAGGAAATCTAAGTTCATGCTTTTTTTTAAGAATTGAAACTGGGGGAGGAATTCGAAAAAAATATAATATTGAAAATTCTTTAGAAGGATCGGGAGGCTGAATGGAAAAGATTCAATGATTGGCGACTAACGATAAACGGATCACGTGATTCAAGGGCAAGGAAAAGAATCGAATGATCCAAACGTAAATATGACTAGGAGATGAACCATGAAAAGCCACGGTGGAATCCTACGGTCAATGGCACAGAAGGGTAATGATCAGAAAGATGCTAGAAGTCAGGGATTCTATTTATCAGGCCGTCTAAAGATCAGGAGAACTCGGCACTAAGACTTCCTAATTAGCCAGACTGTAATCAGGATCTAAGGGGAAGGTTCCTAAGAGAATCAAGGTTACGTTCTGCTGGGCCCAAAGTCGATGGACCCGAGCGAACGACTAAAAGAAGGGCTCTAGAAATCTAACACGGTCAGAGTCAAGTGGGGGCTACTAAAGTATCCTAGGACGAGGATGACTAAATCTTAACCAAGGCGTCAGACTATCAAACCTGGATGTCTATCTAAGTCTTCCTACCATCTAAGACTGGAAAAACCTAATTCAGACTTGTACATGTTAAACTGGATATTAAATGAATGCGTTACACTTATTGTTCCGAACTTTTTCAAGACCTGCCTGGGCCACCACTAAAACCTGTCACGCCCCGCTTCCCAAAACGACGGAAGCAAAACGTGACAAGGCCCGCTTAGGCCGGAGCTGTGAAGCTCGGACCCAATAAGCGTAATCAAGTTAATCGTGATTATCTGTATCATTAGATTCGCGTAATCAAGTTAATCGTGATTATCTGTATCATTAGATTCACGTAATCAAGTTAATCGTGATTTAGCTAATAAAAGATATAAGAATCTGATTAATACGACATTGATTAAACTAACTCCTATATTCATATGTTTATAAGGGTTTAACTAATAGGGTTTACAAATTATATGCTATAGTTCATATAGTATAAGGTAACTTACTATAATACAACAGGAAGTAACATTTATCTAGTACTCTTTATATATGTATTAAGACTTACTGTCATCATAGATAGCCTATATGCTTCACTAAGGAGATAGGGTTCTGTTGCATGTGTGTTTACAAAACACATAAGAACTCTTTGAAAACTTAGGCCTATAATATTATCATGGAGAGTTAGGGTATATAAAAAATAGTTTAATAATACGGTTTACTGTTGCTCACATAAATACTGTAAAGTATAAGTTATAGATTTAAACTTACGCAAGTTGGCTTCGTGTGCTGCCCTAGCAGGTGAAGCGGCAACGGCGAGTTGGAGGCGAATGAACGGCGACGGCGGAGAGGTGGTGTGGCATCGACGGCAGCTTGCATGGCCTGAGGAAAGGGAGGCGGTGGGTTCTGGCGGTGCAGAGAAGCTGAGGGAGGGGTTCATGACGTTGCCCCCGGTTTGCCGAGCCGCAAATGGGCGGGGGACCCGCGTGAGGGTTTAGATATTTGTAACCGCAAGCGCACGGTGTTGTAGTGTGGCTTGGGGGTCGAACACAGGGAGGCTAGGATGTGCTTGTGTCAAGGAGGACCGAAATCACCCCGTGGGCGAGCTAGCCCGAATCTGTTGATGGGTTGTCACGGTATAGGAATGCAAGGGATGAACAATAAGAAAATAAACCCGGGACTTTGGTTTCCACTCCAACGAGCGACTCTTGCCGATACGGCCTACGGGTAGGATGGCGATCGGAATTAGGGTCTAATGGTGAGACGTTGCCTCTGAAAGTGGTACCGGCATCACATGGGCCCGATATTCCGGTCGGTGCCCAGGATGATACACCGGACTTCCCGGGTTCGATCAGTGGGCACTCCCGTGTCCATTAACACTGATCGATCCCGGGAGCACTAAGCTCGCAACTATAACTCCCAACGTCTCATCCTGCCGCTCCCGCGCGCTAGGATTCGGCGTCTACGCTAAGGGCGAGAGCTATGGCTAGGGAGTCAACCGCCAAGTTCATTCCCCCTTGGCCCAACGGTCAAAGGCGGTCTTTTTCCCGCCGATGACAATAAAACACCCTGCGTAACCGTTAGATTCCTAATCCCTATCGATTTCCTTACCCTATGGATGCATCGGGAAGAGCCCCCGAAGGGGTTTCTGCCAAAATCCCAGATTTAGGAACTACTCACAAATATTCATTAAAAAGCGATCTAAACGGAAATGAACCGTTAAAATCATAATCAGACGATTGAAATGCGAAGGTAATAGAGCAATTAAGATAATACTAAAGTTTGAGAAAGATCCGAAAACTTACAAAAGAAAAGTAATTACAGCCGTGACAAATAGGAGAAAACCGTAAAAACTAACAGCTCCTCGTTTCTGGAACCTTCGGGGTCCTACTTATAGGATCTCGTATCACCCGATCGGTTGATAAGTCAACCGATCGAGTGATTCGTTACAAATAATAAACAGAAAACGGCGGAGTTTCACCCGGTCATATGAACCGGTCGGTTGAGTTCTTGGGGTGACCGGTTGGATCTTGGCGCCATCGGGTGAAGGGGTCGGTTGGGTGCCCGTGTCTCGGCTCCTCAGCATCAGCTACAGATGAACCGATCGGGTGAGAGTCACCCAATCAGTTGGAATTTGGCTTGAAAAGACAGAGAGTTGGCCCCGTTGAACCGGCCTGTGAACCGGTCGGGTGACATTCACTTGAGCTCCGGCTGAGACCGGGTGGTGCACGCGTGCATCACCCGATCGGTTGGAGATGACCAACCGACCGGGTGAGGGGCTGAAAGATGTAATCTTCGTCGTTTGACCCCCCTGGATCACGCGTGACTCCTCCCGTTGCTCTGGGGCCTTGAGATATCGTCGTTAAACGTCCCCTACGCGGGCAATCTCCTGCAAACATGGAGAAACAAAGAAAAGTGAAAGAAAAGGAGAAAATACGAGAAAACGAATAAAAGACGGCGGAAAATACGGACAAATACGAAAGAAAACGTGCATGAATATATGAAATATATACGCACGTCAAAATCCCCCAAGCTGAACTCTTCCTCGTCCTCGAGGAAGACGAGTGAGAGTAGGAGCTCGGAGGGAGAAAATAGAGAGGAAGAAAGAAAAAGAAAACTCTATATCCTAGATCGTCCGTCAGAGCCAACAAAATCAAAAACGACACACCAAGCAAGCAAACGTCAAATCACATCACTAAACCTAGGGAAACGAGTCCAACTAAGTGCTGTGGGCCCACGCGGTGAAGCGCGGGTGAGTGTGGTCGTGCGCTAGCAGTCGGTATCGCTATCTACGAAGTGCAATAAAGCTCGATATACACAGACCCAGGAAACGACCCAAATACCGATTCGAATTTGAAATTGCGGTGAATATTAGTTCAAGCATGCATGAGAAGAGTATAAGAATAGAAGCGTATCATGCATCGGGGACTCCACAACTAGGGTTAAGGAAATCACACCACTATAGCCTAGATACTAGCTAAAAAGTTCCTAAGCCAAGTGTTTTCGAAAACGATGGGGGTTGAGATGATGTGGAGTAGAACACTCGGTGCAAATTCTCGCCTTCCCTTTATTCTCGGTAGATAGGAAAAATATTCACACTTGAAATTTTTTTGGGTTTTGGGTATTTGTATTTTTTTTTGGATTTTGGGCTATACAATTTTTTTTCTTTTTCTTTTTTGGGTTTTTCTTTTCTCTCTTTTTTTTGGATTTTTGGATATTGGGGATATTTACATGTGTACTCTCCCAAGTGGGAGAACGGTACACGACGAGGGGATTTGCACCAAGTAAAGCAAAAAAGAAATCGGAATCTAAACACTTGGGCAAAGGAAACTATTCTCGCTAAATAGAGCATAGGCTAAATGGGTTATCCTAGTCCTTAATTGTGGAATCCCGACACATGTGAAATGAAGTACACGATATATATATAGCATGCAGAAGCAATCATGGAAAATAAATACCGCATATTCAAATCGAAGCATGGTAATCTAGGGGTCATTCCTGGACAGGTATATAAAACATAATCACAAGGTAGAAGCACACCAAACAGATAGGCACGACACACGACTCACAAAAACTGAGAGGACCCACGATGCGTGAAATGCGAGAGAACTCGAAATCCTAGGGTTAGTGAATGTGATTATCGATGCCATGCTAGGTGTGTGTGATTTTGTGGTGATTCATCATAGGGTTCATCTCTAGGAGAAAGAGATAAAAGGAAGAGAAGAGAAAAAAGAAAAAAGAATAAAAACACGATGAAAACGACACAAAAACGAAAAAGAAAGACTCAAATGGCGCACACAGTGCGACTCCCCCAAGCTGAAGCTTGCATTGCCCTCAATGCAATATGAGTGAGTACGGGAGGGCAATGAAGATGGGGGGGAATACACACCGAAACAAAAAGAAATGAAAACGAGGAAAACTCAGAGATGAAACTGAAAATAAAGAAAAATCAAAATCAAACCACACGACACGAAAAGGGAAATAAAATCACACGACACGATACTCAAAAGGGGAAAATCAAGCACACACACAAAAATGCGAAAAAACAAAACACGACAACACACCAAAATAGACGTCCCCCAAGCTAGACATGACAGTGCTAGCGAAAAAATGTGATCGTGAAATGCAGAAATATGCAAGGGGGAGTCAAAAACAAACAAAGTGCAATCAAAAAGCAGGAGATGGTGAGTCCTCGCCCTCCTCGGAAGAGGGTGTGGCTGGGTGGTCGGGGGAGGCTGGGGGTGTGTGGAGAAGTGGGGAACGAGGTGGAGGAATAAGGGCAGCGGTGGTGTGAACGATGGGAGGAGTGTCGGTGGTGGTGGGTGGTGGTGGTAGGACGGCGATCAAGGCGGTGGTGAGAGGAATAGAAATGGGGGAAGAAGATGTGGTGGTGACGGTAGTGGGTGGTGGTGGGAGAGATTTGGAGCGCACCGGTAATTTCCTCCGACGCACATATGAAGTGATGGAGGAGGAGGGAGGAGGTAGCGTGGGTGCGATGGAAGTGGTCGGGAGGGGGGAAGTGTATACCGGGATGGGAATAGATGAGGGAGGAGAAGAATGTGGTGAGGGAGGTGATGGATGTGGGGATGTGTGGGAGGGTGGAGGAGAAGATCGTCGAGGTGGTGAAGGTGGAGGAGAAGATCGTCGAGGTGGTGAAGGTGGAGGAGAAGATCGTCGAGGTGGTGAAGGTTGAGGTGGGCCGTGGATGTGAGTGAGAAGGCGAAGAATGGCGGCCACGTTCCTCTCAAGTGCGAGGAAACATGGATGAGTGAGAAAGGAGGACGGTGATGGGTCCGAGGAGGTATAGGACATGGCGAGATCACGGAGGGCGGCGACCTCCCTTTCAAGACCAAGACGGGCAGAGACCTGGCGGCGACCAAAGGATGTGGACTGACGTGAGTCAGAAGTGGTGCCGGCAGGTAAGGTGGAAGTGGTGCCGGCGGCGGTGGTCATGCCGGCACAAGAGACAAGGCCAGAAATGGCCGCTAAGAGGTGCTCAAAGGTGATGGGGCCCGGAACAGAAACAAGACGACTCGGGCCAGCCCCCAAATCTCCCCGAGACGCAGGGATATCCTGCTCGCCTAAGTGGACGGCAGAGGACGGTGATCTGCGTGCGCCCGCGGGAAGGAAAGGAAGGTGCAACCCCGCAAGGAAGTTCGGATCGGGTGGGAAGGTCCAGTCTCCCACTAGAGCTATGATCATGTGAGCGGGGTTGGGGAGAATGGTGTAAGGGGCTGGGGGTGGCTATAATTGAAGATGAAGCGGCCATCGGAGTGGGGTTTAATCATGTGAATGTGCCGCAGGACATCAATATCTAGCTGTGAGGGTCCTGCGGCAGTGGGAAGATTATTGGGAATGGGAATATTAAATTGGGGGTAAGAACAAATGATAGTAATGATGCCCCCACAACAAAACTTCCCCTTACCGGCCTGGCTGATCTCGAGAAGCTTGTAAACAAGCCAATCGCCGCCATGGATGGGGACGGTAGGGGCCCTAAAGCTAATCCCATCATCGTCCCGAACAAAAGGGAAAGTCATGGCCCAGAGGATAAAAAGATCAGGGATAGTCACGGTGCCGAACTCGTCCCTGGGAAAAAATGCAGATGATATGATCCTATGGGCCAAACGAAAAACGGGGTGGATGATGGAGGAGGCATTGGCCCTACCTCGGGGATAGCTATGGAGCAGTGTGAGGCGGAACCAGAATTGATCGACGTTAAACTCGGGCGTGTACCCGTAGTGTCAGATGGAGTCATCCCCAAGATTGGGGAAACCAAATATATCGTTAATGGTATTCAGATTTGTGGTGACACTCCTGTTACGCACCCAGAATTTTATGACCGACCCGGACTCCCAAACAAGTGTAGAGAGAAATTCAAGGGTGAGTGACGGGTAGGATAAGGCTGAGGCATTAAGAAAGGCCAACCAACCTAAGTTAGCGAAAAGAGATTCGACTTCAGTGAAGACACCGAGATCGACAAGTGACTGTGTGTGCGGGAACTTAGTTGATAGATGCCCCCGAGCATCAAGCCTACGATAAAAATCCTTGTGTTCCTGGTTCCTAAAGATATACCCATGCGGGCCCAACATTGGGTCCACAGGGGGGATAACAGGCGCGGGAGGGCCTAGTGTTAGTGCTCGTGTGTGGGGAGGGGGACGTGTTTGTTTTCGTCTCTTTCGAGAAGGTTCATCCTCCCGTAAAATCCCCTTCCCCTTGTCTTTATCCCTAGCCCTGTGTGAGTGTGCATGTATGAATGAGTGCAAAAAGCAATGAATGCACACTAACACAAGGAAAATGAGCAAGCACAATTTATAGGGCAAAAATAGAAATATGAGCGTAGGAGCGAGTGTACCCAAGCGAAATGGCGAAGCTTGCTCGTAGATGTCCCCACGCCGTGCAATGGGAGAAGTGTGGAGCCGCGGCGATCTTCTTCAGCAAGAATTTTGAAAATGGGCGTTGTGTGGGGGGGAATTTAGGTCAGAAATTCGAAATGAAGGGGAGAGAGAGTGAAAATGATGGAGAGATTGGTGGAGGAGGTGGAGAGAGGGAATATTGGAGGAGTGGAGGACGTGGGGGAGTGAAATCCGGCAGTTGGGGAGGAGAAGCAGGTGAAACGACGGCGGAATGGGTGATCGGGCGAGAGTGAATGCGAACGGGTAGTTGGGGGTATTTATAGGGGTTAAGTCGAACCGATCGGGTGACTTGTCACCCGATCGGTTGACTGTTAGGTCAAAATTCTTGCCGAAGAATTGCTACAGGCGAACCGGTCGGTTGACTTGTCAACCGATCGGTTGGCCGCTCCACTCATTTTCCCGAGAATTTATGGTTGCTCACCCGGTCGCCTCAACCGATCGCGCTTTAACTCAACCGATCGGTTGATATTTCCCAAAACTTTCCCGAGAACTCTCCCCAGATCACCCGGTCTGTCACCCGGTCTCTCCATTCTTCACCCGATCGGTTCATTTGGGGACAGATTGCGGCTTGTATCTGATACATCCCAACCGATCGGTTGAGTTATCAACTGATCGGTTGGAGCCTTGCTTCCTGCAAAAACCAACAGATTGTCTAAGTCCCTGAACGGATGTTCGTGCGGCTGATTTTATTTATAAAAATAGATAAAATAAAGTCAAAAATAACACTAAAAAGTGGGGAAAAAGTTTAGATCATGGGTTGCCTCCCATGAAGCGCACTTGTTTAATGTCGTTGGCTCGACGCCCGCAAGTGATGTTCACGGTGGTTGATACGGGTGATGCCCGAAGTTCGGCATCTCTTCTTCATCGGAGCTTACGGCCTTTGGAGTAGTCAGCGGCTGGAGAAAGATTTGCTCGACTACCCTCTCCTTGTTTTTGGGATCCGGGGGCTTCTCTTTCGTATTGGCGTTCACCGCCATCTTCTTAAGGATCCGGACCTCGTCTTTGGTGAGGTCCATGGGTTCTTTCCCCGTTTTCCTCGCAGGATGAGCCTTGGGGAACCCGGGAGGGGTCGTACGTGCTGCATTCGCTTTCCTAGCAGCATCATCGTTCTTGGGGCCGTCTTGGTCTTGTGAGTCCCCCAAGTTATCGGGGGGGTTTCTTAAGAGAATCTCCCAGGAGCTCTCTTCAGCAGCTTTATCTTCTTCCACCTCCAGCAAATTACACCGAGGGCATCTGGGGGATCGGGGTACTTCATGGACAACCCCAAATCAAATTCAACCTTTTCTCCGCTGACGTTTAGCGAAAGTTTTCCATTCTTCACATCAATCAAAACGCCAGCAGTGGCCATGAAGGGCCGTCCCAGGATGATGGGGGTGTGTGCATCTTCAGGCATGTCCATGACAACGAAGTCAACTAGCACATGCACCCCTTTTACATTGACGGGGAGGTCATCCACAATCCCCACCGGATATTTGACCGACCGGTCAGTAAGTTGTAGGGTCATACCGGTGGGTTCCAAATCACCCATTCCTATCCTCTTATACATCGATAAGGGCATCAAACTGACACTCGCTCCGAGATCGACGAGTGCACGATGAATCTTTACGGCCCCGATCGTGCAAGGGATTGAGAAGCACCCCGGGTCTTTAAGTTTCGGTGGATTTGCCCTCTGGATGAGAGCGCTACACTCCACTGTCAACACTACTTTCTCCTTTCTAGACCCTCTCGTCACCAAATCCTTCAGGAATTTCGCATAGGAGGGGATTGTTTCGATTGCTTCCAGGAAGGGGATTTGCAAGCTCAGATCCTTGACCATGGCGAAGAACTTACCGTACTTCTCATCGATCTTGGCCTGAGCTAACCGTTGTGGAAAAGGCACAACGGGTTTGAACACTTTCGGGCTCCCTTCCTCGTTCTTCTTCTTCTCTTCTTCAGAGACTCCCCCCGGAGTCGTAGGATTTGATGACGAAGCACCGGCGTCGTTTGATTTTTCGATCGGTCGCTCGACGACCAACGGTGCTTCCGGTCTGTTAGGGGGCACTCTAGTGGGGATTTGTGTCCCGCTTCTCAGAACGATAGCGGACACATTTGCATGTTCTTGCACGAGTGCCGACGTTTGGGTTTCTCCCCTCGGGTTCACCTCAGGTTGTGGCGGCAATTGGTTTTGTGACCTTGAAAGGGTCACCACTTGTAACCCCAGCTGGGTTACTTGGTCCATGAGGGCCCACTGACCCATTTCCAGCTTTTGATTGATTTTCTCCTGGTTGGTTATATATTGAGTCAAGAGAGACTCAACCGGAGAGACGGCCCTCTGTTGGCCATACTGCTGCTGATGCTGGATTGGCTGATGATTCCTGGGGGCGTAATACTGTTGCTGAGGCTGCTGCTGATATTTTTGCTGCTGAAACTGACTCTGCTGTGGCCGAGTCAGCTGATATGTTTGTTGCTGCGGCTGCTGAGGCGGCGAGGGCTGGAATGGTGCCCGGTAACCAAAGTTAGGGTGGTTCCGGTTGTTTGGAGAGTAGGCCAGGTTGGAATTGGTTCTTGGTGGATACGGCGCATTTCCCGTGGGGTTGTAGAATAGTGCGCTCGCCTGATCCAACGGTGGTGAGACGTCACCACCGTCGAATTCCCCAAAAACTTCGGATTCTACCGCAACAATCTGCTATGTACTGGCGTCACCGGCTCCTACCATTAGTGCGGATATCTGGGTCGAAAGCAAGTCGAACTTGCTTGAAAGTTTGTCGACGTCCTCGACTCTGTGTATACCCCCAGACCTGGGTGTGGCTCTCTCGTCACACCACCGCTCATTGTTGGATGCCATATTTCCAGAATATGTCCGGCATCTTCCTCGCTCCTTGACATGAAGGAACCCCCAGCCGCGGCGTCCATAGAAGATTTTAGGTCATCCCTCAGCCCATTGTAGAACGGATTAATAATCTGCCACTTCGGAAGCTCATGGTGAGGGCATCTTCTCTGCATCTCCTTGTATCTCGTCCAAGCTTCATGCAAGGACTCGTGGCTGGCCTGGGAGAAGGAGGAGATGTCACTCCTCAACTTCATGGTCTTCCCCGGAGGAAAGAACTTCGTCAGAAAAGCGTTGGAGAGCTTCTCCCAGGTATTGAAAGTGTTGGGGTCCTTCCCCCTAAGCCATTGCTTGGCTTTGTCTCGCAACGAGAAGGTGAACAGCTTCAGACGAATCGCCTCAGTCGTGACACCATTAATCCGGAAGGTGTCACATTTCTCCAAGAAGGAGTCTAGATGCTCGATCGGGCTCTCCATGGGTGCACCCGAAAACTGATCCTGCTGGATCCATGTCACCAAATACGGCTTTAGCTCGAAGCTTTGGGCCGTAATAGCTAGAGGACGGATGGCGGAAGTGGACTCGATAGATGGCATCGAGTACTCCAAAAGGGACTTGCGAGGCGGGGTGTCCTCCTCCATGGCTTCAGGATCCTCTTTTCTTCGCTTCTCGACGGCCAAACGCCTAAGGGTGGCGTTAATCTCTGGATCAACGGGGATCAAGTCGTCGAGACTCCTTGAACTCCTGCGCATGAAAAACAACAAACACCCGTGAAGCGACAAGTGGGAGAGAGACAGATAAGATAAGAAATAAAAAGAAGAAAATAAAAAAGGAAAAAGAAGAATGCGAAAATTATCGCGAGGTAGGGATAAAATCTAGACACTAGGGTTCAAGAGATCCTAAAATAACAAGCACGTTGCCTCCCCGGCAACGGTGCCATAAACTTGACGTTGCCCCCGGTTTGCCGAGCCGCAAATGGCCGGGGGACCCGCGTGAGGGTTTAAATATTTGTAACCGCAAGCGTACGGTGTTGTAGTGTGGCTTGGGGGTCGAACACATGGAGGCTAGGATGTGCTTGTGTCAAGGAGGACCGAAATCACCCCGTGGGCGAGCTAGCCCGAATCGGTTGATGGGTTGTCACGGTATAGGAATGCAAGGGATGAACAATAAGAAAATAAACCCGGGACTTTGGTTTCCGCTCCAACGAGCGACTCTCGCCGATACGGCCTACGGGTAGGATGGCGATCGGAATTAGGGTCTAATGGTGAGACTTTGCCTCTGAAAGTGGTACCGGCATCCCATGGGCCCGATATTCCGGTCGGTGCCCAGGATGATACACCGGACTTCCCGGGTTCGATCAGTGGGCACTCCCGTGTCCATTAACACTGATCGATCCCGGGAGCACTAAGCTCGAAACGATAACTCTCAACGTCTCATCCTGCCGCTCCCGCGCGCTAGGATTCGGCGTCTACGCTAAGGGCGTGAGCTATGGCTAGGGAGTCAACCGCCAAGTTTATTCCCCCTTGGCCCAACGGTCAAAGGCGGTCTTTTTCCCGCCGATGACAATAAAACACCCCGCGTAACCATTAGATTCCTAATCCCTATCGATTTTCTAACCATATGGATGCATCAGGAAGAGCCCCCGAAGGGGTTTCCTCCAAAATCCCAGATTTGGGAACTACTCACAAATATTCATTAAAAAGCGATCTAAACGGAAATGAACTGTTAAAATCATAATCAGACGATTGGAATGCGAAGGTAATAGAGCAATTAAGATAATACTAAAGTTTGAGAAAGATCCGAAAACTTATAAAAGAAAAGTAATTACAGCCGTCACAAATATGAGAAAACAGTAAAAACTAACAGCTCCTCGTTTCTGGAATCCTAGGGGTCCTATTTATAGGATCTCGTATCACCCGATCGGTTGACAAGTCAACCGATCGGGTGATCCGTTACAAATAATAAACAGAAAACGGCGGAGTTTCACCCGGTCATATGAACCGGTCGGTTGAGTTCTTGGGGTGACCGGTTGGATCTTGGCGCCATCGGGTGAAGGGGTCGGTTGAGTGCCCGTGTCTCGGCTCCTCAGCATCAGCTACAGATGAACCGATCGGGTGAGAGTCACCCGATCGGTTGGAATTTGGCTTGAAAAGACAGAGAGTTGGCCCCGTTGAACCGGCATGTGAACCGGTCGGGTGACATTCACTTGAGCTCTGGCTGAGACCGGGTGGTGCACGCGTGCATCACCCGATCGGTTGGAGATGACCAACCGACAGGGTGAGGGGCTGAAAGATGTAATCTTCGTCGTTTGACCCCCTGGATCATGCGTGACTCCTCCCGTTGCTCCGGGGACTTGAGATATCGTCGTTAAACGTCCCCTACGCGGGCAATCTCCTGCAAACATGGAGAAACAAAGAAAAGTGAAAGAAAACGAGAAAATACGAGAAAACAAATAAAAGACGGCGGAAAATACGGAGAAATACGAAAGAAAACGTGCGTGAATATATGAAATATATACGCACGTTAGTTCACCGGCGACCAAAGGCGACTGGGGTGGCACTAGGCCGTCGGGCGGTGACCGGAAACAGAGCAGCGGCGGAGCGCAGCTGTTGGTTGAACAGCGATGGTGCAAGCGGGTTTAAGGTGGCGTTGGGCGATGCAGAACCACCGGGAAGTAGAGCTTGGCTCGATGGGAAGTTGGGCGTCGACTAGGTAGAAGCTGGAGGTGAGGGCAGCGGCCGGCGTGGGCCTATTGTTGGGCGACTGAGGGGGAGCAGCAGCAACGTACGGCGGCAGCAGTAACAAAGGCTGTCAGCAGTCGGGGACCTGTGGCGTGGGGCTGAGACGGGGAGAACCCAAAGGTCGAGGGGGGGAGTTCTGGCCGGCGGCGAGAATTTGAGAGGGGAGAGGTGAACGCCGTCGATGGCTGTTGTCGGGATCGCGAGGGAAGGAGGAGGCGCCGGTTGTTGGCTGCGCAGCGGAGAGGCCAGAGGTGCAGGCCGCTAGTGTGGTGTCTGGGTTGTCGGCGAGGATGGCCTGGGATTCGGGGAGGCGCGCCGTTGGTCCGTGTTGCCGTCGATGGCGTCGAGCGTGGAAGGAAGAGGAAGTCAAGAGGAGAAGGGAACTGTCGTCGGTGCCCTGGGGTCTACGTGACAGTCTAAAGGCTTAGGGAAAAATAGAGTTTGTCTTTGGTGCTAGGCTGGAAACTATAGGGGAGGCCTAGTCATTTAATTTTTTGGGAGGAGATGGGAGTTGCGTAAGGGCCTGGGGAAAGTCTTCGGGTGTTATGTAGTGGGAAAAATAGATAGGCTCTCAGGGTTTTTGGTTTAGGTCTCCTTTAGTAGAGAGGAAAGAGAGAGATGTGGAATGAGTCGTGCGGCTATTTGGGGGAGAACGTGAAGTGAGGGGGAGAGATACTCGGTTTGTTAAGATTTAGTTGATTAAAGTTTTTATTTAATAGGATTCAGCTAAGATTTGATTCCCCAAAAAAACAAGACGGCAGTAAATTGATAATCAGTTGTTAACAGTTTAGATTTGGGTTTAAAATTATAATTTGTATTTGGGTTAAAAATTATAAATGGGTAAAATGTTGGCCTTAAAATAATGCACAGAACATTTAGAACTTTTAGGACAAATTTTATAAATAAATATATATAAATTAGTGATGAAATGAGCAGATTGGTCCCAAGTTGACCAAAAATTATAAAAAGGAAAATACTGGGGCGATCGTGCCTCCGAGAGGATCGTGAAAACTGGGTCCGGTCGCGTGTTTGAGCTATGGAAGACAATAATAAAAATCAAGTGCACACAAAACACAGCTACGCACTAAAACATGTACGGTCGGAAAGTGACCGTTACATTCTACCCACCTTAGAAATGTTTCTGTACTCGTAATCACTTATACTAATATAATAATAGCTATACGCACTATGCCTACAACTCTCATATCTACACATAATGATTGCTAATCTCATAACTCCAAACATCGTTCCTCAAATAATTCGTCATAACTAGTCCTCAACTGGATAACGCTACAACTAGAACACATCTTAGCACCTGACTATAGATCCACATTACCATCTACAAACTAACAATCATCTCGTCTTCAATATATACTCTTCAGCATATTAACTCATACATTTATCCTTCGTAATCAATGAACCGACCACAGATATCCTTACCCCTATCATCAAATCTCCTAATCTTATAAAATCCGTCTACCTAACTATCCATTCATCCCAACATGTCGTGTTACTTCCAATGTCTTCTCACCCCAACCTATAGTCGGATCTTGATGCTTCAAATGTTCTCCTCATTTCATGATCACCCTAAAACACACTATACCTTCACAGCTACACCTATCTACCACTCGTCCAAGTTTCAGGTCTGATAAGTTCTCATCTCCCTTTATAAAATTTCATTCATCTAAAGTCCCCATTGAGTCTGTTACACATCGGTATCATTGATAAGTCTTGGATACCTCATTCTTTTCCTCCAAAGAAATCTAATCTAATATCCTTGTCATTCAAAATCAACTAATCACCGATACAACATATCAAGTCGACCCACAAACATAACTCTATAACAATAATAGCTAGTATTAATAATGACATAACAATAAAAATAACACTCCCAAAGAGGGAAAGAGAAGATAAGAATGTTTAAAATCTTGTGAGAAAAACGTGTGGAGTTGCGGTATTGGATGAGGGTGGTTAACGAGTTGTGATCTTTGTGGCCTAATTTCAAAATTTTAATGCTTTGGTTTAAAAGAAAACAAAAGTTTTGATACAATCGCATGCAGCCAAAGATAAGCTATTCTATAATACAAAAGACTAAGTCTAAGGAATTGCCTGCTATGACGCTATCCACACCTATATGAATTCCATCATTCAGACAACTCTATACGTATATCGCAGACCACACTGAGTATACACACATGACACAAGAGACAATCATCAAGATCCTAAAGGTAACACACTCATACAGGTCCACACACTCTACCTATATACATGCACCACAACGACATCACAAAACCAATATGCCCACTACTAAACTAGAGTTGACACTGGCAACGACAAGCTCTAATGTCTAAACAATAGGAAGGAAGCCGAAACCAAAAGCGAAACGGAACAAGATCGGAAAGAACGAGTTTGGATAAAGAGGGGATAAGGAGATAGCCGATTGGATGGGACAAAAATATTGATCAAAACATTGAAATAGATGAAAGAAAAATTATGTGTAAAGTATGGTATCATATACTTTTATACTTATAAAAATATGTAGAAAAAGTGAGCAGACGGTAAAATTTTAAAATACGAAAAATTGTTAGACTAAGAAAATAATGAGTATGGTGAGGTAGTGATTGTTTTACATATGTAAATAGATTTATAGCAGATTTTTGAAATACTGATATGATGATTAGAAAAAAGATATACTAAAAATTGAAGTCTCTTTTTTATAGCTCCAAAAATATCCTAAAAGTATTGTACGATAAGTGGTTAAAATAAATTTAATAGTATAGAAAGAAAGTGATACTATATTAAATTATCAAAATGGAGATAAATTTTATATATTTATATATATATGTATATATAAACCGAAATTCGAAAGATATAGGTTAGAAACATTATAAGATGGTAATTAAAGATTTCTGATGAGAAATTTCGAAATTCAAAGAATGCATTCAAGTTAACCGAAAGGTAGGAAATCTAAGTTCATGCTTTTTTTAAGAATTGAAAGTGGGGGATGAATTCGAAAAAAATATAATATTGAAAATTCTTTAGAAGGATCGGGAGGCTGAATGGAAAAGATTAAACGATTGGCGACTAACGACAAACGGATCACGTGATTCAAGGGCAAGGAAAAGAATCAAATGATCCAAACGTAAATATGACTAGGAGATGAACCATGAAAAGCCACGGTGGAATCCTACGGTCAATGGCACAGAAGGGTAATGATCAGAAAGATGCTAGAAGCCAGGGATTCTAATTATCGGGCCGTCTAAAGATCAGGAGAACTCGGCACTAAGACTTCCTAATTAGCCAGACTGTAATCAGGATCTAAGGGGAAGGTTCTTAAGAGAATCAAGGTTACGTTCTGCTGGGCCCAAAGTCGATGGACCCGAGCGAACGACTAAAAGAAGGGCTCTAGAAATCTAACACGGTCACAGTCAAGTGGGGGCTACTAAGGTATCCTAGGACGAGGATGACTAAATCTTAACCAAGGCGTCAGACTATCAAATCTGGATGTCTATCTAAGTCTTCCTATCATCTAAGACTGGAAAAACCTAATTCAGACTTGTACATGTTAAACTGGATATTAAATGAATGCGTTACTCTTATTGTTCCGAACTTTGCAAGACCTGCATGGGCCACCACTAAAACCTGTCACGCCCCGCTTCCCAAAACGACGGAAGCAAAACGTGACAAGGCCCGCTTAGGCCAGAGCTGTGAAGTTCGGACCCAATAAGCGTCTGTAGGGGTACCATTTTTAGATTTTCAGGTTCTTCCATTTATGAAATCCGGAACAACAAAAGTACAGAAGGAAAAGAATGCATTCATTTAAAATAGAGATAATATCCAGCAAATGACAAGTCTAATAAAAAGGTGCTTAAACATGGCAACAAACTGCGGAAAGGAAACTAATAGTGCGAAGCACCCAACATAGGCACAGAGTAAAGTGGTGCTACTCACCCAGACTAAAAAGTAGTAACCTCTGGAAGTCCGCAACGGTGGTAAACGTCTAAGTCTGGTCCTCGTCAGGTACGTCCTCCAGGTCGACATCCTCTGGCTCCACGTACTCCGGTGTGTCCGACTCGTCCACGTACTCTGACTCAACACCTGACGTACAACACCCAAAAGAGAGGAACTGTATGTCAGGTAAAATCTACAAAAAGGGTTAGACTCTACTGCAAGTGTACCGAACTATTAAACAACAGTTTACTGGTTGATTAGCGTGATGAGGTTATAACAGAGTATCAAAAGGAAGTAAACGCAGCAGGAAAGTAAAGCGTAGCAAGCAGTAGTCGTAGCGTGTGCTACCAACTACGAGACTAATCTAAACGGGTCATGACAAGACGTGACAAGACAAGCAAGACAGGACAGGGCAAGACAAGACAAGACAAGACACAAGTGACTCGAAGGGTTCACGCCTTACAGTTCGAGGGGGTGTGCACGCTCAACCCTACCCCAACCCAGGAACTCAGGAAAAGAAGGTACAGGGATCACTCCCATTAGGGAAGCATCCGAAACGCCTGAAGGCTTTTGTGTAATCGGGATCACTCTCGCATGGAGAGCATCCGAAACGCACGCAGGCTTTTTGTGTAACATGGATCACTCTCGCGTGGAGAGCATCCGAAACGCCCGCGGGCATTTTTGTGTAACAGGGATCACTCTCGCGTGGAGAACATCCGAAACGCCCGCAGGCTTTTTTTGTAACAGGGATCACTCTCGCGTGGAGAGCATCCGAAACGCCCGTAGGCTTTTTTTTGTTTCAGGACACGAAACGCAAGGAATTTGTTATCCTAGGGGGTCCACACGCATGCACACACAGGAAAAACCCTAAGGTGTCATATGATGTTGTTGTTGCACTTAGACTTCGTCGTCAAGTCTAAGCTGTCAGGGGCGTCCCGGACGCTATCATTTCACGTACGGTTCTCTTTGTTCACAGTTTTTTCACAGTTCTACAGTCTAAGGCCTAAACACGGCCAAAGGTGCGAGTACACTTGCCTGCGGTGGCGAGTGTGTCGTCCGTCCAGAGCGTCCTGTCCAAGCGTCTCGTCGGAGCGGAGCGTCAGCGAGGGTCCGTCGGTCGGGAGCATCCAGTCGTGGTCCGAGTGTCGGGTAGGGTTCGCTGAAATGAATTTAGGGGGCGTTATCAGGTCACATTTTAGTAATCCTATTAGGTGCATCTCTAGGTTAAGCGTGGCTATCCTATCGGTTCCAAGATACAGTGTTCAATTGTCAGATTCTACACTACAGTTTTCTACGTCGACATCTACCCTATGTGCACAGTCAAAAAGTCCGGTCGACGGCCTAGATCAGCGCAACATTTTAAAGGAGCACAAAAGTAAATTTAGCGATTAAGTTGACGATTTTTAGATTAAGTTTTAGATGTCGTAACGTGTGGGTTACTACGAGTAAGGGTCACCATCCCATTGCGATGGAAACGCATAGATCTGGCGTCGGACCCGGTAACAGCCGCGGATCACGTCGCGGCTCCGGTTCCTCGACCGCGGTAGCGCGGATTTATCTGCATCATTAGATTCGTGTAATCAAGTTAATCGTGATTTAGCTAATAAAAGATATAAGAATCTGATTAATGCGACATTGATTAAACTAACTCCTATATTCATATGTTTATAAGGGTTTAACTAATAGGGTTTACAAATTATATGCTACAGTTCATATAGTATAAGGTAACTTACTATAATACAACAGGAAGTAACATTTATCTAGTACTCTTTATATATGCTTAAGACTTACTGTCATCATAGATAGCCTATATGCTTCACTAAGGAGATAGGGTTCTGTTGCATGTGTGTTTACAAAACACATAAGAACTCTTTGAAAACTTCGGCCTATAATATTATCATGGAGAGTTAGGGTATATAAAAAATAGTTTAATAATACGGTTTACTGTTGCTCACATAAATACTGTAAAGTATAAGTTATAGATTTAAACTTACGCAAGTTGGCTTCGTGTGATGCCCTAGCAGGTGGAGCGGCAACGGCGAGTTGGAGGCGAATGAACGGCGACGGCGGAGAGGTGGTGTGGCGTTGACGGCAGCTTGCGTGGCCTGAGGAAGGGGAGGCGGTGGGTTCTGGCAGTGTAGAGAAGCTGAGGGAGGGGTTCACCGGCGACCAAAGGTGACTGGGGTGGCGCTAGGCCATCGGGCGGTGACCGGAAACAGAGCAGCGGCGGAACGCTGCTGTTGGTTGAACAGCGGCGGCACAAGCAGGTTTAAGGCGGCGTTGGGCGGTGCAGAACTGCCGGAAGGCGGAGCTTGGCTCGATGAGCAGTGGGTCGTCGACTAGGTGGAAGCCGGAGGTGAGGGCAGTGGCCGGCGTGGGCCTGTTGTTGGGCGACTGAGGGGGAGCAGCAGCAGCGTACGGCGGCAGCAGCAACAAAGGCTGTCGGCGGTCAGGGACCTGTGGCGTGGGGCTGAGATGGAGAGAACCCAAATGTCGAGGGGGAGAGTTCTGGCCGTCGGCGAGAATTTGAGAGGGGAGAGGTGAATGCCGTCGATGGCTGCCGTCGGGATCGCGAGGGAAGGAGGAGGCGCCGGTTGTTGGCTGCGCAGCGGAGAGGCCAGAGGTGCAGGACGACGGCGTGGTGTCTGGGTTGCCGGCGAGGACGGCCTGGGATTCGGGGAGGCGCGCCTTTGGTCCGTGTTGCCGTCGATGGCCTCGAGCGTGGAGGGAAGAGGAAGTCAAGAGGAGAAGGGAACTGTCGTCGGCGCCCTGGGGTCTACGTGACAGTCTAAAGGCTTAGGGAAAAATAGAGTTTGTCTTTGGTGCTAGGCTGGAAACTATAGGGGAGGCCTAGTCATTTAATTATTTGGGAGGAGATGGGAGTTGCGTAAGGGCCTGGGGAAAGTCTTCGGGTGTTGTGCATTGGGAAAAATAGATAGGCTCTCAGGGTTTTTAGTTTAGGTCTCCTTTAGTAGAGAGGAAAGAGAGAGACGTGGAATGAGTCGTGCGGCAATTTGGGGGAGAACGTGAAGTGAGGGGGAGAGATACTCGGTTTGTTAAGATTTAGTTGATTAAAGTTTTTATTTAATAGGATTCAGCTAAGATTTGATTCCCCAAAAAAAACAAGACGGCAGTAAATTGATAATCAGATGTTAACAGTTTAGATTTGGGTTTAAAATTATATTTTGGATTTGGGTTAAAAATTATAAATGGGTAAAATGTTGGCCTTAAAATAATGCACAGAACATTTAGAACTTTTAGGACAAATTTTATAAATAAATATATATAAATTAGTGATGAAATGAGCAGATTGGTCCCAAGTTGACCAAAAATTATAAAAAGGAAAATACTGGGACGATCGTGCCTCCGAGAGGATCGTGAAAACTGGGTCCGGTCGCGTGTTTGAGCTATGGAAGACAGTAATAAAAATCAAGTACACCAAATGCACACAAAACACAACTACGCACTAAAACATATACGGTCGGAAAGTGACCGTTACATTCTACCCACCTTAGAAATGTTTCTGTCCTCGTAATCACTTATACTAATATAATAATAGCTATACGCATTATGCCTGCAACTCTCATATCTACACATAATGATTGCTAATCTCATAACTCCAAACATCGTTCCTCAAATAATTTGTCATAACTCGTCCTCAACTGGATAACGCTACAACTAGAACACATCACATTACCATCTACAAACTAACAATCATCTCGTCTTCAATATATATTCTTCATCATATTAACTCATACATTTATCCTCCGTAATCAATGAACCGACCACAGCTATCCTTACCCCTATCATCAAATCTCCTAATCTTATAAAATCCGTCTACCTAACTATCCATTCATCCCAACATGTCGTGTTACTTCCAATGTCTTCTCACCCCAACCTATAGTCGGATCTTGATGCTTCAAATGTTCTCCTCATTTCATGATCACCCTAAAACACATTATACCTTCACAGGTACACCTATCTACCACTCGTCCAAGTTTCAGGTCTGATAAGTTCTCATCTCCCTTTATATAATTTCATTCATCTAAAGTCCCCATTGAGTCTGTTACACATCGGTATCATTGATAAGTCTTGGATACCTCATTCTTTTCCTCCAAAGAAATCTAATTTAATATCCTTGTCATTCAAAATCAACTAATCACCGATACAACATATCAAGTCGACCCACAAACATAACTCTATAACAATAATAGCTAGTATTAATAATGACATAACAATAAAAATAACACTCCCAAAGAGGGAAAGAGAAGATAAGAATGTTTAAAATCTTGTGAGAAAAACGTGTGGAGTTGCGGTATTGGATGAGGGTGGTTAACGGGTTGTGATCTTTGTGGCCTAATTTCAAAATTTTATTGATTTGGTTTAAAAGAAAACAAAAGTTTTGATACAATCGCATGCAGCCAAAGATAAGCTATTCTATAATACAAAAGACTAAGTCTAAGGAATTGCCTGCTATGACGCTATCCACACCTATATGAATTCCATCATTCAGACAACTCTTTACGTATATCGCAGACCATACTGAGTATACACACATGACACAAGAGACAATCATCAATATCCTAAAGGTAACACACTCATACAGGTCCACACACTCTACCTATATACATGCACCACAACGACATCACAAAACCAATGTGCCCACTACTAAACTAGAGTTGACACTGGCAACGACAAGCTCTAATGTCTAAACAATAGGAAGGAAGCCGAAACCAAAAGCGAAACGGAACAAGGTCGGAAAGAACGAGTTTGGATAAAGAGAGGATAAGGAGATAGCCGATTGGATGGGACAAAAATATTGCTCAAAACATTGAAATAGATGAAAGAAAAATTATGTGTAAAGTATGGTATCATATACTTTTATACTTATAAAAATATGTAGAAAAAGTGAGCAGACGGTAAAATTTTAAAATACGAAAAAGTGTTAGACTAAGAAAATAATGAGTAGGGTGAGGTAGTGATTGTTTTACATATGTAAATAGATTTATAGCAGATTTTTGAAATACGGATATGATGATTAGAAAAAAGATATACTAAAAATTGAAGTCTCTTTTTTATAGCTCCAAAAATATCCTAAAAGTTTTGTACGATAAGTGGTTAAAATAAATTTAATAGTATAGAAAGAAAGTGAAACTATATTAAATTATCAAAATGGAGATAAAGTTTTATATATATATATATATATATATATATATATGTATATGTATATATAAACCGAAATTCGAAAGATATAGGTTAGAAACATTATAAGATGGTAATTAAAGATTTTTGATGAGAAATTTCGAAATTCAAAGAATGCATTCAAGTTAACCGAAAGGTAGGAAATCTAAGTTCATGCTTTTTTTTAAGAATTGAAACTGGGGGAGGAATTCGAAAAAAATATAATATTGAAAATTCTTTAGAAGGATCGGGAGGCTGAATGGAAAAGATTCAATGATTGGCGACTAACGACAAACGGATCACGTGATTCAAGGGCAAGGAAAAGAATCGAATGATCCAAACGTAAATATGACTAGGAGATGAACCATGAAAAGCCACGGTGGAATCCTACGGTCAATGGCACAGAAGGGTAATGATCAGAAAGATGCTAGAAGTCAGGGATTCTATTTATCAAGCCGTCTAAAGATCAGGAGAACTCGGCACTAAGACTTCCTAATTAGCCAGACTGTAATCAGGATCTAAGGGGAAGGTTCCTAAGAGAATCAAGGATGCTTTCTGATGGGCCCAAAGTCGATGGACCCGAGCGAACGACTAAAAGAAGGGCTCTAGAAATCTAACACGGTCAGAGTCAAGTGGGGGCTACTAAAGTATCCTAGGACGAGGATGACTAAATCTTAACCAAGGCGTCAGACTATCAAACCTGGATGTCTATCTAAGTCTTCCTACCATCTAAGACTGGAAAAACCTAATTCAGACTTGTACATGTTAAACTGGATATTAAATGAATGTGTTACACTTATTGTTCCGAACTTTTGCAAGACCTGCATGGGCCACCACTAAAACCTGTCACGCCCCGCTTCCCAAAACGACGGAAGCAAAACGTGACAAGGCCCGCTTAGGCCGGAGCTGTGAAGCTCGGACCCAATAAGCGTAATCAAGTTAATCGTGATTATCTGTATCATTAGATTCGCGTAATCAAGTTAATCGTGATTATCTGTATCATTAGATTCGCGTAATCAAGTTAATCGTGATTTAGCTAATAAAAGATATAAGAATCTGATTAATACGACATTGATTAAACTAACTCCTATATTCATATGTTTATAAGGGTTTAACTAATAGGGTTTACAAATTATATGCTATAGTTCATATAGTATAAGGTAACTTACTATAATACAATAGGAAGTAACATTTATCTAGTACTCTTTATATATGTATTAAGACTTACTGTCATCATAGATAGCCTATATGCTTCACTAAGGAGATAGGGTTCTGTTGCATGTGTGTTTACAAAACACATAAGAACTCTTTGAAAACTTAGGCCTATAATATTATCATGGAGAGTTAGGGTATATAAAAAATAGTTTAATAATACGGTTTACTGTTGCTCACATAAATACTGTAAAGTATAAGTTATAGATTTAAACTTACGCAAGTTGGCTTCGTGTGCTGCCCTAGCAGGTGAAGCGGCAACGGCGAGTTGGAGGCGAATGAACGGCGACGGTGGAGAGGTGGTGTGGCATCGACGGCAGCTTGCGTGGCCTGAGGAAGGGGAGGCGGTGGGTTCTGGCGGTGCAGAGAAGCTGAGGGAGGGGTTCATGACGTTGCCCCCGGTTTGCCGAGCCGCAAATGGCCGGGGGACCCGCGTGAGGGTTTAGATATTTGTAACCGCAAGCGCACGGTGTTGTAGTGTGGCTTGGGGGTCGAACACATGGAGGCTAGGATGTGCTTGTGTCAAGGAGGACCGAAATCACCCCGTGGGCGAGCTAGCCCGAATCGGTTGATGGGTTGTCACGGTATAGGAATGCAAGGGATGAACAATAAGAAAATAAACCCGGGACTTTGGTTTCCACTCCAACGAGCGACTCTCGCCGATACGGCCTACGGGTAGGATGGCGATCGGAATTAGGGTCTAATGGTGAGACGTTGCCTCTGAAAGTGGTACCGGCATCACATGGGCCCGATATTCCGGTCGGTGCCCAGGATGATACACCGGACTTCCCGGGTTCGATCAGTGGGCACTCCCGTGTCCATTAACACTGATCGATCCCGGGAGCACTAAACTCGCAACGATAACTCCCAACGTCCCATCCTGCCGCTCCCGCGCGCTAGGATTCGACGTCTACGCTAAGGGCGTGAGCTATGGCTAGGGAGTCAACCGCCAAGTTTATTCCCCCTTGGCCCAACGGTCAAAGGCGGTCTTTTTCCCGCCGATGACAATAAAACACCCTGCGTAACCATTAGATTCCTAATCCCTATCGATTTCCTAACCCTATGGATGCATCGGGAAGAGCCCCCGAAGGGGTTTCTGCCAAAATCCCAGATTTAGGAACTACTCAGAAATATTCATTAAAAAGCGATCTAAACGGAAATGAACCGTTAAAATCATAATCAGACGATTGGAATGCGAAGGTAATAGAGCAATTAAGATAATACTAAAGTTTGAGAAAGATCCGAAAACTTACAAAAGAAAATTAATTACAGCCGTCACAAATAGGAGAAAACAGTAAAAACTAACAGCTCCTCGTTTCTGGAACCCTAGGGGTCCTATTTATAGGATCTCGTATCACCCGATCGGTTGACAAGTCAACCGATCGGGTGATCCGTTACAAATAATAAACAGAAAACGGCGGAGTTTCACCCGGTCATATGAACCGGTCGGTTGAGTTCTTGGGGTGACCGGTTGGATCTTGGCGCCATCGGGTGAAGGGGTCGGTTGGGTGCCAGTGTCTCGGCTCCTCAGCATCAGCTACAGATGAACCGATCGGGTGAGAGTCACCCAATCGGTTGGAATTTGGCTTGAAAAGACAGAGAGTTGGCCCCGTTGAACCGGCCTGTGAACCGGTCGGGTGACATTCACTTGAGCTCCGGCTGAGACCAGGTGGTGCACGCGTGCATCACCCGATCGGTTGGAGATGACCAACCGACAGGGTGAGGGGCTGAAAGATGTAATCGTCGTCGTTTGACCCCCCTGGATCACGTGTGACTCCTCCCGTTGCTCCGGGGACTTGAGATATCGTCGTTAAACGTCCCCTACGCGGGCAATCTCCTGCAAACATGGAGAAACAAAGAAAAGTGAAAGAAAAAGAGAAAATACGAGAAAACGAATAAAAGACGGCGGAAAATACGGACAAATACGAAAGAAAACGTGCGTGAATATATGAAATATATACGCACGTCAAAATCCCCCAAGCTGAACTCTTCCTCGTCCTCGAGGAAGACGAATGAGAGTAGGAGCTCGGAGGGAGAAAATAGAGAGGAAGAAAGAAAAAGAAAACTCTATATCCTAGATCGTCCGTCAGAGCCAACAAAATCAAAAACGACACACCAAGCAAGCAAACGTCAAATCACATCACTAAACCTAGGGAAACGAGTCCAACTAAGTGCCGTGGGCCCACGCGGTGAAGCGCGGGTGAGTGTGGTCGTGCGCTAGCAGTCGGTATCGCTATCTACGAAGTGCAATAAAGCTCGATATACACAGACCCAGGAAACGACCCAAATACCGATTCGAATTTGAAATTGCGGTGAATATTAGTTCAAGCATGCATGAGAAGAGTATAAGAATAGAAGCGTATCATGCATCGGGGACTCCACAACTAGGGTTAAGGAAATCACACCACTATAGCCTAGATACTAGCTAAAAAGTTCCTAAGCCAAGTGTTTTCGAAAACGATGGGGGTTGAGATGATGTGGAGTAGAACACTCGGTGCAAATTCTCGCCTTCCCTTTATTCTCGGTAGATAGGAAAAATATTCCCACTTGAAATTTTTTTGGGTTTTGGGTATTTGTATTTTTTTTGGATTTTGGGCTATACAATTTTTTTTTCTTTTTCTTTTTTGGGTTTTTCTTTTCTCTCTTTTTTTGGATTTTTGGATATTGGGGATATTTACATGTGTACTCTCCCAAGTGGGAGAACGGTACACGATGAGGGGATTTGCACCAAGTAAAGAAAAAAAGAAATCGGAATCTAAACACTTGGGCAAAGGAAACTATTCTCGCTAAATAGAGCATAGGCTAAATGGGTTATCCTAGTCCTTAATTGTGGAATCCCGACACATGTGAAATGAAGTACACGATATATATATAGCATGCAGAAGCAGTCATGGAAAATAAATACCGCATATTCAAATCGAAGCATGGTAATCTAGGGGTCATTCCTGGACAGGTATATAAAACATAATCACATGGTAGAAGCACACCAAACAGATAGGCACGACACACGACTCACAAAAACTGAGAGGACCCACGATGCGTGAAATGCGAGAGAACTCGAAATCCTAGGGTTAGTGAATGTGATTATCGATGCCATGCTAGGTGTGTGTGATTTTGTGGTGATTCATCATAGGGTTCATCTCTAGGAGAAAGAGATAAAAAGAAGAGAAGAGAAAAAAGAAAAAAGAATAAAAACACGATGAAAGCGACACAAAAACGAAAAAGAAAGACTCAAATGGCGCACACAGTGCGACTCCCCCAAGCTGAAGCTTGCATTGCCCTCAATGCAATATGAGTGAGTACGGGAGGGCAATAAAGATGGGGGGGAATACACACCGAAACAAAAAGAAATGAAAACGAGGAAAACTCAGAGATGAAACTGAAAATAAAGAAAAATCAAAATCAAACCACACGACACGAAAAGAGAAATAAAACCACATGACACGATACTCAAAAGGGGAAAATCAAGCACACACACAAAAATGAGAAAAAACAAAACACGACAACACACCAAAATAGACGTCCCCCAAGCTAGACATGACAGTGCTAGCGAAAAAAATGTGATCGTGAAATGCAGAAATATGCAAGGGGGAGTCAAAAACAAACAAAGTGCAATCAAAAAGCAGGAGATGGTGAGTCCTCGCCCTCCTCGGAAGAGGGTGTGGCTGGGTGGTCGGGGGAGGCTGGGGGTGTGCGGAGAAGTGGGGAACGAGGTGGAGGAATAAGGGCAGCGGTGGTGTGAACGATGGGAGGAGTGTCGGTGGAGGTGGGTGGTGGTGGTAGGACGGCGATCAAGGCGGTGGTGAGAGGAATAGAAATGGGGGAAGAAGATGTGGTGGTGACGGTAGTGGGTGGTGGTGGGAGAGATTTGGAGCGCACCGGCAATTTCCTCCGACGCACATATGAAGTGATGGAGGAGGAGGGAGGAGGTAGCGTGGGTGCGATGGAAGTGGTCGGGAGGGGGGAAGTGTATACCGGGATGGGAATAGATGAGGGAGGAGAAGAATGTGGTGAGGGCGGTGATGGATGTGGGGATGTGTGGGAGGGTGGAGGAGAAGATCGTGGAGGTGGTGAAGGTGGAGGAGAAGATCGTCGAGGTGGTGAAGGTGGAGGAGAAGATCGTCGAGGTGGTGAAGGTGGAGGTGGGCCGTGGATGTGAGTGAGAAGGCGAAGAATGGCGGCCACGTTCCTCTCAAGTGCGAGGAAACATGGGTGAGTGAGAAAGGAGGACGGTGATGGGTCCGAGGAGGTAGAGGACATGGCGAGATCACGGAGGGCGGTGACCTCCCTTTCAAGACCAAGACGGGCAGAGACCTGGCGGCGACCAAAGGATGTGGACTGACGTGAGGTAGAAGTGGTACCGGCAGGTAAGGTGGAAGTGGTGCCGGCGGCGGTGGTCATGCCGGCACAGGAGACAAGGCCAGAAATGGCCGCTAAGAGGTGCTCAGAGGTGATGGGGCCCAGAACAGAAACAGGACGACTCGGGCCAGCCCCCGAATCTCCCCGAGACGCAGGGATATCCTGCTCGCCTAAGTGGACGGCAGAGGACGGTGATCTGCGTGCGCCCGCAGGAAGGAAAGGAAGGTGCAACCCCGCAAGGAAGTTCGGATCAGGTGGGAAGGTCCAGTCTCCCACTAGAGCTATGGTCATGTGAGCGGGGTTGGGGAGAATGGTGTAAGGGGCTGGGGGTGGCTATAATTGAAGATGAAGTGGCCATCGGAGTGGGGTTTAATCATGTGAATGTGCCGCAGGACATCAATATCTAGCTGTGAGGGTCCTGCGGCAGTGGGAAGATTATTGGGAATGGGAATATTAAATTGGGGGTAAGAACAAATGATAGTAATGATGCCCCCACAACAAAACTTCCCCTTACCGGCCCGGCTGATCTCGAGAAGCTTGTAAACAAGCCAATCGCCGCTATGGATGGGGACGGTAGGGGCCCTAAAGCTAATCCCATCATCGTCCCGAACAAAAGGGAAAGTCATGGCCCAGAGGATAAAAAGATCAGGGATAGTCACGGTGCCGGACTCGTCCCTGGGAAAAAATGCAGATGATATGATCCTATGGGCCAAACGAAAAACGGGATGGATGATGGAGGAGGCATTGGCCCTACCTCGGGGATAGCTATGGAGCAGTGTGAGGCGGAACCAGAATTGATCGACGTTAAACTCGGGCGTGTACCCGTAGTGTCAGATGGAGTCATCCCCAAGATTGGGGAAACCAAATATATCGTTAATGGTATTCAGATTTGTGGTGACACTCCTGTTACGCACCCAGAATTTTATAACCGACCCGGACTCCCAAACAAGTGTAGAGAGAAATTCAAGGGTGAGTGACGGGTAGGATAAGGCTGAGGCATTAAGAAAGGCCAACCAACCTAAGTTAGCGAAAAGAGATTCGACTTCAGTGAAGACACCGAGATCGACAAGTGACTGTGTGTGCGGGAACTTAGTTGATAGATGCCCCCGAGCATCGAGCCTACGATAAAAATCCTTGTGTTCCTGGTTCCTAAAGATATACCCATGTGGGCCCAACATTGAGTCCACAGGGGGGATAACAGGCGCGGGAGGGCCTAGTGTTAGTGCTCGTGTGTGGGGAGGGGGACGTGTTTGTTGTCGTCTCTTTCGAGAAGGTTCCTCCTCCCGTGAAATCCCCTTCCCCTTGTCTTTATCCCTAGCCATGCGTGAGTGTGCGTGTATGAATGAGTGCAAAAAGCAATGAATGCACACTAACACAAGGAAAATGAGCAAGCACAATTTATAGGGCAAAAATAGAAATATGAGCGTAGGAGCGAGTGTACCCAAGCGAAATGGCGAAGCTTGCTCGTAAATGTCCCCACGCCGTGCAATGGGAGAAGTGTAGAGCCGCGGCGATCTTCTTCAGCAAGAATTTTGAAAATGGGCGTTGTGTGGGGGGAATTTAGGTCAGAAATTCGAAATGAAGGGGAGAGAGAGTGAAAATGATGGAGAGATTGGTGGAGGAGGTGGAGAGAGGGAATATTGGAGGAGTGGAGGACGTGGGGGAGTGAAATCCGGCAGTTGGGGAGGAGAAGCAGGTGAAACGACGGCGGAATGGGTGATCGGGCGAGAGTGAATGCGAACGGGTGGTCGGGGGTATTTATAGGGTTTAAGTCGAACCGATCGGGTGACTTGTCACCCGATCGGTTGACTGTTAGGTCAAAATTCTTGCCGAAGAATTGCTACAGGCGAACCGGTCGGTTGACTTGTCAACCGATCGGTTGGCCGCTCCACTCATTTTCCCGAGAATTGATGGTTGCTCACCCGGCCGCCTCAACCGATCGCGCTTTAACTCAACCGATCGGTTCATATTTCCCAAAACTTTCCCGAGAACTCTCCCCAGATCACCCGGTCTGTCACCCGGTCTCTCCATTCTTCACCCGATCGGTTCATTTGGGGACAGATTGCGGCTTGTATCTGATACATCCCAACCGATCGGTTGAGTTATCAACTGATCGGTTGGAGCCTTGCTTCCTTCAAAAACCAACAGATTGTCTAAGTCCCTGAACGGATGTTCGTGCGGCTGATTTTATTTATAAAAATAGATAAAATAAAGTCAAAAATAACACTAAAAAGTGGGGAAAAAGTTTAGATCATGGGTTGCCTCCCATGAAGCGCACTTGTTTAATGTCGTTGGCTCGACGCCCGCAAGTGATGTTCACGGTGGTTGATACGGGTGATGCCCGAAGTTCGTCATCTCTTCTTCATCGGAGCTTACGGCCTTTGGAGTAGTCAGCGGCTGGAGAAAGATTTGCTCGACTACCCTCTCCTTGTTTTTGGGATCCGGGGGCTTCTCTTTCGTATTGGCGTTCACCGCCATCTTCTTAAGGATCCGGACCTCGTCTTTGGTGAGGTCCATGGGTTCTTTCCCTGTTTTCCTCGCAGGATGAGCCTTAGGGAACCCGGGAGGGGTCGTACGTGCTGCATTCGCTTTCCTAGCAGCATCATCGTTCTTGGGGCCGTCTTGGTCTTGTGAGTCCCCCAAGTTATCGGGGGGGTTTCTTAAGAGAATCTCCCAGGAGCTCTCTTTAGCAGCTTTATCTTCTTCCACCTCCAGCAAATTACACCGAGGGTCATCTGGGGGATCGGGGTACTTCATGGACAACCCCAGATCAAATTCAACCTTTTCTCCGTTGACGTTTAGCGAAAGTTTTCCATTCTTCACATCAATCAAAACGCCAGCAGTGGCCATGAAGGGCCGTCCCAGGATGATGGGGGTGTGTGCATCTTCAGGCATGTCCATGACAACGAAGTCCACTAGCACATGCACCCCTTTTACATTGACGGGGAGGTCATCCACAATCCCCACCGGATATTTGACCGACCGGTCAGCAAGTTGTAGGGTCATACCGGTGGGTTCCAAATCACCTATTCCTATCCTCTAATACATCGATAAGGGCATCAAACTGACACTCGCTCCGAGATCGACGAGTGCACGATGAATCTTTACGGCCCCGATCGTGCAAGGGATTGAGAAGCTCCCCGGGTCTTTAAGTTTCGGCGGATTTGCCCTCTGGATGAGAGCGCTACACTCCGCCGTCAACACTACTTTCTCCTTTCTAGACCCTCTCGTCACCAAATCCTTCAGGAATTTCGCATAGGAGGGGATTGTTTCGATTGCTTCTAGGAAGGGGATTTGCAAGCTCAGATCCTTGACCATGGCGAAGAACTTACCGTACTTCTCATCGATCTTGGCCTGAGCTAACCGTTGTGGAAAAGGCATAACGGGTTTGAACACTTTCGGGCTCCCTTCCTCGTTCTTCTTCTTCTCTTCCTCAGAGACTCCCCCGGAGTCGTAGGATTTGATGACGAAGCACCGACGTCGTTTGATTTTTTGATCGGTCGCTCGACGACCAAAGGTGCTTCCGGTCTGTTATGGGGCACTCTAGTGGGGATTTGTGTCCCGCTTCTCAGAACGATAGCGGACACATTTGCATGTTCTTGCACGAGTGCCGACGTTTGGGTTTCTCCCCTCGGGTTCACCTCAGGTTGTGGCGGCAATTGGTTTTGTAACCTTGAAAGGGTCACCACTTGTAACCCCAGCTGGGTTACTTGGTCCATGAGGGCCCACTGACCCATTTCCAGCTTTTGATTGATTTTCTCCTGGTTGGTTATATATTGAGTCAAGAGAGACTCAACCGGAGAGACGGCCCTCTGTTGGCCATACTGCTGCTGATGCTGGATTGGCTGCTGATTCCTGGGGGCGTAATACTGTTGGTGAGGCTGCTGCTGATATTGTTGCTGCTGAAACTGACTCTGCTGTGGCCGAGTCAGCTGATATGTTTGTTGCTGCTACTGCTGAGGCGGCGAGGGCTGGAATGGTGCCCGGTAACCAAAGTTAGGGTGGTTCCGGTTGTTTGGAGAGTAGGCCGGGTTGGAATTGGTTCTTGGTGGATACGGCGCATTTCCCGTGGGGTTGTAAAATAGTGCGCTCGCCTGATCCAACGGTGGTGAAACGTCACCACCGTCGAATTCCCCAAAAACTTCGGATTCTACCGCAGCAATCTGCTATGTACCGGCGTCACCGGCTCCTACCATTAGTGCGGAGATCTGGGTCGAAAGCAAGTCGAACTTGCTTGAAAGTTTGTCGACGTCCTCGACTCTGTGTATACCCCCAGACCTGGGTGTGGCTCTCTCGTCACACCACCGCTCATTGTTGGATGCCATATTTCCAGAATATGTCCGGCATCTTCCTCGCTCCTTGACATGAAGGAACCCCCAGCCGCGGCGTCCATAGAAGATTTTAGGTCATCCCTTAGCCCATTGTAGAACGGATTAATAATCTGCCACTTCGGAAGCTCATGGTGAGGGCATCTTCTCTGCATCTCCTTGTATCTCGTCCAAGCTTCATGCAAGGACTCGTGGCTGGCCTGGGAGAAGGAGGAGATGTCACTCCTCAACTTCATGGTCTTCCCCGGAGGAAAGAACTTCTTCAGAAAAGCATTGGAGAGCTTCTCCCAGGTATTGAAAGTGTTGGGGTCCTTCCCCCTAAGCCATTGCTTGGCTTTGTCTCGCAACGAGAAGGTGAACAGCTTCAGACGAATCGCCTCAGTCGTGACACCATTAATCCGGAAGGTGTCACATTTCTCCAAGAAGGAGTCTAGATGCTCGATCGGGCTCTCCATGGGTGCACCCGAAAACTGATCCTGCTGGATCCATGTCACCAAATACGGCTTTAGCTCGAAGCTTTAGGCCGTAATAGCTAGAGGACGGATGGCGGAAGTGGACTCGATAGATGGCATCGAGTACTCCAAAAGGGACTTGCGAGGCGGGGTGTCCTCCTCCATGGCTTCAGGATCCTCTTTTCTTCGCTTCTCGACGGCCAAACGCCTAAGGGTGGCGTTAATCTCTGGATCAACGGGGATCAAGTCGTCGAGACTCCTTGAACTCCTGCGCATGAAAAACAACAAACACCCGTGAAGCGACAAGTGGGAGAGAGACAGATAAGATAAGAAATAAAAAGAAGAAAATAAAAAAGGAAAAAGAAGAATGCGAAAATTATCGCGAGGTAGGGATAAGAGCTAGACACTAGGGTTCAAGAGATCCTAAAATAACAAGCACGTTGCCTCCCCGGCAACGGCGCCATAAACTTGACGTTGCCCCCGGTTTGCCGAGCCGCAAATGGCCGGGGGACCCGCGTGAGGGTTTAGATATTTGTAACCGCAAGCGTACGATGTTGTAGTGTGGCTTGGGGGTCGAACACATGGAGGCTAGGATGTGCTTGTGTCAAGGAGGACCGAAATCGCCCCGTGGGCGAGCTAGCCCGAATCGGTTGATGGGTTATCACGGTATAGGAATGCAAGGGATGAACAATAAGAAAATAAACCCGGGACTTTGGTTTCCGCTCCAACGAGCGACTCTCGCCGATACGGCCTACGGGTAGGATGGCGATCGGAATTAGGGTCTAATGGTGAGACGTTGCCTCTGAAAGTGGTACCGGCATCCCATGGGCCCGATATTCCGGTCGGTGCCCAGGATGATACACCGGACTTCCCGGGTTCGATCAGTGGGCACTCCCGTGTCCATTAACACTGATCGATCCCGGGAGCACTAAGCTCGAAACGATAACTCCCAACGTCTCATCCTGCAGCTCCCGCGCGCTAGGATTCGGCGTCTACGCTAAGGGCGTGGGCTATGGCTAGGGAGTCAATCGCCAAGTTTATTCCCCCTTGGCCCAACGGTCAAAGGCGGTATTTTTCCCGCCGATGACAATAAAACACCCCGCGTAACCAATAGATTCCTAATCCCTATCTATTTTCTAACCCTATGGATGCATCGGGAAGAGCCCCCGAAGGGGTTTCCGCCAAAATCCCAGATTTGGGAACTACTCACAAATATTCATTAAAAAGCGATCTAAACGGAAATGAACTGTTAAAATTATAATCAGACGATTGGAATGCGAAGGTAATAGAGCAATTAAGAGAATACTAAAGTTTGAGAAAGATCCGAAAACTTATAAAAGAAAAGTAATTACAGCCGTCACAAATAGGAGAAAACAGTAAAAACTAACAGCTCCTCGTTTCTGGAATCCTAGGGGTCCTATTTATAGGATCTCGTATCACCCGATCGGTTGACAAGTCAACCGATCGGGTGATCCGTTACAAATAATAAACAGAAAACGGCGGAGTTTCACCCGGTCATATGAACCGGTCGGTTGAGTTCTTGGGGTGACCGGTTGGATCTTGGCGCCATCGGGTGAAGGGGTCGGTTGGGTGCCCGTGTCTCCGCTCCTCAGCATCAGCTACAGATGAACCGATCGGGTGAGAGTCACCCGATCGGTTGGAATTTGGCTTGAAAAGACAGAGAGTTGGCCCCGTTGAACCGGCCTGTGAACCGGTCGGGTGACATTCACTTGAGCTCCGGCTGAGACCGGGTGGTGCACGCGTGCATCACCCGATCGGTTGGAGATGACCAACCAACAGGGTGAGGGGCTGAAAGATGTAATCTTCGTCGTTTGACCCCCTGGATCACGCGTGACTCCTCCCGTTGCTCCGGGGACTTGAGATATCGTCGTTAAACGTCCCCTACGCGGGCAATCTCCTGCAAACATGGAGAAACAAAGAAAAGTGAAAGAAAACGAGAAAATACGAGAAAACGAATAAAAGACGGCGGAAAATACGGAGAAATACGAAAGAAAACGTGCGTGAATATATGAAATATATACGCACGTCAGTTCACCGGCGACCAAAGGCGACTGGGGTGGCACTAGGCCGTCGGGCGGTGACCGGAAACAGAGCAGCGGCGGAGGGCAGCTGTTGGTTGAACAGCGACGGTGCAAGCGGGTTTAAGGTGGCATTGGGCGGTGCAGAACCACCGGGAGGTAGAGCTTGGCTCGATGGGAAGTTGGGCGTCGACTAGGTAGAAACTGGAGGTGAGGGCAGCGGCCGGCGTGGGCCTGTTGTTGGGCGACTGAGGGGGAGCAGCAGCAACGTACGGCGGCAGTAGCAACAAAGGCTGTCAGCAGTCGGGGACCTGTGGCGTGGGGCTGAGACGGCGAGAACCCAAAGGTCGAGGGGGGGAGTTCTGGCCGGCGGTGAGAATTTGAGAGGGGAGAGGTGAACGCAGTCGATGGCTGTTGTCGGGATCGCGAGGGAAGGAGGAGGCGCTGGTTGTTGGCTGCGCAGCGGAGAGGCCAGAGGTGCAGGCCGCTAGCGTGGTGTCTGGGTTGTCGGTGAGGACGGCCTGGGATTCGGGGAGTCGCGCCGTTGGTCCGTGTTGCCGTCGATGGCGTCGAGCGTGGAAGGAAGAGGAAGTCGAGAGGAGAAGGGAACTGTCGTCGGTGCCCTGGGGTCTACGTGACAGTCTAAAGGCTTAGGGAAAAATAGAGTTTGTCTTTGGTGCTAGGCTGGAAACTATAGGGGAGGCCTAGTCATTTAATTTTTTGGGAGGAGATGGGAGTTGCGTAAGGGCCTGGGGAAAGTCTTCGGGTGTTATGCAGTGGGAAAAATAGATAGGCTCTCAGGGTTTTTTGTTTAGGTCTCCTTTAGTAGAGAGGAAAGAGAGAGACGTGGAATGAGTCGTGCGGCTATTTGGGGGAGAACGTGAAGTGAGGGGGAGAGATACTCGGTTTGTTAAGATTTAGTTGATTAAAGTTTTTATTTAATAGGATTCAGCTAAGATTTGATTCCCCAAAAAAAACAAGACGGCAGTAAATTGATAATCAGATGTTAACAGTTTAGATTTGGGTTTAAAATTATATTTTGGATTTGGGTTAAAAATTATAAATGGGTAAAATGTTGGCCTTAAAATAATGCACAGAACATTTAGAACTTTTAGGACAAATTTTATAAATAAATATATATAAATTAGTGATGAAATGAGCAGATTGGTCCCAAGTTGACCAAAAATTATAAAAAGGAAAATACTGGGGCGATCGTGCCTCCGAGAGGATCGTGAAAACTGGGTCCGGTCATGTGTTTGAGCTATGGAAGACAATAATAAAAATCAAGTGCACACAAAACACAGCTACGCACTAAAACATGTACGGTCGGAAAGTGACCGTTACATTCTACCCACCTTAGAAATGTTTCTGTCCTCGTAATCACTTATACTAATATAATAATAGCTATACGCACTATGCCTGCAACTCTCATATCTACACATAATGATTGCTAATCTCATAACTCCAAACATCGTTCCTCAAATAATTCGTCATAACTAGTCCTCAACTGGATAACGCTACAACTAGAACACATCTTAGCACCTGACTATAGATCCACATTACCATCTACAAACTAACAATCATCTCGTCTTCAATATATACTCTTCAGCATATTAACTCATACATTTATCCTCCGTAATCAATAAACCGACCACAGCTATCCTTACCCCTATCATCAAATCTCCTAATCTTATAAAATCCGTCTACCTAACTATCCATTCATCCCAACATGTCGTGTTACTTCCAATGTCTTCTCACCCCAACCTATAGTCGGATCTTGATGCTTCAAATGTTCTCCTCATTTCATAATCACCCTAAAACACACTATACCTTCACAGCTACACCTATCTACCACTCGTCCAAGTTTCAGGTCTGATAAGTTCTCATCTCCCTTTATAAAATTTCATTCATCTAAAGTCCCCATTGAGTCTGTTACACATCGGTATCATTGATAAGTCTTGGATACCTCATTCTTTTCCTCCAAAGAAATCTAATCTAATATCCTTGTCATTCAAAATCAACTAATCACCGATACAACATATCAAGTCGACCCACAAACATAACTCTATAACAATAATAGATAGTATTAATAATGACATAACAATAAAAATAACACTCCCAAAGAGGGAAAGAGAAGATAAGAATGTTTAAAATCTTGTGAGAAAAACGTGTGGAGTTGCGGTATTGGATGAGGGTGGTTAACGGGTTGTGATCTTTGTGGCCTAATTTCAAAATTTTAATGATTTGGTTTAAAAGAAAACAAAAGTTTTGATACAATCGCATGCAGCCAAAGATAAGCTATTCTATAATACAAAAGACTAAGTCTAAGGAATTGCCTGCAATGACGCTATCCACACCTATATGAATTCCATCATTCAGACAACTCTATACGTATATCGCAGACCACACTGAGTATACACACATGACACAAGAGACAATCATCAAGATCCTAAAGGTAACACACTCATACAGGTCCACACACTCTACCTATATACATGCACCACAACGACATCCCAAAACCAATATGCCCACTACTAAACTAGAGTTGACACTGGCAACGACAAGCTCTAATGTCTAAACAATAGGAAGGAAGCCGAAACCAAAAGCGAAACGGAACAAGATCGGAAAGAACGAGTTTGGATAAAGAGCGGATAAGGAGATAGCCGATTGGATGGGACAAAAATATTGCTCAAAACATTGAAATAGATGAAAGAAAAATTATGTGTAAAGTATGGTATCATATACTTTTATACTTATAAAAATATGTAGAAAAAGTGAGCAGACGGTAAAATTTTAAAATACGAAAAAGTGTTAGACTAAGAAAATAATGAGTATGGTGAGGTAGTGATTGTTTTACATATGTAAATAGATTTATAGCAGATTTTTGAAATACTGATATGATGATTAGAAAAAAGATATACTAAAAATTGAAGTCTCATTTTTATAGCTCCAAAAATATCCTAAAAGTATTGTACGATAAGTGGTTAAAATAAATTTAATAGTATAGAAAGAAAGTGATACTATATTAAATTATCAAAATGGAGATAAAGTTTTATATATTTATATATATATGTATATATAAACCGAAATTCGAAAGATATAGGTTAGAAACATTATAAGATGGTAATTAAAGATTTCTGATGAGAAATTTCGAAATTCAAATAATGCATTCAAGTTAACCGAAAGGTAGGAAATCTAAGTTCATGCTTTTTTTAAGAATTGAAACTGGGGGATGAATTCGAAAAAATATAATATTGAAAATTCTTTAGAAGGATCGGGAGGCTGAATGGAAAAGATTCAACGATTGGCGACTAACGACAAACGGATCACGTGATTCAAGGGCAAGGAAAAGAATCAAATGATCCAAACGTAAATATGACTAGGAGATGAACCATGAAAAGCCACGGTGGAATCCTACGGTCAATGGCACAGAAGGGTAATGATCAGAAAGATGCTAGAAGCCATGGATTCTAATTATCGGGCCGTCTAAAGATCAGGAGAACTCGGCACTAAGACTTCCTAATTAGCCAGACTGTAATCAGGATCTAAGGGGAAGGTTCTTAAGAGAATCAAGGTTACGTTCTGCTGGGCCCAAAGTCGATGGACCCGAGCGAACGACTAAAAGAAGGGCTCTAGAAATCTAACACGGTCACAGTCAAGTGGGGGCTACTAAGGTATCCTCGGACGAGGATGACTAAATCTTAACCAAGGCGTCAGACTATCAAATCTGGATGTCTATCTAAGTCTTCCTATCATCTAAGACTCAAAAAAACCTAATTCAGACTTGTACATGTTAAACTGGATATTAAATGAATGTGTTACTCTTATTGTTCCGAACTTTGCAAGACCTGCATGGGCCACCACTAAAACCTGTCACGCCCCGCTTCCCAAAACGACGGAAGCAAAACGTGACAAGGCCCGCTTAGGCCAGAGCTGTGAAGCTCGGACCCAATAAGCGTCTGTAGGGGTACCATTTTTAGATTTTCAGGTTCTTGCATTTATGAAATCCGGAACAACAAAAGTACAGAAGGAAAAGAATGCATTCATTTAAAATAGAGATAATATCCAGCATATGACAAGTCTAATAAAAAGGTGCTTAAACATGGCAACAAACTGTAGAAAGGAAACTAATAGTGCGAAGCACCCAACATAGGCAAAGAGTAAAGTGGTGCTACTCACCCAGACTAAAAAGTAGTAACCTCTGGAAGTCCGCAACGGTGGTAAACGTCTAAGTCTGGTCCTCGTCGGGTACGTCCTCCGAGTCGACATCCTCTGGCTCCACGTACTCCGGTGTGTCCGACTCGTCCACGTACTCTGGCTCAACACCTGACGTACAACACCCAAAAGAGAGGAACTGTACGTCAAGTAAAGTCTACAAAAAGGGTTAGACTCTACTGCAAGTGTATCGAACTATTAAACAACAGTTTACTGGTTGATTAGCATGATGAGGTTATAACAGAGTATCAAAAGGAAGTAAACGCAGCAGGAAAGTAAAGCGTAGCAAGCAGTAGTCGTAGCGTGTGCCACCGACTACGAGACTAATCTAAACGGGTCATGACAAGACGTGACAAGACAAGCAAGACAGGACAGGGCAAGACAAGACAAGACAAGACACATGTGACTCGAAGGGTTCACGCCTTACAGTTCGAGGGGGTGTGCACGCTCAACCCTACCCCAACCCAGGAACTCAGAAAAAGAAGGTACATGGATCACTCCCATTAATGAAGCATCCGAAACGCCTGAAGGCTTTTGTGTAACCGGGATCACTCTCGCGTGGAGAGCATCCGAAACGCACGCAGGCTTTTTGTGTAACATGGATCACTCTCGCGTGGAGAGCATCCGAAACGCCCGCAGGCTTTTTTGTGTAACAGGGATCACTCTCGCGTGGAGAACATCCGAAACGCCCGTAGGCTTTTTTTGTAACAGGGATCACTCTCGCGTGGAGAGCATCCGAAACGCCCGTAGGCTTTTTTTGTTTCAGGACACGAAACGCAAGGAATTTGTTATCCTAGGGGGTCCACACGCATGCACACACAGGAAAACCCCTAAGGTGTCATATGATGTTGTTGTTGCACTTAGACTTCGTCGTCAAGTCTAAGCCGTCAGGGGCGTCCCGGACGCTATCATTTCACGTACGGTTCTCTTTGTTCACAGTTTTTTCACAGTTCTACAGTCTAAGGCCTAAACACGGCCGAAGGTGCGAGTACACTTGCCTGCGGTGGCGAGTGTGTCGTCCGTCCAGAGCGTCCCGTCCAAGCGTCTCGTCGGAGCGGAGCGTCAGCGAGGGTCCGTCGGTCGGGAGCATCCAGTCGCGGTCCGAGTGTCGAGTAGGATTCGCTGAAATGAATTTAGGGGGGGCGGTATCAGGTCACATTTTAGTAATCCTATTAGGTGCATCTCTAGGTTAAGCGTGTTGAGTATTGGACTCTCCACCTTGATTTTGATGATGATCAAACACAAATCATTGTGACTAACTCTTATGTTTGCAGTTATCTGAAAAGTCACCAATTAGATTCAAGAAGATCAAAAGTGACTACATGTGTTGATTCAAGTGGAGAACTTGGTAGATCAACAAAGGTGAAGCATTGGCTTGAAGAACTCAAAGACTACTTCAAACCTCAAGCCAATGGCATCAACAAATGAATGGAGATTCAATCCAAAGAGAAGATAGGAATGGATGAGTCAAAAGCTTCGAAGACTATGACATTCAAGTCATTCAACTAAAAGACTCAAGAACATGAAGATTTATGGAGATCATCGCCAAATTAATTTGTTCATCTCAAGCGACGTCCCACGACTTCCTCAGAACGCGTGATCGTTGTGCTTGGAGCTTCGTTGAAGCTCAAGGAGTTTTTCATGAAGTCTAGGGATTCAGATTCTCCATGTTGAAGCTTTGAAGACGGTTTGTCGTGTTTACTTTTATGTCTTCTAGCTTCGGTTTAGTAGAATGTTAAGCCTTGAGTAGTACTTGCCTAGAAATCTTCATTTCTATCATATCGTATCTCTAGGATTGCCTTAGAAGCCATTAGAAACTTTCCCGTAGCTTATCGCTTCATTTCTCGGCTTTGTATGTATCTTAGTTGGTTCAAGTAGAAGTACCAACCGACTAGATGACGATCTAATCGGTTGGAAATTCTTCTTGAACCGACTAGACATCATTGCTAACTCAGCACATTCACTGTTGACCAGTTAGTTGGTTCAAGAAGGATGGTTAATGCATTAAAAGCCAATCTAGTCGGTTGATGATCCTTCTTAGACCGACTAGTTTCAAATCTAGTCGGTCCAAGAAGGTTCACTGACCGACTAGTTGTCAATCTAGTCGGTTGATGATCCTTCTTAGACCGACTAGTTCTTACCCAGATTTCACCATCTTCTCTGTTAACCATCTAGTCGGTCCAAGAAGGTTCACTGACCGACTAGTTGTCAATCCAGTCGGTTGATGACCCTTCTTAGACCGATTAAGCAGCTTCCGAAATAGATCCGTTGGGCATTTAATGCCACGAATTTTGTGACCGTTTTCTCTCTTCCCTATATAAGTTTGTGTGCTTCTAACCAGGGATCCAAGGCTGAAATTAGAGACATTTTCACACCTTTGAGAAGAGCCATTCATTCTCATTTCTAAGCTCTCTCATCTCACAAGAATCTCTCTCTTACTCTTTGAGCACTAATTTCTCAAGAGAGATTCTCATTCCTTGTGAGCTTCTCAAGCTAATAGCTTGAATCCAAGTCACCATCTTCACCCTAGCCATCTATTGCTGTCCATCTTGGTGGAGCTAGGGTTTGGTGATCTCATCTTCCTCAAAATCCATTCTTGCCCTAAATTGGTAAGTATTTCTCAAGGCATAGGATTTTGTGGTAAGAAGTTTTTTATTTCATTCTTTATACTTCATATTTGCTGTATACTCTCGGTGTTGAGAGGATTGGCTTGATCCCAAGTTGTGGGAGTCAAGATTTCGTTTTGCTCTCGGTTTGTGAGAGTGTGCTTAGTCCCAAGTTGTGGGATTAAGGTACTTTGCGTGTTCCTGGGTTGTGGGATACACGGACATCGATTGTAGGTCGATTGCATTTGTTGGAGGTTTTCCACAAGTGGGCTAAAGGAAATCTCTAGCGGTTTGCTAGAGTATCCGGAGGGTATCCGGGTGTTGCTGGAGTAGGGCACCGGTAACAAGTCGGGGAGACTTGGGTGGCACCGAACCAGGGTAGATTGCTTGGTTGCATTGCATTATTGCTTGTGTGGTTGTTCATTTATTGTATTCCGCATTTGTTGGTTAATTAGGGTTTTATTTGGCGTAAATTCCTTATAATTCTATAAAACACTATTCACCCCCCCCCCCCCCCTCTAGTGTTTGTTCCTCATAGCACAGGGTCACTGCAATTGGTATCAGAGCAAGGTTATAGCTATGGCAACCAACAACAACAACACACGATGCCCTCCACCACCATATCTTCTCGGGCCCAATTATCAAATTTGGTGTGTGAAGATGAAGGCTCATATTCAATCCATCGATGAGGATTATTGGAAGATTGTGGAGAAGCCCTTTCGCGCACCTACCACTTCCGTACATGAATGAACATATGAGCAAAGAGAATTGGTGGGGAAACATCAAGAGGTAATGGATATCTTGCTTGATTATTTAACTTATGACATTCTTATGCATGTGTCCAAGGCAACAACGGCATATCAAATATGGCACATGCTAGCGGAGCAAGAAGAGTCCACCTCGGAGTGTTCTTCCTCCAATGATGAAAGAGATTCATTTATGGGCTTGATGGCACGAGAGGACGACTCTAGTGACGAATCAAGCGATTCAAGTGAAAGCGATAGCGATGATGAAGAGGTAACAACGGATGATCTTAAAATTGAACTTAAGCAATTATTTGATAAATATCAAAAGCTTATGCATAAATATTGTAATGCTAAGAATAAGATTGCTAGTCTATCTAACACATCTTCATGTAGCACCTCTAACAATGACACCATTGTTGAGACACTCGCTATTGAGAAAGCAAGTTTGCTTACTCAAAATGGCATGTTGAGAAATGAGGTGGAGTCCCTCAAATCTCAACTTGATCGTGTTTCCATTGTGGACAGTAACGATCTTGAGATTGAAAATCTTCAATCTCAAAACACTTGTTTGGGCATTGAGAATGAGAATCTCAAATCCCAAGTGCATGAGCTCACCACACATGCATCCATCTTGAATGCACGCACCTCCTATAGTGAAGAAACTATAGATTTAGTGAGGCCATCCTCTGGTGCATCCATGAGTGGTGTCTATAACAACTTGGGTAGTTCTACTACTAAGGAAACCACCACTCCTATTCCTCCATCCTATGGAAAGAAACCCACTTTGGGTGGACATCAAAGGAAGGGACATGCTTTCATGTACACCAATACACGTAGGAATGCATCCACTCCTCACATTTCTACTAATGATGGTTTTTATGTTCCACACCCACGAGCACGTGCAAACACTCATTTGAGACACTCTCATGCACGTACTCATGCTCATGCACCTTCACATGCTTATGATCACACATCACATCCACATGTGCATGCTTATTCTCATGATCATCCTCATGCATACACACCTCATATTCATCCACGTATGTATGCAACACCACACCATGGATCATATGCCCATCATCATGCTTTTGCACAACACAATGTTCCTCATGCTCTTGCTAGATCTCATGCTCCTAGGCCACATGCACCACGTAGAAATCAACCTTTTGTGCATGCAACCACTAGGAAGAGGATTCCCAAATCATACACTATTTGGGGTCCTAAGAATACTAGCACTCATGCTAAGGATATGTATGTGCAATCTTATATTCATAATATTATTTTGAATGATGATTATGTTGGGAAATCACGGTCCTCTTGGACTTGGTTTCCGAAGGGTTAGTTTCCGTTGACCCTTCATTTGCTTGGTACCATTAGTTTATTTTCATTTTATGGGTACCAAGGCATTTGTGTTTAGGATTGGTTTATTCTTTTGTTTGGATTTTGGTCTTAGATGCTCATGTTTGTTAGAAACTTAAATTCATATTGAATTTGATTTCTATTGCATGTTTATTAGTAAATCATTGTGTTAGTGATTTTCATGTCTAAAATATTTAATATTTTCATGCAACACATGTGTTGGCTCATATTCATGTTTGATTATATGCAACATAAACATTGTGTATGATTACAGTAGGATATGGGTTACAATTATTTGAATTTAGTATTTTAAATTTGGTGCCTAACTCATAGGATCCAAAAAGGTTTTTGGATACCATAATTATGTTTTCTAGGTTCAATCCACATTGGGATACCAACCCTACCAACTCTTTGATTTGCAAAGATTTTCATTCAAATGGAGTTGATGGTGCTTAAGTGATGCACCAAAGTAGGGGAGCTTAATGTTGTAAGTATATTCTTACATTTGGTTTCCATGTGTGTTGGATGCATGTAGATGTCACTTTGTGTTTGAGACTATCTCATGCATATTCTGTGCTTGCATATTGTGTGCCTCGTATGTCATTCATGTCTATGTGTTTCACGTGTGTCAAATTCTTGACCAATGTGCATTGTGTATTCATAATCCTTACTCATATGTTTATTCGAGGATTATTTATAACATGTGGCTTAAATATTTTCATGTTAGAACTAATGCTTATTTGCATGTTTCACACACGGGACATGCTTATATTTATGTTCCACTTCACAAGCGTGCATCCCAACTTCCTACTCATGCCTCTACAACCTCTTAAGAATCCCGAATCACTATCTTTTGGATTCCTAAGATTGTTTCTAGGCATGGTATGAACACACATATAGAATCGTATATTAGGAATGACATATTCTCATGCGACTCATATTGTGTTTCATTGCTTGGGTACCATGCTTGTATGATTACTTTTTGTACCCATATTTATATGTGAGTTCGTCCTCTACTCCCAAGTTTGCTTAGTTTGTATGATTTTGAGGGAGTATGACATGTTTGATTGCTATCACGACATTACATTTGGTATCAGATTAGTTGAGTTCGTCTACTACCCCCAACATCATTATATGCCATTACATTTCTCTCATATTATGTTGTGCATATAGATTAGTTGATTTCTCTAACCCTTGGTGATTTTCTATCTTGTTGATATGCCAAAGGAAAGAGAAATTTGGTTTTGAAAATTAATACTTCATGCTTTTCATGCACACTCTTTGTGGTATTACTTTTCATGCCTTCCTTCAATATGTGTTGTGCCATGAATGTTTATTTTGTGCACATATGCATATTGAACGAGGAATCTTTCTAGCACACACTATTGTATTAGATATGTGTATTCATAATGATGTTGCTTGACTAAATCATATGCATAGGAATTATTAGTCTAGGTGTTTCTAATTTCTAATGATTGAGAATTGTTAATTCCTTATATGTATGATTTTCGTGATTATAATAACTCCTATTAATGCATGTCATGCATTTCTATTGATGAGTGTTATTTACAATTGGTAAATGTTTGGTTATTGGACTACTTGATTTTGTTCCTTAACCTATTGGATCCAAAAAGTTTTTGGATACCACCAATTGTTGTATCGTCAGATTGTTGTGCAAGATCCCTACTCTTCACACTCCTTGATTTACAAATGATGGATCAATTCAAAGGAAAGGATGGTGCATTGGAGATGCACACATATAGGAAAAGCTAAATGGTTGTAAGTATGTGTTTTGCACAATTGGTATTTTAATATATTGGTTTTGACTACCATATTTACAATTGGTATTTTAATATATTGAATTTGTGTAATATAGCATACTTCTTCATTAGCTCATTCTTGTCACACCCTCATGAAGATTGTTTGTTTATGTGACTGCCATGTTCATGTATGTCTTGTATGTCTTATTACGACTCATGTATCATGGTAGCTATAATATTCATATAATGATTTGGTTAGTAATTTATTGATATTCATATCTTTGGAACACGTTGTCATTACACATCGTATTCCTCACATGCATGCTTCTTTGTGAAGATTGTTATATGTTATGGATATGATAACTGATATGTATGACATGCTTGCTTGTTTATTAGACTGTATTAAGTATATTGATCTTAATCTTCATTGAAATTTTTTCAATTCTTTCATTTAAGGTTCATTGTTGTTTTGATTCTACCACATGTGCCTAATTCTCGTAGATGACTATGTTCATGGATTATTTAGACTATATCATGATCTGTCATACCATTCTAGTAGAATCATTCATTTCTTTATGGCATGCTATACTTCATCATGTTATACATAATTCATGCCATGTATAAGATTAATGATTTAGGATCTTTATGCATATTTGTTCATTGTATCACCACACATCTCATACTTTTCCTATGGTATTTATGATTATCTTTATGAGACGTATTGATATGATTTGGGGTGATCAATGTATGGTACTTGTCATTTTAATTACTTCATGACTGATGTTTAGCTATAATTTTATTCAAGAGATCTTTCATGTCTATAGCTAAATCTTTCATGTATGATATTTTTCACAAGTGACATAACATTCATTCATATTAGTTAGTGATCTTCAAGCTATATTTCTCACTATGTCATCTCTCATCTCACGCTCATATTTTATGCTATTTTGATGAGATGTTAGAGATAACTTGTGCTTTACACGATCACATAAGCTTTATATTGTATTTGATGATATGTATATTCTGTCATAGATATTCTTCCATGAATATATCTTGATGCACTATGACTTCTTTGATGCTACCTCCGATTATATTATACTTACTCAAGTTTTTTTTATTCTATTCGCACAATTGGTATGCATGCATGCAATGTTCATGATAAACTTTATTCGTTTATATCCTACCTTGTGACTTTGAACGTAGACTATCTTCATGCCTTTGCTCAAAGATGCTTTGTCACATTATGCTTCATGGTGAATTCTTTGTGATAATTGAGCTAGGATGAAATCATGTCTCTATTTGTTCACTTGGTTTCCTTCTCAAGTGATATCATGGTCTTGACATTAAATTGCCATGCTTTGCATACTCTGTTAGACTACAATTGGTATCATCTCTACATATCATATTTACATTTGGTATCATATTTACAATTGTTAGGCTATTGATTTTGGATATCATCTTTACATGCTCATGGCATTCCATGCTTATCTTTGACTCATTATGTGAGTATCTATTCTGGAATGCATGCTAGTACTATGGTTCTTTTGAACATTGTGTCATTTAGTATCCTAGTGTACTAGAATTGTGTATGCCATATGTTTTATGAAGTTACTATCTCTATTTTGGCATAACACTTTTGCATGATTGGATATTTGTGTATGCCCACATTGCACACTTCACTTAGATTTGGTATGTCTACAATTGGTATCACATGCCATTATACTTAATTTGTGTTATTATTTCATAACATAACTGTGTACACATGGCTAAGAATTTCCATAGTCATGATTGTTGCATTTTTTATGTTTGACTTAGACCTCAGTTTATTGATATTATTTATTGATCTATGTCAATGTGATGATTTTGATTCCACCATAATGTATTTAATCATGTTCATGTCATTTATCTTGCCAAGTATACTATTGGTATCACAAGACAGTCTATCACAATATGCTTCATGTTATAAATTTTGTGATAATTGAGTTTGTTTGGGTATTTGACACTATTTGATCACTTGTTTTTCTTTCACAAGTGATGTCATGATTTTTGCATTGTCACTTTTCTAACACTGCTCACACTACTCTTTACAATTAGTATCTATTGTAATCTTTTATCACATATGCTTATTGCTTATCTTTTTGTGATAATTGAGGGTGATTGAGTTGTTGTTGGATATGTGCTCTTGCATTTGATATCTTTATTTCGATATCTTGTTTTTCAATTGGTAACTTTACATTAGAGAACTTTACAATTGTTATACCTTTGTGTTTTCCACTCTATTGTTGCATTTGTTGTTTCTATACCCCCATATCTTTTTGTTATGACAAAGGGGGAGAGAAATAAACAAGATGCGCTTATTAAATGTTGAGTGTTAAACAATAACTTGAATCATATAGACTTTATGTTTGATCGTTCATGTATATGATTCAGGGGGAGCATTGGTGATTACCTTGGTTGATATAGATTACATTATATATATGTTGGTAATCATGCTCATGTTTATGATGTGTATCACCTACATGATTTGTATTGTGTATGCATATTATTTCTGGTCATTCATGCGATATATACACAACATCATGTGATACACACACTATTAACTGCTGAATGATGCAATTGATTATTGATATTATCTTGATTGGCATCATTGCAGGGGGAGTAAGTATATTTAATGCACAATTATTTGTTTTGTTTATATTTGGTTTGTCATCATCAAAAAGGGGGAGAATGTTGAGTATTGGACTCTCCACCTTGATTTTGATGATGATCAAACACAAATCATTGTGACTAACTCTTATGTTTGCAGTTATCTGAAAAGTCACCAATTAGATTCAAGAAGATCAAAAGTGACTACATGTGTTGATTCAAGTGGAGAACTTGGTAGATCAACAAAGGTGAAGCATTGGCTTGAAGAACTCAAAGACTACTTCAAACCTCAAGCCAATGGCATCAACAAATGAATGGAGATTCAATCCAAAGAGAAGATAGGAATGGATGAGTCAAAAGCTTCGAAGACTATGACATTCAAGTCATTCAACTAAAAGACTCAAGAACATGAAGATTTATGGAGATCATCGCCAAATTAATTTGTTCATCTCAAGCGACGTCCCACGACTTCTTCAGAACGTGTGATCGTTGTGCTTGGAGCTTCGTTGAAGCTCAAGGAGTTTTTCATGAAGTCTAGGGATTCGGATTCTCCATGTTGAAGCTTTGAAGACGGTTTGTCGTGTTTACTTTTATGTCTTCTAGCTTCGGTTTAGTAGAATGTTAAGCCTTGAGTAGTACTTGCCTAGAAATCTTCATTTCTATCATATCGTATCTCTAGGATTGCCTTAGAAGCCATTAGAAACTTTCCTGTAGCTTATCGCTTCATTTCTCGGCTTTGTATGTATCTTAGTTGGTTCAAGTAGAAGAACCAACCGACTAGATAACGATCTAATCGGTTGGAAATTCTTCTTGAACCGACTAGACATTATTGCTAACTCAGCCCATTCACTGTTGACCAGTTAGTTGGTTCAAGAAGGATGGTTAATGCATTAAAAGCCAATCTAGTCGGTTGATGATCCTTCTTAGACCGACTAGTTTCAAATCTAGTCGGTCCAAGAAGGTTCACTGACCGACTAGTTGTCAATCTAGTCGGTTGATGATCCTTCTTAGACCGACTAGTTCTTACCCAGATTTCACAATCTTCTCTGTTAACCATCTAGTCGGTCCAAGAAGGTTCACTGACCGACTAGTTGTCAATCCAGTCGGTTGATGACCCTTCTTAGACCGATTAAGCAGCTTCAGAAATAGATCCGTTGGGCATTTAATGCCACGAATTTTGTGACCGTTTTCTCTCTTCCCTATATAAGTTTGTGTGCTTCTAACCAGGGATCCAAGGCTGAAATTAAAGACATTTTCACACCTTTGAGAAGAGCCATTCATTCTCATTTCTAAGCTCTCTCATCTCACAAGAATCTCTCTCTTACTCTTTGAGCACTAATTTCTCAAGAGAGATTCTCATTCCTTGTGAGCTTCTCAAGCTAATAGCTTGAATCCAAGTCACCATCTTCACCCTAGCCATCTATTGCTGTCCATCTTGGTGGAGCTAGGGTTTGGTGATCTCATCTTCCTCAAAATCCATTCTTGCCCTAAAGTGGTAAGTATTTCTCAAGGCATAGGATTTTGTGGTAAGAAGTTTTTTATTTCATTCTTTATACTTCATATTTGCTGTATACTCTCGGTGTTGAGAGGATTGGCTTGATCCCAAGTTGTAGGAGTCAAGATTTCGTTTTGCTCTCGGTTTGTGAGAGTGTGCTTAGTCCCAAGTTGTGGGATTAAGGTACTTTGCGTGTTCCCGGGTTATGGGATACACGGACATCGATTGTAGGTCGATTGCACTTGTTGGAGGTTTTCCACAAGTGGGCTAAAGGAAATCTCTAGCGGTTTGCTAGAGTATCCGGAGGGTATCCGGGTGTTGCTGGAGTAGGGCACCGGTAACAAGTCGTGGAGACTTGGGTGGCACCGAACCAGGGTAGATTGCTTGTTTGCATTGCATTATTGCTTGTGTGGTTGTTCATTTATTGTATTCCGCATTTGTTGGTTAATTAGGGTTTTATTTGGCGTAAATTCCTTATAATTCTATAAAACACTATTCACCCCCCCCTCTGGTGTTTGTTCCTCATAGCACAGGGTCACTGCAAAGCGTGGCTATCCTATCGGTTCTAAGATACGGTGTTCAATTGTCAGATTCTACACTACAGTTTTCTACGTCGACATCTACCCTATGTGCACAGTCAAAAAGTCCGGTCGACGGCCTAGATCAGCGCAACATTTTAAAGGAGCACAAAAGTAAATTTAGCGATTAAGTTGACGATTTTTAGATTAAGTTTTAGATGTCGTAACGTGTGGGTTACTACGAGTAAGGGTCACCATCCCATTGCGATGGAAACGCATAGATCTGGCGTCGGACCCGGTAACAGCCGCGGATCACGTCGCGGCTCCGGTTCCTCGACCGCGGTAGCGCGGATTTATCTGCATCATTAGATTCGTGTAATCAAGTTAATCGTGATTTAGCTAATAAAAGATATAAGAATCTGATTAATACGACATTGATTAAACTAACTCCTATATTCATATGTTTATAAGGGTTTAACTAATAGGGTTTACAAATTATATGCGACAGTTCATATAGTATAAGGTAACTTACTATAATACAACAGGAAGTAACATTTATCTAGTACTCTTTATATATGCTTAAGACGTACTGTCATCATAGATAGCCTATATGCTTCACTAAGGAGATAGGGTTCTGTTGCATGTGTGTTTACAAAACACATAAGAACTCTTTGAAAACTTCGGCCTATAATATTATCATGGAGAGTTAGGGTATATAAAAAATAGTTTAATAATACGGTTTATTGTTGCTCACATAAAAACTGTAAAGTATAAGTTATAGATTTAAACTTACGCAAGTTGGCTTCGTGTGATGCCCTAGCAGGTGGAGCGGCAACGGCGAGTTGGAGGCGAATGAACGGCGACGGCGGAGAGGTGGTGTGGCGTTGACGGCAGCTTGCGTGGCCTAAGGAAGGGGAGGCGGTGGGTTCTGGCAGTGTAGAGAAGCTGAGGGAGGGGTTCACCGGCGACCAAAGGTGACTGGGGTGGCGCTAGGCCATCGGGCGGTGACCGGAAACAGAGCAGCGGCGGAGCGTTGCTGTTGGTTGAACAGCGGCGGCACAAGCAGGTTTAAGGCGGTGTTGGGCGGTGCAGAACCACCGGAAGGCGGAGCTTGGCTCGATGAGCAGTGGGTCGTCGACTAGGTGGAATCCGGAGGTGAGGGCAGTGACCGGCGTGGGCCTGTTGTTGGGCGACTGAGGGGGAGCAGCAGCAGCGTTCGGCGGCAGCAGCAACAAAGGCTGTCGGCGGTCAGGGACCTGTGGCGTGGGGCTGAGATGGAGAGAACCCAAATGTCGAGGGGGAGAGTTCTGGCCGTCGGCGAGAATTTGAGAGGGGAGAGGTGAATGCCGTCGATGGCTGCCGTCGGGATCACGAGGGAAGGAGGAGGCGCCGGTTGTTGGCTGCGCAGCGGAGAGGCCAGAGGTGCAGGACGCCGGTGTGGTGTCTGGGTTGCCGGCGAGGACGGCCTGGGATTCGGGGAGGCGCGCCTTTGGTCCGTGTTGCCGTCGATGGCCTCGAGCGTGGAGGGAAGAGGAAGTCGAGAGGAGAAGGGAACTGTCGTCGGCGCCCTGGGGTCTGCGTGACAGTCTAAAGGCTTAGAGAAAAATAGAGTTTGTCTTTGGTGCTAGGCTGGAAACTATATGGGAGGCCTAGTCATTTAATTATTTGGGAGGAGATGGGAGTTGCGTAAGGGCCTGGGGAAAGTCTTCGGGTGTTGTGCATTGGGAAAAATAGATTGGCTCTCAGGGTTTTTAGTTTAGGTCTCCTTTAGTAGAGAGGAAAGAGAGAGACGTGGAATGAGTCGTGCGGCTATTTGGGGGAGAACGTGAAGTGAGGGGGAGAGATACTCGGTTTGTTAAGATTTAGTTGATTAAAGTTTTTATTTAATAGGATTCAGCTAAGATTTGATTCCCCAAAAAAAACAATACGGCAGTAAATTGATAATCATGTTGTGAAGGGAATTTAGGGAGAAATAGGTGTAAGGGGTTAAGAGCCCCCTACCCGTGTATTTATAACTTTCAATAGTGGGTTGGATACCCAATTGGCCCAATGGGCCTATTCATAACACTTCCCCTTATCCAATCAACATTGAAATAAGAGGTGGATTCTTCAGGATCCGAGTTAGGGTAACTGTCTTGTTAAAGAAAGAACAGTTAACCCATAACTTCCCCTGTTTTGGGGATGTGTCTAGGGGTGGATACTTCAGGATCCAGAGTCAACGAGGTTGCCTCGTCAAAACCTTGACTACGGAAAACCCAGTGGGAAAAAACCTGTAGCCAAGGGAAAAGAGTACAACTCTGCAGTTGACTCCCCCTTATCTGACCAAGCTTCAGGCTTGCAGATTTCCTATGAATATATACATCAGTCTCCTATGTATCTATGAGTTCATAGTTCTCTCATCCTGACCCAGTTTACATTTACTCACTCTCCTCATCCCAATCTCATATACAAGTTTCTCAAAGATACTAGTAGGCAGGGATTTGGTAAGCAAATCTGCCAAGTTATTACATGATTGGATCTTCTGTACCTCAATCTGCTTTTGCTTCTGAAGGTCGTGCGTCCAGAAGAACTTAGGGGAGATATGCTTCGTCTTGTCACCTTTGATGTAGCCGTCCTGTAGCTGGGCTATACATGCTGCATTGTCTTCATAGAGTGTAGTGGGTGCAAGAACGCCGGTCGTCAGGCCAGTGGAGGTGAGTATGTGCTGGATCACCGAGCGTAGCCAAAAGTATTCCTTGCTTGTTTCGAAGATCGCAAGTAGCTCTGAGTGGGTGGATGAGACAGTCGTCATGGTCTGCTTCACAGATCTCCAGGATATGGCAGTGCCGCCATATGTGAACATGTATCCGGTCTGAGACTTCTCTGTATGAGGATCGGACCTGTAACCTACGTCAGCATAACCAACTAAACCAGTTGATGCCCCTTTCCTGTAGAATAGACCTAAGTCTATGGACCCTTGGAGGTAGCGCAGAAGATGCTTAACTCCGGCCCAGTGCCGCTGTGTAGGTGCAGCACTATATCTGGCTAGTAAGTTTACTGCAAACGCTATGTCAGGGCGAGTGCAGTAAGCCAGGTAAAGGAGTGCACCGATAGCACTTAAATAAGGCACTTCGGGGCCTAGTACTTCCTCTCCCTCTTCCAGCGGCCGGAAGGGGTCTTTGTGTACATCCAATGATCTGACGACCATCGGAGTGCTGAGGGGGTGGCACTTATCCATCTGAAACTTTTTCAATAAGTTCGATGTGTAAGTTGACTGGTGTAACAGGATCCCATCTTTAAGATGCTCTATCTGAAGGCCTAAACAGAATTTTGATTTTCCGAGGTCTTTCATCTCGAAAGTTTCTGTCAGGCTTCTAGAAATCTTTGCGATCTCTTCAGGAGATCCGATGAGGTTTAAGTCGTCTACGTAGACGGCTATAATTACAAATCCTGTTGCCTTTGCTCTTATAAAGATGCAAGGACAGACTGGGTCGTTTTTAAATCCTTGCTGTGCAAGGAAGTCGCTCAGTCTGTTGTACCACATCCTTCCAGATTGTTTTAGACCATATAATGATCTTTGCAGTTTCACTGAGTAGATGTCACGTTCTCTCTCTTTTAGTGCTGCAGGCAAAGAATAACCGTCAGGCAATCTCATATAGATGTCTCGGTCTAGGTTGCCATATAGGTATGCAGTAACCACGTCCATGAGTTGCATATCTAAACCCTCTTGTGCTGTTATGCCAATGAGGAATCGGAAGGTGATCGCGTCCATGACCGGGGAGTATGTGGCTTCAAAATCCACCCCAGGACGTTGGGTAAAACCCTGCGCTACAAGCCTTGCTTTGTAGCGTATGATCTCATTCTGTTCATTTCGTTTTCTAACAAATACCCATTTATAACCCACAGGTTTTACACCTTTTGGTGTCTGGACTATTGGTCCAAAGACCTTGCGTTTGGTGAGTGAATCCAACTCCACTCCTATTGTCGCTTTCCACTTTGGCCAATCATCTCTGCTTTGACATTCTGTCAGAGAGCGTGGTTCAATATCATCGTCGCAGTACGCGACGTTGATGGCAATATTACACGCAAATGTGTCATCTATTGTTGTGCTTTTTCTGTCCCAATACTCCCCAGTTCGTACATAGTGTATCGATACTTCATTTTCTCCCGGTTTTTCCTCTTCATGAGAGTTTGGGAGAGATGGGGTAGCAGGGCTTAAATTAGCATCCTGTGGTGGTATTTGTTTACCATTGCCAAGGGTCCTGCTCTTTCGAGGGACTTGGTCCTTGGATCCCAGTGGTCGTCCTCTCTTTTTGAGGGGTCCAACCATTTCTGCTGCAGGCGGATTGCATCCATGTTGCGGTATGTCAATCCTAGCTGGAGTGTTAGCAGCAGGGACGTGTGATTTGACAATCTTCTGGTTGTCAGTAAATTTGTCCGGCAAGAGATGGACAGTGTTTTGGATGTGGAGAATCTTCAGGACCTCCTCCTCACACTGGCTTGTTGGCGGATCAAAGTGACATAAAGTTTTTGTATCCCAAGTGATACTTTCTGAAGCTTCGGGCTTCTTTGTCTGTGAGCATAGTCTTGGGAACGATGTTTCATCGAATTCACAGTCTTCTAGACGTGCCTTAAAAACGTCCCCAGTAAGGGGTTCTAGGAATCTAATTATGGAGGGGGTGTCAAACCCAACATAAATGCCTAGGCGACGTTGTGGACCCATCTTTGTCCTTTGTGGTGGTGCTATGGGGACGTATACTGCACAACCAAATATTCTCAAGTGTGAGACAATTGGTGGGGCTCCAAGTGCTAGTTGCATTGGAGAAGATGACTGACCTCCAGAGGGTCTTAATTTTATTAAAGATGCAGCATGCAAAATTGCATGACCCCACGCATTCACTGGCATCTGGGATTGAAGTAATAATGGACGAGCGATCCATTGCAGTCTCTTAATTAGAGATTCTGCTAACCCATTTTGGGTGTGAACATGCGCTACTGGATGTTCGACTTCAATTCCCTGAGCTTGGCAATAGTCTAGAAAGACTTGTGACGTAAACTCCCCCGCATTGTCCAGACGAAGTTTCTTTATCTGGTGGTCGGGGAAGTAGGCCCGTAACTTTATTATCTGAGCTAAAAGCTTAGATAGTGCTAGGTTACGGGTGGACAGTAGGCACACATGTGACCACTTAGTTGATGCGTCTATCAGGACCATAAAGTACCTGAACGGACCACTTGATGGGTGAATCGGCCCACAAATGTCTCCGTGGATTCTTTCCAGAAAGCTGGGAGACTCCACATCCACTTTCAGTGGAGAGGGTCTCGTGATCAGTTTACCCTTGTAACAGGGTGGACATGGGAATTTGCCTTTTTGAAGAATCTTCAGGTTCTTCAGGTCAATGCCCCTGGAGTTCTTTATGATGCGGTACATCATAACAGAACCAGGGTGTCCCAGTCGACTGTGCCAGAGTTGGAATTCTGGTGTTTGGGGGCACTGCAGGTGCTCCACCATGGATGTTTCTGGAGTTTGTATACTTGTTTGGTAGAGTCCCGAAAGTAGTCCCTTGAAACGTTCCACAATGGTTTTTGAACCATTTGTAAGAGCCGTTACAAGCAAGTATTCCCTTTTATCTTCCTCGACCGTCTCTAAGTGATATCCGTTTAAACGGATGTCTTTAAAACTTAGGAGGTTTCGGATGGATTTTGGGGAGTATAACGCATTTTTAAGTGTTATTTGTGTGTTGCCGGGGAGCAATATAATTGCTTCCCCTGATCCTTCGATTATGTTTGCTGGTCCTGAGATTGTTCTCAGTGGGCCAGAATAACTACTTACGCTCGTGAAATAGTCTATGTTTTGAAGGATCGAGTGCGTCGATGCACTGTCCACTAGGCAGATAAGTTCCATATCTAAAAAAAGGGGAAAGACATTCAAGCAATAAATGAAGAGAAAAGATCTACTTTCATAAAGATAAATGCTCGAAAATATTGTTTTGACATGGAAAATAAAACTAGATACGATGCATAAAATAGAAGATACATTGCTAATTGCATAAAAGTGGTCCAGATCTAGAGAGTGTCATCTCCCATGAAATCTTCAGGAGTTCATGAGGTCTCTGCCAACGCTGCGCTCTCCATCAGGTTTGTCTCAGCTCGAGGCTTGCAGCTTGCCTGGTAGAGGTCCTGGAGGTGTTTTGCTGTGCGGCAGATTCTGGACCAGTGGCACGTCATCCCGCATTTTGAGCATTTGTCCTCCCAGTCTTTCTTGGGAGTGCCTCCTTTGTTGGGAATCCTCTTCTGCTTCTTGTCCACGAACTTCTGGTTCTGGGGAGGAGCTGGGTGAGTGGCCTTCTTCTGCTGCTTCTGTTCTTTCCATTTCTGGAATTTTGCCTTTTTGTCCGTCTTCTTCTTCTGGGAAGACTGGAAGTGGGCCTCTGCAGGAGGTGGCAATGGAGCGGAGCCAGGAGGGCGCAGGTTGTGGGTGGCAACCAACAGGTCTCTGTTCTGTTCAGCCATGAGCAGGCATGAAAGAAGGTCAGAGTACTTTGTGAACTTCCTCTCTCCATATTGTTGCATAAGGATCATGTCCTTTTCGTGGAAGGACGTAAACGTCTTTTCCAGCAACATCTTCTCCGTCACTGGTTCACCGCACAACTTCAGGCGTGAGGTGATGCGGAAGAGAGCTGAGTTGTACTCCGCTACGGATTTGAAATCCTGTATGCGGAGGTGAGTCCACTCGTACTGTGCACGGGGGAGTATGACATCCCTCTGATGTCTGTACCTCTCCTCGAGTGCATCCCACAGCTCGTAAGGGTCCTCTACAGTGAGGTACTCGTCCTTTAAGGTCGAGTCTAAGTGTTTCCTGATATATATAATGGCTTTCGCCTTTAATATATCGGAAACTTCCTCTGTATGAGGTGCTTCCACTGAAGCCTCCTTGTTAGCTGGGGCAGTACTAGTTGTTGCCTTTTCAGTCTGTGTGAGACTGAAACCATGAGAGCGCAGATGGAACTTCAGGTCCAACTGCCAACTCAGGTAGTTTGACCCATCAGCCTTCAGGACTGAGAAGTCTACATTTGCGAGTCTGGCCATTTTATGATCTAGCATGTAAAGAAAAGTAGCATGTATCATTAAGACTGAATAAAACAGACATCCACGCATGTAATGTAGTCATTTTCATGGCATGAATTTTAATTAGTGTGATTTTAACATACATGCTTTTTTTTCAGGTAATGTGAATAATTAATTACTAAAAATTAACAATCACGCATGCTGTTAAGGGATTTCATTGTGACATTAAAACATGGTATTAAAACTAATTAATCAACCACGCAGTTTAATGCATAAACATTGAAAACAGAAATAATAACCTTAGGCTATGGGGATCAGCCAGCCGACACCGAAAAAATAAAAGAGTCCAGTCCGAAGTTACATCAAAAATGCATGAAAATTAAAGTACAACTCGGGAACTTCAGAGAGAAGCCCCTATCTTCATTGTGCGAACGCCTTCAACTTCTTCTTGGTGTCCTTCGGTCTTCTTTTTTACATATTCATCCTCACATACAAAATTTCTCTCAAAAAAGAAGAAAAATTGCAGGAATTTAAAACGGTGTCGGAAACCTGGCTGATCCCTAAAAACATAGCCTAATATTTGCACATCCACGCAGATAATATATTTGCGACATACAACCACGCAGATAATCAAAGACACAGACATTTAAAGTAATTAAAATTGTGTGTGTCGTGCAAAAAACATTTTTTTTTGAAAAACTTTTTGCCTTTTTGATCCATAATATAATGTTTTATTTTACCGCTTTCAACCCTTTCAAAAATTTCTTTTAACTATTTTGGGCTTTTTAGGGCCAAAAATAAATAAAATAATTTCTGTGGATGGGCTAATTTTCTGGCCTTTTGGGCCATGAAAACAACCCATTAGGGTTAATATTGGGCCTCCCCCGAAAAATAGCCCGTTAGGGTTAGGGTTTCGGGAAACCCTAGGGGGGCCCGCGGCGTGTCGCCGCGACGGCGGCCCGCGTAGGGCGCGGCCGTCGAGGCGGCGACAGGCCGCGGTTGCGGGCCGCGACACAGTGCCACGGCTTCAGGCCGCAGCTGCCGCGGCCTGAGGCCGCGGCGGCAGTCCGCGGCCTGAGGCCGCGACTGCTGGCCGCGGCCGCCGCGGCCTGAGGCCGCGGCGTTTGTTCTCCGACGGCGGCGCAAAGGGCGCGCCGCCGTTCCGTCCTACGGGCGTGCAGATTTTTATTTTTGGATCAAAGGCGGGGGAGGTAAAAATCGGATTTTTCAACAAATTTGATCGTTAAAAAACAAGTTTTTATTGTTTTAAACATGCAGATCTTATTAAAAATGTTGAATTTTACCGAGTTTATGAACTTTTTAATCCTAAAACATGCAGATCTAATGAGAAAAGCAAGTTTAGATCTAAAAAGTTTGGATTTTTACCTCTAGATTCGACGAGGAATCTAGGCGACGGTTGGTGAAGGATGCCCTTTTCGCTCCCCGTTAAGAAGATTACGATCTTCTTTTTCTGAGCGATTTGTGGATCTCCTTTTCTGCGAGCCGCCGTCTCCTCCAACGAGCGTGATCGTGCTGATAACGTGTTGTGAAGGGAATTTAGGGAGAAATACGTGTAAGGGGTTAAGAGCCCCCTACCCGTGTATTTATAACTTTCAATAGTGGGTTGGATACCCAATTGGCCCAATGGGCCTATTCATAACAAATCAGATGTTAACAGTTTAGATTTGGGTTTAAAATTATATTTTGGATTTGGGTTAAAAATTATAAATGGGTAAAACGTTGGCCTTAAAATAACGCACAGAACATTTAGAACTTTTAGGACAAATTTTATAAATATATATATAAAAATTAGTGATGAAATGAGCAGATTGGTCCCAAGTTGACCAAAAATTAAAAGGAAAATACTGGGGCGATCGTGCCTCCGAGAGGATTGTGAAAACTGGGTCCGGTCGCGTGTTTGAGCTATGGAAGATAGTATTAAAAATCAAGTACACCAAATGCACACAAAACATAACTACGCACTAAAACATGTACGGTCGGAAAGTGACCGTTACAGGGGGTGCCCTTCGTACTAGCTCCGGCTGGTTCTTCTGCCTCTTCAGAGAAAGTTAACCAATCCGTTATATTGAGCATTTCTGTGACGGTGTTTTGGGGGAACTAGTGAATGGCCATTCGCATGAGCTTATTCCGGACCGCCTGGGTGAGCACCACTATGACAGTCACGTCTGGCGTCTCCTTTACATTGAGCCTCTCGTCGTTGAATCTCTGGACGAAAGCTCGGATAGACTCATTCTCGTTCAGCTTGAGTGAGAAGAGGTGGGAGGACTTCTTCTTAGGACGTCGTCCTGTGATGAATTGTTTGCAGAATATTTCTGCCAATTCGTCGAACGAGCCGATGCAGCCATGGGGTAGCCCTTTGTACCAGCTTTCTGCCCTCTTGAACAGGGTAGCATGGAAGGCTCTACAAAGGTATGGTCGTCGGCCCTGTGAAGCAGCATGACATTCAGATACTTATGAATGTGTGACCATGGGTCGCCTCTGCCATCATAAGCTGGTAGGGCCGGGAGCTTGAACTTGGAGAGAGGAGGAGAAGAGATGATATTTTCTTTCAGTGGGGTCCTCCGAATCGCAGATCGGACCAGTAGAGATCCTCCTTCTTCGGGTTGCACGTAATTAGCTCCCGAGGATCGGTTCGGGATCTCCTCCCTCCTTCCGAATCCACCTACAGGGGTTCAGAGGGTTATAACCTGCGGGAGCCCCATACATTACCTGATCTAGGATGTTGCGGGTTACTTCCCAGTAATTGGAGGGGGTGTGTTCCCCTTGGAGAACGAAGGCTCGATTGTCGACCCCCGTTCCGCCGTATTGTTGTGTCGGGGGGTCGTGTTGTGGAGGTTAATCTCCAGTTGATCTGCCCTTGGGTCTCCTAGATCTCAGAGGAAGACCAAGCCCATGGTTGGCATCAGGTTCGGGTTTGGAGGTGACAATGGCTCATTTAAGACCCACCATGTTTTGGCGGATTAAAGTCGCCAATGCGCCTAGACTTATGTCGACCTGCTCGGTGAACTGGGTGAATTCCTTTTGGGTCACTCCAGCCTCCTTCCTGGTCTCTGCCGGTCGTTCTGACGGCGATGTGGAGTCTGCAGCATCCTCCAACAGGATGATGTTCGCTTTATGTTTCTCTTTCGGACCTTCTGTCGGTCTGACTTTGCTGGGTCCATCTGTCATAGCTTTTGATCGATTTGGGATGTCGATCTAGTTAACGTTTCTCACAGATGGTGCTAAACTGTTAAGGCCAAAATTAACCGAGACAGTTGTCAAGCTGACGTAGACTCTTGATGCTGAGTCAGAGCCTAGTCAGCAGATGGAGTGGGACCCATAGTTGGAAGAACTTGGGTCGAGTGTTAGTAGTTGATGATGGTGTGATGCTCGATCGACCTTCGAGCAGCTGATGCGTCGATCGTTTGAGGCTAGGAAGCTCGAGGAAGACCCGCGATGTTGGATGATGACCGTCGATCTGCACCACAGGGACACGTTAGGAGGGTCGGATCTAGGTTCCAACCCAAATCCCATCTGATGCTTAAGTTAGTATGGAAACTTAAGGAAGAGAGGGAGTTTGGTGCAGCTGAGATCGACCCACGGATGTTCGTCTCAGGACTGGCGGTGCAAGCTCGAAAGTATAAGAAATATCAGTGGAGAAAGTAGAGTTCTATGTTTTAGACCTCTTACCTTGGGATTGGAACCTTTCCTTGTATTTATAGGCATTCAGGATCTCTTTCGAGACGTTGGGAGATAATGGCCACCCTTAGTGGCCACGATAGTTTCCCTTTAATAGGAGTAAATATTGGGCACGTTCCCGCGAATTACGAGCTTGCCTTTAATTCCACGTTTGAGTGAGGTGGACTCAACGGTCGACTGGCCATGTGGATTTGACTGATTCGATATCGGGCTTCTCTTGTGGGCCTCGTGGGCTTCAGTCATCTGTCGGTTGAGTTAACTCGAATGCCGACCCAAGGACTCAACAACTGTAATAGCCGACTATTTCTGAAAAGAAGCCGACTATTTTTTGAACTATAGCCGACCAGTTTGAGAAGCATCTATCTGCTCTTAAAAGTAGTCGAATGCTGCTTTAAGAATAGTCGATCTTCGTTGTCAAAGTAGCCGACAAAAACCGCGTTGTCTGTTTTGATTTCACTTCATTGTTTGTAGGTTTTTGGATCTGATTTGAGTCCACTGGATTGAGACCCGAGTTCTATTGGGGCATACTTGACTCAAACCCACTTAGATGAGTGAATATCAGCCCTTTATTTCTTGATCTATGATCTGGATTAGAATTAGCAAGTTTAAAATCCGAGAAAAATCCCTAAACCCCTTTTCTTTTGACAAAATACCCTAGGACCCAAGATTCGCAGAGTTACAGCAGCTCTATCTTTCTGATCTTAAGCCCCTAGAAGATTGGAAGGTTTTGGTGAAGATCTCTACTTGATTTGGGTATATCTTCTTGATCGCACCACATTTCATTTCATTTTGCATCATCTTAGTTGTTGCATCAACACTCAATCCCTTTATTCATCATGAGTAAGAGACCGGTTGCAAAGGAGTGGTAATAATGGGCCCTCCAAGCATATCATTGGATCTTTTAAGAGCTTAGATCAAGCTTTCTACCAGCAATTCATGGTAGGAAGAAGGACAAAGCAGAGCTCGGACCATCTGTTCACCCTGGAGCAGAGAGAAGGAGAAACGGTGAAGGGATTCCTCAAGCGTTTTAACCTAGGAAGACTAAACGTGGAAAGCTGCTACGACGACATCACCATTGCTGCACTCACGGAAGGGGTCCGCTGTGAGGATTTGATGAAGTCACTGCACCACAAGCCTCATCATAGCTTAGATCAGCTCCTTACTGTTGGATATTGAGACCCACCCTAGTGGATTTTGATGATATACACAAGTGATATGGGTACTAACCACTTATTTCAAGTGTGTATAGGAATAATGAAATGTTTTTAAGCCATGAAGAACAAATGCATTGAAAAGCTCAAATAAAGAACTTGGAAGCCATTATCGGAAAGTCAATATTAGAGCCAAGGAATTGAGCAAATGAAAGGTCCAACTAAGGACTCAAGATCAAGACTAGATGGCTCAAGTCAAAGGACAATGGTCAAAGAGCTAGAGAAATGTGTAAGTGTAAGTATAAAGCTTAAAATGTTAAAGTCAATAAGTAGAAGCAACACACACACACACATACTTGAAAAATAGTATTTAAATGTATTCAACTATGTTATGTTTTAATATAATTTTTATAAAATATTTTCAAAGTTTTTTCTAGTAGAAAAACTCATGTATCCAAAAATAGCCAACTATCTGAAACAGATAACCGACTATTGACTTAAGATTTTACCTAGAACTCTCGGATTTCTGCAGTTCACTTGGAATAGCTTCTTAGATGCTTAACGAAGTGGAGAAAAAGATTTGAGGAGGAGAGAAGAGAGAGGAAGAAGAAAGAGAGCAAGAGAATGGTAGCTTCACAATGGCTGTCAGCATTTCCAGTTAGCTCGACCGAGTGGACTTGTCCACTCGGTCCGAGCAAAGTATGACCAAAGAGTTAAGCAGCCCCGAGCAAAGAACGGCCGCTTGAACTGAGTAGTTTAGCATCTTGGTTGAGCGAAAACAAAAGGGAAAAGCGTCTTCAACACTTAGCCAATTTGAGGAGCAAGAGAGCCACTCGATCGAGTAGTCTTGCTACTCGGCCGAGTGAAATATTCGGCAGAACGATGATTTTCGAGCTTCTGCAACCCTCTACAGCTCGACCGAGCACACACACACACACTCGACCGAGTGCAAAGGTGACTCAGTCGAGTAACAAATGAGGCAGAGCGACAGTTTGAAGCCATCTTTCAGCCTCTGTTGCTCGGTCGAGTGGCATCTCCACTTGGTCCGAGTGACATCTACTCCAGCAAAGAGACCAAGGCCCCGACAGTGCAACGAAGCCCTACTCAGATCGTGGGGCATTGCCGCTCGGTCGAGTCGGGTGGCTCTCCAGATGCAAGGCTGATTCGAGTTGGGGCTTTTAGTTAATTTTTGTGGGTCCCAAACCACACACACACACACACACACACACACACACACACACACACACACACACACACACACACACACACACACACACACACACACACACACACACACACACAATATTTCTTCCTTAGGTAGGGAGAGTTCGATTATTATTGGTTTCAGTTTAGTTTCAAGTTTGCTTAGCAGCTGCTATTTCTTTTGGGGAACAAAGCTTGGATTTTTGGAGATTATTTTGGTGCTTGGAACTTGGATCCTTAATTTTTGAAGAATGCTTCTTGTTTCTCTTAGGTCTGGTAACATTTTCTCATCCATCTCTTATTTTTTTTGATGATAATTGTTGCTATGATGTTGAATCTTATTGCTATTATAATTTTTATTGCTTTTTCTATGGATCGGGAGTAGTTCTACTTAGGGCTAATGGATGAGCCCTAGGATCTAGGGTTTAGATGTGAAAGTTGTGATTTTTAGGTTAAATTGGTGAAAAGGGATGTGATGTGGTTGATCTAACCAAGTTTATAGCGTTCTCATTTAGGGTTTGTGATCTACGATAGTGCCTAGAAATTATTCTATAGGCTTGATTAGGGTCGTTAGTCGATTCACTTAGGGTTCATGATCCACGATAGTGGCACTCACTTTAAGGGTCTCCACCGATGCCCTATAGTACTAATTAATGATCTACGATAGTAGTATCAATAAGAGCCATCATATCATGGATCGAAACTCTAACCCACGATAGTGGCATGAGCGTAGATTGAGAATCAATTGTCAATCGTAATGCTTGTATTGCGTGAGAGGCCATCCAAGATAGTGGGGTTAAGCATAGGATACGTTGATTAGTAGCTCAACGATAGTTGGCTATGAATTTCACGTTGTTGATGCGACAATCTCGCCCTATAAAACCAATCCAACATAGAAATTTTAACCTAGCATCGACATTCGATGATCCTAGTGGTGATTCCTAGTGCCCTAGTTTCCATTCTATTGATAGTTTTTGTGAGAGGTAATCGTGACAACCTTTGTATACAACCTACAACTGACAAAGTCAAACAACTCTAAACAAAAACCCAAGACCTTAACCAATCGCCTTCCATGTGGATCGACAACCTTTACTACATTACATTGCCTCGTCACCGTGCACTTGAGGACTCAAACAAGCTCCTATTGGGATCAAGAGGTGGCCTCGGCGAATTCACCTGACACCTATCGTGGCCCTTTGGCCCAATGTAGCACTTTGGGCCATGTAGCTCTCCTTCCATTTATACCATATCTCCGGTTTCGTATCTCATACATCATATTTGTTTTGGCCCATATCCATTTCATATCACATTGTAAACATAGTCATATTATTTAGCATAAGAACAATGTGCCATTGGCACATAGCACATATCACTACACATGCTTGGATTCACATTACACATTTCACATAGCATGAAATGGAAACAACATCAAGATGCATAAATCATCACATGAAAGAATAATGATACACAAATAACACTCTTTCCCCAAGGCAAATATCACTTGCTTAGCATCATCACATAATTAACAGTGGGTTACCAATAGTCTCGGCCGTTATTGCCATTTAACTTTAGAATTTAATAGAGGTCTCTAATAAAACTTGTAGATAATTCTAATATGTTTTCACAGCAATAAAAATCATCATATTTGAATAACTGTGCTAGGAGTTATGGCTTGTTGATTGTCAGATCCAGAGGCTGTCCTAATTCAGAATTATTTTACTAGGAAAATCAGTTTATATCAGTTAATTGCAGTCAGAATCTGATTTAGGATTCAATATAAAAGGTATAGGAAATTTAATGGGGATTCCATATTGTCCACGAATGCATTATTTGGACATGTGTGGAGGAAGTTATGGTTTGTAGCATACTGAGTGACAAAATCTGCCCAGAATTGACATATAGTTGAAAATCAGCTGTTACGGGCCATTTACAGTCGAAATCAAGGGTTGGTCCCAAAATGAAAGTTTTAGATAACTTCATAAGCTTTCCAAATTATCTTAAATTATGGTTTTTAAATGTCTACAACAAAGGTTATGGTTATATGAAATCACAGGACAGAGCCGAAATCCGAAACAAAACCCACAATTACAACAACATGATCATCTCAACACCAAACAAAATATTCCAAACAAATAGGGTTATGAACTCCTACCTTAAAGAAAAATTCAAGCTTGCTTCCAAATTCATCTCCTTCTTCCAAACCCTTGCAAGTTCACATCTTTTCATCACAAGCCTTCACTTCAAGAATCAAGCTTCACTATGGCTAACTCTCCTTAGCCAACACCTAACACCCATGGAGAAGAGGAGGAGAGAGGCTCAAGAAATTAAGGAGGTGAGGGGGGGTGGGCTTACGAAATGTGGAAGGGAGAGGGAGAGAAAGATAGATTTAATTAGAGACTTCTCTAATTCTCTATTCACAAGATAACCATCACTAGGTGGAATTACTAAACTACCCTCATCCCAACTACCCTTCATTCTCTACTTATTTACAAGCATGCCATAGGTTCATAGATACACAAATACACACATTTTGATACAAACACAACATCCACATACAACATCACACATATTTACATTCATGCCATTGTTATACACACGCATGTACTAAGGCATACATACACACACATGCTACTACACACACAACACACACACACATACATAAACATTCCTTCTCCACCCGCAAACACAAGGCACCACACATAGACAGAATTCATGATATACACGTGCATAAATGCAAGAACACACATACAGTACACACAAAGGAAAATGCATAGAGAAATACTCAGAAAAATACACATACGAAGGGTATTGCACATACGTGGCATGACATGGGATTATGGAAGAACGAGTATGAACACAAGACCCCAGATCGGTCTTACCTTCAGCCCAAATGGTTCTCAGTAACATCTAAGTAGACATTAATCTCGACACTGATTTGTGGCTATCTGACTATGCTAACAAGAGATGGGTGGTTGCACTCTCTTCCTTAGAGAGGGACACTTCTTCGTTAGCCACAATATCAAGTCGCTCCCAATGAGTGAGAAATGTTTCCTTGCCTCAGAAAAGTTAGGAAAACAAAATGTTCCTTCCAAATGTGGTTAGAGCTGGGAAGGTCCTTTATTTGGTGTCTCATCGTTCTGGCGGTCATATAATACCACACGTCATACTTGTTGATTGTCACCTGAAAGAAATAATAAAATTGTGCCAACATCGGCTCTATTTCATTCAGCATGCAAAGCACAATGAAGTCAACCAGACAACCAACTGAATTTGATGTCAATTAAAAAAGAGAGATCCACATGAAATTCAAGACTTGAATATGAAATGGTGCATGGGGAAGCGAAGTCTCTGAAGCGAAGTCTTAGTATATACGCTGACCTCACACCATTGAAACATATCATCTCTTTAACCTGAGGGATCAAAACTTGATATGAAGGTCAGTGATATTCATCCTGAATTCTTCAAAACATTTCGTTGGGCATTGTTAGTGGTTATGCCCTAGGCCAAATATTTGGACCTTTAATATTATGTCATTTTTTCATTTATAAAATATTTCTCTTAATGTTATTGTTATATTGCTTGCATGTTTCGTTATAATAATATTTGAATAGCTATTTTATGTTATTCTAAGCATCCCTAGTCATTCATCGTTAATGGTATATGTCACGCCCCGCTTCCCAAAGCAATGGAGGCGAGACGTGAGAAGGTCTGCACAGACGTGGAGCTGTGAAGCCACACGCCTGATAAGCGTCAATAAAACATATGCAAGTCCCTGTAAGTGCAAACGGAACAATAATAATAATAACAAGAAAGAGAGACTGATAAGAGTTAACCAATCTCAGAATTTTTCCACAACAATATTCAACATCACAGAAAAGCCACCAGGCTAAAGGAAAGAGTCTAAAGGCCCAAAACATGGCCAACAAAAGACAACATAACAAAGTATTGGTGCCGCGCACCGAACAACTACAGTAGTCTAAAATAAAAGGGAAAGCTCAACGTAGACACTAGGACTGGTCCCCAGTGTCCACGTACTCCTCCTCAGCAAACGCGGGTCCTGACTCGGCGTCAGCAAACACCACGTCCTCTCCAACGAACTCTGGCTCAGGATCTAACATTTGTCACCCAAAAGAGAGAGGGGCACATGTCAGCAAGTCTAAAAGACTTGGGCAAGGAAATTGAAAGTAAACTACCAACCTAACAGTTCAAGTAGGATGCAATGACATGACATTTAAGTATGATGCAACAGTTAAAAGGACAAGAAGGGACAAGCACACACGGTGTAGAAAAAGCTACCAATTCACTAATTCACGAGTCACTTATCACGATTTTCACTTACCACGATTCACTATACACGATTTTTACTTTATGCTCAGAGTTTCCGTCTTTTGGCTAGAGTGGCTGATCGGGCCAAATACTAAGCTCAAGCGACCGTTTAACCCTACCCCTCCACGTGTATCGCGTGTTGGGATTAGCAACACACTGTGCTCGCTTCTGGATCACGAGCCAGGAAGTGTATTTGGCATAGGGGTGCACCTAGCCTCAAGTCACGATGTAGGAGTCAAAATCCTACTCGCCGCAGCTTACATTTTAAAGTATCGTGTGCTACACAAACACGATGAACAAGCAAGTATGCAATGACATGAACAGATATTCGCGTACCGTTAATTGAAATTAAACATGACATGCAAGCATGATGAAGGTGACGGATCTAGCTTCGTTGTCAAGCTAGATCAAGGGTGTCTAGGCAGCTATCCTTTCACTGCCTAGTCTCTTTTACGCTAAAACAAGGAAATGGCCTAGAACATGGCCTAAAACCCTAAGTGGCAAGTTTCACTTGCCTAGCACCGAGGATGACGATCACGAAGGTTCATCTCACGAACGCTAATCTACGGGGAAGTCGCTGTTATGGAGAAACAATCATCAAAACAACATTCATTTTTATTAGGGTTTTACAAAATCACAAATGGGTTATGAGTATATTATAGGATCGAGTTATTACCGAATCGTAGTGGAAGAACGATGCCGAGCAAGCACGGCAACGGAAGAACGATCCGGGGAACTAGGGCTCAGATCTGGAATGGATGGAGAAATCTGGAGAAAATGGGATTTTGTGGGTTTTGGGGGTATTTCGGCGGCCTAGAGGAGATGGCCAGCGCTAGAAAGCGTGAGGGGAGCTCCAAGGATGAAGGGGGAGGGCTAGGGGATGATGGATGATGATTTGGGGAAGAAGGAGGCTCAGAAGAAATGAAAGAAGAAAGAAAAACGATTGGGGGGGTTTAAATAGAATTCGTGTGGCGGCTGGGCGAAACCTAGGGTTTCGACAGCGATTTGTCGGTGAAAGAAGAGTTGTTGACCGACTAGTTAAAGAACTAGTCGGTCGGTCAACCAACTGTGACCGACTAACACCAAACAGTAACTCAGGTCGTCAAAATGGTCAATGAATTAGTCGGTTAAAGAACAATGGCTGACCGACTAGTTTTCAACCTAGTCGGTCGGTGGTTGTTCTTGGACCGACTAACGATAAACAGTAACTCAGGTAAAATGTATCAAAGGAACTAGTCGGTCTGAGAGCAAGTTGTGACCGACTAGTTTCACATCTAGTCGGTCGATGGTTGTTCTTAGACCGACTAAGAGTAAACAGTAACTCCTGTACAATTGATTCAATGAACTAGTCGGTTCCAGTAGATTTCCTGACCGACTAGATCTCAATCTAGTCGGTTGGTCCCCCTTCTTGAACCAAATAAGGTGCACGAAAAGTGCCGAAATGAAGCGCGAAGCTTCGGGAAGATTCCTATAGCTTCTAAGATCACTCTAACTCTAAAATATGAGCGATTTGAAGTTCGTCATGAGTGACTTACTCCAAGATCAATGATTCTAAGGAAGAAGCTAGAAAATCATGACGAAACGATCGAAAACGAAACTACGGAGACGAAAACCACACATAAGAAAAAAATCCACCAAAACATATATATATATAATCCAAATACATGAAAAACCAGTCGTTACATCCTCCCCAACTTAAGAAAAATTCCGTCCTCGGAATTTCCCAACACTCACGTGTCCGGGAACAAAAGTGGGAAACGCTCTCGCATCTCATCCTCATTCTCCCAAGTAGACTCTCCTGGCGAGCCATGTCGCCACATCACCCTCACAAGATTGACAACCTTGTTCCGGAGTAACTTCTGACGCCTGTCCAAAATCTACACTGGCTGCTGGTCATACGTCATATCAGGGCGAACGGTAATCTCCGAGAAATCCACAGCATGAGATGGATCACCGATGTATCGACGAAGCTGCGATACATGGAAAACATTGGGAACTCCTTCCAAAGATGGCGGTAAGGCTAAGCGGTAGGCTACCTCGCCAACTTTCTCCAGAACGTCAAACGGTCCAATGTATCGCGGGCTCAACTTCCCTTGCTTCCCAAAGCGAATCACACCACGATTCGGGGAAATCTTCAAGAACACATGGTCGCCCGGCTGAAACTCCAAAGGACGCCGTTTAGCATCCGTCTAATACTTAAAACGGTCCTGAGCAATCCTCAACCTCTCCCAAATGTTTCTGACAACATCCACAGCCTCCACAATCATCTCAGGTCCCAACAGCTCCCGATCACCAACGTCATCCCAACTCAATGGCGATCGACATTTCCTCCCATAAAGCGCGGCGAAAGGTGCCATGCCAATACTCGCCTGGAAGCTGTTGTTGTATGAAAACTCTACCAGATGTAGATGGTCCTCCCACGAACCCTTGAAATCCAACATGCACGCCCTCAGCATGTCCTCCAAGATCTGAATCGTCCTCTCGGACTGGCCATCTGTCTGCGGATGGTACGGCGTGCTGAAACTCAGACGCGTACCCAAACTCTTCTGTAAACTCTGCAAGAACTGAGATGTGAACCTCGTGTCTCTGTCCGACACGATACTCACAGGGACTCCGTGAAGTCGTACGATCTCCTGCACGATTCACGTTACATCACTATCTAAACTAGGAAAAGGAAATAGAAACGGAGAGTAAAAGAATTTACCTCCATGTATCTCCTCGCTAGCTCCTCAGTGGACTGTCCTACTCGGAATGGAATAAAGTGCGCGGATTTGGTCAATCGATCTACAATCACCCAAATCGCGTCATTCTGCTTCGGACTCCGAGGTAGTCCAGTCACGAAATCCATAGTGATGTGTTGCCATTTCCACTCCGGAATCGGAAGCGGTTGTAGCAACCCTGCCGTACGCTAATGCTCCGCCTTCACTTACTGGCAAACCAAACACTTGGCTACACTCCGAGCCACGCTCCTCTTCATACCATGCCACCAATAGTTTAGACGAAGATCCTTGTACATCTTGGTCCCACCAGGATGCACAGAATACGGCGAACTGTGTGCCTCCACCAACAACTCGTCTCTGATATCCCCAGCTGGCACACACAACCTGGCTCCATATCTCAGCGAGTCATCCTCATGAATCAAAAAGTCAGTCCGCAGACCGGCTTCTACCTGCTCCCGAATCTTCACCAGCTTCGGATCTCCAGCCTGACCGGCCTTGATCCGATCCACGATCGTCGACTGAATCTGCATACACATCAACGAAGAGGCCTCTCCAGGAAGAACAATCTCCACACCAGACTCGCAAAGATCCTGCTGCAATCTCCACTGCGAGGTCAAAATCATCACCGTTGGAAGCCTATTCAGCGCATCAGGAACCATATTCACCTTGCCAGGGTGAAACTGCAAATTAATCTCATAATCCTCCATGAGCTCCATGTAGGGATTTTCAAGGTCCCTTAGAGCTAATTTATTGCTATCCGTCCTAAGTCGGACGAACAAAATAAATAAAACAGCGGAAGAAAAAATTTATTAAACTATTTAATAAATAAAGCCCAAAGGAAAAATTCCCTAAGCCAGGAAATCTACTGACTCGAGTTGGGTCCGACCAACTCGAGAAAGTTCTAACTACTGATTAAACTAATTGCATATAAAATTGACTCACCCGGAATCTTGCCCTGGAGCAGGCAAGATGTTCCGCACCGTCTTGCGCTCCATGATCTGAGCCGCCTTCCGAGCCGTGTTGCGTCGCTCCTCGCCGCAGACTGGATCAGCTCCCGTAGCGCACTTCCGAGCCGTGTTGCGTCGATCCTCGCCGCAGACTGGATCAGCTCCCGTAGCGCACCTTGCCTCCGAAGCCATCACTAGCCGTAGAAGATTTCACTTGAGTAAACCCGCGTCGTAGACTTCCAAATCAGATTCGGACCTCCTCGTTGTCTTGCTAGGACTCGGTTGGAGGACAGGAAAATTTATAGAGGAAGAGAATAAATTTAGTCTAGATTAAGTTTGCTCAAAATATTCGTGAGCTCCTTAATCAGAGACTTGGTGCAAGGAACAAAGAAGGGAGTGCCCACCTATTTATATAGGAGACCGGCTCCCCTTCTTTTGTCATGAGCAATGTGGGACTAATGTTAGGAAGAGGGATTTGGATTAATTCAATTTTGGTTAGTGTAGCTTACACAAAGCCTTAACCATCAACCAATTAATCATCACTCATCGTTGAGCTCTAGAGATGATACAAGTTATCATTTCGAAGAGCTAGTGATGGTGAACGCGTAGGAACAAACGGCGACGAGATCCGAGTTCGTTTGAGCCTTCAAACAATTGCTCAAAGTTGAGCAAAAAACCCAAATTTCGTAGCCGTCAAGGGTTTCAACGAAAACCCTAAAATAACTTAAGTGGCGGGCGACCCGCTAAGCTTAGCGAGCGCGCCCGCCTAAGGCTACTGGGCGCGCCCGCTAGGGCACGCCCGCGCGGGCTGCGCCCGCTGCCACCACCGGGCTGCGCCCGCTGCATGCAGCGGGTAGTGCCCGCTGTGCCCAGCGGGCGTGCCCGCAGGGGCAGCGGGCGGGCCCGCTGCAACAGCGGGCCGCGCCTGCTGCGCCCAGCGGGCGGGCCCGCTGGGTCAGCGGGCCCCGCCCGTTTTGCTAAGTGGGTTTTATCCCACTTCCCCTTTAGCCTTTCTCGCGTTTTTGGGCTCATCCGAGCTCCGATTCCTACACGGTTTGATCCTCTGGATTCCATACGAAATTTCCTCCATTCCCAAATGCTCCAATTTCACAACCAACTTGTGAATTTAATATTCTCTTTACATCTAATGATATCCTCTATACATTCTATCTGTTACTACGACGTGAATGTTACTCGGTGTGAGACCCTACAGCCTGACCCTTACTACAGGCCGAGACTCGAAGTCTCAAGACGACAGTGGCCACTAGCAGTAGGTGTCATCCCTGTTTCAGGATCATCGATTACGTGATTGGTTCGTTTAAGCAAAAGTGCCGACGAAATCACTCTGACTGTGACTGTGATAATTTCCGCAGTTTTAGTCCCTTCGTCATGACTATGTCACTCAGCTAGTCTAGGGTATGGTACACTATCAACCCCATTGGCTAGCAGTGGTCGGTATACATCGGTCTCTGGTACATACAGGTTGTACAGGTTACAACATACCTTGGCCAAGGTTTTACCGAGAGCCGTACTGACCTGTGACACTAACTTCCCATTAACGGAAGAGACGAATCCTCTGTTGATCACTACTTAGCTCATATGTTTCGAGTGTCACCCAGCCTAAGATCTTTCATCAGGCCTAGCCTCGAAGTTAGATCTTTAGACCTAAGTGACACTGTCCACACATAGCTTCATACAATGATCTCAAGTCCTAAGGACCAACTTACCTATTATCACTTAGAGTTATTAATGATAGTTTAGCTAATGTGTATCCATTTAATAACTCCTTGTTTGGGTCGTTCAGTGAACTCAGCTTTTACTGAGCACCTGCGTCCTGTTTCCGACTTCACCAAGTCGCTTGGTTATGAGACCAACCAGACAGGGACACAATGGTCTGTCTGATGTGTTGATATCCCATTTCTCGACACATCTATGACCATGAACACTTTTAAGATTCAAGCTATTAGAGGTCAGAAATTTCTCATAATCGTAATCTACATTTCGAAACATGTGTGACCTAACTATGAATCCAAGGGAATAATCCGAGTAATGAACAACTCAGATAATACTTTACCAGAAAGAACACTTTCATTTATTGAACAAGATGTTTCATCAAGATAAATAGCCACGAGGGCATACATTTCTCTACATCTCCCACTTGCACTCAGGCCTATTTATTTTGGTATCTCATACCATATTTACACGCTAGTTTTTCTAAACGATCACGTGCCAGCACCTTTGTGAATGGATCTGCTATGTTGTCTTCTAAAGAGACTCTAAGGAGTTCTATATCTTTCCTCTGCTCTATCTCCCGAATCAGGTGATACTTACGAAGAATATGTCTGGATCTCTTGTGGAATCTAGGTTCTTGAACCAGGCTGATGGCTGCATTGTTATCGCAATACAACGGTATTGGACTTTCAACGGCAGGGACCATCCCGAGCTGGTTAATGAACTTCTTCATCCAGACTGCTTCCTTTGCTGCATCGTTGGCCGCTATGTATTCGGCTTCCATTGTGGAGTCTGCAATAGTGACTTGTTTGGAACTCCTCCAACTGACAACTCCTCCGTTGAGAGTGAAAACATATCCTGAGATCGATTTGCTATCATCCAAATCACTTTGAAAGCTTGAATCTGTGAACCCTTCAACATTCAGGTGTTCACTTCCATATACCAAGACCAAGTCTTTAGTTCTTCTTAAGTACTTAAGAATTGTCTTGACTGCTTTCCAGTGCTCTTCTCCCGGGTTAGACTGATATCGGCTTACTACACCTAGTGCATAAGCGACATCGGGTCTGGTACAAATCATGGAGTACATGATAGATCCCACAGCAAAAGCATATGGGATCTTGGTCATCTTTGCCCTTTCCAAGTCGGTTTGTGGAGACATTTTCTTGGTGAGGGATATCCCATGATTGGCTGGCAATGAACCACCCTTACTATTTTCCATGTTAAAACGTTTTAACACGGTTTCAATGTACCTGGTTTGGGAGAGTCCTAGCATCCGTTTAGATCTATCTCTATGGATCTTCACACCCAGTATGTAGGATGCTTCTCCCAGGTCCTTCATGGAGAAATTGGTTGATAGCCATTTTTTAACAGACTTTAACATCTCTATGTCGTTGCCTATTATCAGAATGTCATCTACGTATAGAACTAGGATGACTAAAGAATTTTTATTACTGGTTCTTTTGTAGATGCATGGGTCATCCTCATTTCTGACAAAACCAAACTCTTTGATTGTTTTGTCGAAACGGATGTTCCAACTCCTTGATGCTTGCTTGAGTCCATAAATGGACCTGTGCAGCTTGCACGCCTTTCCATTGCTCCCACTGACTTCGAAGCCCTCTGGCTGAGTCATGTAAATCTGCTCTTCCAAATCACCGTTTAGGAAGGCAGTCTTCACATCCATTTGCCAGATTTCGTAGTCGTAGTAGGCAGCAATAGCGAGCACTATCCGAATAGACTTGTGCATGGCTACTGACGAAAAGGTTTCGTCATAATCTATTCCTAGAATTTGACGATATCCTTTTGCAACCAGTCTAGCCTTGTACGTCTCTACTTTTCCATCTGCTCCAATCTTCTTCTTGAAGATCCATTTGCAGCCTATGGGAACATTTCCCTTGGGCACGTTTTCTAAGGTCCATACCTTATTCACGTGCATGGAATCTATTTCGGATTTCATTGCATCTAGCCATTTGTCAGAGTCTATACTCTTTATGGCTTCCTGGAAGTTGATAGGGTCATCATCAATTATGATGCTATCCTCGATTCCCCCGTCTACGAGAAAACCGTAGTACCTTTCGGGTGCTCGAGGAATCCTACTTGACTTCCTACTGACTGGTTGGGAGATGTCAAGTCCTGACTCTCCCACTGGTTCCGACACTTGTTGCTGTGTGGGTACTTCCTCCGAGCATTCATTCAAATCAATTACCTTGCCAGTGGATTCCTTCACAAAGAATTCCTTTTCTAGAAAGGTGGCATGTCTAGAGACAACAATCCTTTGTTGTTCTGGATGGTAAAAGACATAACCTAACGAATGTCTTGGGTACCCTATAAATTTACACAGTACAGATCTGTCTTCCAGTTTGTCTGGATTTTGCCTTTTGACATAAGCAGGACAACCCCATACCTTCAAGTGATTGAGGCTGGGTTTCTTCCCTGTCCATATCTGATACGGAGTCAAATGCACAGATCTTGACGGAACTTTATTTAGAATGTATATAGCAGTTTCCAGGGCATAGCCCCAGAGGGAAGTTGTTAACTCAGCCTCACTTAACATAGACCGAACCATGTCTAACAAGGTTCGGTTTCTCCTTTCCGAAACACCATTATGTTGAGGTGTGTAAGGAGGAGTGACCTGAGAGAGAATCCCATTCTCTTTTAAGTAAGTGAGGAATTCATGGCTTAAGTATTCTCCTCCTCGATCGGATCGAAGAATCTTAATACTTTTCCCAGTCTGTTTTTTGACTTCGGCACGATACTCCTTGAATCGCTCAAACGTTTCGGACTTATGTTTCATCAAGAACACATGTCCAAATCTTGAGTGGTCGTCAGTAAACGTGACGAAATATGAAAATCCACCTTTGGCTAACATAGACATGGGTCCACATACATCGGAATGTACTAGACCCAAGAGTTCGATAACTCTTTCCCCTTGACTGGCAAAAGGAGTTTTGGCCATCTTACCTTTGAGGCAAGACTCGCAAGTGTCGAATGACTCATAATTCGAGAGGCCCAAGAGCCCATCTTTATGTAACTTGCTGAGTCTCTTCTCTCCGATATGGCCTAGTCTACAATGCCAAAGATAAGTTTCATTAAAACTAGATTCCTTACGTTTTCTAGTGTTAACGTTTAATACCACCTCATTGCTTAAAGTGTATATTCCATTGCTGAGTGTCCCAAATCCTAGCAACTTACCATCAAGGGCAATGTTCATGACATTTCCGCTGATAGTAAAATTATAACCATCTTTAGCCAAAGCTGAGACAGATATAATATTGCATAGGAAATTTGGGATATAGTAACATTGCTTCAAAAGCAAGTTAGCTCCACCAGCTAATGTGTGTTTAAGATCTCCTATGGCTACAACATCAACATTTGCTGCGTTTCCGACTTGGAGAATTATCTCATTCTTTACAAGTTTTCTACTGATTCTCAATCCTTGTAACTGGTTACAAATGTGAGAACCTGCACCGGTGTCTAACACCCATGCAGTAGAATTAACTGAAAGAACTACACTTTGCATTTGAGATGTTAAGGCATAGACTTCCCTTAATTTTTCCCTTTCTGCTACAGACTTCTTAAACCAGCCACTATCAATATTAAAACCAGTTGATAAGTTCTCATCTCGGATATTATTAATCTTACTCATCATGCTGCAAAGATTAGAACTCCTAATTAGCATGTGTTCAAAATATTTTTAAATATAATTAGAATGGATTTTGTCCAATTATACTCTCCCATTAATAAACAGATCGTTTTTCTCCAAAACATGATTAAAATTAAATGGGAGCAGGAATCCAACAGCCTTGAGTCGCCCGACCTTGAGTGTAGCTCAACAAGTCGTTCGACTCGGCTGTAGGTAGACGAACTCTTTGTCGATCATATCAAAGTATGACTCCCTATTAGATTTTACCCCTAGTCATTTGTGATCATGAGTGTGCTCAACCGGATCACAATGGCTAGCCTAGTCGGACCCTTGTTTTCGTGTCAAGCCTGACTTGCCCCTTTGCTCGGTGTATGCACGACACGCCGGTTTGGGTCAGAGCTTAAGACTACATTCTTGGTTAGACTTACGCCGAAGCTCTAGGGATGAGCCAACGGTTTCAGTCAGGTTAAGATGTCAATCAAGAAATCGTTTTCTATAAGATTGACCTGTTACGGCTTGAGTGTGCTCAACAACCGAAACATGTTTCTTACAGTTGCCAACTCCTAAAACAAGGAGGGCTACGATTTATCTTGAATAAGATTATTATCGTATTAGACTTAGGTATAGTCGATGGACTTACATAGTTATGAATCGACACCTTGCGGTCCAGCGGACGCGGCCAGGGAATTGACTAAGCCAGGACCACTTATTACCCAGTCTAGCTAGGTTGGTCCAAAAACTTTAGCCAAGCACATTGACCGACATCATGATCCATTGAAGGTGTTGTCATCATTTCCATGTTCGTTCAACAACTAAATATTTTTTAAATTACAACTAGTTAATCCTTATCAACTAGTGGATCCCTAAAATTCAAAATTTTATGGGTTTGTTAGACGATTTTTATTTAGTCCTTATCAACTATAAGGATTCAAAATATATGCTGCTACCCTAATCGTCCAATAGGCAATTTAAACAATTTAAAAAAATAGCAGTGTCTCAAAATTATCACATAAGGTTTGAGGAAATTAATGGCTAACCTAATCGTCCATTAGGTAATTTTTAAACAATTTAAAATTTATTAAGCATGGTGTTAAAATTTATCACATAAAGTTTAAGAGTCAATTAATGGCTAACCTAGCAAGTCTTTCTTGTGACATCAAAATAAAACAAGAATGCGCCATTAAACTAATTATCACATAATTAAAACATGCAGTTAAAAAGCAGTATAGAACAGAGTAGACCTGGCTCTGATACCACTATAGGGATTTTCAAGGACCCTTAGAGCTAATTTATTGCTATCCGTCCTAAGTCGGACGAACAAAATAAATAAAACAGCGGAAGAAATAATTTATTAAACTATTTAATAAATAAAGCCCTAAGGAAAAATTCCCTAAGCCAGGAAATCTACTGACTCGAGTTGGGTCCGACCAACTCGAGAAAGTTCTAACTACTGATTAAACTAATTGCATATAAAATTGACTCATCCGGAATCTTGCCCTGGAGCAGGCAAGATGTTCCGCACCGTCTTGCGCTCCATGATCTGAGCCGCCTTCCGAGCCGTGTTGCGTCGCTCCTCGCCGCAGACTGGATCAGCTCCCGTAGCGCACTTCCGAGCCGTGTTGCGTCGATCCTCGCCGCAGACTGGATCAGCTCCCGTAGCGCACCTTGCCTCCGAAGCCATCACTAGTCGTAGAAGATTTCACTTGAGTAAACCCGCGTCGTAGACTTCCGAATCAGATTCGGACCTCCTCGTTGTCTTGCTAGGACTCGGTTGGAGGACAGGAAAATTTATAGAGGAAGAGAATAAATTTAGTCTAGATTAAGTTTGCTCAAAATATTCGTGAGCTCCTTAATCAGAGACTTGGTGCAAGGAACAAAGAAGGGAGTGCCCACCTATTTATATAGGAGGCCGGCTCCCCTTCTTTTGTCATGAGCAATGTGGGACTAATGTTAGGAAGAGGGATTTGGATTAATTCAATTTTGGTTAGTGTAGCTTACACAAAGCCTTAACCTTCAACCAATTAATCATCACTCATCGTTGAGCTCTAGAGATGATACAAGTTATCATTTCGAAGAGCTAGTGATGGTGAACGCGTAGAAACAAACGGCGACGAGATCCGAGTTCGTTTGACCCTTCAAACAATTGCTCAAAGTTGAGCAAAAAACCCAAATTTCGTAGCCGTCAAGGGTTTCAACGAAAACCCTAAAATAACTTAAGTGGCGGGCGACCCGCTAAGCTTAGCGAGCGCGCCCACCTAAGGCTACTGGGCGTGCCCGCTAGGGCACGCCTGCGCGGGCTCAGCCCGCTGTCACCACCGGGCTGCGCCCGCTGCATGCAGCGGGCGTGCCCGCTGGGGCAGCGGGCAGCGCCCGTTTTGCCCAGCGGGCGTGCCCGCTGGGGCAGCGGGCGGGCCCGCTGCAACAGCGGGCCGCGCCTGCTGCGCCCAGCGGGCGGGCCCGCTGGGTCAGCGGGCCCCGCCCGTTTTGCTAAGTGGGTTTTATCACACTTCCCCTTTAGCCTTTCTCACGTTTCTGGGCTCATCCGAGCTCCGATTCCTACACGGTTTGATCCTCTGGATTCCATACGAAATTTCCTCCATTCCCAAATGCTCCAATTTCACAACCAACTTGTGAATTTAATATTCTCTTTACATCTAATGATATCCTCTATACATTCTATCTGTTACTACGACGTGAATGTTACTCGGTGTGAGACCCTACAGCCTGACCCTTACTACAGGCCGAGACTCGAAGTCTCAAGACGACAGTGGCCACTAGCAGTAGGTGTCGTCCCTGTTTCAGGATCATCGATTACGTGATTGGTTCGTTTAAGCAAAAGCGTCGACGAAATCACTCTGACTGTGACTGTGATAATTTCCGCAGTTTTAGTCCCTTCGTCATGACTATGTCACTCGGTTAGTCTAGGGTATGGTACACTATCAACCCCATTGGCTAGCAGTGGTCGGTATACATCGGTCTCTGGTACATACAGGTTGTACAGGTTACAACATACCTTGGCCAACGTTTTACCGAGAGCCGTACTGACCTGTGACACTAACTTCCCATTAACGGAAGAGACGAATCCTCTGTTGATCACTACTTAGCTCATATGTTTCGAGTGTCACCCAGCCTAAGATCTTTCATCAGGCCTAGCCTCGAAGTTAGATCTTTAGACCTAAGTGACACTGTCCACACATAGCTTCATACAATGATCTCAAGTCCTAAGGACCAACTTACCTATTATCACTTAGAGTTATTAATGATAGTTTAGTTAATGTGTATCCATTTAATAACTCCTTGTTTGGGTCGTTCAGTGAACTCAGCTTTTACTGAGCACCTGCGTCCTGTTTCCGACTTCACCAAGTCGCTTGGTTATGAGACCAACCAGACAGGGATGCAATGGTCTGTCTGATGTGTTGATATCCCATTTCTCGACACATCTATGACCATGAACACTTTTAAGATTCAAGCTATTAGAGGTCAGACATTTCTCATAATCGTAATCTACATTTCGAAACATGTGTGACCTAACTATGAATCCAAGGGAATAATCCGAGTAATGAACAACTCAGATAATACTTTACCAGAAAGAACACTTTCATTTATTGAACAAGATGTTTCATCAAGATAAATAGCCACGATGGCATACATTTCTCTACACTCCAACCATCGACGTTGTCGCATGTTGAGCTCCTTCTGAGTAAAAATATACTTCAATCTTTTGTGATCGGTGAAGATCTTCACTTTCTCACTCAGCAAGAAGTGCCTCCAAATCTTGAGCGCAAACACGACAGCGGCCAACTCCAAGTCATGCGTCGGGTAATTCTTCTTATGAGTCTTGAGCAGACGCGAAGCATACGCCACCACATGCCCGTGCTGATGCAACACACAACCAAGACCCTTGCCAGAAGCATCGCAAAAGATCTCAAATCCACCGCTGCGATCAGGCATAACAAGAATAGGGGCAGTCGTCAATCTCTCCCTCAGAACGCCAAAAGCATTCTCACAATCACCCGACCAAACAAAAGGCACATCCTTCCGCGTCAATCTGGTCATCGGCTCAGCAATACGGGAAAAGTCCTTAATGAAGCTCCGATAGTAACCAGCAAGCCCAAGGAAACTCCGGATCTCAGACGCTGACTGCGGAACAGGCCACTCCTGAATAGCCTTGATCTTCTCGGGATCCACTGAAATACCATCTCCAGTCACCACATGCCCGAGAAAAGCAACTCTGTCCAGCCAAAACTCGTACTTCAAAAACTTAGCATACAAACGATGCTTCCTCAAAATCTCCAACACCGTCCTCAAGTGTGATGCATGCTCCTCCTCCGACTTAGAATAGATCAGAATGTCGTCAATAAAGATAACGACAAACTTATCTAAAAAGTCATAGAAAATCAGGTTCATCAGATTCATGAAAACTGCGGGTGCATTGGTTACACCGAAGGGCATAACCACAAACTCATAGTGTCCATACTTCGTCCTGAACGCTGTCTTCAGAACATCTTCCTTCTTCACATTCAGCTGATGATAACCACTCCTCAGATCCAACTTCGAAAACACCCTCGAACCTCCAAGCTGATCAAAAATATCATCGATACGAGGCAACGGGTATTTATTCTTGATGGTCACCGCATTCAGCTCCCGATAGTCCACGCACATGTGACGCGAACCATCCTTCTTCTTCACCAGCAACACCGGTGCTCCCCACGGAGACACACTAGGATTGACATAACCCTTCTGTAAAAGCTCATCCAGCTGCTTCCGCAATTCCTCCAACTCGACGGGTGCCATACGATATGGCGCCTTCGAAATCGGCTGCACTCCCGGAATAAGATCAATCGAAAATTCGAGAGCTCGATCGGGTGGCAATCCAGACATCTCCTCGGGGAAGACGTCATCGAATTCACGCACAACCGCTGGCCACTCCAGCTCCATCTGCATAGCCACAAACTCCACTGGCCTGGCCCGAAATCTGACAGGACCAAGCGAACTGCTACTCCGGCTGAACTCAAATACTGGATGTCCGAGAATCTCGAATACCACCTTCTTCCTCCGACAGTCGATCGTAGCATAAAAGCTCGCAAGCCAATCCATCCCAAGGACCGCATCATAGTTGATGATGTCGTGGACAATGAAATCAGCGTAAAGCTCATATCCACAGACCACCAACGAGCAAGAATTGCAACCACGATGCACCGAGACCACGCCATTTCCTGTGACGATATTCCAACTCTTGGAAAGAGGGGACGTCGACAAGGAATGCTTCTCCACGAAGCTCCGAGAAATAATGCACATCGATGCTCCTGAGTCAAAGAGGACTCGTGTAGGAAATGTGCACACCAAAATCACACCTACAAGCAGTCTACCAATCAAGCCCTAGTCTAGCAAACAATCATATGCAAGCAACCAAACATAATCTAACAATCAAAACTAGCTAGGAAAGTAACAGCTAGAAGGAGAGTTACCTGCGATAACCTCATCCACAGCCTCGCTCTCTACAACGGTCATCAGAAAAGCATGCCTCCTCGGCGGAAAAGCCTGCTGAAAAGCCTGCCTCTGTGGAAGAAGAGCTGCTCCACGTCCAGCAGAAACAGACGCTCTCTGCTGCAACGGCTGTGCTGCAACAGGTGCCCTCCAAGGCTGCTTGATACTCAGACAATCCTTCAGAGAATGTGAAGCATCACCACAGCCCAAACACTGACCCAAAAGCCTCCGGCACTGGTCCTTCACATGACCCGGCTTGCCACAATGATTGCAAGTCTTCAGAATAGGCCCAACTGGCCTCTTGAACTGAGCTGGCTGGTTGAGCCTGAACCCCGGCCTGATCACCGCTCTGGCCTGCTCCACAGGCCTCTTCCCAGCACCAGAAACATGTCCCCTCCTCTGGCTCAGGTTCAGCTCCTGCCTCCTCGCAGCTACCAGAACCTTCTGATAGGAGTCCAGATCAGAGGAAGACACGAAACTCTGAAGCTCCAAAGCAAGTCCCTGCAGGAACCTATGAGCCCTCTCATCAGCATCCTGCACCATCTTCGGTGCGAACCGACTCAGCCTAGTGAACTCTTGGTGGTACTGGTCCACCGTCAAGCTCCCTTGCTTCAGCTCAATAAAGCGCTGTGTAGGGATCATCTAACCCTTGCAATACTAACAACACACACTAGAGGGGGGTGAATAGTGTAATGGCAATAAAATTGTCCAAATAAAATTTAACATGCAAATGCGGAATAATAAATATAAGAGGAATTAAATGGCACAATCAATCCAAACGCAAACATAAAGAATTACCCTGGTTCCCCAAACTTGGGTACATCCAGCCACACCAATATCCACTATATTCCCACACAGAGAAGTGAATACAAATCCCACAAAGAGATACCTCACAAAGAGGATTTATGCCCTACACAAGGACCCAACCAATCCTACACAAGGATCAAGATTCCCACACAGTGAATCACTAACTCCCACTCAGAGAATTAGGGTTAGCCCTACACTAGGACACTAAACTCCCACAAAGAGAGTTACTCCCACAAAGAGAGTATCCTAAGTCCCACAAAGAGACAACCTCCCACAAAGAGAGAAACTCCCACAAAGAGAGAAAGTCCTAATCCCACAAAGAGAAATAGGAAAAGAATTTACACCCTGTAAAGTAAATACTCTTACATATGCCTTGAGATGCTTACTCATGAATGAATGCAAGGCATGGAAGAGGATCTCCAAGTGTTGGAATATGCTTGAGAGCACTTGGATGATTTCCCTTGAGCTGGACTTCAATGCATGAAGAAAGATGAATGCTCAAATAGAGGGAAATGAGGGAGCTTGAGAGTGGCTTATTGATCTCTTGAGATTTTCTATAGAGTCAAGAGTTTATCAAATGTTGTCAAGAGTTCTCAAGAATGGCAGCACACTCATATATATAGGAAACCTATATCAAGCCCAAAAACCCAAAGCAACAGCCAGAAAAACAAATCTGCAATGGCTAGAAACTGGGTGAAAACGACAGGAACAGTCGACTGATGATCATAAGACAGTCGACTGATCAACGGCTAGAAATTATCCAACGGCTATAATCTGAGCCAGGACAGTCGACTAACGAAGTCAATACAGTCGACTGACAAACAGGACAGGCGCCTGTAAATCCTTCAGCAGACGACTGCTGCAGTGGATGGATCGAAACAGAGAGCTGCACTCTTTCTCCAATTCTTCGCACAGGCGACTGGTGTTAATACTACAGTCGACTGTCGGATAGTCAGGCGACTGTATATTCTTCATCAGTCGACTACTGTAAAGTATGGAGAGAAGACAGAGAGATGCAGAGATTGCACTTACGCTAGACAGGCGACTGTTGGCCAAATCTCAGGCGACTGTAAATATACAGGCGACTGGGAACTGATTGACAGGCGACTGTGCGTAAAGCTCAAGTTTGAGTCGATAGAAATGTTGACTTGAGCAGTGCATATCAGGCGACTGTAGAAGGATCTACAGGGGACTGGAAATCATCCAGTCGACTGTGTTTCCCTCAACAGGCGACTGATAGAAGAAGTGAACCTATTGGGTTGGATTCTATGATAATCCTAAGGTTCACTAAGATGGTTAAATGCATGAGCATGAATGAGTAAACCATCTAGCAAGGCATTACATCAACCCTAGACTCAAAAGAGAGAGAAAGCAATAAAGTAAATTACATGAATTACAATGCTTTCAAAAGAGTCTAAGTCTTCAATCTTGATGCCTTGATTGCTCTCCATCATCTCCAAGCTTTGGCACTCCTTGAGTCCAAACTTTGGCCCTTCTTCACATGATGTCCTTCCTTACACCAAGTGATTAGTCTCCAAGAGAGATATCCTTGAAATAAACTGAGAGACTAAAACATGAGATTCATTAGCAACAACATAATGTTGTGATCATCGTCAAAATAAGATTGGTATGAAACACCAATACTCAACAATCTCCCCCTTTTTGATGATGACACACATTATGTTAATCTTAAAGAATTAAAGCACAAAGCTAATGATCTCCCCCTACTTATATGCACCAATTAAAGAATGAGCTACACTAAGGTAAATACTCATAAACCAATAACAACATGGTGACAATATAATAGGCATGGATTACATAAACCAATTGCAAAGTATAAAATCATGCAAACATGAATGGTTTATCTAATCCCATATATCTCTTCCCTATAGAGATATCTCTCCCCATATGCATATGTATATTTATCTCTACCCCTATAGATATGATCACATAATGCATATATCTCTCCCCCTTGACATCGTCAAAAAGGTGGACATCAAAACATCTTCCTTTATTATCTTAACCAAGATATGACAATATGCAAGAAAAGAAAGATATGTATGATACCAAATATAAAATTTAGTGGGTATCAATTCACTATCCCATGCTCCGCCTAGATCATAGAAATGGTCAGCATTTGACTTCTAGGATCTAATACCAATTAATTATTGGAGCCATGGGCCTCAAGTGTATCAAAGCAATAGATATTAAACAAGTTTCAAAGATACACACAAATATTGCCAAAAAAATGAGATATGAAACAAGTTGGCAATAGACAAGAGGTTTGGTTTGAGACCAAAAATAACCAAATGTAAACAATGATCTCAAAACAAAAACCTCCGAAATAAGAGTTAAAAATATGTCTTAAAATAATTTAAACATATATTATATTAACTCCCCTATTGACATACACATGGATCATGCATGTATGTCAATAAACCCCAAGGTCCCAATTTTCATGAAAAGAAATAAATTTGAAAAATATTTTCAAAATCATGAAACACACACAATCAATGGGTATGCATAAAATAAACATAGAAGCATAATACACATGCAATATGCAAATGTGTGAGGAACCTAAACATTAGGTAACCAAACCCAAGAGGAGTTTGATTTCCTAACATAATCACATGAGGTGATCACATCACTAACTAGAGAGTTGATGTAACTATCTCTCTCTTGCACACTAGCCTTAGTGGGAATCCATAATCTCAAGGAATTCCTAGGCAACGGTTTTGCCTTAGCAAGAGGGAAGGATGTGACATGCTTAGGTGTAGAGACAAGTTTCTTAGCATGCAAAGAATGAGGATTTTGCTTCTTAGCAAAAAATGAAGATTCTTCATTCTTCCTCATCACCTTGTGATCTACATGCTTCTTGTGAGTGTTATTGTTGTACAAGAGAGCATGGTGATTCTTCTTAGGTGCTTTAGCAATATTTCTTGAATTTGCACCAAAGGAAGAATTAGAGGTGGGTTTGGGAACCACATTTTGAACATAACCCAAACCTCCTCTATGATTTGCCGGATGTTGTTTTTCCAACAAATCATGGAGTGAATCCCTAGAATACACAAATCTTACGAGCTTCCGGGATTCCTCTTCACATTTCAACATAAGTTGTTGAATGTGAGCATCTAAGCTAAGGTTTTGAGCAATGAGATTTTCATTAGAAAGGCTCAATTCCTTAACTTGAGAAAGAAGTGTGTCTTTCTCACAAGTGTCATAAACATGCCTTTCATCATAAACTACACTTGCAGATTCTAACTCATGCACCCTACTCATAGCATAATCAAGTTTAGCTTTCAATTTATCATAAGAATTGATGCACTTACTTACCAAATTGGAGGCCGCATTTAGTCGGTATTCAAGCTCCTCATAGGATGGTTTTTCCTCCTCGGCTTCCTCATCACTGTCCTCCTCGTTTGAGCTTAACGAAGACTCTTCCCCATTAGCCATAAAATAGCTTTCTACTTTGGAGTTGAACCATGTCTATATCTCTGCATCGCTAGAGTTAGATGAAGTTGATGAGGAATCATCAAAGGCAACGAAACACCTTTGATCGTGCTCCTTGTCATCTTCTTCTTCATCATTAGATGTGTCCCCATCGGAATCATCAAATGTGCCACTAAGTCTCTTCTTTTGGTTCTTGACCTCGGAGTTGGCTTTCCAATGTTTCTTCTCTTTACCCTTACCGGTATCTATGTTGAGTTTGGAAGGGCATTCGAAGATATATGACCTATTCCACTGCAGTTGAAGCAAACCAACTTGTTAGACTGTGAAACCAACTTTGAAGAAGACATACCTTGATTTTCCTTGAGGAATGCCTTGAAATTCTTGAATTGCTTGGTAAGCTCGATGTAGTCATCGTCACTAAGAACTTCTTCTTCACCACTTGGAGCTTCTTGTTGGAACTTCTTTTTCCACTTGAAAGACTCCTTCTCACCATGCAGAGCAACGTTCTTTTTCTTCTCAGGCTTGGTTGACTGAATCTCTTCCTTATGTTGAAGTAACACTTCATGAGAGATTTCCAAAGTATGCCAAATACTATTAGCCGATTTGCACATGGAGATGCGATCGAACTCGTCTGGAGTGAGGGCACAGTGAAGAACACACATAACTCTAGCATTGACTTTGATCAAGTCCTTCTCCGCTTTAGTTCTCAAGGCCACGGGAGTAGAAGGCTCCTCGAAGGGTGACTCCGTTATATCCCAAAGGTCGTGACTCTTTAAGTAGACCATCATCCTGATCTTCCAACTAGGATAGTTGGATCCGTTGAAGAGCGGGGGTCGAACGGTGGAGAGACCTTCTTCATGCGGCACGGAAGTAGGGTTGAATGCCATCGTTGCAGTATGCTTTAACCTCGCTCTAATACCAATAGTAGGGATCGTCTAACCCTTGCAATACTAACAACACACACTAGAGGGGGGGTGAATAGTGTAATGGCAATAAAATTGTCCAAATAAAATTTAACTTGCAAATGCGGAATAATAAATGCAAGAGGAATTAAATGGCACAATCAATCCAAATGCAAACACAAAGAATTACCCTGGTTCCCCAAACTTGGGTGCATCCAGCCACACCAATATCCACTATATTCCCACGCAGAGAAGTGAATACAAATCCCACAAAGAGATACCTCACAAAGAGGATTTATGCCCTACACAAGGACCCAACCAATCCTACACAAGGATAAAGATTCCCACACAGAGAATCACTAAATCTCACTCAGAGAATTAGGGTTAGCCCTACACTAGGACACTAAACTCCCACAAAGAGGGTTACTCCCACAAAGAGAGTATCCTAAGTCCCACAAAGAGACAACCTCCCACAAAGAGAGAAAGTCCTAATCCCACAAAGAGAAATAGGAAAAGAATTTACACCCTGTAAAGTAAATACTCTTACCTATGCCTTGAGATGCTTACTCGTGAATGAATGCAAGGCATGGAAGAGGATCTCCAAGTGTTGGAATATGCTTGAGAGCACTTGGATGATTTCCCTTGAGCTGGACTTCAATGCATGAAGAAAGATGAATGCTCAAATGGAGGGAAATGAGGGAGCTTGAGAGTGGCTTATTGATCTCTTGAGATTTTCTATAGAGTCAAGAGTTTATCAAATGTTGTCAAGAGTTCTCAAGAATGGCAGCACACTCATATATATAGGAAACCTATATCAAGCCCAAAAACCCAAAGTAACAGCCAGAAAAACAAATCTGCAACGGCTAAAAACTGGGTGAAAACGACAGGAACAGTCGACTGATGATCATAAGACAGTCGACTGATCAACGGCTAGAAATTATCCAACGGCTATAATCTGAGCCAGGACAGTCGACTAACGAAGTCAATACAGTCGACTGACAAACAGGACAGGCGCCTGTAAATCCTTCAGCAGACGACTGCTGCAGTGGATGGATCGAAACAGAGAGCTGCACTCTTTCTCCAATTCTTCGCACAGGCGACTGGTGTTAATACTACAGTCGACTGTCGGATAGTCAGGCGACTGTATATTCTTCATCAGTCGACTACTGTAAAGTATGGAGAGAAGACAGAGAGATGCAGAGATTGCACTTACGCTAGACAGGCGACTGTTGGCCAAATCTCAGGCGACTGTAAATATACAGGCGACTGGGAACTGATTGACAGGCGACTGTGCGTAAAGCTCAAGTTTGAGTCGATAGAAATGTTGACTTGAGCAGTGCATATCAGGCGACTGTAGAAGGATCTACAGGGGACTGGAAATCATCCAGTCGACTGTGTTTCCCTCAACAGGCGACTGATAGAAGAAGTGAACCTATTGGGTTGGATTCTATGATAATCCTAAGGTTCACTAAGATGGTTAAATGCATGAGCATGAATGAGTAAACCATCTAGCAAGGCATTACATCAACCCTAGACTCAAAAGAGAGAGAAAGCAATAAAGTAAATTACATGAATTACAATGCTTTCAAAAGAGTCTAAGTCTTCAATCTTGATGCCTTGATTGCTCTCCATCATCTCCAAGCTTTGGCACTCCTTGAGTCCAAACTTTGGCCCTTCTTCACATGATGTCCTTCCTTACACCAAGTGATTAGTCTCCAAGAGAGATATCCTTGAAATAAACTGAGAGACTAAAACATGAGATTCATTAGCAACAACATAATGTTGTGATCATCGTCAAAATAAGATTGGTATGAAACACCAATACTCAACAATCTCCCCCTTTTTGATGATGACACACATTATGTTAATCTTAAAGAATTAAAGCACAAAGCTAATGATCTCCCCCTACTTATATGCACCAATTAAAGAATGAGCTACACTAAGGTAAATACTCATAAACCAATAACAACATGGTGACAATATAATAGGCATGGATTACATAAACCAATTGCAAAGTATAAAATCATGCAAACATGAATGGTTTATCTAATCCCATATATCTCTTCCCTATAGAGATATCTCTCCCCATATGCATATGTATATTTATCTCTACCCCTATAGATATGATCACATAATGCATATATCTCTCCCCCTTGACATCGTCAAAAAGGTGGACATCAAAACATCTTCCTTTATTATCTTAACCAAGATATGACAATATGCAAGAAAAGAAAGATATGTATGATACCAAATATAAAATTTAGTGGGTATCAATTCACTATCCCATGCTCCGCCTAGATCATAGAAATGGTCAGCATTTGACTTCTAGGATCTAATACCAATTAATTATTGGAGCCATGGGCCTCAAGTGTATCAAAGCAATAGATATTAAACAAGTTTCAAAGATACACACAAATATTGCCAAAAAAATGAGATATGAAACAAGTTGGCAATAGACAAGAGGTTTGGTTTGAGACCAAAAATAACCAAATGTAAACAATGATCTCAAAACAAAAACCTCCGAAATAAGAGTTAAAAATATGTCTTAAAATAATTTAAACATATATTATATTAACTCCCCTATTGACATACACATGGATCATGCATGTATGTCAATAAACCCCAAGGTCCCAATTTTCATGAAAAGAAATAAATTTGAAAAATATTTTCAAAATCATGAAACACACACAATCAATGGGTATGCATAAAATAAACATAGAAGCATAATACACATGCAATATGCAAATGTGTGAGGAACCTAAACATTAGGTAACCAAACCCAAGAGGAGTTTGATTTCCTAACATAATCACATGAGGTGATCACATCACTAACTAGAGAGTTGATGTAACTATCTCTCTCTTGCACACTAGCCTTAGTGGGAATCCATAATCTCAAGGAATTCCTAGGCAACGGTTTTGCCTTAGCAAGAGGGAAGGATGTGACATGCTTAGGTGTAGAGACAAGTTTCTTAGCATGCAAAGAATGAGGATTTTGCTTCTTAGCAAAAAATGAAGATTCTTCATTCTTCCTCATCACCTTGTGATCTACATGCTTCTTGTGAGTGTTATTGTTGTACAAGAGAGCATGGTGATTCTTCTTAGGTGCTTTAGCAATATTTCTTGAATTTGCACCAAAGGAAGAATTAGAGGTGGGTTTGGGAACCACATTTTGAACATAACCCAAACCTCCTCTATGATTTGCCGGATGTTGTTTTTCCAACAAATCATGGAGTGAATCCCTAGAATACACAAATCTTACGAGCTTCCGGGATTCCTCTTCACATTTCAACATAAGTTGTTGAATGTGAGCATCTAAGCTACGGTTTTGAGCAATGAGATTTTCATTAGAAAGGCTCAATTCCTTAACTTGAGAAAGAAGTGTGTCTTTCTCACAAGTGTCATAAACATGCCTTTCATCATAAACTACACTTGCAGATTCTAACTCATGCACCCTACTCATAGCATAATCAAGTTTAGCTTTCAATTTATCATAAGAATTGATGCACTTACTTACCAAATTGGAGGCCGCATTTAGTCGGTATTCAAGCTCCTCATAGGATGGTTTTTCCTCCTCGGCTTCCTCATCACTGTCCTCCTCGTTTGAGCTTAACGAAGACTCTTCCCCATTAGCCATAAAACAGCTTTCTACTTTGGAGTTGAACCATGTCTATATCTCTGCATCGCTAGAGTTAGATGAAGTTGATGAGGAATCATCAAAGGCAACGAAACACCTTTGATCGTGCTCCTTGTCATCTTCTTCTTCATCATTAGATGTGTCCCCATCGGAATCATCAAATGTGCCACTAAGTCTCTTCTTTTGGTTCTTGACCTCGGAGTTGGCTTTCCAATGTTTCTTCTCTTTACCCTTACCGGTATCTATGTTGAGTTTGGAAGGGCATTCGAAGATATATGACCTATTCCACTGCAGTTGAAGCAAACCAACTTGTTAGACTGTGAAACCAACTTTGAAGAAGACATACCTTGATTTTCCTTGAGGAATGCCTTGAAATTCTTGAATTGCTTGGTAAGCTCGATGTAGTCATCGTCACTAAGAACTTCTTCTTCACCACTTGGAGCTTCTTGTTGGAACTTCTTTTTCCACTTGAAAGACTCCTTCTCACCATGCAGAGCAACGTTCTTTTTCTTCTCAGGCTTGGTTGACTGAATCTCTTCCTTATGTTGAAGTAACACTTCATGAGAGATTTCCAAAGTATGCCAAATACTATTAGCCGATTTGCACATGGAGATGCGATCGAACTCGTCTGGAGTGAGGGCACAGTGAAGAACACACATAGCTCTAGCATTGACTTTGATCAAGTCCTTCTCCGCTTTAGTTCTCAAGGCCACGGGAGTAGAAGGCTCCTCGAAGGGTGACTCCGTTATATCCCAAAGGTCGTGACTCTTTAAGTAGACCATCATCCTGATCTTCCAACTAGGATAGTTGGATCCGTTGAAGAGCGGGGGTCGAACGGTGGAGAGACCTTCTTCATGCGGCACGGAAGTAGGGTTGAATGCCATCGTTGCAGTATGCTTTAACCTCGCTCTAATACCAATAGTAGGGATCGTCTAACCCTTGCAATACTAACAACACACACTAGAGGGGGGGTGAATAGTGTAATGGCAATAAAATTGTCCAAATAAAATTTAACTTGCAAATGCGGAATAATAAATGCAAGAGGAATTAAATGGCACAATCAATCCAAATGCAAACACAAAGAATTACCCTGGTTCCCCAAACTTGGGTGCATCCAGCCACACCAATATCCACTATATTCCCACGCAGAGAAGTGAATACAAATCCCACAAAGAGATACCTCACAAAGAGGATTTATGCCCTACACAAGGACCCAACCAATCCTACACAAGGATAAAGATTCCCACACAGAGAATCACTAAATCTCACTCAGAGAATTAGGGTTAGCCCTACACTAGGACACTAAACTCCCACAAAGAGGGTTACTCCCACAAAGAGAGTATCCTAAGTCCCACAAAGAGACAACCTCCCACAAAGAGAGAAAGTCCTAATCCCACAAAGAGAAATATGAAAAGAATTTACACCCTGTAAAGTAAATACTCTTACCTATGCCTTGAGATGCTTACTCGTGAATGAATGCAAGGCATGGAAGAGGATCTCCAAGTGTTGGAATATGCTTGAGAGCACTTGGATGATTTCCCTTGAGCTGGACTTCAATGCATGAAGAAAGATGAATGCTCAAATGGAGGGAAATGAGGGAGCTTGAGAGTGGCTTATTGATCTCTTGAGATTTTCTATAGAGTCAAGAGTTTATCAAATGTTGTCAAGAGTTCTCAAGAATGGCAGCACACTCATATATATAGGAAACCTATATCAAGCCCAAAAACCCAAAGTAACAGCCAGAAAAACAAATCTGCAACGGCTAAAAACTGGGTGAAAACGACAGGAACAGTCGACTAATGATCATAAGACAGTCGACTGATCAACGGCTAGAAATTATCCAACGGCTATAATCTGAGCCAGGACAGTCGACTAACGAAGTCAATACAGTCGACTGACAAACAGGACAGGCGCCTGTAAATCCTTCAGCAGACGACTGCTGCAGTGGATGGATCGAAACAGAGAGCTGCACTCTTTCTCCAATTCTTCGCACAGGCGACTGGTGTTAATACTACAGTCGACTGTCGGATAGTCAGGCGACTGTATATTCTTCATCAGTCGACTACTGTAAAGTATGGAGAGAAGACAGAGAGATGCAGAGATTGCACTTACGCTAGACAGGCGACTGTTGGCCAAATCTCAGGCGACTGTAAATATACAGGCGACTGGGAACTGATTGACAGGCGACTGTGCGTAAAGCTCAAGTTTGAGTCGATAGAAATGTTGACTTGAGCAGTGCATATCAGGCGACTGTAGAAGGATCTACAGGGGACTGGAAATCATCCAGTCGACTGTGTTTCCCTCAACAGGCGACTGATAGAAGAAGTGAACCTATTGGGTTGGATTCTATGATAATCCTAAGGTTCACTAAGATGGTTAAATGCATGAGCATGAATGAGTAAACCATCTAGCAAGGCATTACATCAACCCTAGACTCAAAAGAGAGAGAAAGCAATAAAGTAAATTACATGAATTACAATGCTTTCAAAAGAGTCTAAGTCTTCAATCTTGATGCCTTGATTGCTCTCCATCATCTCCAAGCTTTGGCACTCCTTGAGTCCAAACTTTGGCCCTTCTTCACATGATGTCCTTCCTTACACCAAGTGATTAGTCTCCAAGAGAGATATCCTTGAAATAAACTGAGAGACTAAAACATGAGATTCATTAGCAACAACATAATGTTGTGATCATCGTCAAAATAAGATTGGTATGAAACACCAATACTCAATACGCTGCAGCATCTCCTTCCTAGCAGCCTTCGGAAAGAACTCCTCATCGAACCGGGACTTAAAGGTAGCCCAAGCTATCGGCTCCACCAGCATCTTCTCTTCCGCATCCCACCAGTTCCAAGCATTATCCTTGAGCTGCCTCTTCACCAAATCAACCCATCCAGCCAGGCTGATCTTCGACATCTTCAAATTTTCCTCAATGTTCCGAATCCATTCATCGGCAGCTAGAGGACCCTCAGACCCATCAAAATAAGCAGGACTCAGCTCCCGAAATTGCTTCGCTCTTAGCTCGGAGCGAGGGGCATCCTGGATTGCCCGAGCAGCTCGAGCAATTGGAGCATTCTGGACTTGCAGGAGCACGCCCTGCTACACCTGCATCATCTGAAGCATCATCCGCATCATCTCCCTATTGGTGGGCTCCCGCTCAGGCTCCTCATCATGAGGGGGCGCGCTACCACCACCACGGGTAAATCGCCTTCCTGCCATCTAATGACACAGAAAACGAAACAATTAGACTCATAGCTTAGGACTCGGATGTCGAATTTAGTTGTTGGACAATCTAATATTATTATCGTTGATCCGATAATTCACAGTTACAGAAGAGACCTGCATGGGCCACCAACAAAACCTGTCACGTCCCGCTTCCCAAAGCAATGGAGGCGAGACGTGAGAAGGTCCGCACAGACGTGGAGCTGTGAAGCCACACGACTGATAAGCGTCAATAAAACATATGCAGGTCCCTGTAAGTGCAAACGGAACAAAAATAATAATAACAATAAAGAGAGACTGATAAGAGTTAACCAATCTCAAAATTTGTCCACAACAATATTCAACATCACAGAAAAGCCACCAGGCTAAAGGAAAGACTCTAAAGGCCCAAAACATGGCCAACAAAAGACAACATAACAAAGTATTGGTGCCGTGCACCAAACAACTACATCAGTCTAAAATAAAAGGGAAAGCTCAACATAGACACTAGGACTGGTCCCCGGTGTCCACGTACTCCTCCTCAGCAAACGCGGGTCCTGACTCGGCGTCAGCAAACACCACGTCCTCTCCAACGAACTCTGGCTCAGGATCTAACATGTGTCACCCAAAAGAGAGAGGGGCACATGTCAGCAAGTCTAAAAGACTTGGGCAAGGAAACTGAAAGTAAACTACCAACCTAACAGTTCAAGTAGGATGCAATGACATGACATTTAAGTATGATAAAACAGATAAAAGGACAAGCAGGGACAAGCACACACGGTGTAGCAAAAGCTACCAATTCACTAATTCACGAGTCACTTATCACGATTTTCACTTATCACGATTCACTATACACGATTTTCACTTTGTGCTCAGAGTTTCCGTCTTTTGGCTAGAGTGGCTGATCGGGCCAACTCCTAAGCTCAAGTGACCGTTTAACCCTACCCCTCTACGTGTATCGAGCGTTGGGATTAGCAACACACTGTGCTCGCTTCTGGATCACGGGCCAGGAAGTGTATTTGGCATAGGGGTGCACCTAGCCTCAAGTCACGATGTAGGAGTCAAAATCCTACTCGCCGCAGCTTACATTTTAAAGTATCGTGTCCTACACAAACACGATGAACAAGCAAGTATGCAATGACATGAACAGATATTCGCCTACCGTTAATTGAAATTAAACATGACATGCAAGCATGATGAAGGTGACGGATCTAGCTTCGTTGTCAAGCTAGATCAAGGGCGTCTAGGCAGCTATCCTTTCACTGCCTAGTCTCTTTTACGCTAAAACAAGGAAATGGCCTAGAACATGGCCTAAAACCCTAAGTGACAAGTTTCACTTGCCTAGCACCGAGGATGACGATCACGAAGGTTCGTCTCACGAACGCTAATCTACGGGGAAGTCGCTGTTATGGAGAAACAATCATCAAAACAACATTCATTTTTATTAGGGTTTTACAAAATCACAAATGGGTTATGAGTATATTATAGGATCGAGTTATTACCGAATCGTAGCGGAAGAACGATGCCGAGCAAGCACGGCAACGGAAGAACGATCCAGGGAACTAGGGCTCAGATCTGGAATGGATGGAGAAATCTGGAGAAAATGGGATTTTGTGGGTTTTGGGGGGTTTCCGGCGGCCTAGACGAGATGGCCGGCGCTAGAAAGCGTGAGGGGAGCTCCAGGGATGAAGGAGGAGGGCTAGGGGATGATGGATGATGATTTGGGGAAGAAGGAGGCTCAGAAGAAATGAAAGAAGAAAGAAAAACGATTGGGGGGTTTAAATAGAATTCGTGTGGCGGCTGGGCGAAACCTAGGGTTTCGACAGCGATTAGTCGGTCAAAGAAGAGTTGTTGACCGACTAGTTTAAGAACTAGTCAGTCGGTCGACCAACTGTGACCGACTAACACCAAACAGTAACTCAGGTCGTCAAAATGGTCAATGAATTAGTCGGTTAAAGAACAATGGTTGACCAACTAGTTTGCAACATAGTCGGTCGGTGGTTGTTCTTGGACCGACTAACGATAAATAGTAACTCAGGTAAAATGTATCAAAGGAACTAGTCGGTCTGAGAGCAAGTTCTGACCGACTAATTTCACATCTAGTCGGTCGGTGGTTGTTCTTAGACCGACTAAGAGTAAACAGTAACTCCTGTACAATTGATTCAATGAACTAGTCGGTTCCAGTAGAGTTCCTGACCGAGTAGATCTCAATCTAGTCGGTTGGTCCCCCTTCTTGAACCAAATAAGGTGCACGAAAAGTGCCGAAATGAAGCACGAAGCTTCGGGAAGATTCCTATAGCTTCTAAGATCACTCTAACTCTAAAATATGAGCGATTTGAAGTTCGTCATGAGTGACTTACTCCAAGATCAACGATTCTAAGGAAGAAGCTAGAAAATCACGACGAAACGATCGAAAACGAAACTACGGAGACGAAAACCACACATAAGGAGAAAATCCACCAAAACATATATATATAGATAATCCAAATACATGAAAAACCAGTCGTTACAGTATAATGATAAATTAACACTAGTATGAGTTTGGTTGATAATTATTAGATAATTATATGTAGGTAATACAAATCAAACTTATAGGTACTTGTTGGAGAACAAGGTACTGGATCGACGCGTTATGAGATCATTACATGGATCAGTGTCATAAATGATCTCATAATAGTTATGTCATAGAATCCTTAGACTTAAGATTATCACAGTTTCCTACATAAGGAACATCATGTTTTGACATAACCAAACATTATCTTTAATCAGATAATCATAAAGGTTATGATTGAACATGCCGTGAATTATGTAGAGAAAAGTGAATGAACAAGATGGAATTTGTCTCTCTCTTATGAGAGAGATATTTAATGAGCCACTCGATAAGTAAGACGGAGAAATGCATGGCCATGTTCCTAATCAGTCTACTTACTAATCGAGAAATTAAGATATCGTGTGACAAAAGAATGACACTGTCCATGACTTATGTTCAAATAAGATATTGTGTGACAAAAGGATTATGCCATATTCTATTAATTAGGTTAGTATCGGACTTACTGTATTCATATTAATTGGGTAGTCATAATGTCTTGCTAGAGACCAATTATGACTTGTGGTCTTTTAATGGGATTAGCCCCACTGCCAATTTGATATGCCAATTTGATATGAGCCTATTGGGTCGCACACAAAGAGCGTAATGGATAGGATATGGTTCAAACGAGATTTTGAATATGATTTGAAATTCAAAATAAGGCAAAATATCTTAACTGTCAGATATTGTATCTCGTTAAGATATTATCCCTAAGATATCGCTGCGTAACTACGCATTAAAGAGTTAACAGATAATATATCTTGTTAAGGTATTATCCCTAAAGATATCGTTGCGTAACTGAAACATGTTAAAGGGTTAACATGGGATTCTATATATGATATAGAGATGATTTTCAGTCTTTTTACGCATTCAATCAATCTCTCCCGTTTTTAAGAAAAGCGAAGATCGAGAGAGAAACCCTAGTTGTGGAGAAGGAGCTAGCACCCTCGCAATTCATGTTCATGACGTTCGTGTGTGGATACTGATAGAGGATGGTCGCTCGTAGAGCAGCACATGTAGTCCGACACATTAGAATCGTCGAGAAAGGTTAGTAATCTGATCAAATCAAATTTGAAACGCTTGGATCTTGGTAGGTTTCTGTTTTTCCACAGTGTATAAACTAGTTATGCATGACAAAAACCCTAATAGGCACCTAAGATACCAAATGTATGATCTAATCAGGCACGAGAGGCTTTTCCTCGTCAGCTCTCAAAATTGAAGCCTCAGAGTCAATGTGTATAAAAGCCAAGTCCTTCCCTTTATCTACACCATGTTCCAACTCCGAAGGCAGAGCGACCCATTGTGCCTCATCAAAGCATGGAGGGTCCTCCGAATAAGAGATACAGGTAGCGGTAATCTCAACTTTATCCATTTCTTCACACAGTTCAATAGTCTCAGATATTGATGTAGAAGCCATAAACAATATTTTCAACAGCAATGAGATCAAACAAGATGAGCAAAAAACAAGAAAACAGAAGAGTTTCTTTCTGAAAGCACAAGCAGGAAAGTTCGCCTCTTTCCCCCTCTTTCTGTACTTATACCAGAAGCTATCTTTCTTCGATCAAGCTCAGACATTCAATTGGGGGCATGTGTCGACATCCAAGAGCACCAATGCCCCAGGACTCGTACCATTACAACATCCATATCAAAGGAACATGAATTTTGGCGGACAAAATAAAAACTCCCACCTCGACTGCCGTATCCAATTAATAAGACGTCACATCACACGACCTCAACTGTCGCCTCATTTGAGCTCAGGATAAGGGGGCCATTGTTACTATGTTGGGCCGGCCCACATGTCGAAGAAAATATTTCACTCCAATACAGAAGCCCAAGATGGACACATCGCCTCAGCCCAAGTGCCCAGAGGCCCATATAGGCGATTAACTGCTTCCCCAATCAAAGTGACAGCTGATCCATCTGTTGAGCTCCCGAATACTAATGAGTCTGTTAGTAATGGCGAGAATAAAGGGGGCACCCGTTATGTTCTTTTTCAAGGATGACATAGCAAAGGAGGGACAATAATGCCGTCATGAAGGGGAGGCCATTATCAACTAACAGCACTCAGAGAACCCTCATCTATAAGAAGACTCAATAGTGATAAGACAAGGATCTATCTAAAAATATACAAAAAACTCAAGTACTCGGACATTCAGTTATCTGATTCAGTTTATTTTTCCTCCATACCTCGATGAGATAGTGATCAGACGGTCTCCCCATAGGTCGGACCCAACTACCATGAGCCTTCTCTAGTCATCCACTATTTAAGCATCAGAGGGGATTTGGGTCGGAACCCCCTGACGATTTTTCCTGTGTTGCTGATCTATGAAGTTAGGTCGAGCTTCCACCCAACAGCTCGGACTTGGCTCTCACTGACCTGAGACCATCCTTCATCGGGTCACATTCATCAGGATGGACGCGATGTCACTGGAGACGTTTTCGTCAGCATCTTACTCACTAAGGACGGATTTATCCGTCAACACTTTGCTTGGTGAGTTATAAGCATACCACGAAGTCATTTACAGTTACAGTTAAATTTGAAAGAAATCTAATCATGATAATCATCATACAAACACGTTTAACGCTGCATAAAAATTTATTTGGAGGGTGCCCCTGTAACAAACAATTGAAAGCACAAGTAAATAGTTTTACTTGGTAATGGGGCAGTTAAAGAATTCTGACACCCAACTTAAAGTCCAAATAAATAATACGCAGTCTAAAACGCCGAGCCCAAATATACAATTAAAGAGCACTGAATTTCGAAATAATTTGAGCCCATCAATCCACAGCCCACAATTGGAAAAATTCTTAGTCTGAAATAAAACGAAGATATGAATACTTCCGGCAAAAAGTTGAAAAAAATTATTTTAAATTATCAGAGCCAGGTTTCGATCCTGGGACCTGTGGGTTATGGGCCCACCACGCTTCCGCTGCGCCACTCTGATGTGATGATATAATATAGCATTCCATTAAATAAGTAAGCAACCAGTCCATCTCCAGTTAACATGTTGGAATTCAAATTTTTTAGCGTATGCCATCAAAAAAAATGTGATTGTGTAAAACATGCGAGCACATTAATCGGTACTTTAAGATTGCATATGGTGCATAAAACTTTGCTCATGATTGCATAAGGTGTTTTACTATATGTTAACTTTTTTTTTGTGCATTTTTCCAATATATAAAACTATGTTTTGCATGTTTATAAACACCAATTTCTTTTTTAATCTTTTCCTTAATTCTTTTAAATCTAGGTTACATAATAACTTGGCAAGCTTGAGAAAATATTACATTACGCTTTGGTATTTTTTCGGATCAAAATTTTAAAAACCAAACCAACAGTAGATACAACACATCACAGTGTTTCAAATTTTTTTCATCCAATGTTTTTCCCTTCTTATTTTCATTTTTTCATTTAACCCCAAATTGTCCCCCTAAAACAAAAGATTTCTTTATGATAAAGACACTCTGACCTTGTAGGACATGAGATCTGCCTTTCACTTTCACCACACGAGACAAAAGATTTCTAACACTACTAAGGAAATTTATACTCAACTCTTGATGGGAAACGTCCCATATCAAGGAAGTCGACAAGTAGATCGATCGGACAAGGGTGCAAAAGCTACCAACTTCATAAGGCAATCAAAATCAAAATCCCATTTGAAGAAAATTAAGTGTCACTACTACATGTAAAAGGACCTACAAACTTCTATTGCATAAAGCTGAAAGCAAAGGATAAGGAGATTCTTAAGTACCGATGCGGTTCTCTCAAACACAGATCATGCTCTCCCACTTAATGAGTTGGTGTTGGATTTTGGATGTGCTTTTCATGTGTGTCCTCATTGCAGCTGGTTTATCACATATAAGAAGGCTAATGGTGGAGTAGTCTTGATGGGAGATGACACATCCAGTAAGATAGTTTGGCATTTGGACCATCTCAAACTGATTACATGATGGCATGGTGTGAACTCTTAGATATGTTTGATACATGCAAGATCTAAAGAGAAATTTGATCTCTGTAGGAATTTTAGACAAGAAAGGTTACCAGTGTATCCTTGAAGGTGAAGTCCTTCAAATTGTTAAAGGTTTGTTGGTGATTACGAAAGGCGTCCAGATGATCAGTCTATATATTTTTGAAGAAAACATAGTTTCCGGTGCTTTTAGGTACCATCGGCTGCGTCCAAGTCAAATATTACCAAATTATGGCATAAACATCCAAGGTATATGAGTGAGAGAGGGTTGACCGTGTTAAGCAAAAAAGATTTGCTTAAAGGTTAAAGGTGGAGAAGTTGGACTTTTGTGAGCATTGCATCTTCGATAAACAGAACAGGATCTAGTTCAGTATTGCATCTCATAAAACGAGTCTAACTTGTATTACATTCACTCAAAGGGGCCTTCTCAAGTTTCCTCCAAAGATGGTGCAAGGTGTATGCTTACTTTCATAGATAACTATTCTAACATGGTTTGGATATATGGATTATAAAGAAAAAGAACGAGGTCTATAACTCGTTTAAGAATGAAAAAGCTTTGGTTGAGAACCAAATCAGAAAGATAATTAACCACCTTCAACAAACAATGGTATTAAGTTCTGATACGGCCCTCCCACGAAGGGCCAGGAACGAACGGCCCAAGCCCGTGTCGTGAACCCACGGGCCTGGGGAGAACGAGGCCCCCATGCAGAATCAGGGTCTGGCCGACCTCGGACCGAAAGCAGGCACAACCGCTGACCCACGCCGGCAGGAGTTAACCGCCCCCCTTAAAGTGCACCCCCTTAATCACCATTAAGGGGCCCCATTACCCCCACCTTCATGACCCATAAAGGCGCCATCAAAGTGACGGATCTTCGAGGCGAAAGAGAAGGACGTCGAGGAGACGTGGCTGGGGGAAGGCTCCTATAAAGCGACCCAAAGAGCATCTTGCAAAGGGATCACTGCCTGGATACCCAAGACACTGAGGTATTCCTCTCTAACGACCTTGTCGTCCACCTTACAATTCTCCTCCACAGCTCGGCCCGAGGACTCGTGTATCGGCCTCCCCGTGAGCCATACCGATCCCACTGAGCATCCTTCTGACCCGTTATGACTTAAGCATCGGAGGGGACTTGGTTGGAACCAAGGTCCGACCTCCCTGACGAGCTTCCTCGTCTGTTCAGATCAAGTAGATCCAGCCGCACCGAGGCTACCATTCGGCGTCCAACCAGTCCGGAGCCGAATTAGCTCGCCCCCGAGCCTGGTCATCTCCACCCCTACGGAGGCCATCGTCTTACTGAGGATCCCCTTGTTGGATCTGGATCCTAGCCTAAATGGGGGTGAATATGCTAATAAAAATAATTCGTGCAACCCACGAATAAGCACACGCAGTTATATCAGCAACATGGTAAATAAAAAGCAGACACAGAGTACACAGCAGATTTACCATGGTTCGGTCGTCCTAACGACCTACTCTAGCCCCCAAAGCAGATACTAGTATTGAATAGTGCAATAGGTTCAAAACCATAAGTTAGAGCACGCTCAGAGCACCCTCTACGCCTCTACACTCGCTAGGCTCTCAGTACCCCACACACAGTGTTTCCTCTCACTAACAATTCTAGTAACGCTTTCTACCAGCTAGTCCCAAACTAGCTGGGTCCCACTTGTCTAGCCCCAACTAGACAAGTCCCAAAATAGTTTCCCAAAGATGGTAAAGTTTTCCCTACAGAGAACGTTACACTAAGACATGAATAAAAGTGTTTAAGGGTTTAAAAATGCTCAATTCGTGTCCGTGTAGGTGTCTCTGTCAGTCAGCACGTCGTCAGCTCCAATCTGACGCAAGCGGTGTCTCAATCCGACTCATGGATGTCAAGTTGTGCATTGGTCTGTGTGTAAAGAAGTTTCAGTTCAAAACTCAGTATGACTCGGTCGGTGTGCACATCAATTCACTTAAATCCCCAGCCACGTCAGCAAGGCAAATTAATTCTTTTCGTTTCGATCTCACGGCACTCCGATTGCCACGTCAGCTCGTCTTCGACTTCTCTCCTAGGGCATGCAGGCTAAGTTTAAGCGGCAATACGGTGACGACGACTTTGTCCGACGGACTGCTTCGACGGCGGTGATCTCCTCAGTGACAGTGCAGCTTCGACGACGTGCAGCAGTAACACGTCTCGTCGATGGCTTCGTGATCGACGGCGCTCCTTCGATGGCGGCGGGCACACGACGGAGTTTGTACGGCACCGTTCGAGCAGCGACAACTTGTCTCCGGCGTCTCAGCTCACCGACGCTGCAATGGAGCGTGGGTTTCGACAGCAGCGACGAGGTGTTCAATTCCTTCCGTCTTCGACAACAAACAGTAGCTTCGTTCACGGCGGTGACTTTGTGACGACGGTGGCGTTCTCTTCTTCGATAGCGACGTGCAATGATCTCCAGTGACTCAGGAGCACGGCAGCACGTCGTCTGCGACTCAACGTCGTAGAGGGAGCTCCGATGGGATGAAGCAAAAACAGCGGGCTTCGACAGCTATCTCCGGCGGTGAGATTCTTTTGATGGCAACTCTGTTTCGTGCAGCATCGTTCTCCGATGGGCGGGCTCCCTCAGCTCCTCCGACTTCTCCTTCGACTTGCAGCAACAGCAGCAACGTCGACTTCTTCGTGCAGCGGCTTCTTCGTTTGGTCGGCGTTGATGAATGTCGCTTGGTCGGTGTTGAGGCTGTTGACAATGAGGACGTTGCCGCGGAGTGAAGATGATGACGTCGGAGTTGATGTGCGAGAAGCTCTGTTTGTTGCAAGGGAAAAAGAATGGCGATGACGGCTTGGAGATCCTCTCGACGTGGGTTATTTTGATGGTGTATGCGTAAAGATCTATTTGAATTGATGTATGCCACGCTCTAAACCTAGGAGACGGCTTGGTTTTATATAGTATTGGCTAGGGGTTTGTAACGATATTTTTGCGTGACTTCTCCCAAAAATGTGTGGCCCCTTGTTTTTTTTGTGTTTGCCGCAAGGGATATGAGAGGCTAGGTTTTTTTTTCTCTTGATGACAGCCTCCCTTGGAAAATTATTTGTGTGCCGCATCTTATTCTCAATTAATCAAGGGTTTTTGTAGGGTGAGGCTAGGGAGATATGGTTATAGGGAATCCTATTTTGAAAAGGAGTTAGAGATTTGATTTATCACTTTGCACCACAAATAGGAGATAAGATTTGATGCAAGTTGGGAGTTGATGGCAATTCAAATTGGGTATGAAGAAAAAAAGATAATTACAAATCTTGCTAATTGATTTGACCACATCCATCTCATCCTATATAGGACCAAGTCCACTTTGCTTTAGCCAAAGCTCTCTATCTCACCCACATAGCTGTATGAATAGCAATTTCTCCAAATAGCGCAAGATGTATCGTTTCCCCAATCCTGAAACACATTAAGCACACACGTCAGACATAACGACACGTTTGTCATCATCAAACCAAGATCCTAGATAGTTGCTTCCAACAATCTCCCCCTTTTGGTGATGACAAACCCATAAAAAATTTGAGTAATAGATGGGTGTGTGAAGTGTGTTGAAGGGTGTAATGCAATATGATGTATGGATGAGTCAGTAAAGCATTACACAGCATGCACAACAAGTAGTAAATATAAAAGCATGCTCCCCCTTCTCTCAAGCTCCCCCTTCAATATAATTTTTCATGCTCCCCCTTCAACAAATAATACCGACATCAAATCTTTCTTTTCTTTCTCCCCCTTTGTAATCACCAAAAGTGGATTAATGAAGTCACAAAAATATTCCATGCAAAAATAAACCATTATTAATGTAGCGTGCAATTTGCATGAGTTTTCCAAAAAAATAGACAATCCAAGCTCATAGAATTTCATAACAAGACTTCTCCACCTTTGTGTAAGTGTAGTGATATAGACAATAAAGTACAAGAGGAGATTCAATTTCAGAAAATCAACCAAATCAATCCACATTTTCCAATTTTCATGAATATCACTAGGATTGACTTTTCCCACCTCATCAAAGATGAGTTCAAGTTACTAAACCCCAAAACATGGCCTAAAAGGACTTTTAAATGTGGGGTGGCATTGCTTGACGAGTTATATACACCAACACTAATGATTATCCATTTAGCATAAGTTGGATACTCGTGGGTTGTGTATTATCCATGAAGTGTATCCATTTTTCATACGGAGCAAATATAGTTTTTTTTTTCAACTCTTTTGTGCTCAATTTTAATTCATGGCTAAACACTTCATATCCCTTAAAAAATTCAGAAATTAATCATTCCTACATTCACTTTCCATTATTCTTCAAAAGAATCTCCAAAAGCACTAAAAAGTCAATTATCGTGAAAGTGCAAATGTAGGTGTAGAAGTCAAATTCGAAATTTACGAGACATGTCATGGCTACTAAAAAGAGAACAACATGTTCATGTAGCTACAACAATAATGAATTAACTTCTACAAGGGATAGACTTGAACATTCATACAATACCACTTAAGATAAATCATAAAGGGTATTCTTTTAAGCACATTTTTTTTATTTTTGGTTTTTCAATTTTTTTTTTCAGAAATAAAAACATTAAAAATCATGCAAGCAAGCACACAAAACAAAATAAAAAAAAGCACACAAAACAATCTATGAAGGTATGCAATGGAATGCAAAGAGGGATAAAAATTATACCTTCACGTCGCTATTTGACGAAGGAGCTAAAAGAATGAGACATTGAAAAATTTGCTCCTCGCCAAATCTTCACATTACCTACATGAAAAGTGTTAAGTGTGACCTTGGAATCCAACAAGATCCACTAGTGTTAGCCATTATTGTTTTAGGAACCCACACTTGTTTAAACTTGATATTTGTGTTCCTAAATTTACAATAATATGAAGTGTGGCCTACACTATCACAAGTAAAGCACTTTATATATTTGTTCTTTGCAATAGAGGGTACATTGTGGAATTTCTTGAATTTTTGCTTTTCAACGTTTTTCAGACCAAAACCAAGTCCTCTTCTATTATTGCCATATAATTGATTCTCTAAAATAGTGTCCAACGATTGTTTTCCCATAGAGAATTTCTTAATGACCACTTCAAGATGAGAGACTTTGATTTTTAATTGTTTATTTTCTTCCACAAGCATCGTGCATTTACTAACGAAAGCCAACTTGTTTTCTTTTTCCTTCTTTTCATATTCAATTGTTTTCTTTTTAAGATCGTTATCTAGCATGCAAAATTTATCCTTAAGCTCTCTTATTTCATATTCTTTTTCAGCTTCGAGCTTCATTAAATCTTGTTTAAGCATGCTATTTTGGTTTAATAATGAGGAACAAGAAATACAAGGAGCAGTTTCATCAAAGCTAGCGTTTTCCTTCTTCATGATTTCAAAAGTAGACTTACATGCATTAAGTTCAATTTTAAGCTTTTCATTCTCTTTAAACACCTTATCATCTCTAACTTGCATGTCATAGTTCTGATTTTGGAGACATTCAATAGTGAACTCATGATCTACTATTCGATTTTGCATTTCTTCACAAATTTTAAGAAGTTCAGCTTTGCTACCTGACGGTGTTACATCTTGGATCCCCATCAAAGCCATGCAAGGATGGGCTTCATGTTCCTCCTCGCTTTCAGCTTCGCTATCCATGTCCCATGTTAATACCTTCGCTTTTCATTTTCCTTTAGCGAGCTGAGCAGTTTCATTTGGGCAATCCTTCATCAGATGTCCTCTTCCCTTGCATTTAAAACATTGCATTCTATCAGTAGATTTTTTGATCATTAAATTGCTTGGAAGAATTATTAAAGTTAGAACGATTAAACCTGGGTGCCATTTCGTTTCTCCCATGCTTGGTCTTGATGAACTTTCTGAAGTTTCTCACCATTAGCGCTATGTCGTCGTCGTCATCCTCTTCTTCGCTAGCTTGCAAAGCAAGGGGCTTTATGGATTTCTCTTTCTCCTCAGGTTTCTCTCTTGCTTCAACATTTTGCAGTTCCAACTCATGGGACATTAAATTACCAATAAGGTCCTCCACCTTCAATTGAGACAATACCTATGCTTCCTGTATGGCAGTGACCTTTGGTCTAAAAGAGCTTGGCAATGCTCTTAGGATCTTTCTCACTTGATCGAGGCTATCATATGGCTTTCCAAGCGAGCTAGACTTGTAGACTATGTCGGTGAACCTCGCATACATCTCTGATATGCTCTCTGATGGTAGCATGCGAAATCCCTCGAACTCTGCACTCAAAAGAGATAGTCTAGACGCCTTTACCTGTGACGTTCCATCGTGCGTCACCTCCAAAGTATGCCATATTTCCTGCGCAGTTAAACAATGTGAGATTCTATTATATTCAGATTTATCAAGTGCACAAATGAGAGCATTCATAGCTTTAGCATTTAAAGAATAAGATTTCCAATCATTATCATCCAATTTGTCATTTGGTTTTTCAATCTCATCATTATCTACTATAATAATAGGCAGTTTATATCCTTTTTCAATTATTTGCCAAGCTTTATAATCAACAGAAATAAGGTAGATTTTCATTCGATTTTTCCAATAAGCATAATCACCCACATTAAATCTAGGGGGACGGGAAACAGACTGACCCTCAGCAAAAGCACTATCCATATGGTTATTCATGGTCAATCCTAGGCTAGATCCTAAAACCGGCTCTGATACCACTTGTTGGATCTGGATCCTAGCCTAGAGGGGGGGTGAATAGGCTAATAAAAATAATTCGTGCAACCCAAGAATAAGCACACACAGTTATAGCAGCAACAGGGTAAATAAAAAGCAGACACAGAGTACACAACAGATTTACCCTGGTTCGGTTGTCCCAACAACCTACTCCAGCCCCCAAAGCAGATACTAGTATTGAATAGTGCAATTGGTACAAAACCACAAGTTAGAGCATGCTCAGAGCACCCTCTACGTCTCTACACTCGCCAGGCTCTCAGTACCACACACACAGTGTTTCCTCTCACTATCAATTCTAGTAACGTTTTCTACCAGCTAGTCCCAAACTAGCTGGGTCTCACTTGTCTAGCCCCAACTAGACAAGTCCCAAAATAGTTCCCCAAAGATGGTAAAGTTTTCCCTGCAGAGAACGTTACACTAAGACACGAATAAAAGAGTTTAAGGGTTTAAAAATGCTCAATTCGTGTCCGTGTAGGCGTCTCTGTCAATCAGCACGTCGTCAGCTCCAATCTGACGCAAGCGGTGTCTCAATCCGACTCCTGGATGTCAAGTTGTGCATTGGTCTGTGTGTAAAGAAGTTTCAGTTTAAAACTCAGTATGACTCGGTCGGTGTGCACATCAATTCACTTAAATCCCCAGCCACGTCAACAAGGCAAATTAATTCTTTTCGTTTCGATCTCATGGCACTCTGATTGCCACGTCAGCTCGTCTTCGACTTCTCTCCTAGGGCATGCAGGCTAAGTTTGAGCGGCAATACGGCAACGGTAACTTTGTCCGGCGGACTGCTTCGACGGCGGTGATCTCATCGGTGACAGGGCAGCTTCGACGACGTGCAACAGTAACACGTCTCGTCGATGGCTTCGTGATCGACGGCGCTCCTTCGATGGCGGCAGGCACACGACGGAGTTTGTACGGCACCGTTCGAGCAGCGGCAACTTGTCTCCGGCGTCTCAGCTCACCAGCGCTGCAATGGAGCGTGAGTTTCGACAGCAGCGACGAGGTGTTCAATTCCTTCCGTCTTCGACAACAAACAGTAGCTTCGTTCACGGCGGTGACTTTGTGAAGACGGTGGCGTTCTCTTCTTCGATAGCGACGTGCAATGATCTCCAGTGACTCAGGAGCACTGCAGCATGTCGTCTGTGACTCAACGTCGTAGAGGGAGCTCCGATGGGATGAAGCAAAAACAACGGGCTTCGACAGCTATCTCCGGCGGCGAGATTCTTTTGATGGCAACTCTGTTTTGTGCAGCAGCGTTCTCCGATGGGCGGGCTCCCTCGGCTCCTCTGACTTCTCCTTCGACTTGCAACAGCAGCAGCAACGTCGACTTCTTCGTGCAGCGGCTTCTTCATTTGGTCGGCGTTGATGAATTTCGCTTGGTCGGTGTTGAGGCTGTTGACAATGAGGACGTTGCCGCGGAGTGAAGATGATGACGTCGGAGTTGATGTGCTAGAAGCTCTGTTTGTTGCAAGGGAAAAAGAATGGCGATGACGGCTTGGAGATCCTCTCGACGTGGGTTATTTCGATGGTGTGTGCGTAAAGATCTATTTGAATTGATGTATGCCACGCTCTAACCCTAGGAGACGGCTTGGTTTTATATAGTATTGGCTAGGGGTTTGTAACGATATTTTTGCGTGACTTCTCCCAAAAATGTCTGGCCCCCTTTTTTTTTGTGTTTACCGCAAGGGATATGAGAGGCTAGGTTTTTTTTCTCTTGATGACAGCCTCCCTTGGAAAATTATTTGTGTGCCGCATCTTATTCTCAATTGATGAAGGGTTTTTGTAGGGTGAGGCTAGGGAGATATGGTTATAGGGAATCCTATTTTGAAAAGGAGTTAGAGATTTGATTTATCACTTTGCACCACAAATAGGAGATATGATTTGATGCAAGTTGGGATTTGATGGCAATTCAAATTTGGTATGAAGAAAAAAAGATAATTGCAAATCTTGCTAATTGATTTGACCACATCCATCTCATCCCATATAGGACCAAGTCCACTTTGCTTTAGCCAAAGCTCTCTATCTCACCCACATAGCTGTATGAATAGCAATTTCTCCAAATAGCGCAAGATGTATCGTTTCCCCAATCCTGAAACACACTAAGCACACACGTCAGACATAACGACACGTTTGTCATCATCAAACCAAGATCCTAGATCGTTTCTTCCAACACCCCTTTGGCACGCCGACGCACGACCCGCGCACCCTTCACCGAGCCGAACCAGCTGCGCCCGTCCCTTTGAGGCCACGCGTGCCCTGCATGATCGTGTTGACCTCCAGCCCTCCAGTCAACAAATTCGTGGTGAGAAAACACCCTGAAATATCTGGCGCCGTCTGTGGGAAGAAGAAACACCCACATCAAACGAACCACAATGGAACCAGCTAACAGTGGAATAGGATGCATGCCCCCCATTCATGAGGAGGGCGACTACGTCCCACCCGAAAACGGGTACAGCCACACCACCGAGGGCACCAGCGACTCACGCTCAGTGACCCAGTAATAACTCCATCTCTTCACCAAAGAGACGAATGCCCACTTCTGGACACTGGCCGCAGCCATCCAACAGCTCGTGGGCAAACCACGCCTCTTGGAGGGGGCTCAGCGGCCATCCTTGACCGAGGGGAGCCCTGCCCCTTACTGCACTCGGTTGTGGTCACCGACCACGGTGGCGAGGACACCAACTCGGAGCGACAGTTCACTATGTCGAACTTCATCTCTGTGTTATCCCTCACCCCCACCTCGCTCCAGGATGAGGCCGACGGAAGGCCCGAGTGGACCAGAGGCAAGTCACCCACGGCCTCGTCCAGGTGACCATGCCCAGTTCGCTGACGGTTACCCAACAGTCGAGCCCCCGAGGATCGGTGGGGTCAGAGCGGGAGCCCCCGTCGGAGGAGGCATAGAGGTAGGGAAGATCACCACGAGAGGAGAAGCACTCGGTGACCAACGCCTATCCCCAGTCGGGATGGACGTCGAGCGGATTCTCTCCGAACCCCCGTCAGCCCGCCGGGCAACCTGGCCCTCGCATCAAAGCACTGGTAGGCCATAGAGGACTGGAAGGCCCCAAGGATGACCGCTGCCCGTTAGCAAGAAGCATCACCAACGCAAGGGTACCGTCCAGATTCAAGGTACCGACCTTAGATAAATACGACGACACGGGGGACGCAGCAGATCACGTGATGGACTACGAAGGGGTCATGGCATTCCAGGGGCCGACGATGCCCTGCTCTGTCGTGGATTCTACTCCACCCTCTAAAAATCCGCCAGGAATTGGTACAACAGCCTACCCGATCATTCCATCAGCAACTTCCAGGACCACTCCCAGAAGTTCTGCAAGTAATTTATGGTGGGCCAACAGATAAAGCCGGACCCAGAACTTCTGTTCAATGTGATACAGATGCCGGGAGAAACCTAATGAGCTACATGCGATGGTTCAATGCCGAGAGGCTAAATGTTGAGAGATGTCCCGAGATGGTCATGAAAACGGCCCTGAAGAAGGGGCTCCGACATAGGGGCCTAAAGAAGTTGATGCACAACGAACTCGTGAAAGACCTCGCTGACGTGATAGCCCGGGCGGAATGCTACATGCTGACGGAAGAGGCTTTAGCGGCCGAGGAAGGAGGTCTCCCCATGGGAGCCAAGCAGGGCTCCAAACGAGACGCAAGCGAGCGCCGCGAGCTGGAAGACCACTGGCAGGAGAAGAAGGCAATGGGAAAGTAGTGCAAGAAGGAAGCACGACCCTCCAGGTTGAACGCGACTCAGGACACCGTCCTAACGCAGGTTCAGAAAGATGGCCACATCGCAAGCTACCCCCGAAGATGAAGAGTGGCAGAAGGGACGAGGAAAAGTATTGCAGGTACCATAAGGACAATGGATATGACACGGAAGAATGCTGGCACCTGAAGAAAGACATCGACCAGTTAATCAGTCGCGGTCACCTGTAGAACTTTGTCGACGCCCCGAAGGCAACCCCCGGAGAAGGGACGTCCAAACAGATGGATAAAGGGAAGAAGGTGAACGTCGTCCAGATAGCTCTGCACATCATCGAGTGAGGAGGTAGGACAATCAGCCGCAACTCCTCCCCCCAGGCGAGACTAACTCGCCATTATCTTACCTACTTTTTTGCTTTCGAATGTTTCCCTAGTTCAGAAAAAGAAATGCAAGTTTTCACAAAGTAGCAGTGTCTCTTCCTGTGGCATGCCCAAACCTCAGGATCGGTCGTAAGGCTGGGGGCAACTCCCCCAGCGGGCCGACCACAACGATCGGCCGTAAGGCTGGGGGTAACTCCCCTAGCAGGCCGTTCACAATGATCGGTCGTAAGGCTGGGGGCATCTCCCCCAGTGGGCCGATTGCAACAATCGTCCATAAGGCTGGGGGCAACTCCTCCAGCGGGTCGATCATAAAGATCAACCGTAAGGCTGGGGGCAACTCTCCCAGCGGGCTGACCACAATGATTATCCGCGAGGTTGGGAGCAACTCCCCCAGTGGGCCGATTGCAATGATCGACCGTAAGGCTGAGGGCAACTCCCCCAGCAGGCCGACCACAATGGTCGACCGTAAGGCTGGGGGTAACTCCCCCAGCAGGTCGACCTCAACGCCCGACCTAAGGCTGGGGAAACTCCCCCAGCAGGCCGATCGCAACGATCGTCTGTAAGGCTGGCGGCAACTCCCCCAGCGGGCCGATCGCAACGATCATCCGTAAAGGCTGGGGGCAACTCCCCCAGCAGGCCGATCACAATGATCGACCATAAGGTTGGGGCAACTCTGTTGGGAGATGTATGCCCTCGAGGCAATTTATCTTTTTGTAATTTTACAAACATCTTGTTCGAAATTACAATAAGCTGTATGGTAAGAATTTATCTAAGTAAAATCAAATTAGAAACTTAGGTAAAGTCCTGAGACTTAATGCAAGGTCAAACATGTATCGAGATGAGGATCTCGATCATGTAGAAGTGCTTGACCGTCGATAGCATAAATCTAGAAACGTTCGTGGTCGTAGATGTTTCGAGAAAAGGATATCGAAACATCAGATAGACCATTGTGTCTTTGTCTTCACCGTGTAGCGGTGACGATGATTTCATGGTCGTTCGACTTGGCAAAGTCGGAGACGAGACACATGTGCTCATTGGAGAATGAGTTCACTGAACGACCCAAAAAGAGATATCATATGACTACGATTGACCAATCTGTCAATGATAACTCTTAGTGATGATAGGCGAGTTGGTCTTTTAACTTGAGGTCATTGTACGGACCTGTACATGAACGGTGTCACTTAGATCTCTGACCTAGCTTCGAGGCAAAGCATGTCAAAAGGTCTTTGGTTGGGTGACATTTGAAGCGTGCGAGGAGAGTAATGACCAAGATATGATTCGTCTCTCCCAGTCAATGGGAGTTAGTGTCATAGTGTTAGTTCGGTCTTTAGTGAAAACTCTGGCCAGAGTATGTTAGAAGATGTCCAACATTATTTGACTAAAGATCGATGGAGACTAACCGGCTTCGAGCTATTGGGGTTTACAGTTTGGCCGTATCCTAGGATTGAGGTTAAACGACATAATTTTGACGAAGAGACTATAACTGCGGTATTAATCACAGACAATATCAGGGTGGTCCCGACCACACTCATGTCAATGAGTTAACCACATAAGTATGATACTGAAACATGGTCGACACCTACTGCTCGCGGTTACTGCCGTTTGGGGCTTCGAGCCCCACCTGTTGTAGGGTCAGAATATAGGGTCTCACACAGAGTGCGACCTTTGTCTGGTAATAGGTAGATATTAGGGAGAATATGCATTTGATGCGAGGGATAGAAAACTGCAAAGAGTTTACAGTTAGCCTCTGCATTCAGGATAAATGATCCCGAGTGCAAGTGGGAGATTTTAAGCTTAGATAGGGACTATTTTGCATATGATGCAAACAGAGTTAAATGTGCCTTAAATTGTTTACGACCATATTTAATGAGATAAACGCGAGAAAAATTTTACCTGTAAGACGGGAATATTCCGGTCTAAACACATGTTCGAACGGCATCCAAAACAGACGCCAAATGCACAAGTTATGCTCAAAATTGTCAAGAAAGCACAATAGGCCTTACCCATGCCCAAACTGGGCATGGGTCAGCCCAAAATTTGCTGGGCCTAGGGCACCCTGGGCACTAGGCCCGCCTGACTCAGGCGACCTGGGCGCCCTCGGACCAGGGCCCAGGCACCCAGGGCCTGGGCGCCCATGGCGCCTAGCGCCCTGGGCCTGGGCGCTAGGCGCGAGCACACAGCCCAGGTGCCCTGGGCACCAGGCCCAAGCTTGGGCAGCGCCCAGGCTGGCTGTTTTTGCAGTATGGCCCATATAGTGGGCCCCACATCTGGGCGCAGGAACCCTAGGTTTGTGCAGAATTTTGACGGCTTAGTTTTTATGGAAAAACTAGCTTTGGGTTGATCTTTGGATGATCAATTGAGGAGTCAAACGGACTCGGATTGACTCACCATTTTTTCCTACTCATTCACCATTCAGCGCTCTTCGATTTGATAGCTTGTATTAAATGTGAAGCTCAACGTGAGGGAGTTAAAATACATAGAAGTTTGGCCTTTATGAAAGGCAAACTAACTTAAATCATTTAACACCAAATATTTAGTCCCACATCGGAAGTGGAGTAAACGGGAGGGGTCAGCCGCCTATATAAATAGGGGCATGCCCCCTTCATCCAAACTCGTCCCAAGCTCTAGATATGAGCGGCTCCTAAAAGTTTGGAGCATGATCGAATCTAAGCTTAAAATAAATATTTTTTCTCATCTCCCTAAATTTCTGCCTTGCTCATGAAGGGCTCTAGCAAAGCCATGAAGGGGCTCAGATTCGATCCGGAGTCTTGGCGAAGGACCCGCTCAAGTGAAAATTTCTTCGGCGCGTGGTTGGCTCAGCGACAAGGGGGTTGCTCGCCTCGGGACGCGGTGCGGTTCGGAAGCGTTTCGGCTCGGGACTAAGAGCGGCTCGCGAAGCGGTTCAGCTCGGGACGAGGTGCGGCTCGGGACGCGGTTCGGTACACCTTGCCAGTGCAAGCAAGGTTTCGGGTATGTACTTTAATTAAGCATAATATTTATAATATTACAGTGGCTTAGATCTATCGTGGGGTGGTCAGACCCACCTCAAGATAGTAGAGATCCTGGCTAGGGTCTTGATATCCTTAGGGCTTGCATGTTAAATAGTTTAACATTTTTCCGCTTCTTGTTTTTATTTTGCCTCTATCGTCCGTCCGACGTAGGACATGCATAGAAATGTGCCCTAAGGGTCCCTCAAAACCCATCAGTGGTATCAGAACCAGGTTTGCATCTGATCTAGGGGCTGCAATTATTATAAATACTTGCATGCTTTTAAATACATAATGGATCTGTTTTAACTTTATATGATAAATGTTAAAAATGGAACAAACATTTTTTTTGGTGCTTTAAATTTTATGTGATAAAAATTTTTTAGCATAAAAATTTTTATTTGATAATTCTTAACATATGTTCATGCAATAAAATTATGTGATAACTTTTGAACATGAAAGCTGTAAAATTTTATTAGATAAAATTTTGTATGTTTGAATTATTCTTAAAATTTTAAGTTGATAATTTTAAAACATAAAATTCATATATTAAAATTATGCGATAATTTTTTGAACATGAAACAATTTATTTTATTAGATAAAATTTTTATGTTTTAAAATTATGCTTTAAATTTATGTGATAAATTTGCATATTATGTTTATTAGAAACATAAAATTAATTATGTGATAATTAAGAACTTATTCATATGATGGTATTAAGTTGTAATTTTAATGGTTATGTTATTCTTGTCCCTTATTTGATAACACAAGAAAACCCTTTTAGGTTAGTCATTAAAAGCCGTCTAATAATTATAAGATAATTTTTTAGCTTCCTTCTGCTATGATTAAAAATTGTTTTAAATGCCTAATTGACGATTAGGATAGCACCTCTATAAATCATTCCTTATAAGGATAATGACTTAATAAAAGTTATTAACAAATCCTAATTAATTTTGAATTTTAGGATTCACTAGTTGATAGGATTAACTAGTTCCAATAAAAGCCTTTTAGTCCATGGCACGTATATAAAAGTGATAAGTTTCATTCAATGGACTATGATCCGGTCAATGTGCTTGGCTAAGTTTGTTAGATCGTCCTAGCTAGTCTAAGGGATAAGTGATCCTGGCTTAGTCAATTCCCTGGCCGTGTTGTGCTGGACCGCAAAGACGCGAATCATAATTATATGACACCCTAGACTATATCTAAGTCAATTACGTTAAAAATCTTTTTCAAGATTAGTCGTAGCCCTCCTTATTTTAGAGGTTGGCAACTATAGGTTCTTTTGATATAGTTGTTGAGCACACTCAAGCTATGTCATAGACACTTTATGGAAACCAACTTCTCAATACATGAGATGTACTCTAGACTTGACCCAAACCGTCGTGTTGTGCATACACCGAGTGCCGGCGTAAGTTAAGCTAGACACGAAAACAAGGGTCCGACTAGACTAGTCATTGTGATTTGGATAAGCACACTCATGATCATAAATGGATACGGGTAAAAACCAATAAGAGAATCACATATGATATTATTGATGAAGAGTCATTTACCAAACGCATAGTCAAGCGATTTGTTGAGAACACTCAAGTTTGTAAGACACAGATTGGTTGGATCTTTTACCCATTAATTAATTTAATTAAATCGTTCATTATTTTGGCTTAAAATGATCACAAAATTGGTTGGAGGATATAGTTAGATAAAAGCCATTCTATCTATATTTAATATTGAACATATGCTAAACTAGGGGAGCTCTATATTTACCCAAGGAATCAAAAACATAATATTCTAAGAGACTAAGTTAACTGGTCAAAATAGTTGATCAATGGAATATCAACTCAAATTCTAATTGATAGGCTAAACTATGTTCTCATTGACATTAAAATGACCTTCTTAATTTCAAGCTTAAGGACAATGATTTCCTTAAGCTCCAGGTCCAACAAATAAATGCACACTACATGTCACTTGCCTCTTTAAGCGGTAGCTCGAACATATTGATGTTCAAAAACATGTTTCTCCATACAATTTGTTGAGTCAATCAAGGTTGATGGAAAACGGGTTCGATCCACAAGGTTCGAAAATTCAATCAAATTATTTGAATCGAATCTGAGTGCATGAGCGGTATAAGACCATGTATCCAAATCAAATCTAGAGTCAAGCAACTTGTTGACTCAACTCAAGGTTGTGAAGCTCAAGTGTTCGGATACGTTAGGTGCTTGCACATCTAATTAATTTGTTGAGGCACGTAATATCTAAATGAGATTTAGAAAAGGAAGAAGGCACTAAGAAAAGTCAATTGAGAAATATAGTTTTATTTATCATTAGTAAAGGCATAAGTAGGAAGAACTGAAAATGTGACATATTTGATGTCACGGTTTCAGGATAACCATTATACAAAAGAAATAGATTGTTTACGTGTTGGAAAAAGGAACAATTGTTGTTTCTTGGATCCATGTAGGACGTCAAACACATTTTTGACGAATGTCGTCACCTTGCTTCTGAAGCAATGTTTTATGTGAGCAATTTGTATAACGATAATGTATTAAATGTTAATACATGAATACACAAGATAATAACAAAACTTATATGGCAAAATAGACTATGCCGAACCAAAAAGACTAAGCTTCACAAGTCACATAAAGAGGGGTCTGATCTCTCGTATTATGAAGTCTACAGACACTTGTGAATCTTGTCTCAAAATGTATGTTTTCCCAACACCTTCTGTGAGACAGTGGGAGAATGAGTTGAAAAACTCACGGTCTTGTGCACACAGATGTACCGGACCCAAGTCTAAATTAGCCAGGATAAGTTATACTTATTTTATTACGACACTTATTCTTGTTGAAACACAAGTCTGATAAAATAGAGAACAAAATGACAGAAGTATTTGAATTGCTTCGATCAGATCGAAGATTCGAATACTTAGCTGTATAAATCTTGCGTGAATTAAAAAGAAAATATGATTTTCTCCCAGATCAAGTCTCTTAACACATCGGTGTGTTAGAGAGCATGAATAGCACTTTTTAGACATGGTGCAATGCGTGGCACAGTGACTCTGAGTTATAATCCTCCCTCTGGGTTAAGTCCCAGATAGTAATGCCTAGGTTTTGATAAGGTTCTATGAGGACCTTATCAATAAGATATTCATTAAATCAATTGTTAGGAAGTTAAAGGATTACTATAGACTTATGAGACAAAGAGTCGAGTTAGACATCATAATTGATGATGACTTATTCAACTTCCAGGATGAAATTCGGAGTAGGGACTCTGACTAATAACTTGATGCAATCAGGAGAGGTCCATGCACATAAATAAAGTATGGACTTTAGTTTACGTGTCCAAAGAAAATGTTTCTTATTGACTGCAAGAAAATCTTCAAGTTAGAAGATAGGTGCAGAAAGAAAGTAGTGAAGTACAACTTGTGTTGGTTGAGACCAGTTTTCATCATAACTCCTATAAACGGATTATGATGAAATTATCTCCCCAACAGATATGAAGGTCAATTCTTTGACATGCTGCCTGAAGATGCATGGGATTACATGGAAACTGCGGCTACGTCTCTAGCATCATTGCCATTCTGCAACAAAACGGTAACACATACGAATTAAACTTAGAAATTTTTAATATGAGTTTTCTCTCCTATGCAGATACCATTTTTGAAACACGAGTCACTGACTCTCGCATCCATCAAGATAGCTTGGTTCATGATGTACAGCTCGCTGACCCTCACGATCCAATTTTCTCTTCCGATGACGAGATGGATAATTACCCCCACACGCACCGATTTGAGGACATTCATATTGGTGATAAGAATGGGAGTTATCCACCGGCTCCATACACTATACAGGGAGGACATCTAGACCCGACCCTCCCTCAATCTGAGTCCCACATTACATTTTCTGCATCTTTAGATTCGGATTCTCATGACTCAACGTTCCCCCGCAGGAATTAGATACACAAACAACGGAAGTATGTTGGGTCATCATTACGCCTGAAGAGTATGCCTACGAGCTTGGCCTTACGACGAAAGCGTCGTCTCGAGAGATTGCAATTCATTTCCAGGGAGTTTTCGTCAACCCATTTCACATATTTTATCACATTTTGACGATCACCTCTGGAATACATTTAAATTAGGAAAATATTCATCATCACGGACTTATGCTCCTCTTCTTTTGCAGGTCTTAGGTGGACATTCTCAAAAGGAGCTGGGGGAGCATTGCTAGGATCCGTTGGTGTTCGTGGCACAATTTTTTTGACAGAGCCACGAAAGAAGCAGGAAGAGCAGCTACCTGCTCCATTGGATGTTTTGGATCAGCCATTTGATCAGGTGAATCCAAATCTAGTAGTGTAATTAAATTTTACACGCTTTCTAGGTAGAATGAATAAACTCGTATCCTCTTGGCAGCATGAGAAACGTATTACGATTAATCGTTTTCCTTTGAATAAATTTCACCCCCATACCGCACTCTCACATTTCACCCCAAAACCCAATGCATGCTTCATCCCCGATTCTTCGCCCTCACCTCATGTCCCCCCAACCCCACACCCATTTAGCACATGCACAGCACACTTACATCATTTTAGGGCACGGCTTTACACAGCTTGGGGGATGCTCCCGGGTCCCCTTCCCCACTTTTTTTACGTGTCCTCACGTTTGTTTTCTGTCTTTTATTCGCATTGAGGACAACGCTTGGTTTAGCTTGGGGGAGGATCTCTTTTGCGCTTATCTTCTCTTTTTCCCTCTTATTTCCCCACTTTTATCGTTATTTTGGTTCTGCTTTCTCTTTTTCTTTCTTATTTTTCATCCTACTCTCCTTTTCATATGCATCACGTTTAAACTTACTATTTGCATCCTAAAAACCAAAAAATCAAAAAATCAAAAACTCTAAAAATATCTGCATTCGCATCACACCTTCATACATGCATTTATATATACTTGCATTCGCCTCGAGAATTTTTTGAAAACGGGGTTTTATATGCACTGAATTTCGATTTGAAATTGGTTTTCCGAACCCTAATGCTCGATTTCCATGATGTCGATTTGAATATGTGAATAGTTCGTAGTCTAAGCGCAATTCCCTTGCAATACCCTAGCTTTGGCCGCCCTTGCAACCCCTGAGATAGGAGTACTCAAACCCGACCTAGATTGACACTTAGTAACCCACTCTATGCGCGGTCCCTGGAGCCAATAGACGTGTGTAATGATTTATAATCCCTCGAGACTTGGATAACCACACTTCACCTAGTACTGAGGATTGAATCTGCCTAGTTCACCTCATGATTTTCAAAAAAAACAAAAAGAAAAAAATTGTGAATAGAAAGAAAAATAATACGCACCATTCCCCCAGCGAAGCTGAGTAACCGGATTTCTACGATAGTAACCGTCTGGGCCTCGCGTAAAAAGGCCTAGCTTGGGGTAGTGCCTATGAATAAGGATTTCATTTGGGTTGAGTTAGTAGGTCCGAGTGGTCCTTCTTGGCCCGGTGCCCTGAGGTCGTCTAATCTGGGAGTCACCGACCCATCGCTTCTTACACGACCCAAGTGAAAATCCCAAAAAAATTTATACATAAGTGTATAGAGTTTCTTTTGTGTATACGTTGTATATAAAAAAATCTAGAATAAACTTGGCAAATTCTCGAATCAAGGAACCATGTAGTGTCGTGAGCACCACTTTCTCGATCGACCAATATTCCATTACCACGTACTTATCCCTTCTTCGACCATTGTATAGCTTAGGTTCCTACACGCTCAATCTAAGGTCAGTTTAGAGGAAATGTCTTAGAATGCGAGTATGGCTGTCGCCTAGTGAATTGCTTGGCGATTTGAGTAGGAATGACGTCCTAGAAACATATTCTCATTGACTGAAAGATTTCCGAGCATTTTGGTATCCCAAATTAGAATTTTCATTTCACTCACGTCTATATTTTCGGTTTTGAAAATTCTCGAAGCTCCATCGCATCATTTGCATGTTTGACTGCATTCCTCTGATCAACACTCTCACTTGTCTTCCTTGAGGATAAGGAAGAGTTTAGCTTGGAGGATTTTTATGAGTGTTTATTGTATACTCTTTTCCACCCTTCTTCACGATGTTTTACACCCTTTCATTCTCTATTCGTCCCCATTTCTATAGGGTTTTGGCGGACCCTCAGAGCTCAGATATGTGCCCGTCCTAAGTCGGACGGACCACAGAGGCATAAAGCACAGCGGAAAATAAAACATACTAGCTAAACAATTTAGCTAGGCCCTGAGAGAGCCAGAACCTATCCCGATATATGCCAACTTGGGGTGGATCTGACCACCCCAAGAGGGATCTATCCTACTGCGACGAAATTAAATTATAGTAAAATTACTTAGAGAACATACCCGGAATCTCGACCCTGGGGTGGGCAAGATGCACCGCACCGGCTTCTGACGCTCCTCGTAGCCGAACCACCTTGACTCGATCCACCCGAGCCACCTCGCACCTTCGAACCGATCTGCCCGAGCCGACACAAACCTCCAAGCTGATTACATGAGGTAGAAGGTTTCACTAGAGTAGACCCGCGTCTTAGACGTCTGGATCCGAATCCAAACCCCCTTTGTAGTCTTGCTAGGACTAGTCGGGAGAAAAGGAAGAAGAGAGAAAGAATAGTTTAGTCATAGATCGAGCTTGCTCTAAAATCCGGAGCTACTCGATCGAAGACTTGGTGCATTTTTCAACGAAGAGAGTGCACCCCTATTTATATAGGGTGTCAGTACCTCTCTTTTCGTTGCGAGCAATGTGGGACAAAAACAAATGGAAGAGAAATTAATTTAGCTAATTTAGCTTAATTGAAGTTTAGTAAGCTTTTCTTAAAGGCCAACTTCAACGAATTAATTCTCTGCATCCATTAAACTTTAGACACCAAACAAGCTATCAATTCGATGGGCTTCGAATGATGAACACGTAGGAATGAACGGCGACAAATTTCGACTTCGTTTGACCCCTCAAACAATTGCCCAAAGATGGGCAAAAAATCAATTTTCGTAGCCGTCAAAAGAGGTTTCAAACCCCCTATAAACGTAAGTTGCAGGCGCGCCCGCCCAAGGCAAAAGGCGGGCGGGCACTGGCCCGCTGGACAGCGGGCGCGCTCGCAGCAATCAGCGGGCCGTGCCTGCTGTCGCATCGGGTCATGCCGGCTGAGCAGCGGACGCGCGCCCGCTGTAATCAGCGGGCCGAGCCCGCTGCTGAAAGCGGGCCGTGCCTGCTGAGTAGCAGGCGCGCATGCCCGCTGCTGACAGCGGGCTACGCCCGTTTACCCCTTGCCGATGGGCCCGTTAGCCCAAGTGGGTCTAACCCACTTTGCCTCGGACTGTTTTTTCGTTTATGGGATCATTTGAGCTCCGATTTAGACGCGGTTTGAACCTGTGTTTAGACCGAGATGATCTCGTTAACCAGGGAACCCTTTCCAATACTTTTGTTCCTACAAATATTGTCGTAACCAATTTATGACACGTTTAATCTTTGTTTGCATCAAATGCAACAATGTCCCTATTAATCTACGACTTAGTCTCATAACTGATTTGTGAACATTTAACTATTCCATTTCATCAAATGAATTTCTCTTATAATCTTCCTATTACTAAGACACGAACGCTACTCGGTGTGAGACCATACAGCCTGACCTTACTACAGGTTGGGGCTCGAAACCCCTTGACGATGGTCACCACGAGCAATAGTTGTCGTTCCTGTTTCAGAATCATCATTACGTGATCGATCCATTGACAAAAGTATCGTTGGGTTCACTTTGGCTGTGTCAGTGATGAATACCGTTAGCTATAGTCCCTTCGTCAAGACTGTGTCCCTATTGGCATAGGGTATGGTTTACTGTCAACCCCATTAGACAACATTGGTCGGTATACGGCGGTCTTTGTTGTATTCATGTTTTACATCTTACAACGTACCCCAGCCGAGGTTTAACACAAAGACTGTACTGAACCTGTGACACTCACTTCCATTTAATGGAAGAGACGACCCCATCTTAGTCATCTACTTGCCTTGAGAGCTTCAGGTGTAACCCAACCTAAGATATTTTAGCAGGCCTAGCCTTAAAGCTAGATCATAGGTCTAAGCGACGCTGTTCACTCACAGGTTAGTACATATGACTTCAGGTCTAAAGGACCAGCTTACCTATCATCACCCTAGAGTTATAATAGACAGTTTAGTTAAAGTTAACCAGTTAATAACTCTAAGTTGGTGATTCAGTAAACTCATTCTCTAATGAGCACCTATGTCTCGTCTCTGACTTCACCAAGTCGAATGACTATGAGATCATCATTATCCTAAGGTAAGACAAAGACACAATGGTCTGTCCGATGTGCCGATATTCAGTTCTCGACACATCTATGACCACAAACCGTTTAAGACGTAAGTTTCTATACGGTCGCTTACTACTCATAATCGAGATCTTATCTGGATAGTAAGGAACTAAATATAAGTCTATGGACATTATCTAAGTATATTATTCAACCGACTTCATACTTAGGATAATGGACACCATATATTCTATTAACAAGACGTACACTTAGGATAAATCGCCTTATGGGCATATTTCCTCCTACATCTCCCACTTACACTAAGGCCATTTATCTCGGTATCTCATACTGTTATAACATATCAGTCACATTGGACATTCATATGACAAACCAAAGAGTGGATGTACTAACGAGTATCTATAATGCATTTTAATGGATTATTATTTATACATCTTTTGATCACACAAGGTTGATCCTTGAAAAAAGATTTGGATCAATTTTTCGTTCTTTGTATAGCTAACAATTAGCTCATACAATCTAGATGTATGGTCTAACATTTCTATAAGTCAGTCGTGTCAAGTACATACATGACACCCTAAGTCTTTATATATTCGATTAAATCAAAACTATTTTGATACATTGTTTTATATAGATGATTCAAATAAGTTGGAAACCTTTTTACTTAGTCCGAGAAACTGGAACTAAGTATATGAGCTAGCTCCCACTGACTTTAAGAATTATCTGGTTAAATACTTCAATTATATATCTAAATCGTATTTAGACTATATATATGATGAGCATAACCAATTGATAAGTGCTTAGATGGAACGTACCAGTGTCAGGTTAGGTTTGACGAATGAGTCATATCAAGATCGGTTTAAGGAATCTTGATGTTGACTTACTCAGTCAAACGTCCTACACTGTACATTTCCCTTAACTACATTTAATAATAACTCTTTAAGAATCAAATGTAGTTTAATGAAGAATTAATCTTAACATGCGTATAATTGTGATCACACACAATTTATACACTCATAGAACTTATATTTAACTATTGACTGGCTATAATATTAAGTCAACTCCAAACAATCAAAATTTTCTGAAGCTCTGCATCATAGTTCGAGAATTTATGCAACCAACTCAGATAGCCACATTCACAGAAATTTAAGCCATTCGCAACAAATCACAATTTCAAAAGAAGCACATTTCCCGAGACATTTATTAAAGCAATGGATTCAAAAGAATGAATCATAATTTGTTTATCCAAATAAACTATGAGTGTTAAACACTCAATCATTGTTTTAACTTAAGGAACGATACATTTTATTCATAAAAGAAAATAAGTATCAGCTCCTTCTTCTTCATGTCTCTTGAAGTCCTCGCACGGCCCCAGCAGCAACGATTGCTCAGATGCCGACAGTCCTCGAAACTTCTTCCAACCTCTGCTTCATATCAGCTACCTGTATACATTACACAGATGTCTTAGTATCTCATACGATGTGATAAAGCATTTATGGAAATAATTATGATTTATTGAATTTAATTTATTGTACCTGAGGTAGAGGCATCAGTATGCCCCTTCTTCTTTTCTACAAGGTAAACCTTACAGTTCCTCTTCCAATGGCTCATCTTATGGCAGTGAAAGCACTAAGATTTCGACGGGGTCTCTTTCATCTTTTTCTTTCCCTTCTTCACCTTGGCAAGTTGTGGGACATGCCTCTTCTTACCCTTGCCTTTCGACTGGTCTGAAGAAGCAGAGCCAACAACCAACACAGTCGGTTTCTTCACGATTTCCTCAAACTGCCTAAGCATGTTGAGGAGACCAGGAAGATCCATTTCAATACTGTTCATAATGAAACCAGTAATGAAAGGCTTGAAGGCTGGGATTAAAGACCTAAGGATGATGTCCACTGACATCTCATTGTCCAGGACAAAACCCAACTGGGCGGCGTCTTCCACGTACCTGATCATCTTAATGACATGATCTTGTATGGGCCCTGTCTCCATCTTAGTACCACAGAGGTTGCTCGCGGTTTCAAACTTGGCAGCTCTAGACCGCTTGCCGTATGACTCCTCTGCATTCAGAAGCATGCTTTGAACATCCAAATGTTCATGTTTCCTCTGCAGTTCGTTATTCATTGAAGCTAGAGTAAGGCACCTGGCCTTCCCTGCATCCCTCTGGTACTCTTTGTAGGCTTTCTTTTCCTCGGGAGTCGCATCTTCGTCCGGCTTTTCCAGAGGGTCCTCGAACAGCACGTATATAATCCCAGCTAGAGAAAGGAATAATTTAATGTTTCTAAGCCAATCCTTATAGTTTGTTCCATCAAGCACATTTTTCTCTATCATATACTTTAGACCTGAATCCATTCTGTAATTTAGTAGATACTTAGTCAGTATATGTTCGTTGTATTGTTTCAATGGTTTTTTTAAAACTATATTCTCTCACTAAATTTATTAAAGCCATAATAATAAACATTTTATTATATAATAACATTTGTGGGAGAGGGATCCGACTACCCTGAGTTTAACAACCTTGAGTGTGTCTCAACAAGTTGTCCGAATCTGCAGTCGGTAGACGAACTCATATGATTTCCTTTCGATTTTACCCCTAGACATTTGTGACATGAGTGTGCTCATCCAAATCAGAATGGCTAGCCTAGTCGGACCCTTGTTTTCCTGTCTAGCCTGACTTGCCCCGGTGCTTGGTGTATGTACGACACGTCGGTTTTGGTCAGGTCTTAGACTACATCTTTGGTCAGACTTATGCCGGCGATCAATGTATGCACGAGACGACAGTTTGGGTCAAGTCAAGATCTTATCAAGAAATCGGTTTCTATAAGATTTCCATGTCACAGGTTGAGTGTAGCTCAACAACCGTAACACGGGCCTTACAGTTGCCAACTCCTAAAACAAGGAGGGCTACGATTTATCTTGAAAAAGATTATTATCGTATTTGACTTGGGTATAGTCGATGGACTTACACAGTCATGATTCGACTCCTTACGGTCCAGTGAACGCGGCCAGGGAATTGACTAAGCCAGGACTACTTGGCTCCTAGACTAGCTAGGGTGGTCCAGCAAACTTAGCCAAGCACATTGACCGACACCATGATCCATTGAAGGATGTTCATCAATTCTATGTTCGTCCATCAACTAAACAGCTTTTAATTAACACTAGTTAATCCTTATCAACTAGTGGATCCTAAAATTCGAAATTTTTATGGATTTGTTGAACAATTTTTATTAGATCCTTATCAACTATAAGGTTCTTATGTTCATCGTGCTACCCCAATCTTATTAGGATTTTAATAAAACATTTACAACATTTTACAAAATTAGTCATTTAATGATAATCATTATTAAAACAATTTATGATAATGATTGTCAATAAAAGGGACTACCCTATTCGGGAATTAGACTTTGATATTGTGTTTGTTCATTTAAAATGTAGCATGTCATTAGTTATTAAAGTTTTATCTTATAAACTTTTAATCAATTAATGGCTAACCTAAAGGGTCCATGAATACTCTATTCATCCTGTCCATTAAAACATAAACCAACTAATTTAATCACATAAATTAAAGATCCAATAAAGTGACATACAATGAGAACACGCAAGTTAAAATTATCTACAACATAATTAAATAACTTGCAAATCTAAAATTTAACATTTAAATTTAAAGATCTAAAATTTTAATGCTTGAAGCACTTTTATCGTATAAAATTAGGTTTCATAAAATTATCAAATGATTTTAAATTTAAACCTAATCTTTAAAATTTAACGAAACATTTCTAAGATTAAATTATCGCATAAAATAATCTTGAAACTATATGTAATTAAAAGAAATAAATTTATAATTCCATCTCATAAGAATAAATTTTTCTTTATGTTACATATACTTTAAAACATTTTTAAAACATTTTTAAAATCGTTTGAAATCAATTTTAAAACTTTCAGATAAAGTTAAAAAACTTTCAACCTTTATGTAACTAAAAGAAATAAATTTTCAATATCATCTCATGAAATAAAATTTTTTCTTAATGTTACATAAACTTTAAAAAACTTTTAAATGCTTACTAAAATTATTGTATCTCATAAAATAAAATTTTAAAAGCATTTTAAACATAGAAGACTTATTAAATTTATCATATAAAATTTAAAACGTCTGCAAAAAAATTTTATGTTATAAAACAATTTTTAAAACACAAAAAAAAATTAAACTAATTTTAACATAAAGTTATAATGTCTGTATGTTCAAAACAAGCAATTTAAAAAATTAAAAATCGTCGCAAATATAGATCTAGAAGCATAACCAAGCGCTGATACCACTGTATGGGTTTTGGCAGACCCTCAGAGTTCCAATCTGTGCCCGTCCTAAGTCGGATGGCCCACAGAGGCATAAAGCACAGCGAAAAATAAAACATACTAGCTAAACTATTTAGCTAGGCCCTGAGAGAGCCCGAACCTAGCGCGATCTATGCCAACTTGGGGTGGATCTGACCACCCCAAGAGGGATCTATCCTACTGCGACGAAATTAAATTACACTAAAATTACTTAGAGAACATACCCGGAATCTCGACCCTGGGTGGGCAAGATGTACCGCACCGGCTTCTGACGCTCCTCGTAGCCGAACCGCCTTGACTCGATCCACCCGAGCCACCTCGCACCTTCGAACCGATCTGCCCGAGCCGACATCCGCCTCCAAGCCGATCACACGTCGTAGAAGGTTTCACTTGAGTAGACCCGCATCTTAGACATCTGGATCCGAATCCGAACCCCCTTCGTAATCTTGCTAGGACTAGTCGGGAGAATAGGAAGAAGAGAGAAATAATAGTTTAGTCGTAGATTGAGCTTGCTCTAAAATCTGGAGCTACTCGATGGAAGACTTGGTGCATTTTTCAACGAAGAGAGTGCACCCCTATTTATATAGGGAGTCGGCACCTCTCTTTTCGTTGCGAGCAATGTGGGACAAAAACAAATGGAAGAGAAATTAATTTAGCTAATTTAGCTTAATGAAGTTTAGTAAGCTTTTCATAAAGGCCAACTTCAACGAATTAATTCTCTGCATCCATTAAACTTTAGACACCAAACAAGCTATCAATTCGAATGGTGAATGCGTAGGAACGAACGGCGACGAATTTCGACTTCGTTTGACCCCTCAAACAATTGCCCAAAGATGGGCAAAAAGTCAATTTTCATAGCTGTCAAAAGGGGTTTCAAAACCCCTATTAACTTAAGTTGCGGGCGCGCCCGCCCAAGGCAATAGGCGGGCAGGCGCCAGCCCGCTGGACAGCAGGCGCGCCCGCTGATTCCAGCGGGTCGTGCCCACTGAGCAGCGGGCACGTGCCCGCTACAATCAGCGGGTCGTGCCCGCTGTCGCAGCGGGCGCACGCCCGCTGAGCAGCGGGCGTGCGCCCGCTACTGACAACGGGCCGTACCCGCTGAGCAGCGGGTGCACGTGCCCACTGTTTCCAGCGGGCTGCGTCCGTTTACCCCGTGCCGATGGGCCTGTTAGCCCAAGTGGGTCTAACCCACTTTGCCTCGGACTATTTTTGCGTTTCTGGGCTCGTTTGAGCTCCGATTTGGATGCGGTTTGAACCTATGTTTAGACCGGGACGATCCCATTAACCAGGTAACCCTTTCCAATGCTTTTATTCCTACAAATATTATCGTAACCAATTTACGACACGTTTAATCTTTGTTTGCATCAAATGAAACAATGTCCCTATTGCATCTACGACTTAGTCTCACAACTAGTTTGTGAACAGTTAACTATTCCATTTCATCGAATGAATTTCTCTTGTTAATCTTCCTATTACTAAGACACGAATGCTACTCGGTGTAAGACCCTACAGCCTGACCTTACAACAGGTTGGGGCTCGAAACCCCTAGAGGACGGTCACCACGGGCAGTAGTTGTCGTCCCTATTTCAGAATCATCATAACGTGATTGACCCATTGACAAAAGTATCGTTGGGTTCACTTTGGTTGTGTCAGTGATGAATACCGTTAGCTATAGTCCCTTCGTCAAGACTATGTCCCTGTTGGCCAGGGTATGGTTTACTGTCAACCCCATTAGATAACATTGGTCAGTATACGACGGTCTTTGTTGTATTCACGTTGTACATCTTACAACGTACCCCGACTGAGGTTTAACACAAAGACCGTACTGAACTTGTGACACTCACTTCCCTTTAACGGAAGAGACGAATCACATCTTAGTCATCTACTCGCCTCGAGAGCTTCAGGTGTAACCTAACCTAAGATCTTTCAGTAGGCCTAACCTTGAAGCTAGATCGTAGGTCTAAGAGACACTGTTCACTCACAGGTTAATACATATGACTTTAGGTCTAAAGGACCATCTTACCTATCATCACCCTAGAGTTATAATAGACAGTTTAGTTAAAGTTAACCATTTAATAACTCTAAGTTGGTCATTCAGTAAACTCATTCTCTAATGAGCATCTCCGTCTCATCTCCGACTTCACCAAGTCGAATGACTATGAGATCATCATTACCCTAAGGTAAGACAAAGACACAATGGTCTGTCCGATGTGTCCATATCCAGTTCTCGACACAGCTATGACCACGAACCGTTTAAGACTTAAGTTTCTATACGGTCGCTTACTACTCATAATAGAGATCTTATCTGGATTGTAAGGAGCTAACTATTAGTCTATGGACATTATCTAAGTATATTATTCAACCGAATTCATACTTAGGATAATGGACATCATATATTCTATTAACAAGACGTACACTTAGGATAAATCGCCTTATGGGCATATATCCTCCTACAGTTTCTACCTGTTTTGTCTTCTATCTTGCTTTTATGGTCTCTCCTATGCTTTGCAGGAGATATGTACCGATTAGGGACCATATGGCGAGAATTAACATTAAGATGAGGAAGAAGCAAAGTCAGGGGATTGAAATGTGCAAGAGAGAAGACTTTATGAATAATGGAGCCTCACGCGGTCGCGTCACCATGATCACGAGGCCGCGTCACTCCACCAAAGAAGAATCATCCACGCGGTCGCATCAATCTCCATCAAACGGTCGCGTCAAAAGACTTGAAGAATGAAGAGAGAAGCGAGAAACAGAGAATTTCGCGGCCTGCGTTAAGTAGGTTGACGCGGCCGTGAATTTATGGCTCCCTAGGCTTAACGATGCGGCCGTGTTTCTATTGACGCGACCGAGTCGATTGCGCTACAAGACGGCTTCGACGCGGCCACGTAATTTCACGACCCGACCGCATCAAGTTGGGTCTCTTCCTGATTTCTAGGGCTTTGAGAGCCCCTATAAAAGGAAAGGTGGGCACCTCTGGAGGGAGGAGGCCGTTGGGGAACGCGTTTTTGCCCTAGTTCTTCCTCATTTTCAGTTTTCTTTAGGAATAGGACTAAATTAGAGTAGATTTAAGACTTCCCTCTTGATTGTAACTAAGAATTGACAACTCTTGGGTATGATTCAAGGAGATAAGTTTATTTCTTTCTCTCTATTTTGTTGAATCTTGTTCATTGCTGTTTTGATTTGTATTCTCAGTCTCTTTAATTATTGTTTCTTATGTTTGTGATCATTTCTTTCATGTGTATAATTGAATCCACCATATTATCTTTATGAATCTCATCTTGTCCATCACACCACACGTATCTCACAACAACCCTAGATCAAACTAGTAATCGTCCACTCCACCTCTCTGCAGACGACCCGTAACGCGCTACGACGACAGTCGTGCGCTTGTAGTTTACAAATCTTAAAATTTGACTATCAGGTTCTTCGATAAAAATATGATTTTTATAATTTTATGCTTCTGCTCCCCTCACACATCTATTAAGCCTTGGGCTAAATGATGGAAAACCCCTTATGGTTGCCTCCACAGAACCCTTCACATTTTAGGGAACGGTTTTCAGTGGATTTTCTTCCTTATTCATGTTGAGAGTGTTGAGGGCTTTGTAAAAAATTTTGAAGCAAATAATCTAAGTTTTCAAGAATTTTAAAGCTATCCCTTTAAGCTCTCTCTGAGATTTTCAAGGCAAAAATTTTCATTCTTTCAAAAAGCTTTTAAGCCATTGTTTTCCCTTGCTAATTTGTGTTTCTCTCAAGCTTAATCTTGACTTATTTAAGAGCACAAATTAGAGTTTCTTTGATCTCATTGTTCAATCTTTATTTTCTTTGATATCAAAAGAAGTTTTCCAAAGCCACATTTACACATTCTCAAGCTTCAACATATTAGCTATAGGAAGGGTGTGATCATCAAGAGAAAGGTTTGTAAAATCCATACAATGGTGTGGTGGTAAGATTTTACATTCGGTTGTAATTGTGTTTGCTGTAAAAAGCATCTATATGATGTCATCTTTGAGAATAGGTTAAGATTGTTTTGGAAGACCACTCATTGGAGTAGGGGCACTTATATTGGTTGGAAACCCTCAAGTTGAGGCAAGTTGCTCTCTAGTTTGAAAGTTTGTTAGTGGATTAAATCCCAATGAAGTTGGGAACTGGATGTAGCCCACAAGAGGATAAATCGGGATAAATTCATTTTGTTTGTGATCTTTGTCTCTCATTTCCTATTACTTGCACATGTGTTAAATTTCTGATGTGCATCTCCCTATTGCAAGTAGCTAGAATTGTTGATTAAGTACCTAAGAGTGTAACACTCTTAGGAGACTTAGGCATAGCTAAAGGGAGTAAATTTTTAGTTAAGTATTATTTTTGGAAAACACTAATCACCCTACCTCTAGCGTTTGTCTGCCATCTAAAAGGATCACAACATGCGGAATCATAGCTTGGTTGATTAGATGGCATCAACAATGATAAGATACTGCTAAAGTTTGAACTGTCCTCCCGTATTCGATGGTACAAACTTTTCAATTTTGAAAAGAAGGATGGAGATACATCTTGAGGCCAAGGTGTAACGACCCACTCCCGGGGCCCGTTCCTGTTCGGTACATGCGCAAGTCCTGCTAGACACCAATGAAGTCAATACATGCTTCGTTGTAGAAATATGCCAAATACTCATACATGAAAATGAAATACAACCTTATTACAAACCAGCAGCATACAGAAAAGGAAATACAACCCGAATACAAATACACACCAAGCCACACTCAAAAAACATAAAGTAACATAACACTCTCACACTCACTCTCAGTAACCAGCGTCATCCTGGTCAAACTCAACTGCAAGCTCAGCGTCTGCCAACTCAAGTGTCTCCTCGTAAACCTGTGAAGTATCTGGCGGGTCCACCACAAAGAGAAGGGTCACCAGGATCAGACGTAACTCAAAGCATCCTTGCATGGAATTCAAAACAATAAACAAGTGTGGCAAAGTAGTAGAGACTAGAGGTAAAAGTGCATACAATAATGGTAAGGAAATAGAGCAGAAACATAGCTTTGCAGATTTACAACTTTCACAATTTATCAACAATTAAATGAAAACATTATTAAAGATGACAAGGTTACGAGAGTATACTTGTGCCAAACCTAGATCATGACTTATAATGCGAAGTACAGTGAGCAACCAAGAGTCCATCTCATACCACGGGTGCACATACCTGGGTTAAACCAAAACTGTGCCAAGCATGCAATACTATTCAAGAATCTGTGATCAAGTCTGTGAATTTGTCACCAACCAACTTTGAATGGGTTGCTAGAACCCGGTCAGTGACAACAAAGCCTGAACTAGTTGCTCCCGCACTCTCGCTATTTTAAGTTATCCCAAAAACCCAAGTGTTTGTGATGTTACCATATTTGCAATTTAGGAATCATTATCTAGATTGACACATTTTACGATCAAGTACGACACGTTGTCCGATCGAGTCTCTTACGATACTGTGCAATTTATCATGATTATCTAACTGTTAGAACAAGATAATCTGCTAATGAAATGAAACTAGTTTGACATGCATCTTTATAGTTTTTAAAACCCATAGTTAGGGTACGATGAGTTACCGATACGCCGTGTCGTGAAAAGAGCGGTTCGATCAGCGGTAGCGATACCTGGGTTCACATGCGTTACAAGTCAAGTTAACTACACAACTTATAAAGACAACTTATATATTTATACAGAGCTAACATTAACTTAAAATAATTTATAATAAAAATAAAAACTATAACTGAAAATAATTTATAAAAACTAACTTTATATTTGAAAAATTAAGCTAATATACTTAAACTAATACTTCATAATTAAAATAAAAACTTTATAACTAATATTAAAACTTATACTAGTATAACTTAATATAACATTATAACTTATAACTTAATAAAAGAAAACCTCACCCCTCACCTCTCTTTCTCAGCCTGACCCTTTCTTCCTCTTCTTTCTTTTCTTTTTTTTTGTTTTGCTTTGGTTACAGAGAGATCAAGGGGGAACACGGCAAGGGGAGGGAGGAGATCAAGGCAGGGCAGATCCGTGGGCTAGCGGCCTCGGGGCAGAGCAGTGCACGCAGCAAGGTGGCGCATGGGGCTGAGTAGTGCACGCAGCACGCTCGGCTTCTGGCAGAGGGCGGCGCCCTGGGCGGCAGGCCTTGGGCGGTGGCACACGCGGGCGTTCGGGGGCCTTGGGCAGAGGCACATTCGGCATGCTGGGCCTTGGGCGGTGGCGCACGCAGGCGTGCAGGGCTTTGGGCAGATCTGGGCTGGGCTGGCGGGGGGTAGCGCCCTGGGCAACAGGTGGCTTGCGCAAGGCAGGGCGGTGCACTGGGTGCAGGGGTGTGCGGGGGCAGGCGGTGGTGCGGGGCTACAGGCAGCGGCACGTGGGCGGTGCTCAGGTGGTGGTGATCTGAAGTGAGGGAGGGAAGAATGGAAGAGGGGTAGGGGATTTGATGAGGTTGATCTGATTTCTCACTTTCAATTTTTTGTTTCTCCCTCTCTCAATTTGATTTTGTGTTTGATTTTGAGTGATTAATTGACGAAAGGGGAGGATGATGAGGTTGATGATGATGTTTGGGGTTGATGGATAGAAGAACGGAGTAGAAAATGATGTGCTACCTCCTTCCAACGAAGAGGAGGGTGATTGACAGTCTACATGAAGACGGCCTCTTAATAGACTTCGGAAGGGAAAACGTATAAGTTTGATATCCGAAGATTTCAGATCTCATTTGCCAAAGGGATGTGTTGAGGGGTGTGGGGTTGGATAATTAAGTAGGGGTTAGGGTAATTAGTTAGTGTTAATGATAAATATTTACGCTATGGTGAAAAATCCAAAAATAGGGGCACGCTCGCGTCGATGCATAGAAGGAAAGAACATACGGACGAAAAACACACGGACAACTGAACTAAAAATACAGGCACACAAGGAAACAAATACGCCTAAGATACATGCAGTTACATCCTACCCTCCTTAGAATAATTCCTTCCTCGGAATTATCTACTGGGTAGGAAAAAGGTAGGAGTAACATCCTCGCATCTTGTCCTCTCGCTCCCAGGTAGACTCTCCAGGCGAGTTGTGACGCCACATCACCCTGACTGGATCAATAGTCATGTTCCTAAATACTTTCTAGCGTCGATCTAGGATCTCCACTGGTTGCTGCTCGTATGTCAAGTCTGGATGAACTGCGATCTCCGAGTAGTCCACGACATGACTAGGGTCGCTCACATAGTAACACAACTGCGAGATATGGAACATATTGTGCACTCCCTCCAAGACAGGGGCAGTGCAAGCTTGTAGGCCACCTCTCTTATTCTTTCCAGAATATCAAAAGGCCCAATGAATCGAGGACTAAGCTTTCCTCTCCGACCAAAACGAATCAATCCTCGGTTGGGTGAGATCTTTAGAAAAACATTATCACTGGGCTAAAACTCCAAGTGTCGACGTTTCGCATCTGCCCAATGCTTGTACCTATCTTGAGCCAGCTGTAGCTTCTCTCTGATGGTTTGAACCATATCCACGACTTCTGTGATTAGCTCAGGACCAACCAACTCTCGATCTCATACAACATCCCAGCTCAATGGGGATCGAAACTTCCTCTCATACAGTGTCGCAAAAGGCGCCATGCCAATGATAGACCGGTAGCAATTGTTGTAAGCAAACTCCACCAAATGGAGATGGTCTTCTCAAGATCCTTTGAAGTCCAGCATACATGCCCGTAGCATGTCTTCAAGTATCTATATTGTGCGCTCTGACTGATCATCTGTCTGTGGATGGTAAGCTGTACTCAAGTGGGTTCTCAAGATCTCCTGGAGGCTTCTCTAGAAACAAGATGTGAATCTGGTGTCTCTGTCCAAGACAATGCTGATAGAAACTCCATGTAGCTTCACAATCTCATCCATGTACTTTTTAGCCAACACTTCTGTAGACTGGCCTACTCTGAAAGGAATGAAGTGTGTTGCCTTAGTCAATCGATCTACAATCACCTAGGCAACGTTATTCTGCTTTGTACTCTTGGGTAATCCAGTCACGAAGTCCATCGTGATGTGCTGCCACTTCCACTCTGGAATGGGCAATGGTTGTAACATATCGACAGTCCTCTGATGTTCAGCCTTCACCTGTTGGCACACAATACACTTTGCAACGCTACATGCAACGCTTCTCTTCATGCCATGCCACCAGTAATGCTATCGCAGATCCTGATACATCTTAGTACCTCCAGAGTGTATAGAGTATGTAGAGCTGTGAGCTTCCTCCAACAGCTCCTCTCGGATGGCGCCAGTCGGTATACAGATCTGGTCCTCAAACCTCAAGGATCCATCTGCATGAATCTTAAACTCTGGCCTCTGGCATGCTATTACCAGGTATTTGATCTTTCGCAGCTTCTCATCGTCCATCTGAGCCGTCTTGGTCCTCTCCACCAACGTCAACTGGATGTGCATGCCCATCAAAGATGCAGTCATCCCTGGTAAAATCACTTCTATACCCATGTCCCAGATCTCTTGTTGAAACCTTCACTGAGTCGTAAGCGTCATCATCGCTAGTAGATGACTCAGCGCATCAAGTACGACATTGACCTTTCCAGGATGGTACTAAAGGTCAATATCATAATCTGACATACGCTCGACACATCGTCTCTGACGCATGTTGAGCTCCTTCTGAGTGAAGAGATACTTCACACTCTTATGATCCGAGAACACCTTCACGTGATCCCCTAATAGGAAGTGCCTCCAAATCTTCAATGCAAAAATCACTGCCGCTAACTCAAGATCATGAGTGGGGTAGTTCTTCTCATGGATCTTCAACTGTCTGGATGCATATACTACGACTCGACCGTGCTGATGTAAAACACATCCAAGTCCTTTGCCAGATGCATCACAGAAGACTTCGAATCCTCCTGATCGGTCTGGAATGATCAAAATGGGTGCAGTCATCAACCTTTTCTTCAGTTCCTGGAAAGCATCCTCGCATGCTTTCGACCAAACAAACACCACATCCTTTCTCGTCAATCGCGTTATGGCTCATGTGATCTTCGAGAAGTCTTTGATGAACCGCTGGTAGTAGCCAGTGAGTCCCAAGAAACTTCGAATCTCAGTCACCGTTTGGGGGACTGGCCAGTTTTAAACAGCGGCTACTTTTTCAGGATCAACAACAATCCCTCCTGACATCACGTGGCCTAGGAACACCACCTCGTTCAGCCAGAACTCACACTTACTAAATTTGGCATAAAGCTGGTGTCTTCTCAGGGTCTCGAGAACCTTCCTGAGATGTTCTGCATGCTCCACCGCATTCTTCGAGTAAATGAGAAGGTCGTCGATGTAGACTACTATGAACTTGTCCAAGTATTCATACAATACTTGGTTCATGAGACTCATAAATACCGCGGGTGCATTGGTCACACCAAATGGCATTACTAAGTACTCATAATGTCTGTATCTGGTTCTAAATGCAGTCTTGGGAACATCCTCATCTTTCACCTTCACTTGATGGTACCCTATCCTCAGATCCAGCTTCAAATAGACACTTGACCCCCCAAGCTGGTCGAAAAGATCGTCGATGCACGGTAGAGGGTACTTGTTCTTCATGGAGACTTTCTTCAGCTCGCGGTAGTCAACGCACAAGCGTAGGGATCCGTCTTTCTTCTTCACCAGTAATATAGGAGATCTCCAGGGAGATACACTGGGTCGTATCCATCCCTTCTTCAGTAGTGCATCTAGTTGGGCCCATAATTCTTCTAGCTCAGATGGTGCTAAACGATATGGTCCCTTGGACATCGGTTGGGCTCCTAGCATTAGTTCGATGGCAAATTTAAGGGTGCGATCCAGAGGAAAACCTGTAAGGTCGTCTGAAAAAACATCCATGAACTCTCAAACCACCTCTAGTATATCGGGCTCAGCTTCCATTACGGCTGCTGTTGCTTCGGCCGACCTGGCTCTGTACTTCACCAGACCTACAGATCTGCTTCCACTAATGAACTCAAAATTTGGATGATCGGGAATATTGAAGGCTGCCCTCCTTCGACAATAGTCAATGGTGGCATGGAAAGTTTCCAACCAATCCATCCCGAATGCAGCATCAAAGTTCGGGATATCTATCATCATGAAGTCAGCAAATAATGCTCGCCCACAAATCACCACGGGGCATTAAGGATACCCACTGGTCGCCTTTATCACTCCGCCACCAGTGTTGATGTTCCAACCGAAAGTTAAAGTTTTAACAGGAACAGTGTGGGTGCGAACGAATCGACTCGCTAGAAAGCAGTGGGATGCTCCCGAGTCGAACAAGGAGAGGACGGGTTTCCTAGCTACTAGTATGACACCTAGGTTACAAACACTAATCTAAGCAAACAATGCAAATAAAAGAAATGGATTATTAACTATGCTAGAAATATACATGTGACACTTGACCGGTAGCCTCGGCCTCTTCGACGGTTATGGTGTAAGCCTGGCGTTTCGGTGGTGGCTGTTGCCTTGCTTGCTGAAACACCCTCTGCTATGGAGATAGAGGTGGATCCTATGGAGCGTTCCCAGTCGGGGAAGCACGGAGAGCTGGGGCTTGAGCAAGTGGCTTATAATGCGGGCAATCTCTAGCCATGTGTCATAACAACCCCACAAACTAGACAACGGCATAAAAGACTTCGACACTCAGACTTGATGTGTCCAGGCTTCCCACAAAAGTGGCAGACCAGGGGGGTCTGCTGCTGTTGACATGGCTTCTTAAACTGAGTCTGCTGAATAGGGCAGTGCATCTGTGGCCATCTGCTTGGCCCAGAATGGGTCGGTGGGGGCCTCACAGAAGCTGCCAGTCTAAGCTCTTCCTCGGCATCTTTCTCGACCATCTCATGGTTACATGCAATGGTCAAAACTGCAGCATGTGTGGTCGGACTAGCAGTAACCAACTTCCTCCGAATCTCAATGTTGAGCCCTTGTTGGAAATGCTGCGCTCGAGTCAATGCATCTGTAACCATCTCCAGTGCAAACCTACTTAGCCTAGAAAACTCAGCGGCATACTGGTCTACAGTCATCGAGCCCTGCTTCAGGTTGATGAACTTCTTTTTCATCATGATCTTTGCCTGTGGCGAAAAGTACTGGGCATTGAAGGTACTGATGAAGACATCACATGTAATCGGTAATCCCAAGCGGTCATCTACCGCTTGCTACTAGTATCAAGCACCATCAGTCAATTGCCTTTTGGCGATAGCCACCCATGCTTCTTCTCGAATCTGAGACGCTCTCAGATCATCGGTGATGCTCCTGAGCCATTCCTCTGCTTGGAGATGGTTCTCAGTCCCAGCGAAGGTCTTCGGGCTCATCGCTCGAAAGTGATAAGCACGCGGGTCAGCTTTCGGCTCTCTAAGAAAAGCATGTCCCATCTGCTGTTGAATGGCAAAAATACCCAGCATGAAATCTTCTGCAGTCAATGGTGCAGTCGGGAATGATGTCGTGTCTGGACCGTTGTTGGCTCCATTACCAGCATCATTCTGGTTGGGACCCCCATTCAGGTGATTGGTCCCGGATCCAAAAGCATTATCCTTGCTTCCTGAAGTGTTTCTTTCCATTGCTTACTTGCGTTTCATAAGGTTTGATCAGTTCCATTGAGTATTTTATACGGCACGTTCTGAACTTCATGTACTATTCATGTGGTATATAGCGAGGACCTGCGTGGGCCACCAAACTTGTAACGACCCACTCCTGGAGCCCGTTATTGTTCGGTACATGCACAAGTCCTGCTAGGCACTAATGAAGTCAATACATGCTTCGTTGCAGAAATATGCCAAATACTCATACATGAAAATGAAATACAACCTTATTACAAAGCAGTAGCGTACAGAAAAGGAAATACAACCCGAATACAAATACACACCAAGCCACACTCAAAAAATATAAAGTAACATAACACTCTCACTCTCACTCTCAATAACCAGCATCCTCCTGGTCAAACTCAACTGCAAGCTCGGCGTTTGCCAACTCAGGTGTCTCCTCGTCAACCTGTAAAGTATCTGGCGGGTCCACTACAAAGAGAAGGGTCACCGGGATCAGACGTAACTCAAAGTATCTCTAGCATGGAATTCAAAGCAATAAACAAGTATGGCAAACTAGTAGAGACTAAAGGTAAAAGTGCATAAAATAATGGTATGGAAATAGAGCAAACGTAGCTTTGCAGATTTACAACTTTCACAATTTATCAGCAATTAAATGAAAACATTATTAAAGATGAAAAGGTTACGAGAGTATACCTGTGCCAAACCTAGATCGTGACTTATAATGCGAAGTACAGTGAGCAACCAAGAGTCCATCTCATACCACAGGTGCGCATACCTAGGTTAAACCAAAACTGTGACAAGCAAGCAATACTGTTCAAGAATCTGTGATCAAGTCTGTGAATTTGTCACCGACCAACTTTGAATGGGTTGCTAGAACCGGATCGGTGACAACAAAGCCTGAACTGGTCGCTCCCGCACTCTCGGTATTATAAGTTACCCCAAAACCCCAAGTGTCTGTGATGGTACCATATTTGCAATTTAGGAATCATTATCTAGATTGACACATTTTACGATCAAGTACGACTCGTAGTCCGATTGAGTCTTTTACGATGCTGTGCAGTTTATCAAGCTTATCTAACTGTTCGAACAAGACAATCTGCTAATGAAATGAAACTAGTTTGGCATGCATCTTTATAGTTTTTAAAACCCATAGTTAGTGTACGATGAGTTACCGATACGCCGTGTCGTGAAAAGCGTGGTTCGATCAGCGGTAGCGATACCTGGGTTCACATGTGTTACAAGTCAAGTTAGCTACACAATTTATAAAGACAACTTATATATTGATACATAGCTAACATTAACTTAAAATAATTTATAATAAAAATAAAAACTATAACTGAAAATAATTTATAAAAACTAACTTTATATATGAAAATTTAAGCTAATATACTTAAACTAATACTTCATAATTAAAGTAAAAACTTTATAACTAATATTAAAACTTATACTATTATAACTTAATTTAACATTATAACTTATAAATTAATAAAAGAAATCCTCACCCATCACCTCTCTTTCTCAGCATGTCCCTTTCTTCCACTTCTTTCTTTTCTTTTCTTTTTTTGTTTTGCTTTGGTTGCAGAGAGATCAGGGGGAACACGGCAAGGGGAGGGAGGAGATCAAGGCGGGGCAGATCTGTGGGCTGGTGGCCTCGGGGCGAAGCAGCGCATGCAGTAGGGCGACGCACGGGGGCTGAGTAGCGCGGGCAGCACGCGCGGCTTCTGGCAGAGGGCGACGCCCTGGGCGGCGGGCCTTGGGCGGTGGCACGCGCGAGCGTGCAGGGGCCTTGGGCTGAGGCACACACGACGTACATGGCCTTAAGTGGTGGCGCACGCAGGCGTGCAGGGCTTTGGGCGAATCTGGGCTGAGCTGGCAAGGGCGGCGCCCTGGGCGACGGGTGGCGTGCGCAAGGCAGGGCAGTGCCCTGGGTGCACGGGTGTGCGGGGGCAGGCGGTGGCATAGGGCTGCGGGCAGCAGCACGCTGGCGGTGCTCGGGTGGTGGTGATCTGAAGTGGGGGAGGGAAGAATGGAAGAGGGGTAGGGGATTTGATGAGGTTGATCTGATTTCTCGCTTTCAATTTTTGTTTCTCCCTCTCTCAATTTGATTTTGTGTTTGATTTTGAGTGATTAATTGACGAAGGGGGAGGATGATGAGGTTGATGATGATGTTTGGGGTTGATGGAGAGAAGAACAGAGTGGGGGGATGATGAGCTGCCTCCTTCCAACGAAGAGGAGGGTGATTGACAGTCTGCATGAAGACGACCTCTTAATAGAGTGCGGGAGGGAAAACGTAATGAGTTTGAGATCCAAAGATTTCGGTTCTCAGCTGCCAAAGGGAGGTGTTGAAGGGTGTAGGGTTGGTTAATTAAGTAGGTGTTAGGGTAAATAGTTAGGGTTAATGATAAATATTTACGCTATGGTGAAAAATCCAAAAATAGGGGCACGCTCGCGTCGACGCGTAGAGAAAAGAACATACGGACGAAAAACACACGGACGACTGAACTAAAAATACCGGCACACAAGAAAACAAATACGCCTAAGATACAGGCCGTTACACGAGGACTTTGAGTATGGAACATTCCTACGAAGCTCATATGATGTTCCAACCACTCCTAGATTGACATGGACGATGGACCAAAAGGAGGCATACTCAATGAACTTAAAAGTAATGCACATAATTTATATTTGTTTATATGACGATATATTTAGTGAAGTTTCATAGTCCAACACCACATAATAAATCTTGAGGATGTTAGAAGAATAATATTGAGAACCATCCGTAGAGACTCCACCTACCATGAACAGCAACCAAAAGGATTTCAAAAATGAAGTGTGCTTGATGGCACATCAATACGAAAATGAGTATGTATATGATTCTAATTCTGATAATGAGTTTGATTTGGAGAGTGCTTATGAGCAATTGCATAAAGAATTTGAAAATTTATGGAAAAAGTATAAAAAGTTAGAGATTAATCATAATTGATAAGCTTAAGATTAAACATAATATTTATTGCATGATTATGATGTTTTATCTCATAACCATTTGATAAATGACTATAATGGTGATATTACATTGGTGCATGATTATGATTGCTTGAAGCCTAAGTATGACACATTATTACGTGATCATGATGGTTTAAAGAATGAGTATGCTATTTATGTTTCTAGTCTAAATGATAGAATAAATATGTTTGCAAATGATGTGTGCATGAGTAAGCTAAAGCATGAAGAACTAGTTCTTAAGCTTAATGAGTTTAAGAAAAATCCTAGTGCAAAGGCCACTCACCAACACAAGCATGTTTTTACTACATACAATGTTGTTAAAAATGCTAGACCTACACATATGCATGCCAACCATGTTAGAAAGAATCACGCATTTATGTATAGGAAGTATGTTAAGAATGATAGATTTCATGCTGACAAAGGTAGACCCAATGCTTACACTAAGCATGTGGGGAAGCCTCACTTTATGCATCATATTAGAAAATATGTTAGAAATCATGATGATGTGATATGGGTGTCAAAGCATTTGAGTTCGCATGATAGAAATGCATATATTCATAATATTGTTAGAAATGAATTTCAGGGATATTCTTATATGCAAAGGAAATCAAATCCTAATCGGATCTGGGTTCATAATGGATGATTATGATTGAACCCATATTTGTAGGGTACAGATTCTCTTCATGATTATTTTTTTGCCGATACCCTAGAGAAATATAGTAGAATATTGCTTGAAATGTAATTTTATAGTCTTTGATAAGATTCTATTGATTGAATGTTATGCATAAATCATATTTTGCATTCTGTTGATAGTAGTCGACTACCGTTGTTATAATAGTCCACAACCGCATGACACATTCAAAATTCTGTTACATTATATAGGAGTCGACTATTATTACAACAAATGTCCATTATCTTTGTGCTTTTTTTGAAAAAATCACTTTAAATTACTTTAGTTTTTCACGTATGATTATATCATGATTTTAGTGAGTTTCTTCTCTAATGAAGAGCTTGTTGGGCTAATTTTGTAGACCCAACTTCTTGTGGGTACCAATATACTTAAGAAAATTTATTTCAGGTAATATGGATATTATATAGTGATGCTCAAAACATATGACTGGCAACCCTAGATTGCTGAACTCACTTCAAATGAAAAAAATGGAGGAATATTTATATTTGGAGACAACTAGAAGGGAAAGATTGTTGGCATCGGCAACATCAGTGACAAATCTAAACTCTTTATAGAAGATGTTATCTTAGTTTTCGGTTTAAAACATAATCTTATTAGCATTAGTCAATTATGTGATATGGGATATAGAGTAGTTTTTAATATTGATGCAGGTTTTCCATGCAAAACACTTTGATTACAGGTAAGCGTAAAGAAGATATGTATACCTTGTGTTTGCACGATCATGATTCAAAAGTATGTTTAGTTACATCATCATGTGTCACGACCCGCTTCCCTAAAATGGAGGCGAGGCGTGAAAAGGTCCGCACGAGAGTTGAGATGTGAAGCCCCAAACCCGATAAGCGTCAATAATCATAAGCAGGTCCCTGTAACCACAAACGGAGCAACAATAATAATAAAAGGAGAGACAGAAATAAAATTCTCATATCTCATAAATTGTCCAACATGAAAATAAGTCCAACATCCAGAAAATCCACCAGGCTAAAAGAAAGAGTCTAAAGGCCCAGAACAAGGCCAACAAAAGCAACAACGTAACAAAGTATAGGTGCCACGCACCGACAACAAAACAGCAATCTAACAAAAAGGAAAACACAACGAAGACACTAGGACTGGTCCCCAGTGTCCACGTACTCCCCGTCAAGCACAAGCTCGGGCTCGGCGTCCGCAAACACCTCGTCCTCAACAACGGACTCAGGCTCGAGATCTAACATGTGTCACCCAAAAGAGTAAAGGGGCACATGTCAGCAAGTCTAAAAGACTTGGGCAAGGAAACTGAAGGTAAGGTAAACTAGCAACCTAGCAATTATTGTATGATGCATGGCAAGTAAAGTAAGGTAAGGAAGTGACAAGTAAACGAGAGCACAAGTAGCAAGTGTCAAGTGGTAGTTGTGACATGTAATGTCAAGGAACAAGTACAAGGGATCAATCAACGAGTGCCCTATTGCCCGCAGGCTGTGCTCAAGTACGAGTCAAGGAAATCACGTCAAGTAAACACGTCGTGCACAGAGATTCCGCCTGTTGGCTAGAGTGGCTGATCGGGCCAACTCCTAAGCTCAAGTGACCGTTTATCTCTACCCCTCCCAAGTGTGTCGAGCCAGGGCATTACCCCCGAACACGGAATGCTCGCTTCTGGAACACGAGCCAGGAAGTGTGAATAACACGTATGGCATAGGGTTATGCCCACGTATAGTGGGTGCCTAGCCGGAAACTAGTAGGTCGGGCGTTGGCTATCAACCAACACATGGCCCGCTTCTGGAACACGAGCCAGGAAAACACAAGTATTGTAGCGTGTGCTACGAATGCAACATACAACATGGATAGCATGGATGACAATGTATTCGCGTACCGATAATCGAAATTAAACATGACATGGTAATTGTGCAACATGGTAAACGACGGTCCTAGCTTCGTTATCAAGCTAGTTTCGAAATTGCGCTTAGGCGAGTATCATTTCGTCGCCTAGTCTCTTTTACGCCTACAATAAGCAAATGGCCTAAAACATGGCCTAAACCCTAAGTGGCAAGTTTCACTTGCCTAGCACCGTGGATGACGATCACGAAGGTTCGTCTCGCGGATGCTAATCTACGGGGAAATCGCTGTTATGGGGAAACAATCATCAAAACAACATTCCTTCATTAGGGTTTCATAAAAATACAAATAGGTTATGAAAACATCAAGAGATCGATTTCTTACTGTGAGGAGGCGGAAGGAACACTCCGGGGAACCTAGGAACCAGATCTGAAAATGAATGGAGAAGTTTGGAGAATTAGGGTTCTTGGGGGATTTTGGGGGTTTGATGGAGATTTGAGGAAGATGAGGGGTAGAATGTGTTGAGGGAGAGTTTGGATGATGGATTTAGGGCTTGGGATGGAGGAATAAGGGCTTGAGGGAGAAGGGGGCTCAATGGGGGAGATTTTAGGGTTTTAGGTCGAGTGGAGGAAGAAGAAAACGTTTGGGAGGGGGTTAAATAGGATGGGCTGGCAGCTGCCCAGAAATTAGGGTTTTAACACAGATTAGTCGGTCAAAGAGCAACCACTGACCGACTAGTTTGGCAACTAGTCGGTCGGTCGACCAACGCAGACCGACTAAGTGTAAACAGTAACTTCTGAACGAAAATAGGATTTAGATTTAGTCGGTCGAAGAACAAATACTGACCGACTAGTTTGACATCTAGTCGGTCGATGAACGTTCTTAAACCGACTAAGAGTAAACAGTAACTCGACTGTACAGTAGAACCAAGAATTAGTCGGTCAGAGTACAAAACTTAACCGACTAGTTTAACAACTAGTCGGTCGAAAGATGAATTTAGACCGACTAAGAATGAACAGTACAGATACTAAAATTTAGATGATGTGTTAGTCGGTTAAAGAAGCATTGCCGACCGACTAGTTTGCAACCTAGTCGGTCAACCAACGTTCTTAGACCGACTAACGATAAACAGTAACTCCTGAGAAATTTAGAAAGCCAACTAGTCGGTCCAAGAAGGATTGCCGACCGACTGGATCGTCATCTAGTCGGTCGGTGCCCCTTCTTATACCGGCTAATAAGCACCAAAAGTTCCGATACGGAGCGCGGAGCTCCGGGATCGATTCCTAAGACTCCTAGGCTTGATCTAATAGTAAGATACGACCGTTGTGAAGCCCGTCACGAATGACATACTTCGAAATCGACGATCCTAAGGAAGAAACGAGAAAACACGATGAAACGATCGAAAACATAAGCTACGGAGACGAAAACCACACAAAAGGAGAAAATCCACCAAAACAGATATTATATTATAATAAATCCAGATACAAGGAAACCAGTCGTTACATCATGTAATCCATTTCTATGACATAGAAGATTTGATCATTTAAATATTAAGAACATGAATAAGGTATCCATGAAAGATTTGGTACATGGTTTACCCAAAATGCATTTTAAACTTGAAAAGATTTGTGAATCATGTCAACACGGCAAACTGCACAAAAGTAATCTTAAGAGTATATGATCACTTAACTCTTGAAGACCATTAGAACTCCTTCAAATGGATCTATTTGGGCCCTCTCAAGAGTTTCCTCTCTTCTGGTAGTGAATACGTGTTTGTAGTCATTGATAATTATTCACGTTTTATCTGGGTATTAATTTTAATTAATAAAAATGATGCCTCAAGTGAATTCAAAATTATTTTCAAATGATTCAAAGATTGCGCTCTTCAAAAATTATTTCTATTCATACCGACCATTGTGGAGAATTTAAAAATAAAGATTTTCAAAGCTTTTGTGAAAAACAGGACATTACACACAACTTTGCTTTTCCTACAGCTGCTCCACAAAATAGGGTAGTTGAGCGGAAAAATAGAACACTCCAAGACTGTGCACACACAATATTGTGTGAGAGAAACCTTCCAAAGTATTTTTGGACAGAAGCAATCTTCACCGTGTGCTATGTTCAAAATAGTGTACTTATTAGAACACCTTTTCATAAGACCCCATATGAATTCTTGTACCAAAAAGTTCCCGTTGTATCCTATTTTTGTGTCTTTGGTTGTAAATGTTACATCCTAAACACAAAAGATAATCTAGATAAATTTTACTCTAAAGCGGGATGAAGGTATATTTATTAGTTATTCTTTGTGTAGTAAGGCATATAGAGTTTATAACAAAAGAACTGTTAATATTGATGAAACTCAACGTGTATATTTTGTTAAATCAAGTTGTAGTTCTTTTCATTCTATTGATGATGATGATGATGATGATGTTCATGATGATAATATTATAGTACAACCTGATAATGATCATTCATCTAGCTCACTTCATAGAGCATTTTCTGAGGCAACACATCATCCTCACACACAAGTAATTGGTAGAATTGATGATGGTGTTAGGACTAGGTCACAAATTGAGCACTTGACACATGTTGCATTTGTTTCTGATATTGAGCCGAAAAAGGTATCTGAGACTTTTGTAGATAGCTCGTGGATTGAAGCAATACAAGAAGAGGTCCTACAATTATAAAGATATCAAGTTTGGGAACTAGTTTCAATGCCATAAGATCACCCCATATCGGAACCAAATGGGTATATAGAAACAAAATGTTTGAAGATGGAACCATGGTAAGAAACAAAGCAAGGCTAGTAGCTCAAGGATATTCACAATAAAACATATTTATTTTGATGAGAAATTTGCTCATGTAGCTAGATTAGAAACTATTAGAATGTTATTAGCTTTTGCTTCATTCATGAATTTTAGACTATATTAAATGGATGTTAAGAGTGTATTTCTTAATGGATACATTAAGGAAGAAGTTTATGTTGAACAACCACCGGGATTTGTTCATGAAAAGCATGTTGATTATGTTTATAGGTTAAAGAAAGCTTTATATGGTTTGAAACAAGCTCTTAAAGCTTGGTACGAGAGATAAGAAAGTTCTTAATTGATTCTCGATATAATGTAGGTAAAGTAGACACTACATTGTTCATTAAGAAAATTGATATTGATATTATTCTTATCTAAACTTATGTTGATGATATTATATTTGGATCTACTAATGAAAATCCATTTGCTAAGGTAATGCAGGAGAAATTTGAGATGAGCAAGAGCTCACTTTCTTTTTAGGGTTACAAATCAGGCAGTCAAAGGGACATTCATTCACCAAACTAAGTACGTAAAAGATCTACTAAAAAGGTTTGGGATGGAGGTTGTAGCAGGGAAAGATACGCCCATGGCCACTTCCATTTCCTTGGACAAAGATGAGAAGGCTAAAAGTGTAAATCAAAGAACCTATAGAGGTATGATTGGCTCTTTACTCTATCTTACTGCTAGTACGAGTGATATAATGTTTAGTTTATATATTTGTGCAAGATTTCAATCAGATCCTAAGCAGTCACATCTTAAAGCAGTAAAACGCATATTTGGGTATCTTAAAACCACATCGGACTTGTGTTTATTTTATCCAAAAGATAGCACAATGGATATTATTTCATATAGTGATTCTGATTATGTTGGTTGCAAAACCACAAGAAAAGCACAAGTGAAACTTGTCGTTTCTTTGGACATTGATTTAGCAAAAACTAAAATGATGTTTTACTATCCACTACTGAGATAGAATATATTACTATCGGACTTGCTTATGCACAAGTTCTTTGTATGAGACAAAACATAGATGATTATGGTATTAAGTGTCCTACATCTGTGATTTATTGTGATAATACGAATGCTACTAGTTTTACTAAGAATTCAGTATTATATCCTAAAACTAAGCACATTGATGTCAGACACTGATTTATTGATGATCATGACATACACCGCTTTCCTAATCTTATTTCTTTGTTAGCATATCATGCTGTCTATGTTCAGTCATGACAATGCCCCTTTTCTAATCTTGTTTCTTTGTTAGCATATCATCAGTTATTGTCTACGTTCAGTCATGACAATGCCCCTTTTCTAATCTTGTTTTTTTGTTAGCGTATCATGTTCTGACAATGCACCGATACCATATTTTGAGCAATCTATATATTAAAACACAACTGTTTTTGAATTCTAGGGTTGACTAGGACAAACTGACTAGGACAAGCAGTTCGATAGAAAGACGGCTCGGATTTAATCTTGAGGAATGAATGGTTGAGATGAGATATTATCGAAAGTTTTGAAGGGAAAAACATTTCTAAAAAAATGAAAGTTTCTGGGGAGATGAAACTGTATGGGGAATGAAAGTTTCTTGAGAATATCAGAGTGCACGCAATTAATGCATTTGAGAAAAAAACATTAACTTGCACTTAATGCTGCAGATCGAATGATATATCCCTCAACGCATGATCTCTCCCTCGACACAGAGCCCACAGTCTCTTCGACCCATTGGACAAAGACGAGAATAATTGCCCGCGCCGAAGGCGCTAAATTTTTTTACACTAATTTGTTGTTCTGCGCCAAAGGCGCCAAATTTTTTACACTAATTTGTTGTTCCGCGCCGAAGGCACCTTACACTACTTTGTTGTTCCGCGCCGAAGGCGCTAAATTTTTTACACTAATTTTTTGTTCCACGCCGAAGGCGCCCGCGCCGATTTTTTTTACACTAAATTGTTGTTCCACGCCAAAGACACCCGCGCCGATTTTTTGACGCTAATTTGTCGTTCTATATCGCCCGCGCCGAAGGCGCCCGCGCCGAAGGCGCCCGCGCCGAAGGCGCCCGCGCCGAAGGCGCCCGCGCCGAAGGCGCCCGCGCCGAAGGCGCCCGCGCCGAAGGCGCCCGCGCCGAAGGCGCCCGCGCCGAAGGCGCCCGCGCCGAAGGCGCCCGCCCGCGCCGAAGGCGCCCGCCCGCGCCGAAGGCGCCCGCCCGCGCCGATTTTCTTTACAATAATTTGTTGTTCCACGCAAAAGACGCCCGCGCCGATTTTTTGACGCTAATTTGTCGTTCCGTATCGAAAACGCCCACGCCGAATTTGTTGTTCAGCACCGAAGAGACCCGTGCCGCTAAATATTTTTACGCTAATTTGTTGTTTCGTGCAATTTTGGCTATGAAAATAATTTTTTGGGAAACAAAGATTTCGCGTGGAAAAATCTTAAATAAATCGTACCCGCAAGCACGGATTATGACTAGTTACCATATATATCATATACATATATAAGTGATGCATCAGTGTGGAGAGGGGGCATGATACCATGTTTTGAGCAATTACCATATATATAAGTGGTGCATCAGTGTGGAGAGGGGGCAAGCCAAGAGTTGTGCGATAGTGGGGAAGAGAGGCCTTTACTTTGAGGTTCAGTATTCTCTCTTGTACAAAAAGCTCTTAGGTTTCTACGTTTCTAGTCGTGTGGATTTTCAGATCAGTGAGAATAATATGTAATGTTCAGTATTTGTTATTCTCTATTTTTACTACAGTAAAACACCTACACACTATCCCCAACATTCAGGATTGCAGCTATACACAGATCATCACTGAAAACAGAAAGTTGAACCTCATAATTGGAAAAGAAAAATGTATGTTCCTCTGAACAAAATGTTCAGCAGGCAACCAGCTCCTGCCGGATGTCTTCAGTAATTAAAAAGCCAATTCTTACTATAGAATGATATCTGGTCAAAGCTAGCAGCTCAAAAACAACATAACATACAAAGTATAGCACGCACAACAATTATATGCGCATACATCTTTCAGCCACAAGAAGCAAAATGTACTCACTTTTGGCCGAAGCTAAATTACCCTGTAAACAGTACCAACTTCTAGGCAATATGACATTAGCAATAATAAAATGGCATAAAATTAAAAGGAGAGGGGAGGGGGTGCGCAACTTTCTGTGCATCTCAATGAAACTGACACATTATTCCTTTCCCTATAATTTTGTTTCCCCTATGTCAATACAGTATAACATGCTAAAACTTACAAATAAAATGAAGCCTTATTTATGGTTATTTACATGCATTGGCCGAAAGCTGCCCTGACCTCCAAATTTCCACCGAGGTAACAAGCAGTCAAACGCAGAGTCAACCATGAATCACTGAACCAACCCTTTTTGCTGACAGAGAAAACTATGTGTTATTGATAATAAGGGTAAGAAAATCAAAGAGTTTATTATGTTAACCCATTTCAAATGACAGTCGCCTACATATATATACAGGAACTGAGACGATTCAACAACAAAAAAATAGCCCTATATGACCAGAGGTAGACAAACTGACCTCAGAATTACCAGCATATAGGGTGGTAGAAACAGCCTATGTTTTTGGTAAAATGGACAGATGAACTGACATCATCAGATGATCCAATCATCCTGAACAAGAGCTGCTGACAAATCAATCATCTTATGATAAGTCAAAAGACCCTTGTCCTTCATTGATAGCATATAGAAGTTTTTTGTACATTATCTCCTGCCAAAAAAAGGAGTTTAAATGGATTTCAAGCAGCAAGAGAAAATCAAAAGAAAATTGGGCACTAGACTTTTAAGATTAAAAAATGGGAAAACCAAGAACCTTGGTCGAGTATGGAGGAAGTTTGAGGTAATTAGCACAAGTCATAACACTAGGCAAGTCGTCATCTGCTGATTCTGATGCACCTGTTCCATTTGCCGCAGTATTTGCCGCAGTTGAGGAATGCTGGCATCAAAGCAGGAAGAGAGGTGAACTAATGATCAGAAAAATAATTATAAGACTTTCATTTAATCCACGTTGCATATTTACCTTCCTCACTATAGTCAGCTTTGGATTCAGTGCAGCCAACCCACCAGGCGGAAGACGAGGTGCACCAGTTACAAACTGACAAAATGCATGTTGCTGCTCTGGAGTGAATTCTCCCATGATCTCAAGCAACTAGAACCAAAAATGAAACAGTGATTTGAACCAAAAAGATATTCCAAGGCAAGATTTTAGTGAATTTTTTTAAAATCTAAAGGCACATACATTAACAATTGCAGGACTTTTGGCGGTGTATCCATGATCAAACTTTATATGGTCCACCAGTGTGTCAGGCTGCAGAATGCAACAACAAATCACTCAAACATTGATATGATCTGATGAGAAATTGGGAACAAAAGAGAAGATTCAAAATAGAAGGATTACCTCCCACAATTCTCTACGGCCACACAACAGATAATCCAACTCGTGTGGAGAAAATATTTTCAAAGATGATATATCAAAGACCTGAAAATAATTTGTCAAATAAGCACCATAAATTTCAACTCACGTCCAGCTCAGTAAATGAGGAAGCTTATCAGATAAAATGAAGATACTCCCATAAGAAATCAGCTGACAAAAGCAAACATAGAAAGTTTCATGAAAGATTCTCCTGTAGTAGGAAACATCATATAAAGGTTGATGGCAATAGAAAAATGAATAAAATCTAATATAAAAGGCCCCCTGCGTAGTTGTGAGATCTGGATGATTTACTAATGTGGTTTTGGTGAGAGCTCCAGTGAAGGAAGTCTCAGACTGCGACTGTCACTAAAATGATTAGATAAAAGCTCACATCCGGTCAAGTCATTATTCATAACTAAGCAATGTTCAAGAGACATAGTTGTCTGTCTTAAACACAGAACAACATATCCAACATTGAAGTTCAGCCTATTGCGCAGGCATGCTACTTCGTTTCAGAATCACAATGTGCTATGAGCTTTCCTCTTCTTCAACATATTGCACATAAAATTTTAGAATTTAAATAGAAACTTCTTCACAGCCGTGTCGCATGTAGAAGAGTCCCTTCCAAAACGAATCCATTCCAATCACCCCAATTGTTCACTTGCAACTTGGCTGACATCCACGCAACCGTGTCCCTTACAGTTTCCTACAGCAACTTTTGTAGGTAGCCGACAAGAATCATCTTGTCTTATTTTGTATTGTCTTTAACCAAATCCAACAATAAATCTTTTTTCATACCACACAAAGCTCCACTTTACATTGCTATACCCCCAGGGTTATTGTATCAACTTCTCCATCATGCTTTCTCATAAAATAAGTTGTAAAAAAATTATGTAAAACAAAATATCACTTAAATTGCATAATACCTTGCACCATATTACATAAGAATCATAAAGTAAACACCAAGAAACTCTATTTTGAATAAATAAATCAAATACGGAATGGTCCATATGCAGTTGTCATATCTGCTTCTCTCATACAACACAAAGCTACACCTAAATTGCCATACCCCAAGGTTTATCATGGGTACTTCTATATCCTGCTTTTAAGTAGATATTCAGAAATAATGTGAGACAAAATGCTACTTAAATTGCTTAATACATTGCAATATGTGTTCACGAATCGTATGGCAAACAAAAGAAACTCTATTTTAAACAAATAAATCAAAATACGGAATGTCCGCATGTGGTTGTCCAGTATGACATAGAATGCATTCTCCAATAGAATTAGTCATTATCAGACTTAGAATAGTCCCACGGCTCATCATTACCTTTAGAATAAAAAAATGAAAGGCATGGGATTAAAATAGCGCAGTTAACACCATTAAAAACAGTACAAATTTGCCATTCCGTAGAAATAGCGGCAATGGTCTTGAAATAAAAAGGAATAGTATTTTTGAATTTTCCAGTGATTTTAAACTCTAATATCTGGATAGAGCACGCACGCCATAAAAATTGATGACATCAACCTAAAGGCTATGTGCTTACGATAATGATAGACTGATATTTCCAATATAACTTGATGGATAAAAATTCCTACCTAAGGGATACATGCATACGATAATGAGACCAATATTTCCAATCTAGACAACATAAAATACAGATACATCAAGGATAGAAAAAAATTTAGGGAATTGATTTGCACACCCACCGTTTTACTCTGTGCACACACCACTTATTTACAAGTTTGCCATTACTCCGGCTCACATAACACTTATTTACAAGTTTGCCACTGAAATTACTCACCGCGCACTCCAAGGGTCAAATTTCCGATAATGCCATTGGTTGTGAGCGATGAGTAAACTCTGCAGTGAAGTCTTGATTAAGGCGTCTGAAGATGTGTTTCCAGACGTCTATATGGTCAACCAGATGTCTGGATGATGAACATCAGACGTCTGGGTATTCGGACCAATATATTCCAAAGTAACTCTGTCACTCACTGTCCGCATGATCAGCCAGCTGATGCCTTTGAGCCAGACGACTGTGCAGTGGACCAGAGTCTGTGAAGCCTTCTTCAGACGTCTGCCAAATGTCCGTTAGACTGCATTTATGACCCAGTCAGAACAATACAGCAGCCGCCTGGTCGTTCTACTTCAGGCGACTGGTGACTAGGATTACTGTCCGTTAATAGCAATTTCCATCATTTAATGCTTGGTATTTTTAACAGATTTTAGACAGAATTCAGTGAGCTATTTAAAGGGCTTTGATGTCTTGACTTGAGAAGTTAGCCAAACTATTAAGACTTCATTCAATACACTCTTAAGTGATTTCAAGTCAGTAATTCTTCACTAGAGCATTCAAAGCCATTCAAGATCAAGCTTTAAGTTTCAACTTGTCTCCAAAGTTTTCAAGATAAAGCTTCTAGCATTCATTGCTAATCATCTTAAGACAAGTAGTAAGTGCTCATACTCTCATCATTTAGAGCACATCACACACACCTTGCCTCATTCTAAAGAGTATTATTCAAGACATGGGTTGTGGAAATTGTTTCATATTTCGGTTCTATTTTTCTCTTGATACTTGAGAAGTTCCTCTCTGGTTGTGAGAGTAGTTCCTTCTCGGGTTGTGGGGAGTGAAAGAAAGCATCTTAGTATTTCACTTGTCAGGTTTTGGCAAGTGGGTATTAGTGGATCATTAACACTAGCGGTTTTGCTAGTGGGTTGTTGGAGTATGATTCAAAGGAGTCGGGGAGACTCAGAGTCGGAAAGACTCGGTGAATCCAAACTAGAGTAAATCCTTTCTTTGTGTTTTACTTTTCTGTGTTTGTTGCTCTTTTTTATTCTGTACTAAAGTTGCATAAGGGATCTTTAATTTGGTGTAATTTCCTTATTATTGTTATAAAGTACTATTCACCCCCCTGGTGTTTTCTCCATATAGTTTCAAATCCTACAACTTGTATCAGAGCGATGTGTTTCATACTATGGCAACCACAATCAACAATCGTAATGGTGCTTCGTCTATCATCGAATGCCAATCCACAGTTCGAACTCCATACTTCAACGGGTCAAACTATGAATATTGGAAGGCCAAAATGATCTTCCTAAAGAATGCTTCTCTTTGGCGTCCGGTTGATAAGGAGCATGTTGATCCGATTGAGTAGGACTACTTAAAAAGGACACCGGCTTAAGTGCTCGCGGAATCAAACAATGCAAAAGCGATGAACTCGCTATAGGTGCATTGAATGCAACTAAATTCCACAAAGTGTCGAATTGCACAACTGCACACCAAATTAGGAAACATCTCCAAATTACTCATGAATGGACAGGTAAAGTTGTCAAAGCTTCATGTTTTTGTACAACGTTTTGATATGTTTCAAATGCAAATAACAGAAAACATCGCTAGCATGTATGCAAGGTTCATGGATATCGTGAATAAGCTTGAAGCTCTAGGGAAAGAGTACACCCAAGTAGAAAAGGTAAGGAAACTCATTATGTCCGTCACTTCGAAATGGGAAAAGAAGACAATGGCCATTGAGGAATGCAATAACATGGAGACTTATGAGGTTAGGAAGGTGGATAGAGATGAAAGAAATGCACTAAGAGCTATACCCGAACCTAAGAAGAAAGCCATTGTTTTCAAAGCTGCCTCGGAGAATGAAGACTCCGATGAAGAAATAGACATGGAATCCTTAGCTCTTATGGCAAGGAAGTTCCAACGGTTCTACCGAAGAGGTAACTTCAAACCAAGAAACAAATTTGTTTCTACTAACAATTCTTCTCTGTGTTTTAATTGTAATAAGCCAAGACACATCAAGATGGATTGCCCCTTGCTTAAGGACAATGAATAATGGAAAGCTCCCAATTACAAAATAGGATATGTGTTCAAAAAGAACAAAAAGAAGTGTCTAGTTGGAACATGGGATGATTCAAGCGATGGCACGGGTAGCGAAGACTTGGATGAGGATAAGGGAGAGGTAGCACACACATGTTTCATGGCTAAGGGAAGCTCTCCAAAGCAATCATCTAGTAATAGTGATAGTGATAGTAACACCGATGAGGTAACTATGAATGAACTTAAATTAGCAACTGCGCAATTATTTGATAAGCATCAAAAATTGTTCAATTCATATATAATTGCTAAGGACAAACTTGCTAGGATAGCTACATCATCCATGAATTTTGATACGAATGTTAGCTCTATTACACGTAATGTTATTATTAAAGAGAGCCATTTTGGCATCTCAAAATGAATGCTTGAAGAATGAGGTCATATCCCTCAAATCACAATTGGACAAAAGTCCAAATTAGTGATTGTGACGATGTTCAGATTAAAACTCTTCGATCTCAAACCACACTTTTGGGAAATGAGAATGTTGCTCTCAAATCCCAAGTGCAAAAGCTAAATTCACAAGTATTCACTTTGGATACCAATATCTCTTCTCTAACAAAGAGATGAGCTCATATCTTCCAATATTGATAGATTCAACAAAGGAAAGGACAAATTAAACACAATTTTGGAAAACCAACTTCACGAAAATTACTACGGTGGACTTGGATATTATAAGGATAATGCTTCCACCTATCGCACATCTTATAGTGGAGCCATTATAGATTTTGTGAGGCCATCCTCTGGTGCATCCACAAGTGGAGCATCAAACCCCTTGAGTAGTTTATCTACCAAGACTAGCAACTTTTCGGTGACACCCTCTTTTGGAAAAAAACCCCACTAAGGGTAGACAACCAAAGAAGGGACATGTGTATATGTACACACGCACCCAACCATGTAGGAAAGCACCTACACATCATGCTCCTACGTATGACGAGTTTTATGCATCACACCCTCGTGCACGTGCAAACACCCAAGTGAGACTTCCACATGACCGCACAAATACTAATGTGCATGGTTATGCACAACCACTGCATGCTCATGCTTATACACATGTTCATCCACATGTTTACATGCTTACCATGCTTCACATTCATATGCACCTAATGCATATATGCCGAATGTGAAAAATCACATGAATGCTCACAAAGCACTCACACATCGTGCAAGATCACATGGTATGAATCATGCATACATGCATCACAATATGGATATACACCAACACATACACACGTGTATGTTCACACTAATGCATATACACATTCACATGTTCACATGCCGCATGCTCCCATTAGAAACACATCTTCTATGCATGCACCAATAAGGCATAGGACTCCCAAGAGTCATTTGATTTGGGGTTTTAAAAATACTAGCATGTATGACAAAGGAATGTATATGCAATCATATTTTAGGGATGTTATAGATAATGTGAACTATGTTGGAAAGTCGAAGTCCAATTGGACTTGGTTTCCAAAGGACTAATCCTCTTAGACCCAACATGCTTGGGTACCATGTGCTTATAATGTATTATATAGGTACCCAGGAAGAGGAAAAAGAGCAAAATGAGAAAAGATTGCTCTAAATGCAAAAAGAAAGACTGGATACTCGATAGTGCGTGTTTCAAACATATGACGGGAGACCGTGATTTGCTCTCTGAAATTATCTGTATCAAGAATGACGGAACGGTCACATTTGGAGGCAATGAGAAGTGTTCCATCATAGTAATTGGAAAAGTTAATAATCCCTATAAACCTTTCATAGAAATGTTTATCTTGTAGATGGTTAAAATCACAATCTTATTTCTATAAGTCAACTTTGTGACAAGGGTTACAAAGTTAATTTTGGTAATGGATTGTGAAGTATTTTCAATAATACTAATGATAATATTTTGTTTAGTGGCACACGCCAAAAGGACATTTATATCTTGGATATGCCACACACTCAAGACCAATGATTAGTTGTTCACACTTATGAACAACTTTTGTGACATCGATGCTTTGGTCATGTACACTTCAAACACCTTCATAAGTTGTCCAAGCATAACCTAGTTAGCGGATTTCCAAAACTCTCTTTTAATAAGAAAAGTTTTTGTGATTCATGCCAACGAGACAAGCTTCATAAATTGACATTTAAGATTATGGATGTAACATCTACTTCTAGGCCTCTAGAGCTTTTACATCTAAATTTATTTGGGTCTACTAGAGTTGCATCCTTAGAAAATGCATTTTATGGACTTGTAGTTGTAGATGATTTCTCTAGGAATACTTGGATAATGTTTTTGAATAGCAAAAAATGAAGCTCTTGAAAGATTCATTATTTTATCTAAGAAAGTTCAAAAGATTCAATGCACGTCCATTATCATCTGTAGTGATCATGGTGGCGAATTTGATAATGAACTATTCTCTAATTTTTGTGATGAGAATGGGATAACTCGCATATTTTCCTTTCCGCGTGCTCCACCACCAAATTGTGTTGTAGAAAGGAAAAATAGAACACTCATTGAGTGTGCATGCACCATGCTTAGTGATAGCAGCATTGGTTCACAATTTAGGACGGAAGCCGTTCATACCGCGTGCTATGTATTAAATAGGATTCTTGTGAGACAACGTACGAACAAAACATGTTATGAATTATTTTATAACAAAATCCCTCAAGTATGTTATTTCCGTGTTTTTTGGTTCAAAATGTTTTATTAAGAACACACGGAAATTTGGATAAGTTTGATTCACGTTTCGATGGAATATTTATTGGATACTCCGATCGTAGCAAGGCCTACGGATATTCAATAAAGAACCTTAACGGTTGAAGAATCCCTTCATGTTTTTTATAAGAATTTTGATGACCCATTATCTCACCTTGATGAGAATATTGAATTTCTATGTGATTCCTTAAATAATATTAAATTAGATGATTCTCTTACAACTAACCCTACTAATGATGTGGTTGAAGTTGTTCCAAATGATCTGGGGTTACCCAAGACATTTGCCACGGTTCCAAACCATCAACATGATCAAGTGATATGTAATATTGAAGATGGAGTCCGAACAAGGTCAAGGTTAGAGCGATTCCCATATTGTGTCTTCGTCTTAACAATTGAGCCAATGAACATTGAAGATGCATGTGACATGGATCATGGCTATGGAAGATGAACTCATCCAATTTGAAAGGAACGATGTTTGGGAATTAGTTCCTCCTCCGAAAGACAACAATGTTATAGGAGCAAAATGGATCTTCAAAAACAATACAGATGAAAATGAAGATGTCATCCAGAACAAAGCAAGGTTAGTAGCACAAGGTTACCGGCAAGAAGGTGTTGATTTTGAAGAATCCTTTACCCCGATAGCTAGATTAGAATCTATTAGACTATTATTATCATTTGCATAATTCAAGAATTTTTAACTTTTTCAAATGGATGTGAAAAATACATTTTTGAATGGACATGTAGTTGAGGAAGTTTATGTTTTTGATACGCTTATCACCTACGAGAGGAGGCGCAAGAAGACTAAGGAGTGATTGCTGGACACACCGACGATTTGGGGGTAGAATGTCTTTATGCACTACTAGTTGTTTTGTGTTGTTGTACGCACCACGCCTCTTCATTATATAAGAGAGGGTGTGGGCTAGGGTTAGGGTATCGAAATTGTAGCCTTCATTTGATATTCCTAGAGTTCTCCGAGGAGATCTAGAAGAGAGTTTAGGCTTTTCCCTTAGCAAAAGATATGAGATGGGCCAACTCTCCCAAAATTGGCTAGTTATCTTGTAACCCTATTCCCCAATCAAATAAAAATCCCCAAATCCCTTCTACAAAACCCTAGTCCGCATCAATTTGGTATCAGAGCTCTGATCCAATGGCCGCCACAAGATCAGCTACAACGAAATCTATGGAGGAAAGGTTGGATGCGGAGATCGCTGAGAGGAAGGAGACAACGGAGATCTTCAAGAAAATCGACGCGGCGACGGCGGCCACGGAGGCACTCAGATCTGATTTGAAGGGAGATCTGGAGCAAGTGAAGGAGATGCTCGTCAATTTCATGGCTCAAAACATCACCGCACCTCAGATCTCGCGTTCGAAGGAAGGAGCCTCCTCAGATCTGAATCACCAATCAAATCTGAGGGGAAAAGGGAAGGCAACGATGATCCCGGATCATGAAGGGGTGATCTTGGAAGGAGTAGATCCAGATCTGGACCTCGACGACGACGACTGGCAAGAGGACATCTCCAAAACCCTAGGGGAGAGCTCCGAGGAAGACCCACCCCCACATCGGCAGCGAAGGAAGCGAGCGACGAACCCCCTGGGGGTTGCCGACAGCCGGCGACCCCCCAGGGGGGCTCGCCGGAGGCGGGCGAGCCCCCCATGGGGCCGCCGATGATGGGCGACCCCGCAGGGGGGTCGCAGGAGCAGGGCGACCCCGCCTGGGGGTCGCCGGAGGCGGGCGAGCCCCAGACGGGGTCGCCGAGGGCTGGCGACCCCCTGGCGGGGCCGTCGGAGGCGGGCGATCCCCCCAGGGGGCCGCCGGAGGCGGACGACCCCCCCAGGGGGCTGCCGAGGGTTTGGGGACCCGCCAGGGCCCCTGACGGGTCGCGCGGACTCCGAAGACCCCCCCCCGCTCATCGCAGGGGGGATTACGGGACCCGGGAGAGGCGCGCGCGGGGTGCGCGAGATCCGGAGTACTACGAGGACGATGATTGGGCCCCGGAAGGACGACAGAGAGATGAGGTGCAGGAACCGGAGTACGAGGACCACTTCCGCCACTATGAGGGGGTATGTGGAGGATGAGCGGTCCAGGAGGGAGGATAGGAGATGGGAGCCGGAGAGAGGCCGGTTTGCAGATCACCACCATCAGCAGCGCGTGGATCGTTTTGACGGGAGGGATCCACGGGCGGATGACCGTATACGGAAACTCCAGATGCCTGTCTTCGAGGGTAGTGATGCCACTGGGTGGATCTACAAGGCGGAGAGATATTTTGAGATGGCCAGACTGACGGAGGAGGAAAGGCTGAGGGCGGTTGCGCTCTGTTTGGAGGGAGAGGCCCTGAATTGGTGGAGATGGAAGGAGCAGCAGCGACCTCTGAGGACCTGGGAGGGGTTCAAGGAGGCACTATTACATCGATTTCGAGGCTCTCAGGCGGGGGGAGCTTATGAGCAGCTGCATGCCTTGAGGCAGATGGGGACTGTGCGAGATTACATTAAGCAGTATGAGGAGCTCACGAGTAGAGTGCGGGGGATGCCTGCAGAGTCCCTAGAAGGGTTTTTTATGGATGGGTTGAAGCCCACCATTAGGTCTGAGCTTCGCACTCTCAGACCGCATGGACTGGAGGAGCAGATGGAGTTAGCGCTGACGGTCGAGGATATGTTGGCGGACGAGCGCCGCGCCAGGGGTGCGTTTGGAGGACAGTTTTCACGACCACAGGCTGCCCCTGGGGGACAGTCAGGCACTGCAGGGGGGAGCCCGACAGGCGAAGGGAGACCCGAGGATGTGAGACCGGGAGGGCCATACAAGAGGATGACAGATGCGGAGATGCGGGAACGGAGAGCAAAGGGGTTATGCTTCAAGTGCGACAAGAAGTTTACCCCTGGGCACAGGTGCCGCAACCAAGCCTTGCAGGTATACGAGGTGTACGCTGAGGACTTGGAGGAGGAGGCGGCGACAGATGAAGCGGCGGGGGCCGAGGAGGCCGATGAACCTCTACTACTGGAGGCGGCCGAAGTCTCGCTTAGTTCCATTGCGGGGCTTACACGGGTGCACACTATGAAGCTGGCGGGCAGGGTCCGTGACCTGGACGTGGTGATACTGATAGATAGTGGGGCCACCCACAATTTCGTGTCCCCGGGTGATTGAGAGTCAGGGCATACCGATGACGGAGACGGAGGGCTTTGGGGTCATGCTCGGGACCGGTGTGGTCGAGCAGAGTAGGGGCATCTGTCGTGACTTGATGGTGTCCATAGGAGTGGTGATCACCGGTGACTTTCTACCCTTGACGTTGGGCAATGTCGACCTGATTTTGGGGATGCAGTGGCTGCAATCGCTAGGGGAGACGAAGTTCAACTGGCGGCTGCTGCAGATGGAGTTCCAGGTGGACGGCAGGAAGGTGGTACTTTTGGGTGATCCGAGTTTGTGTTGTTCGTCTGTGTCCTACAAGAATATGGCGAAGACACTCCAGGCCGAAGGAGGGGGGTTCTTGATTGAGCTACAGTGGTTGGCGACGGACGAGGCCACGGGAGAGACGGTAGTACCGCTGGATGTGGAGCAGCTATTGAAGGGGTTTGAGGGGGTGTTCCAGCCACCTAGCGGTCTTCCACCGCCAAGGGACCATGAGCACGCTATTGTGCTTAAGGAGGGGGTGTCGCCCATTAGCGTGCATCCATACCGGTACCCCCAGGAGCAGAAAGACGAGATCGAGAAGCTGGTACAGGAGATGCTACAGGCAGGGGTCATCCGCCCTAGTGCTAGTCCTTTTTCCAGCCCAGTGCTTCTGGTTAAGAAAAAGGATGGCAGTTGGAGGTATTGTGTCGATTACCGGGCTCTCAACAAGGAAACTGTCCCAGACAAGTTTCCCATCCCGGTGATTGACGAGCTGCTAGACGAGTTGCACAGAGCGGTGGTCTTCTCGAAGATCGATGTGAAGTCGGGGTACCACCAGATTCGCATGAGACAGGAGGATGTGCAGAAGACCGCCTTCAGGACTCACGAAGGCCACTACGAGTTCCTCGTCATGCCCTTTGGGCTGACGAACGCACCTGCTACCTTCCAGTCACTGATGAATAAAGTCTTCCGACCTTACTTACGGATGTTCGTTCTGGTCTTTTTCGATGATATCCTGGTCTACAGTGCATCATTACAGGATCATCTGGGCCACTTGGAAATAGTTATGCGAGATCTGGAGGATCATCAGCTACAGGCCAACCGAAAGAAGTGCCTCTTCGGACAGGCGCAGGTGGAGTACCTGGGGCACATCGTGTAGGCGGACAGGGTTGCAGCTGATCGATCGAAGATTTCAGCCATGTTGGATTGGCCGCAGCCAAGGACATTACGGGCCATGCGGGGGTTTCTGGGCCTCACCGGGTATTATCGACGTTTCGTGAAGGGGTATGGCACCTTGGCGTGGCCCCTTACGGAACAGTTGAAGAATGATAGTTTTTGCTAGGGGAAGAGGCGACGAGGGCATTCCAGGCCCTCAAGGAGGCGATGACGACGGTACCGGTGCTAGCACTCCCAGATTTTGAGAAGAAGTTTATAGTGGAGTCAGACGCTTCGGGCTTTGGGTTAGGGGCCGTACTGATGCAGGAGCAGCGGCCGATCGCTTACTTCAGCCAGGTTCTATCTTCCAGGGCTAGGCTGAAGTCTGTCTACGAGCGAGAGTTGACGGCGATAGTGTTGTCAATCCAGAAGTGGAGACCATACTTACTGGGGAGGGAGTTTGTGGTACGGACAGACCAGCGGAGTCTGAAGTACCTCCTGGAGCAGCGCATGGTGGCAGAGGAGCACCAGAGGTGGTTGTCCAAGTTGAGCGGGTACAAGTTCGAGATTCATTACAAACCCGGCTCGGACAACAAGGCGGCAAATGCGCTTTCCCGACGAGATGAGGGGGTACAGGTGGTGGCTCTTTCTATCCCACTGATGTTGCGGAGCGACACCCTGCTAGCGGAGATTGAGGCCGATGAGGAGCTGTGGCGGATCCGGGAGGCAATCGCTGGGGGATTTACAGACTTTCCGGGTTACACCTTAGAGGAGTGACTACTACTGTACCGGAGGAGGCTGGTGATTCCCCGGACTTCTAGTCACATTCCGACTCTCTTCCATGAGTTCCACAGCAGCGCCGTGGGGGGGCACTCAGGAGGATACCAGACTTATCAGAGGATGGCTCGGGAGCTCTATTGGCCAGGTATGAGGAAGGATATTGCGAGGCTGGTTTCGGAGTGCGATATATGTCAGCGCCACAAATATCAGGCAACATCCCCAGCAGGTCTTCTACAGCCCTTGGAGTTACCGGAGAGGATATGGGAGGACATCTCGATGGATATCGTGGAGGGGTTGCCACGATCGGAGGGCTTTACTACGATATTTGTTGTGGTTGACCGCCTCAGCAAATATGGCCATTTCATCCCACTACGACATCCATTTACTGCAGCATCTGTGGCAGTTGCTTTTTTGAAGGAGGTGGTCAGGCTGCATGGGTACCCTCACTCGATTGTGTCGGACAGAGATAAGGTGTTTTTGAGCACTTTTTGGAAGGAGATGTTCAGACTACAGGGGACAGCGCTGCGACGGAGCACGGCTTACCACCCCCAGACAGACGGCCAGACGGAGGTGCTTAACCGCAGTGTGGAGACATACCTCCGGTGTTTTGCGTCCGAGACACCTAGGAAGTGGGCCGGGTGGTTGATGTGGGCTGAGTACTGGTACAACACCTCGTACCACTCAGCTGCGAGGATGACACCGTTCCAGATTGTGTATGGGCCGAGATCCGCCTCACCTAGTGCATTACAGCAGGGGATCTACCCCGGTGTCAGGATTAGAGCAGCAGTTGGAGGATCGCGACCGGGTGTTAGAGGAATTGAAGCGCCACCTACTGCGAGCTCAGCAAATCATGAAGAAGAAGGCAGATGCGCATCGCAGGGAGGTGGAGTTCGCCGTTGGAGAGCATGTCTATCTGAAGCTTCGACCCTACAGACAGCGCTCTATGGCCCACCGGCGCAATGAGAAGCTGGCAGCGAGGTATTATGGGCCTTACGAGGTTAAGGCCCGGATCGGCAAGGTGGCGTATCGGCTGAAGCTACCTCCTACTATCAGGATCCATCCAGTCTTTCACGTCTCACAGCTACGCCGAGCTATTGGAGATCATGTGGCGTCGTCTGTATTGCCCCCAACTCTCACGGTCGATATGGAGGTCCTTTTGGCACCCGAGGAGGTTACAGGCATTCGTACAGGAGCATCAGGAGCACGGAAAGTTTTGATTCGTTGGTCGGGATTTGCCGGAGTTTGAGGCCACGTGGGAGCTTTATGATCATATCTTGCAGCAGTATCCTGATTTCCACCTTGAGGACAAGGTGAAACTCCTGGGGGGAGTAGTGATACGCTTATCACCTACGAGAGGAGGCGCAAGAAGACTAAGGAGTGATTGCTGGACACACCGACGATTTGGGGGTAGAATGTCTTTATGCACTACTAGTTGTTTTGTGTTGCTGTACGCACCACGCCTCTTCATTATATAAGAGAGGGCGTGGGCTAGGGTTAGGGTATCGAAATTGTAGCCGTCATTTGACATTCCTAGAGTTCTCCGAGGAGATCTAGAAGAGAGTTTAGGCTTTTCCCTTAGCAAAAGCTAGGAGAGGGACCAACTCTCCCAAAATTGGCTAGTTATCTAGTAACCCTATTCCCCAATCAAATAAAAATCCCCAAATCCCTTCTACAAAACCCTAGTCCGCATCAGTTTTCCAACCACCTGGTTTCATAAATGAAAACCCACTAAATCATGTGTTTAGACTCAAGAAAGCTCTTTATGGGTTGAGACAAGCTCCTAGAGCATGGTATGCTCGACTAAAGAATTTTCTTGTTGATTTGGTTTTCAAAATGGGTGATGTTAACTCAATACTTTTCACTAAGTATTTCAATCATGACATATTATTCATTCAAATATATGTTGATGACATTATATTTCGTTCTACTAACTCTTCACTTTGTCAAGAGTTTGCTATCTATGCAGGATGAAATTGACATGAGACACATGGGAGAGCTCACCTACTTTCTATGACTTCAAATTCGCCAAGTGGAGCAAGTGGTCTTCATCTACCAAACAAAGTACACGGTGGAATTAATCAAGCACTTTGGGATGGGATCCTCTTCATCCAAGTGTACTTCAATGAGCACAACACATCTTGATAAAGATGAACGTGGAACGGATGTTGACATTCGTCAATATCGAGATATGATGGGTAGCTTACTCTATCTTACCGCAAGTATGCCCGATATAATGTTTTCTGTATGCGTATGTGCACGTTATCAATCACGACCAAAACTATCACATTTGATCGCAGTCAAACGGATTTTCCGTTATTTAAACCCATCACTTGACTATGAATTATTTTATCCTAAGTCATGCTCTTATGAACTAGTTACATTTAGTGATGCCGACTTTGCTGGATGTAAATCCGATAAGAAACGTACTAGTGGTACTTGTCATTTCTTAGGAAATTCCTTTGTCTTTGTTCTCCAAAAAAACAAAATTCGGTATCTCTTTCTACAACCGAAACGGAATACTTTGCCGCTGGATTAGATTGTGCACAAGTTTTATGGATGAGACAAACACTCAAATACTATGGTATTGAGTGTGGCACATGTCCAATCATAGTTGATAACCAAAGTGCTATTTGTCTATCCAAGAACCCGGTAACACTCACATACCAAACACATTGATATTAGACATCATTTTATTAATGATTATGTCCTCAAGAGGATGTTTGTCTAGGGTACATCGACACCCAAAACCTACATCGACACCCAAAACCAAATTGCCGATATTTTCACCAAACATATCAAAGAAGACTCTTTTATGAGGCTTAGGAGAGAATTTGGTACTATGAGTGAATCTGAACTCTAGAAAATCAGTTTCGTTATGACTAGATTACTTCATTTCATTACATGATATGCTCATGCATTTAAGCAATTTTCTCTTGGATATATCTCACTTTCATATTTAAGTATTTCCTCATGAGATATATATAAATATACAAGTCTTTTATGCATCTCTTGAGCATTATGTATTTGGTTTGTATATGTTGATTGTATATGTGATTTGCATTAATGAATGCTTAGTTAAGACGATTGCTTCTATCATTTAGCTTGAGAACCCCTATAGAAATTCGCATTTCAACCCAAGCTTACTGATATTAGTCAGACGCCTAGATTAGTCAAACCAGACGTCCAATGTATCAGATATATCTGTCTCTCAGATTTTTCCATCTGACCAGATGTCTGATACTGTCCTACCAGACGCCTGAACCAATTTTCAGACGTCTGGACATTGTTCTACAGACGCCTGGTTATAGATTTGTCAGTCTGTCAAATGTTTCCCGAGAGCAATCATCTACAGACTTCTCTAAATCAAACGTCGGATGCTGACATACCATATGCCTGGATAGTTTGTCAGACGTCTGATTATTCGAATAAAGATGCATGATCATCATTTCGTATGGTATTTATCTTATATACTCTTTCGACCAGACGCTTGTTGGTCTTGATCCAGATGCCTGGCTCAATATAATCTCATGTGTTTCTTTAATTCTCCAGACGACTGTATACTTCTCTCCAAACGCCTGTCAAGGGATTTTAAGCCAAATCAACTTTTGATCCAACGGCTGAGATTTTTTGATCGATCGTTATAAACCTTGATTCGACTTGATTAGGGCTTAAGCTATCAGACTCTTTCGTCTGCATCTTCATCTGCCATTACGGTCTCGACGAACTTTCGACAAACTCTTGCCTGATTTGACATAAATCGAAACTCATTTCTTTACGCCGATCATTTCGATATCTGGAGTTTTCGGTAAAACTCCCTTCTTGGATTATTTGAATGGTAGGGGTTCACCATGCCACGTACGAAACGAGCTCGATCGTCATCTCCTTAATACTTGTCGATTGAGGATGCTTCACCGTCACAAAAACCACATGAGCCTGGTTCTACATCTCGTCGGTCCAAGAGGACCATTCCTCTTGATGCTTCGCATCAGATTGTGTTGTCTTAAGAACAACAAGATCAACCTTCTTCATCGTTTCAACCAATGTCTTCTGAGCACTATCCTGCTCACGACGATTCTCATGCTCGTTCAGAATCTCCTAAAGATCCCCTCGAGGTCATCAATTTTCTTATTAGGAGTTCCCGCCATCAGTACAATGATTTGATTTCCCTTCGTATCAATCTAGATAATGTTCGGTCTATCCTCTCTGGACTTAGTCGAGATCATCGTCAGCTCAATACTCTACTCCGACAAGTTCAAGACAGTATACATCCTCCCTCTGATCCATCTTCTTCTTCACAGCCTCCTGAGGTTTTATCTCAGCGTTCGGGAGAATTTGAGTACAATCTTTCCAACATCTGGACGGTACTCGCATAAATGCGTAGCGATTTCACAACTTTAAAGGACATGGTCTCAAACATTCAGGAGAAATTAAAGACACTGGTGCCTACTCCTAGAGACATCCATGCTCTTGACCATCCAGAGCCTAGTCCACCCCCTCCAGCTGTTTGATGACATATCTAGATTACCACAAGCCTCTCTCCATTCTTAAAATGTATTTTTAACATTGTTTTAGAAGAGTGCTTGTGAGGAAACATTTTGATGTTTTTGTTTGTGATTAGGGTGTGAATATATTTTTGGGATCAGGGGTGGTATACTTGTAAGTATACATTTACTTGTGAATGGTGTCACATTTTGTTGTATGCGACGTATAGATATGTTTTGTTCTTCGATGAGCGATACACTTATATTTTGTACTAATCGTCATCATTATATTTTAATGAAAGTTTAACGCTAATTGGAAATGTGCCATTATATTGCTAATTATTCTACTTGTGCACTTCCAATATGAATGTTGAATACTCTTCTCCTTGTGTGTTTTGATGCTACAAGTTAGACAAATGGTTAAATGAGAACACCTTCACTTATGTGTTTTGGTTCATTTTGTCCATCACATAGTTGTTTTCTATAGTAGCACTAATTATTGTTCTATTCCTCCTATTCTTTTAGATTATGACAAAGGGTGAGAAAGCTTGCTTGGATTTTTTTTTTTTTTTTTGAGATTTTGAAATTTTGAATTTCATCTCTCAAATAAATCATAAAGGGGGGGAGAGAGTAACCATGCAATAACCATGAAATTATCATAACTCCATGAATCATATCATGTCTAAACTTGTTTTGAAACTATTGTATGATTCAGGTGGAGTTTTGACATTCATACTTCACTTTACTCTTAAAAGTTGATTTCAATAAAGTTGATTGACTTGATCTCCTTATTCATGCTTCAACTTTCTTTAGGTATCACAATATTCGTCATGCTTTGGGTATCCATATGTGGTGATGGCTTTAATGAATAATATACACAACTCATGTGATACACATATCATTAACTTGCAATGACTTTTTGGACTAAAATGATTGGCATCAATGCAGGGTAAGTATTTTTAATTTCAAGCACAATTATTGATTATGGTTATGATTGTTTGTCATCATCAAAAAAACGAAAGAATGTTGAATATTGGTTTCCCCAATGTGGTTTTGATGACAAACAAACATAATCAATTGTGACAATCCACATGTTTTGTAGTTAATGAAAGCATCGTCAATATAGACAAAGTCATATCAAATGAAGATGATAACTTGGATCATTGATGCAAGGACATCAATCAATGAAGCATAGAAATCAAAAAGTGAACGCAAGGAAATCAAAGCGTTGGACTCAACAAGCTCAAATAGACGTCTTCAAGGAATTCAATAGGAAGTGAAGAAGATAAACATGTATATCTTTCTTTCTTTACTTCTTAGTAAAATTAGCATTTAAGCCTTGAATAGACTTGAAAGAATATCAATCATAACACTCACAACACTTTAAATCATATATCATTGAGTGTCATATGGTTATAACTTGCATAAGCTCGAAGTAGAGTTTTTCAGCCTACCCAGGCGCCTGGTAGTTGATCTCCAGTATGAATGGCAGTAATGGCCTGATCTGCCATGTCTGACCTGGCCCGACCCGGTTTTGACCCGGCCCGACCCGCAGCCGGGTCGGGGCAAACTTGGGCTTTGTATGCGCCCCGGCCCGCCCCGGCTCAGTAAACTATAGAGGTTCTAAACAACCTTACTATTTTGATACGGACCATGCAGTCAGAGAATAACCCATAACTCATACTATATTCCACGGTTCTCCTAATTGGGCCAATTCCCAATTCCAAATTACCAAATAAATCAAAATTCTCCCAATTCACAAATAAAATTTCTATTTGGGATTCATATGGTTGGCACTAATGACCTGACCCGACTGGCCCGACCCGGCCCGGCCCGGTTTTGGTAAGAAAGAACCTGCCCCGTCCCGCGACCCGCCCCGTCCCGGCCTGTAGATGAGTCGATGCAAGCTTGGATAGTTAAATACCCGTCCCGCCCCGCAATATTGTCATTCCTAACCTCCAGACGCCAAGTGCTCATGCATATTCTGTTCTCCAAAACCCTACCCAATACAGACGCATGAAGTTCTCATTCCAAGCATCTGCACAATGTGTCAGGCGCCTGGATGAAGAACTCCAGACGTCTGATTAATTCTACACGAACTTCCAGTATCTCGGCCTCTGATGACTGACAGAAATCAGACAATTTAAGTTATATTTCCAGACGTCTTCACTTTGTATCAGAGTCCTCCTAGATGATATACATCAGACGTCTGGTTAATTACGAGCAAAATTTCCAGTATCTTAAACTTTGCAGTCAAGTCGAAATTAAGGAGTCTAAATGTGTTTCCAAACGTCTATATGGTCGACCAGACGTCTGGATAATGAACATCAGACGTCTGGGTATTCGGACCAATATATTCCAAAGTAACTATGTCCCTCACTATCTGCATGATCAAACTTTTGATGCCTTTGAGCCCGACGACTGTGCAGTGGACAAGAGTCTGAGAAGTCTTCTTCAGACGTCTGTCAAGTGTCAGTTAGACTGCACTTATGACCCAGTCAGAACAGTACAACAACCGCCTGGTCATTCTACTTTAGGTGACTGATGGTGACTAGGATTTCTATCTGTTAATAACCGTTTTCATCATTTAATGCTTGGGATTTTTAACAGATTTTGGACAGAATTCGGTAAGCTATTTATTTAAAGGGCTTTTGATGTCTTGACTTGAGAAGTTAGCCAAACTATTAAGACTTCGTTCAATACACTCTCAAGTGATTTCATTTCAAGTCATTAATATTTCACTAGAGCATTCAAGAGCATTCAAAGCCATTCAAGCTCAAGCTCTAAGTTTCAACTTGTCTCCAAAGCTTTCAAGATCAAGCTTCTAGCATTCATTGCTAATCATCTTGAGACAATTAGTAAGTGCGCATACTCTCATCATTTAGAGCACGTCACATACACCTTCTTGACTCATTCTAAAGAGTATTATTCAAGGCATAGGTTCTGAAAATTGTTTCATATTCTGGTTCTATTTTTCTCTTGATACTTGAGAAGTTCCTCTCGGTTTGTTCATTCCTGGGTTGTGTGAAGTGGAAGAAAGTGTATTGGTTTTCACTTGTCATGTTTTGGCAAGTGGGTATTAGTGGATCACTAATCACTAGCCGGTTTGCTAGTAAGTTGCTGGAGTATGATTCAAATGAGCCGGGGAGACTCAATGAATCCGAACCATGGTAAATCCTTTGTTTGCGTTTGCTTTTCTGTGTTTGTTGCTCTTTCTTTCTATTCCACACTAAGGTTGCATAAGTAATCTTTAATTTGGCGTAATTTCCTTATTATTGTTATAAAGCACTATTCACCCATAGTATTTCCTCCCTATAGTTTCAGATCCTACAATAATCACTTGTTCATCCATTTTTCTCAAGTCAACTACTTCAAAAGGTCAGAATAAACTTCCAAAGTACTTCCACTCAAGAAGAGTTAAGAGAAAGCAATGACATAACGGATATAGAAGGATAAACCTCTTGACGACGGGAATGAAGAACAAAAAGTGAACACCAAGCAGAGGCTAGAGGCACAGAAGAAATAAAGAAAAGAATAAGTCGGAAGCAGAGCAGCAAAGCAGCAAAGATAATGAAGGGAAAAGGAAAACAAAGAGAGCACAAGCAGATGTATTAGCAACAATTGGCGGTCTTTATCTGGCCCAGCAGGCATGACCATGATATGAAAGTAGTGACAAGTTAAAAAATAAAAATAAAAAAGCACCACAACTTAGAAACCTATGGATATATGAATGTTGCATAAATAGGTCAATTTCAACAGAAACGTCAATAGTAACGAGTAAACAGATGGAAACCTAGTTTTGAGTCGAGATTGATCAAGTCTTAAACATGAAATAGTGTAAGAGGCACATGTTCCTGTAAGAGTGTGAACACAAACTAGAAAGTTGCGCTTAAAATTCCTAAAATACCCATATGAGACAAAAAATTATTGGAAACTTAAAAAAAATTCAAAGGAAAGGAAAATCTACCTGATTAAACCCTGCTCTAAATGCTTCCATCTGCCGCATGATTCCTGACTTAACGGTCACATCAACTACCAAGGAAATGTACTGTTCTAGGTTGTTGATATTGACCTGTAAAAATCACAAATTAAAACAAAAATAATTCAACAGATAACAGACTCAAAGCAAAGAGAATGGAAAGAAAATAAAATCTTTACCACAGTGTTCTCCTCCCCATCTTTAAGGACATACTCGGGATAGCCAGGAAGTGTGAAATCTAAACACAACTCTTCAATTGGAGCACCACGAAAACGTAGATCAGCAATTGCCCTCTGATTGCTACTACCTGCTGCCTCTAAAAACTTTTTCCGGCAAACAAGGATTTGCATTTCTTGCAAGATCTTCCCAAACTCCGCATCAAATGAAAGAATATCATACAAGTCAAGCTCCTGTAGGGAATTATTAAAAAAATCAAATTTCATGCCAAACTGCTCCAACCTAGCATAAAAGACACCCAAAAATATAAATAAATATACCAAAACAGGAACCTACTTGACCAAGCACAAGTTTATAAAATGCTGTGGACAGTGGCAAATCCAGAAGCCGGCCATCTTGTAGAGCTTTTGCCATCACTCGTCCCAGCAGGCGAAAATATTCAATAACTTTGTAAAGTTGGCTTCCCTCAGATGCTTCTGCACTAGGAGGCCATGGCCGAGGAAACAAACCAAGAGGTGCTTGTATAAAATTTCTGCTTTCAACAGCCGCATCAGATCCTAGTTTCTTTCCATCTGAAACGTCATTTGTGTTTCCATCTTTCTGTTCATCTCCATCAATTTGCATTGCAGATGATTTATCTGAAGCAGAGTTGCTCCTCCATAATCCAAGTCCAACCTTTTGCAAGTCATGACTTAAAAGAGTATAGAATTCGAGGGTTGGCCCTAATCCAGTACCAACCTCACCAAAATACTCCACTTCTAGCACAGCCTTCTGACTGGAATACATTTCCATAACTTTTGCAGCAGAATCCAGGATTCGGTTTCTAGAAACACGAACTTTTTGCCGTTGCAATCTGCCAACACGGACCTCTCTTTCATTTGCTAAACTATGATTATCAGCATTTTGTTGCTGTTGTAGCCGATGTAATGCTCGTGATAACCCAAAGGCAGTGGAATAAAAATATTGCCTCCTTGTTTCGAAGGGAAACAGAAAAGGGCATGCCCTGGTCATCTGGTAGCACCATGAAGGAAGACTGCCACTACACAATGCGAGAGCATCCTGAATTTGCCTTGCAAGCTTGGGTGTCAACTTACTGTTAATAAACTCTGCTGGAGGAACCTTGGCACCGCTCTGATAAAGTTCATCAAGACTTGAAATTTTACCCTCCGCAAATTCATCTGCCACTGCATGCACTCTCAGGCGAGGAGCTAGCTGATTCAAACCCTCCAAGACACGCAACAGTGACAAAATGTTGTAAGTAGGGTTAGACTTTTCAAGATCACAAGGCAACTCTCCTTGCAAAATGCTATCAAGAAGCGACAGGTGCTGCCACCGAGTTTCACCCGAATTTGAAGAAGAGCCAGATTTGGAAGACTTTGAAGCTGATGAAATCAAACCTCCTTGGGAACCTCTATCAGTCTGTCCATCAGCCTTTTGATAAGCTATGGTAAAAATATCACTCCAAAACCTGCTTCCATCACTAGGAAGGTCCGAGCCATTAAGCCTTTCATCATCGTCCTCATCCAGCACAAGTTGACGTTGGACAGCCTGATATATAGTCAAGTGCTTGCTGAGCTGTTTCCCACCTACTGTGAATATTAACTTATTATACTGATCATTTATACCGCTGCTATATGGAACTCCACGACGATCTCGACCACCTCTAATCCCTCTGCCACTTACAGACGCTAGCCCAGCCATAGCAGCAGCGGCAAATGACATGGCACCTCTCGAACCAAAAGGACTTCCACCTCTGAATTCAACAGACTCTAAGCCTCTAACTGTAGTAGTTCTATTACCAGAACCCGAAGAAGGTTGTGCATGGGTATCACTTGCAGATGAAGCAAGGGTAGGATCATCAACCGTATCTCCTAATTTCACATCGTGTACCTTTTCGGGTATGCAAACAGGAAGAGAGTCGTCTCTTAGTACCTGAAAGGGTAAAGTACTTGAGAATCCATCAAGACACAATTCAACGAGGAAATTGCAATAAAAAGGACTTTGGGAGTAGATTTCAAGCATGTTTTCAAGTGAAGTTGGAAGAAAATAAATGGGACGGCAATGGTTATAAAGGATATGAAAGAAAAATAGGAATAAGATAACATGATAAAGCTACTGAGTAAAAATATATCAATAAAAACACCTCTTCTTGGTCATCATCCTCGTCATCAGAAACATCTTCATCTTCAATCATCAAAGTATCATCTATCTCAACAGGTGACATGTCCAACTCCTCATCCTGCATTATTAGTTAATATAAGTCATTCCAGATATCTATACAAAACGCAAAAAGCGCGACAAATATAATGAACAACAAATATAATGAACGTAAGACATGAGAGGAAGAGTGGTGGATCATTGAAAGGAAATCTCTATCGTTCTATATATTAGTGAGACCTGAGTTTAGACTATAAAACTTCAAGAAGATTGTCGGTGGAATGGAGTGGATAGGGGTCAGGATGCCTACACGTTAAGACTGAAAAATGGAGAAGAGAAGAGAAGAGAAGGGATGGACAAGAACTAAGAACGATGTTCACAATGCTTGGCCAGATCTCATTAGGGGACAGAGGAAAGGGGAATGGGCTCAAGTTAGGGCTCGTTCAAACGTAACTTAGACATCGCTCAGGTAGGCCACTTGGTTTTACGTTAGTGTTGAGCCCTTCCTGAGCAGAGCACTTCAACTTGGGGTAGGTTGATCAAGCCCTCAAAAAATCCTCTTCCCCTCTCTTGCTCTTCCAAGCGAGGGGGGCTTCAAATTCGGTATCCAGTCAGTAAAGCATAGCAGTGGCTGACGGAAGTAGCAGCCATGGTAGCTGAGCCTGACATGGAGGAAGAGGATAGGGCGGTACTCATCTTTTTAAAATGCCCTTTCCCCACATCTACACCGATGCCATCTAGACAGGTCAACTTTCGTCTAGGTGAAGCGGCAACTGAGGGGACTACCCTGCCTACACTGGGGCCGATATTTACAACATTCATCGAATACAAGTAAGAGTTCGCCAACTTGTAAACTGTTAGTAAATGATGGCATGAGCATGACACAAGAATTTAAGCGTATGTCTAAATGGATGCTAAATTACCAGACAAAACACTGCACTACCAAGTACCTAATGTCCACCCATATTGCAAAGTGAAACATGTGAGATCGCACATTAAGTAGCACCCATCTTTGTCAGTAAACCAACAAAACTTAGATTGAAAGCAAACCTCTGAGCTAGTGTCACCATGTGCAGGTTTCATCTCTGTGTCCTTATCCGCAGCTGCTTTTCTACGGGCAGAGTTTCTAGTTTGGGGCCCTTTAGCTTCATCAGTAGATTTGAGGACAGCTTTACCCTTTCCTTTAGAGGAGTTTGCATTTCCCTCAGTAGAATCCTTCTTAGCTGTACCTCCAATAGTTACTGCTGACCTAGATCTGGTTGAAGGGTGACGGCCTGACGGAGGTGTTGATGTAGATGGTGATGGAGCACCTGCACCAGTTGCCGTAGCCCCTGTATCACAATTACCTGCTGAAATGGCAGGCTTCTGTCCAGAATCACTCCGCTGTACCCTTGGCCACAGAAACTCTTCAACAGCAGCTAGGCTAGCCAGCGGATCGATGAGAACAATGTTTGACGAATAATCACGAAGAGATTTTTCGCCTTGTGCTCGACAAAGGCGCAACTTGAAAGGTTGAGATAAAGCACTTAAACCAGAAGACAGACGTGCAGCACCACTACTAGATGATCTAGGCTGATTGCTTAGTAGAACATGAAAACGTTCTAAAGAAGATAAAGCACTTTGCAGCTTTTGCACCAATATAGTCATTGGAGCATCATTCCCTTCCTTAAACCCACTCGGAAGTGCAATTGCAATAAATGATTTGTACCTTCTAAGTGCTTGCTGGCGAAGTTTGGACATATTAACCTCTGAAACTCTATCCTTTCCAAATGTCCCACATGAGAAATAATTTAACAATGTCACAACAACACCACTGCCAATGAACTCAAACGTAGAAACACCATCGCCTTTAGTGAGTTCACCCAGCATCTCAGCTATAACACCATCCAGTTGTTCCTCAGTGCTAGCTGAGACATCAAAAGAACGAGATCCATATACTTTAGATTTACCTTTGGCCTTGGTCTTCACATCTTCAACGCTGGCATTTAACTTGGTACACAGATTTTTCAAATGGAGAAGATCATCTGTCACTCCAACTTCTGATGCCCCAGGATCCGCAGGGAAATATTTGTCTTTGAAAGACTTGGCACATGCACTGACTGCAGAACGGAGGCTAAAATTTGCATTAGGAACTTCCGGAGGTGAGCCACTAATGGGCACAGAACCTTTGGACTCTTCTAATGAGCTATTATCTGCATTCAAACCACCACTCCGTCGCCGATAGCGACGAGAACGTGATGATGTTCCAGTCGAAGGATCATTATCCTTTTCAGATGACGTTTGAGAAGGAACTGCACTTGAAGAATCAGAGCATATTAACACATCCACAGCATGAACAACCCCTTCCCTTACAAACATCTTGGAAAACGTTTCAGGAAGCTTCTCCATAAGAATTTCTGCTATCTGAAGAGCAGGAATCAAGACCTGTGGATCCTTCCATGCTAAAACACCTGCTAGGAAGCTGAAATACAATGACATGATATATGTTCAGCACAATGCTTTAAAGATAATTTTCGCAATTCTTTTAATACATGTGCATAGCTTTGTACCTAGAGATGTTTGTTACGCCAGGTAATGACTGAATCATATCAGCTGAACTGAAATACATCAGCTTTCCTATCACAGATAGACACTTGTGGCGAACAGGACCATTTACACTGGAACCATATATCTGTTTGATAAAAAAATATCAAGGTCAATTACAAACATATATCATCATATGGCATAGACGATGTAAGATTTTTGTTTTTTCCCAGAAGCACAGACCTGTGTTAAAACAGGAAGAAGGTCCCGCCCAAACTGCTGCAGAAGTTCAGGTTGATCATGCAATAACTTTTCCCGGGCTGAAACTTCATTGCTTGCCCCATTGGTATCCTCTAGCTTGCCAGATGTATTAGCAGAGGATTTCTTTACCGATAATCCTTTCAGAAGAATGTTGGAGCAGACTGGAAGAGAGATAGTTCCTTGGGGCAGTGGAGGAAGAAGCTCATCCGCAAGGTTCACCATTTCATATATCTGATTACCAAAGAGATAAGATATAAAAATAAAATAAACATTAATGGGGATTAAAGAAGACCAGAGTAGCAGCACTCCGGAGAGCAGAGATACCACCATATTCAATGGAAAGACCATGCCAGCAGTGTCAAAGAAGTAGAAGCATAGCTTAAAAGTTAATGTCTTCTAGGGAATCCATAGGCCACTTTGATAACAATGATTAAATGAAGTTTTACGCCAGTTTGCATTACAGCATTACTAACTTTTGCTCCCTTCAGCCCCATTTCTATCTTCATCCCGTTGAGTTTTATGTCCTCTGTCAGTTTTTTTTCATATTTTTCAGAGACAATGTGAGGCAAAAGACTATATTTCCCTCTAAGGCCAAGTCCACCGGTCGCATTTGGGGGGGGGGGGGGGGGGGGGGGGGGGGGATTTTGAGGGTTTTTTGGAAAAAAACCCCCCTTCCAAAATGCCACTCCCCCCAACAGCATTCCAACGAGAAGCCCCTCTAAAATGCGGGATTTTGAGGATTTTGGGTTTAAAATGCGGGATTATTGAAACAATGGTTTTTTTTCCCTTCAAAAATTTGTATGAAGCATATTTTGGGAAAAGCCCACCGCTGGGTATGAAGCGCATTTTGGAGGGGGATTTTGGCCAAAATCCCCTCCCACCCACATTTTGGCAAAAGCCCCCCCCCCCCCCCCCCCCCCCCAATGGACTTGCCCTAAGGGCAGTCCCATGGGGGGGCTTTTGCCGAAATGTGGGTGGGGGGATTTTGGCCAAAACCCCCCCTCAAAATGCGCTTCATACCCAGCGGTGAGCTTTTCCCAAAATGCAGGGATGGTAATTTTGGCCAAATTTTCCAAAAAAAATACAAATTTTTGGAGGAAAAAAACCATTGTTTCAATAATTGATCACTACACCTCTTGATTCATTGTAGAATACATAACAAAACATACTTAATAATAAAATCACATTCTCATGCATAGATTGAATTACAAATTAGAGTAAATTGCCTTCCATTAACCAGATGTGCTCAATTAGGTCGTTTTTTAACGACTCTAATTTAATAAAAAATATCCCCAACGGATACTAACGACTACTTTCTTTTTTAAAAAATATCCGCTTCAAATTTTGCCAAAATCCCAACGGCTACACAATAAAAAATTAATTTAAACTCAAAATCCCGCATTTTAAGCCAGGCTGCTCGTTGAAATGCGTTGGGGGAGGGGGGCATTTTGGGCGGGGGTTTTTTGCAAAAAAACCCTCAAAATCCCCCCCCCCCCCCCCAAAATGCTGCCGCTGGACATGGCCTAAGGAGTTCACTTCGTTTTTGGCATTTTTAGTCAGCAATTATTCGAAAGGAGTTTTTTGCATGGTTCCAAAATGTCAATAATTGAAACCGGTCAGAAGTCACCAAACCCATGACAGGTGAACTGATTGTCAATTTCTAGGCAGTACTTCACTTCCCTTCTCTTACTATAATTGCTGCTTGTCCAGAAGAAAGCAGTATCAGCCTACTTCACTATGTTGTCAGACAGGCTCAATTGAAAATTGTTACCTGCTGAAGTTAGCTTGACCCAGATGGATTGCACTAGTCATTATAGGAGGATCAAAATCGAATATACTTCGGGACCTGTGTAGGGGTTCAAGAGACAAGTTCATTTTAAAACAACAGATGGGAGTTTTTACCAGTATGCAAAACCAAGCTTCCAGCTAAATGGTACTCCAACAACGACAAAGACTTCATCCTAATTGTCTTCAGAGTCAACTACAATCTTATAATAATCATTTTTGCCATTTGCCTTCATTACAGTCATCTCTTAGATTGCATTGGCAACCATTGTTCCGGTTCTTGGCAGTGTTACCAGGATACTTCATTTTTACACAATTTACCGTGTCAGACACTCGGACAATTCAAGACACCTGGACACTTGTGTCCCAGAATTGGAACACAACTCATGAAATTTACGAGGGAAATTGTTATCAGTGTTAACAAAAGGAAATCATAGAAAGGAAATCTAAAAAGAATCCACAAGGAAATGAGCCAGGAAAAAACAAAAAGATTATAAGTCTTATGTTTATTTTACACCCGCGTCCATCCAAGCCAGTGACATGCTCTCTCTTTTTTGCTCTCTCTTTTTAAACTAAGTCACTGTGATTGTAGTTAGACAAATTAAGATTAAAGCGATCAAGAGACATAATTACTCTAAATATGAAATATAATGTGTGTGTATACATTTTATTACAGATATGCCATCATACCTACAGTTCAATACTTGTGGTGTCTGGTGTCAGACACCTTAGGACACTTGACACACGTGTCCCTTGTCCAGCCAACACTAGTTCTTGTGTATTAAATTTTAACTTAAATTGATTTTGATAGCATCCTAGCAACTTCAAGACAGTCATAAGCCACTGGTGTACCCATCAACCTTGTTGTGCTGTCCAAATCCTGGACCATCGGAATGTTTTTCCACGTCTAATCCTCCTTTGAATTTATTCCTAATTCCACGAATGAATACATCTCTTATTCAGTTTTTATTATAGTTTCTGCTCATTTATATCACTGATTTTACATCATTGTAACCTCGCTTGCTATCTATAACTAACCACCAGTTTCTCATTTCTTAATCTTTTTGCCAAAATTTTCATTTCAAAAGTAACAGATAGCTAGTCATTGCCATGTATTGATTAGACTTTTGGGCATTAAGATCCAATATTATAACATCGCATCATGCAATCTCATTAGATTTACTATTCGTCTCCACAAACAATCTACAATCACAAAGCACGCAACTACTTCAATTACCCTATTTAAATTCTATAAAAAGTAACAACTTCAACCATGCCTTCATTATTTCATTGTTGGTACTTGGTATCTGTTGGCAACCAGTTAGAACAGTCAATCTCTTTGCCTCGTCTTCCTAAAGATATATTAACATATATTTTGCATTTGGCAATTTCAACATATTAATAAATCGGAAAATTATAGGTGCCATTATTGGCTACCGATTTGAAATTTTGATCTCTCCTAGTCTGACAGAAGCTACATTTCATAGATATATTATGTTTTTGTCCTACAAATTCTAAACCATCAAATATAAAGCCGCTGAAGATATAAGATAGCAATGTAGCTATGGCTTAGAAGAAAGGGGGATCAGTATGTGACGGAATTAACAACTTCAGACAGTCCGTGTGAGAAATTGTCATGCAGGAGATACCTAGAAACCTGATACACAATTATGCATGTCCATATAAGTGGAACTCAAGCAGAAGTTCCAATATACAAATGGCAATTAGTCCATTTTGTTTTTGAAATTAGTGCAATGGTTTGGGGGTTAGAGGTTTTTAGGAAAGGCGCAATGTTGAAGAAGTGTTGGGCGGTGCTGGGCCCTAGCCTAGGCAGCTAGCAGCCTAGGCAATGAAGGGGGGGGGGGGGGGGGGAGAGAGAGAGCAGGGGAGAAGGGGAAACGTACTTAGCTTGTCACCACCCCTCTATCCATCATCAACCGCCACCTCGCGTGTTGCCACTGTTAGGCATCGTGGCGCAGTCAAAAGAGATTGAGATGAGAAAGGGAGACGATTCCGCTTATAAAAGCAGATTTAACTCCAGTGAAGCATCGGATCATGATCAATCCGCTTTCTATTAAGTGTGTTAGAGCCCGTGACAACCCCCCCCCCCCCCCCCCCAAAAAAAAAAAAAAACACCAACAACAACAACACAAAAACAAAAAAAATCCTACCAGACCCCCCCCCCCCCAACACTCTTCTTCTCTTCAACCCACGGTGGCAGACTACAGAGTCAGCAAGCAGATGCAATGGTCGACAACAGTGAGGGCCCATGCACCTAGGCATACACCAAGGTGGCTGCCCATGTGCATTTTGTAACACTGGAAAGGTGTCTTAGACGGGTTTGGCTAGCGTTTAAGGTCACATGAGTAATTGCACTGCACCAGCCTTTGCTGGTATTAGGAACTCCTACTTAGCCCCCAAAACAAGGGACAAATAGCATATAAATTTTGAAAAATTACAAGCTTTCCCCTAAGCCCCTGCTAACCATTGATGCCAATGTAGAAACATGTGACTGCAAATCGCATATTGGGCTGATAATCCTTCAAAACTCGAGACCGTGGTAACTTGAGTTATGTGCACACAGCTACGGGTAAGAGTGTTGCAAGAGACAGCCTGTTGATGTCAGATACACACTTGCAAAAGGACAACATATAACTAGAAATACATTTGAAAGAAAGAGAACGCGTAAAATACCTGCTCTGGTGGCCTCGTTAAAGCAGGTGAGACCGATATATTACCTACAAGCCCAGAACCTGAAAGTATATCTTTAAGAATACCACTTATACCAAGTAGGAGAAGGGTTTTAGCTCCTAACGGCGATCCACTTGCACATGTTGAGAGGAGGCGTATCAAACCCTGGAAGGATTCATAATTTTCAAAAAAAAAAATTTGTAAAAGGAGATTTTGTATGTTCATTAAGACCTTAATGATGCACAGTTGCTCGAACGGTGCGTACCGTGTATGTGGATGGCGTGAGAGAAGCTTGCCCTCCCGAATTACTGATGGAGATCAACCCAGTGGCTTGTGTAACCAACCCATGATCACATAGTGCATCTAATTTCTCAGGAGAAGTGGCAAATGCCTCAGCGATACGCGTCAAACAAACAGAAGCATGGTCAAGAACCTGGCATCCCAAAGTATAAAAAAATATCAAGTAATCAGAGTAACTAAGTAACAGTAAAGCACATAAATAAAATACCGTGCTCTCTTCAGGCCTACACAAACATTTGATTTACCTTTGAATCATGGTAGTGAAGGAGGTTTGTGAGCAGTGGAACTGCTTCCATAACAAAGTCAGCAGCATCCGATGGGAGCTTCTTACACATATTTGCAGCAGTAGATAAAGCTACTCTCTGAAAGGGGAGATCAATGAGCACATGGATGTAAATAATTCACAGATAACAATGAGCTATCATACAGAGTGAAAGATGGTAAAATAGCCATTTCCAGTCTACACTAGAAGAAAACATGAGCACATAATACTTTACCTGAACCCCTGTAGAGAAAAAGTCAAGATAAGACAGCACTGCCATAAGTGCACCAGCACGCAAACAAGCAGTTGGGTGCTCCTGTGATATCTTCTTGAGTGCTTGTAGAGACTGCATGATGAACAATACAAACAGATAATAAGAATGGCTGATAAATACAAGATACCAAATGACAATGACTTCTTTAAAAATACTTTTGCAACTTTTTTAGCTTGCTAAGTGCATGTTTGGCTCTGATGTTTTTCACTGTAATTTAATAAGTCATAGTTACATGTTTACAAAGGAACAGTTTTCCAATTGCAGTGATACTAATTTGAATACTATTTGGAAACAAAGTGGAGTGGCTCTTTTTCTCTTCAGGTTTTGGAGTTTGGAAAATTTCAGTCTGATTGGATATGTTAAAAAACTTTTGGAGGTGGCGTAAAACTGTTTGTGAAAGGCAAAAGATTTGCCAAGTACACATCAGGTTTGTCTTTTGGAGTTAAGGGACTAAATGGTAGAAAACTACAGTTTAGAAAACTTCACTCCAAAGACAAACAGTCCCTGAAAGGGAAGTAATCACACTTAGATTTTATATAGTTAATGAACTTTCGCTTGTTAAGGGCTAAATTAAGCAAGATAAAGTTAGTGTTATGCTAACTGATTGTCAATTGCATCGTCAACTATGTCATCACAACCTGTGGATATGCAAGAATCAAGCTTTCCATTGATAGATCAATGAAACAAAGATGATTCATAAAAGAGTTCACAAATCTCACCTGTTCAGCCAAATCCATATACTCAATTGTCAGCAGCCTTGCGCAGAAGCAAGGCACTGCACCATAATGCACGACTGCAGCACATGAAGATGGCAAGACATCGCACAAATGCGTGAGAGCCCTTGCCGCAAGCAGCATTATATCGGCATTGCTCTCGTGGTTCAACAACCCGACAAGAACCGGCACAAAAGAATCCACTGAGAACGATCCCAGCGACTCCTCAGTCCCAATGGACAACATCTCACAGAGCTGAGTTAGTGCCTCGACCTGCCTTCCCTCCTCTCCATCTGCCCTCAGCCCAGCAAGGATCTTCTTCAACCGTGAGCTCTGATGTGACGATGAAGATCCTGACGCCGTGGAAGATGGCAAGAGATCGTCGAGGCCAGCCCCAAGCTTACGAAGCAGGCCCTGCAGGGCGCTGCTGGCAGATGTGAGGTTCTGATGGAGGATACCAACACCGGACTCGCTGTCATCGTCATCTCCAGTGCCGCCACTGTCAAAACTGAGGCCAAGTAATCTCTCGGCCTCTCGCTCCCGCTCACGTGAGCGGGAGGTGGAGGACTCCGGGGGCTCGCGCTCTTTCCCCTTATCGGAAGGCTCCTGATTGCTGCTGTTGTTGGTGCGGCCGCGGCGGGTTCGGGTGGAGGAGGAGTCGGGTGCGGATGCGGAGCTGGGGTCCATGCTAGGGTTAGGGTTGTTGCTGCTGTTGTTTTGGACGATGAGGGCGGCGGTGGAGGTAGAGGTGGAGGACGAGCGCGAGCGGGTGGTGACTGATATGGCTGCTGATGTTGCTGCTGCTGCTGCGGCAGAGGAGGAACGAGATCGCTTGGATGGGCGAGAGGAAGATGAAGGAGATGGGGCTGATGAGGAGGCCTCCGCCCGCTTGCGGCTGCGCGTTTCCATACAAAGGAAGAAGGGATCGCTCGCTGTCTCGCCCTAATCGGCGGCGGTGAGCATCGGGGGATCTGCTGTCATCAATTTGGGCGCAAAGGAAAACCCTAGATTGGGTGGGGGGAGGAATAAGAAGGAAAGATCGAGGAGAATTGGAGCTAAAGAAGGGAAGGGATCGGGAAGATGACGAAATTGCGTCTAGCTGAAATTGATTGACGAAATTGAGCTAAAGAGGGGAATTCTTATAAAAAAAATTTCGTCTTTTGATCGGGTTCTTCTTGATTTTTGTTAGGTTGGAGCAAGGGGCAGCGTTACTGCTGCTGCCGCTTTGTGCTGGGGCGGTATTTGTTTGTTCGCGACTAGCTGCGAGCGGGTGCTTTTTGTCATTTTCTTCAAATTTGGGGGGTTATGCGTCGAGAATTAAGGGCATGTTCTATTGCTGGAATAGGAAAATGGGAATAGGGAAAAATTGTATTTCAAAGAGAGAGAAAATGAAGTTTTGTGTTCTTTTGGTTGGAATGAAGTATGAAGAGTGGGGTTTGGAATAAAAAGTGTGGTCCATTTTCTATTCTTGTGTTCTTTTTGGTTTTGAGAGTTGGTATGAGAAAGTGGAAAGATTGTGAGTTGGAAGAGAGAAAGATGAGAGAGTGGGCCCCACCTATGCCCTACTTTCCATTGTATTCCCATCAAAAACCAAGGAATACAAAAGTACCCATGATTCCAAATTTTTGAATCCACGTAGGATTCTATTCCAATGACTAAAAGAACACAAACATGGAATAAAGACAAGGAATAGGCTGAACAGTAGATGAATAGTGTCCACATTCACATTCCCGTCTCTATTCTAGCCAAAAGAACAGGCCCTAAGACGAGATGATGGAGGCCGAGCTTAATACTGACTCGAGATGACGACATCTGGTTGGGAGCACAAGGTATGCTTCTGAATTTTGTTCTCGGTGGTGTGTTAGGGACTGTTCTTATGTGTTTATGTAGATGCCTGTGAAAGTTGTGAATAGTGTTGGTGGAAATAGAGTATTTGTTATGAGCGGGCTTTTGTAAGCCCGCATGGTACCTATTAGTGTATTGGGTATCGATCCATTATGTAATCTTAGTCTATAAATACAGGGCTACGGGTTCCGTAGCCAATAAGCTCATAACACGTTATCAGCACGCTCGTCAGCTGAGCCGAACCCTTGCAGACGGATTGATGGCTACGCGAACGGGCTTCCTTCACCGAACTTCGCTAGATCCGGAGGGTAGGATATAAAGGTAATCATCCAAACCCCCTAGATCTAAAATTTTATGCGCATATGATTAGATCTATATCTGTTTAAATAGATTTAGATTTTTATCTTAAATCTATATGATTGGATCAATGTTTGCTTAGATAAGATTGACTTTTTATCTCAGTCTATATGCTAAATCAACTTTTGAATTATATCTCGACGTTTTTATCACTAAAAATTAAATTTTTACGATTAAAAACGCTGATTTGAAGACTAAAAATAGCTTTTTTTAAATAAAAATTCTGTTTTATAATCTTCTTCTCAAAATTTTCAAACCCTACAGGGGTTTCTTCGTCGCCACGCGGCCGGCAGCCACACATACGCGAAAAGTCTCCGCCCGAGCTACCCGCCGCCAGAAGCGGCGGCATACCGCCGCAGCCGGAGCTGCCCCCCAAAGCGTCAGCAAGCGCTGCCACTCCGGCGGCAGCAAACGCTACCGCCAGAAGCGACAGCCGCCGCAGCCGCTCTGGCGGTGGGCGGCGCTGCCTCCAGGTGCGGCCGCGGTCGCCTAACCGCCTGAAGCAGCGGCGGCCAAACCTCCCCCCCACAGCCAAACCCTAGCCGCCAGAAGCGGCGGCCCACGCGACGCAAACCCTAGCCGTTTGCATGGGATCGCATGGCAGATCGCCTTCAAAAACCCTAACTAGGGTTTGTCCCCAAAAATCTTTTTTTAACAAATTTTATTTTTCCAGATATTAATTAAGATTTCCTCTTCTATAATCCTGATTAATTATATGCACAAATCATCATCGCGTCTTCTATTGGATTATTCGATTATTTTCTACGTTTAATAATTATGAAGATCATGCGACCGCTCTGCCATTAGTCAGCTAACCTAACGGTGTATGACGTTGCCCAGTTGTCCAATAATTATTAAACAAAAAATATTTCATTCCATTATAAATGCTTGTGATGTTGTATATTTTTCATTAACTGTAGCATGAATTAGCATTCAGAATATTAAATGCATGTGATGAATAAATGCCTGCAATGAATAAATGCATGTGATGAATAAATGGATGCTGCATTTTCTGCGACGTATGTTGATATTCTGTTGTGGTTTTAGATCGGCTATCTATCACCATTTAATTTTCTCGCATTTTTTTCATTTTGAGAGAAATTGTAGTGGGAATTTAATTGTATAAATTCCAAGACTGGCGCACGTCCCAGGAAGATGAAGATCTATTTCCAGAAGAATAGGGGCCCCATGAGGGTTCCCGCGTTGTATTTTCTATGTTATGGCACTGTATATGGAGTTTATTCCTTTAAAATGGTGACTAGCCGATCCACACAACAAATATATGTGTCTGAAATGCATATTACTTGTTTTCTAATATCTAATTATTGCTCATTTTAACATGCTTAGATAAATGGCAAAAACAGCGAGCGTCGACTTCGACGTATTGGATGCTACAGGCAAGAACTATCTGAGCTGGCAGTTGGATATCAAATTCCACCTGCGCTCACAGGGATTGGGTCATGTCATTGTTGTAGGCGATACGAGTTCTAACATAGATAAAACGAAAGCAATTATCTATATCAGACGTCATATTGATCGGACCCTGAAGGCCGAGTACCTCACTGCGAAAGACTCTTACGAGTTATGGACCGCTCTCGAGGATCGATACAAACATCAAAAAGATGTTATCCTTTCTCGAGCGCGATGTGAATGGGAGAACCTCTGTCTACAGGACTTTAAGTCCATTGCCAAGTACAACTCGGCACTTTTCAGTATCACCTCACGCCTGAAGTTGTGTGGTGAAAAAGTGACGGAGGAACGCATATTGGAGAAAACTTATACATCCTTCCACGAGAAGGATGTAATCCTCATGCAACAGTACCATGAACGAAAGTTCACGAAATACTCAGAGTTCCTCACATGCATTCTGATGGCAGAACAGAATAGAGACCTCTTACTGGCCACCCATAACTTGCGCACTGCCGGCACTGCACCTGCGCCCTGAAGCGTACAACATCTCCTCCTAGAAGAAGAAGATCAACTTCAGAGGCAAACCCCAGAAGGGAAAGGCAATGAAGAAGCAGGCTAGAGGACCCCCTCCAAAGACCTACTGTCACGACCCGCTTCCCTAAAATGGAGGCGAGACGTGAAAAGGTCCGCACGGGAGTGGAGCGGTGAAGCCCCAAACCCGATAAGCGTCAATTTAGTATAAGCAGGTCCCTGTAATTGCAATCGAAACAACAACAATAATAATAATATGAGACAGATATAAAATACCAATCCCACAATTGTCCACAAAGTATTCAACATCACAGAAAAGCCACCAGGCTAAAGGGAAGAGTCTAAGGGCCCAGAACAAGGCCAAACAAAAGCAACGACATAAATAAGTATAGGTGCCACGCACCGATAACAAAACAACTGTCTAACAAAAGTAAAACACCACGAAGACACTAGGACTGGTCCCCAGTGTCCGCGTACTCCCCGTCCAACACGGGCTCAAGCTCGGCGTCCGCAAACACCTCACCCTCAGCAAGCAACTCAGGCTCAGGGTCTAACATGCGTCATCCAAAAGAGAAAGGGGCACATGTCAGCAAGTCTAAAAGACTTGAGCAAGGAAACTGAAAGTAACTAGCAACCTAGCACTTATAATATTAAGCAATGATATGGCAGTTAAGTATGATGCAACAGTTTAAAAGAGAGGCAAGCAAGCACGATGTAGCGAAAGCTACCAACTCACTAATTCACGAATCACTTATCACTGTTATCACTTGTGCACTAGAGATTTCGCCTGCTGGCTAGAGTGGCGGATCAGGCCATCTCGTGCTCAGGTGGTCGCATATCTCTTACCCCACCCATATGTGTATCGAGCATTGGCAATGCCAACACACTGGCTCGCTTCTGGATCACGGGCCAGGAAGTGTATTTGGCATAGGGTTGTGCCCGCAACGCAGGTGCCTAGCCGGTATCCGAGCGTTGGGGTTTCCAACTACAGGGCTCGCTTCTGGAACACGAGTCAGGAATATAATATTGTAGCGTGTGCTACACAATCACAATAATTAATCACTATGCGATGGCATGAACAAATGATTGCGTACCGTTAATTGAATTTAAACGTGACATACAAGCATGATGAGGGTGACGGACCAAGCTTCGTTGTCAAGCTAGGTCAATGGCGTCTAAACGGCTATCCTTTCACCGTTTAGTCTCTTTTACGCTAAAACAAGGTAATGGCCTAAGACATGGCCCAAATCAAGAGATGCAAGTTTCACTTGCCTATCACCGGGGACGACGGTTACGAAAGTTCGTTTCCACGGATGCTAGCCTACGGGGAATCGCTGTTATGGGGAACAATCATCAAAACACAAGTATTTTATTAGGGTTTCATAAAAATTACAATAGGACATGAAAACAACGGTAGATCGATTTCTTACCGAGAGGAGGCGGAAGAAACACTCCGGGGAACCCTAGGACCAGATCTGGAAGCTAATGGAGAAGTTTGAGAAAACTAGGGTTTTGGGGGATTTTGGGGATTTGATGGATTTTGGTGAGATTTTGGGGAAGATAAGAAGTAGTTGGAGTGAATGGATGGATTGGATGATGGATTTAGGGTTTGGAATGAAGGATTGAAGCTTGGAGGAAGATGAGGGCTTAGAGGGGAAGAAACTAGGGCTTAGGGTCGTGTTGGAGAAGAAGAAAACGATTGGGTTGGGTATTTATAGGTTGAGCTGGCGGCTGCCCAGAAATTAGGGTTTTAACACAGACTAGTCGGTCAAAGAACAACCACTGACCGACTAGTTTGGCAACTAGTCGGTCGGTCGACCAACGCAGACCGACTAAGTGTAAACAGTAACTCCTGAATGAAAATAGGATTTAGAGTTAGTCGGTCCATGAACAAGTACTGACCGACTAGTTTAGAATCTAGTCGGTCGATGAACGTTCTTAGACCGACTAAGAGCAAACAGTAACTCGACTGTACAGTAGAACCAAGAGTTAGTCGGTCTGAGTACAAAACTTAACCGACTAGTTTAACAACTAGTCGTCGAAAGATGAACTTAGACCGACTAAGAAATGAACAGTATTGATAGTAAAATTTAGATGGTGTGTTAGTTGGTTAAAGAAGCATTGCTGACCGACTAGTTTGCAACCTAGTCGGTCAATAACTCTTCTTAGACCGACTAACGATAAACAGTAACTCCTGAGAAAATTTAGAAAGCTCACTAGTCGGTCCAAGAAGGATTGCCGACCGACTGGATCGTCATTTAGTTGGTCGGTGCCCCTTCTCATACCGGCTAATGAGCACCAAAAGTTCCGACACGGAGCGCGGAGCCCCGGGATCGAATCCTAAGACTCCTAGGCATGATCTAATAGTTAGATATGACCGTTATGAAGCCCGTCACAAACGACGTACTTCGAAATCGACGATCCTAAGGAAGAATCGAGAAAAATACGACGAAACGATCGAAAATGAAAGTTACGGAGACGAAAACCACACAAGAGGAGAAAATCCACCAAAACATATATTATATTATAATAAATTCAGATACAAGAAAACCAGTCGTTACATCCTCCCCAACTTAAGAAAAATTCCGTCCTCGGAATTTCCGAATACTCACGAGTTCGGAAACAAAAGTGGGTAGCGCTCTCGCATCTCATCTTCTCTCTCCCAAGTAGACTCTCCCGGCGAACCGTGCCGCCACATTACTCTAACAAGATCGATGACCTTGTTTCGAAGTGACTTCTGACGCCTGTCCAGAATCTGCACTGGATGCTAGTCATACGTCAAATCTGAGCGAACGGCGATCTCCGAAAAATCCACCGCATGAGACGGATCGCTAATGTATCAACGAAGCTGCGACACATGGAAAACATTGTGAACTCCTTCCAGAGATGACGGCAAGGCCAAGCGATAAGGTACCTCGCCAACCCTCTCCAAAACATCGAATGGTCCAATGTATCACGGGCTCAACTTCCCACGCTTCCCGAAACGAATCACACCACGATTCGGGGAAATCTTCAAGAACACATGGTCACCCGGCTGAAACTCCAAAGGACGACGTTTAGCATCCGCCCAATGCTTAAAACGGTCCTAAGCAATCCTCAACCTCTCCCGAATATTCCTGACGATCTCCACGGCCTCCACGATCATCTCAGGTCCCAACAACTCCCGATCACCAACGTCATCCCAACTCAATGGCGATCGACATTTCCTCCCATAAAGAGCGGTGAAAGGCGCCATGCCAATACTCGCCTGGAAGCTGTTGTTGTAGGAAAACTCTACCAGATGTAGATGGTCCTCCCACGAACCCTTGAAATCCAACATGCACGCCCTCAGCATGTCTTCCAAAATCTGAATCGTCCTCTCGGACTGGCCATCCGTCTGCGGATGGTACGCCGTGCTGAAACTCAGACGCGTACCCAAGCTCTTCTGCAAACTCTGCCAAAACTGAGATGTGAACCTCGTGTCTCTGTCAGACACGATACTCACGGGGACTCCATGAAGTCGCACAACTTCCTCCATATATCTCCTCGCTAGCACCTCCGTGGACTGTCCCACTCGGAATGGAATAAAGTGCGCAGATTTGGTCAATCGATCTACGATCACCCAAATCGCGTCATTCAGCTTCGGACTCCGAGGTAGTCCAGTCACGAAATCCATAGTGATGTGCTGCCACTTCCACTCCGGAATCGGAAGCGGTTGTAGCAACCCGGCCGAACGCTGATGCTCCGCCTTCACTTGCTGGCAAACCAAGCACTTGGCCACACTCCGAGCCACGCTCCTCTTCATACCATGCCACCAATAATTCAGACGAAGATCCTGGTACATCTTGGTGCCACCAGGATGCACAGAATACGGCGAACTGTGTACCTCCACCATCAGCTCCTCTCTGATACCCCCAGCTGGCACACACAACCTGGCTCCAAACCTCAGCGAGCCATCCTCATGAATCAAAAAGTCAGTCCGCAGACCGGCTTCCACCTGCTCCCGAATCTTCACCAGCTTCGGATCCTCAGCCTGGCCGGCCTTAATCCGATCCACGATCGTCGACTGTACCTGCATGTACATCAACGAAGAAGCCTCTCCAGAAAGAACAATCTCCACGCCAGACTCACAAAAATCCTGCTGCAATCTCCACTGCGAGGTCAAAATCATCACCGCTGGAAGCCTACTCAAAGCATCTGGAACCACATTCACCTTGCCAGGGTGATACCGCAAATCAATCTCATAATCCACCATAAGCTCCAACCATCGACGCTGTCGCATGTTGAGCTCCTTCTGAGTGAAAATATACTTCAAGCTTTTGTGATCGGTGAAAATCTTCACTTTCTCACTCAACAATAATGAATCGCCGATAGTAACCAGCAAGTCCAAGGAAACTCCGAATCTCAGACGCAGACGACGGAACAGGCCACTCCCTGATGGCCCTAATCTTCTCGGGATCCACAGAAATACCATCTCCAGTCACCACATGCCCCAGAAAAGCAACTCGATCCAGCCAAAACTCGCACTTCGAAAACTTAGCATACAAACGATGCTTCCTCAAAATTTCCAACACCGTCCTCAAGTGCGATGCATGCTCTTCCTCCGACTTCGAATAGATCAGAATGTCGTCGATAAAGATAACGACAAACTTATCCAAAAAGTCGTAGAAAATCAGGTTCATCAGATTCATGAAAACTGCGGGCGCGTTAGTTACGCCGAAAGGCATAACCACAAACTCATAGTGTCCATACTTCGTCCTGAACGCTATCTTCGGAACATCATCCCTCTTCACCTTCAACTGATGGTAACCACTCCTCAAATCCAGTTTAGAAAACACCCTCGAACCTCCAAGCTGATCAAAAATATCATCGATGCGAGGCAATGGGTATTTATTCTTAATGGTTACCGCATTCAATCCCCGATAGTCCACGCACATGCGACGCGAACCATCCTTCTTCTTAACCAGCAACACCGGTGCTCCCCACGGAGACACGCTAGGATTAATATAACTCTTCAGCAACAGCTCATCCAACTGCTTCCGCAACTCTTCCAATTCAGCAGGTGCCATACGATACGGCGCCTTCGAAATCGGCTGCGCACCTGGAACCAGATCAATAGAAAATTCCAAAGCTCGATCAGGCGGCAGACCAGACATCTCCTCGGGGAAGACGTCGCCAAAATCTCACACCACAGCTGGCCACTACAGCTCCATCTGCATAGCTACAGCTTCTACCGGCCTGGCCCGAAATCTGACAGGACCAAGCGAACTGCTACCTCGACTGAACTCAAATACTGGATGTCCGGGAATCTCGAACACCACCTTCTTCCTCCTGCAGTCGATCGTAGCATAGAAGCTCGCAAGCCAATCCATCCCAAAGACCGCATCGTAGTTGGTGATGTTGTGGACAATAAAATCAGCATAAAGCTCATGTCCACAAACCACCACAGAGCAAGAACTGCACCCACGATGCACCGTGACTACTCCATTCCCTGTGACGATATTCCAACTCTTAGAGAGAGGGGACGTCGACAAGGAATGCTTCTCCACGAAGCTCTGGGCCAAAATGCACATTGATGCACCTGAGTCAAAGAGGACTCGGGCAGGGAACGTGCAAACCAAAACCACACCTAACAAACAGTCTAATCGATCAAATCTTATTCTAGCAACACCATACACAAGCATTCACATAATTTAACAATCAATTAATTAAGGAAGGAACAATCTAGATCGAAAGTTACCTGCAATGACCTCATCCATGGCCAAAATCTCCTCCTCAGTCATCAGAAATGCCTGCCTCCTCGGCGGAGCAGCCCGCTCAAAAGCCTGCCTCTGCGGGACGAGGGGCACCCCACGACCAGCGGGCACCGGGGCTCTCTGCTGCAACGGCGGGGCAGCAATAGGCGTCCGCCAAGGTTGCCTCAACTTCGGGCACTCCCTGAGAGCATGGGCGGGATCTCCACAAGCAACACATTGCCCCCAAGAACTTCCTACACGATTCCTTGATATGGCCCTCCTTGCCACAGAAATTGCAAGTCCTCCGAACGGGCCCTCCTGGCCTCTTGAACTGAACAGGCTGGTTCGGCCTGAATCCAGGTCGAACCACAGCTCTCGCCTGCTCCACAGGCCTCTTCCCAGCACCAACAACAGACCCCTTCCTCTGGTTCACAAGCAGCTCCTGCCTCTTGGCAGCGACCAAAACCTTCTGATAAGATTCCCGGTCAGAAGAGGTCACAAAGCTCTGGAGCTCTGAAGCAAGCCCCTGCAGAAACCTCTGAGCTCGCTCCTCAGCGTCCTGCACCATCTTTGGTGCAAACCGACTCAGCCTCATGAACTCCTGGTGGTACATGTCCACCGACGAGCTCCCCTGCTTCAGGTCGATAAAACGCTGCAGCATCTCTTCCCTGGCAGCCTTCAGGAAAAACTCACCATCAAATCTGGCCTTGAAGGTAGCCCAGACGATCGGCTCTCCCAACATCTTTTCTTCAGCATCCCACCAATTCCTGGCGTTATCCTTCAGCTGGCGCTTCGCCAAGTCAACCCAACTAACTTCGTTGACCTTGGACATCTTCAGATTGTCCTCAATATTCCTCATCCATTCATCAGCAGCTAGGGGACCTTCGGTTCCATCAAAATACGCAGGACCAAGCTCTCTGAACTGCTTCGCCCCGGGCTCAGGGCGAGGGGCTTCCACCACCCGAGCAGCTCGAGTCACCGGAGCATTCTGCACCTGCAGAAGCACACCCTGCTGAACCTGCATCATCTGCAACATCATCCTCATCATCTCCCCATTAGTGGGCTCCCGCTCAGGCTCCTCGTCATGAGGGGGCGCACCACTACCACCACCTCGGTTGATCCGCCTTCCTGCCATCTAATGACGCAGAAAACGAAACAATTAGACTCATAGCTTAGGGCTTAGAGGTCGAAATTATTTGTTGGACAATCTTGCATTATTATCGTTATCCCGATAATTGCAGTTACAGAGGACCTGCATGGGCCACCACTAAAACCTGTCACGACCCGCTTCCCTAAAATGGAGGCGAGACGTGAAAAGGTCCGCACGGGAGTGGAGCGGTGAAGCCCCAAACCCGATAAGCGTCAATTTAGTATAAGCAGGTCCCTGTAATTGCAATCGAAACAACAACAATAATAATAATATGAGACGGATATAAAATACCAATCCCACAATTGTCCACAAAGTATTCAACATCACAGAAAATCCACCAGGCTAAAGGGAAGAGTCTAAGGGCCCAGAACAAGGCCAAACAAAAGCAACGACATAAATAAGTATAGGTGCCACGCACCGATAACAAAACAACTGTCTAACAAAAGTAAAACACCACGAAGACACTAGGACTGGTCCCCAGTGTCCGCGTACTCCCCGTCCAACACGGGCTCAAGCTCGGCGTCCGCAAACACCTCACCCTCAGCAAGCAACTCAGGCTCAGGGTCTAACATGCGTCACCCAAAAGAGAAAGGGGCACATGTCAGCAAGTCTAAAAGACTTGAGCAAGGAAACTGAAAGTAACTAGCAACCTAGCACTTATAATATTAAGCAATGATATGGCAGTTAAGTATGATGCAACAGTTTAAAAGAGAGGCAAGCACGCACGATGTAGCGAAAGCTACCAACTCACTAATTCACGAATCACTTATCACTGTTATCACTTGTGCACTAGAGATTTCGCCTGCTGGCTGGAGTGGCGGATCAGGCCATCTCGTGCTCAGGTGGTCGCATATCTCTTACCCCACCCATATGTGTATCGAGCATTGGCAATGCCAACACACTGGCTCGCTTCTGGATCACGGGCCAGGAAGTGTATTTGGCATAGGGTTGTGCCCGCAACGCAGGTGCCTAGCCGGTATCCGAGCGTTGGGGTTTCCAACTACAGGGCTCGCTTCTGGAACACGAGCCAGGAATATAATATTGTAGCGTGTGCTACACAATCACAATAATTAATCACTATGCGATGGCATGAACAAATGATTGCGTACCGTTAATTGAATTTAAACGTGACATACAAGCATGATGAGGGTGACGGACCAAGCTTCGTTGTCAAGCTAGGTCAATGGCGTCTAAACGGCTATCCTTTCACCGTTTAGTCTCTTTTACGCTAAAACAAGGTAATGGCCTAAGACATGGCCCAAATCAAGAGATGCAAGTTTCACTTGCCTATCACCGGGGACGACGGTTACGAAAGTTCGTTTCCGCGGATGCTAGCCTACGGGGAATCGCTGTTATGGGGAACAATCATCAAAACACAAGTATTTTATTAGGGTTTCATAAAAATTACAATAGGACATGAAAACAACGGTAGATCGATTTCTTACCGAGAGGAGGCGGAAGAAACACTCCGGGGAACCCTAGGACCAGATCTGGAAGCTAATGGAGAAGTTTGAGAAAACTAGGGTTTTGGGGGATTTTGGGGATTTGATGGATTTTGGTGAGATTTTGGGGAAGATGAGAAGTAGTTGGAGTGAATGGATGGATTGGATGATGGATTTAGGGTTTGGAATGAAGGATTGAAGCTTGGAGGAAGATGGGGGCTTAGAGGGGAAGAAACTAGGGCTTAGGGTCGTGTTGGAAAAGAAGAAAACGATTGGGTTGGGTATTTATAGGTTGAGCTGGCGGCTGCCCAGAAATTAGGGTTTTAACACAGACTAGTCGGTCAAAGAACAACCACTGACCGACTAGTTTGGCAACTAGTCGGTCGGTCGACCAACGCAGACCGACTAAGTGTAAACAGTAACTCCTGAACGAAAATAGGATTTAGAGTTAGTCGGTCCATGAACAAGTACTGACCGACTAGTTTAGAATCTAGTCGGTCGATGAACGTTCTTAGACCGACTAAGAGCAAACAGTAACTCGACTGTACAGTAGAACCAAGAGTTAGTCGGTCTGAGTACAAAACTTAACCGACTAGTTTAACAACTAGTCGGTCGAAAGATGAACTTAGACCGACTAAGAAATGAACAGTATTGATAGTAAAATTTAGATGGTGTGTTAGTTGGTTAAAGAAGCATTGCTGACCGACTAGTTTGCAACCTAGTCGGTCAATAACTCTTCTTAGACCGACTAACGATAAACAGTAACTCCTGAGAAAATTTAGAAAGCTCACTAGTCGGTCCAAGAAGGATTGCCGACCGACTGGATCGTCATCTAGTCGGTCGGTGCCCCTTCTCATACCGGCTAATGAGCACCAAAAGTTCCGACACGGAGCGCGGAGCCCCGGGATCGAATCCTAAGACTCCTAGGCTTGATCTAATAGTTAGATATGACCGTTATGAAGCCCGTCACAAACGACGTACTTCGAAATCGACGATCCTAAGGAAGAATCGAGAAAAATACGACGAAACGATCGAAAATGAAAGTTACGGAGACGAAAACCACACAAGAGGAGAAAATCCACCAAAACATATATTATATTATAATAAATTCAGATACAAGAAAACCAGTCGTTACACCTACAATGAGGGGAAGAGAAAAAATGTGTGGAAGATGAAAGACAACGTCCAGACATCTGCCCTCAAGAAAGACTGGAAAGACAAATGCCACATATGTGGTATGACTGGACACTGGTCCAGAAACTGTCGCACTCCACGCCACCTCCAGGACTTGTATAAAGGTAGCCAGAAGCCGGCCGAAACAAACCTGGTAGAACATAAAGACCTGGCACCAATCAGGTTCATCGCAGAGGACTTCTCGAATGATGACCTGCGAAGGGTGGCCGAGCGCCGGTGCGGGCGAGCGTTCGGGCGAGCAAAGGGGGGAAATCGGGCGCTGGGGTTTCGAAAGGTCGGGTGCGATCGTTTTAACTCGTTTCGAAAAACGCGCCCGACCCCCGCCCCTATTTATAGCAAAAGTTACGACTCGGCCGAGTGACTGGGTCGCTCGGCCGAGTGAACTTAAAGGAAAATTCCTCCCCGCTACGCATCGGCCGAGTGGCCTTGCCAACCTCGGCCGAGTGGAGTAAATCCATTCGGCCGAGTGGCTCAAGCTACTCGGTAAGACTCGCCCTAAGAGCGTATCAGTTTTACTCGGCCGAGTGAATATATATACTCGGCCGAGTAGCAGTTATACTGAAATCAAGAAAATAAACAGAGAGTTGGGTACAGCAGACTTCCCTCGTTCATGAGCCGCTCGGGCGGACGAACTTGTGTGCTCGGCCGAGTGAGTAGTATGCTCGGCCGAGTGAGCCTTGTTTTCTACTGTTTGTCTTCGTTTGGGCTCTAAAATCTGTTTTTCTTCCTCCCGTCGATTTCATCTTCCTCCTAAGCATCGAGCGCCTTCCTGGGGCGCTCCTCGTCGCCTTGTTCATCCTCCTAATGATGGGTACCTCGTTCTCCTCTCCTGTCAAGAAAAATAGGACCCGTTATCACAAAATTTTTGGGCGAACGACTCAAAAAACTAAAAATTTCTAAAGCAAAAATAAAAGAAAAGTAAAATAAAGCTATAACCGTCGGGTTGCCTCCCGACAAGCGCTCGTTTAAGGTCGTGAGCTCGACCCCCTATGATTTTCAATTAATGCGGGATGTTTGGTGCATATGAGATGCACCCGTCAAATTTTCCGGGGAGAACGCTTGGATTCGGAAGTTGCGGCGGCGTGTTCTCCCTCGGTGGTCTCTCGTCCCGAATAGTGTTGGGGGGAGGCTCCCCCAAGCTAGTGTTTGCTCCGGTCCTCGGCTTCACCGATGACGCCGATTTTCGTATCGGCGGAGCTTTCTTCGGAGACTTTAATTTTGAGAGCTTGCAGAGCTCTCGAATCCTTGCGACATCAGCGTCGCCTTCATCAATTTCAGCGGAGAAGTCGGGGGAATCATTTATCTTCTCTTCTTGGCCTAAATCCGGCCCTTCTTCGAAATCTTCATTGAATAGAGCGCCGATCGAATGGGGGATCGCCTCCTCAATTACCTCGTCAAGGAGGTCCATATAGTCCAGCTCCTCGTGGTAAGGCATGTGTTTCATTGCCTTAGGAATATGAAGCTCCACCTCGATGTTACCGACGTTCAATGTTAGGGTACCTTCTCGCACGTCGACAATGACACCGGCGGTGGCGAGGAACGGGCGTCCAAGTATCAATGACGTATCTCCCTCCTCCTTAACGTCCATGATCACGAAGTCACATGGCAAGCATATGCCCCCCCGGGACTTGTAGCGGGATGTCCTCTGCGATCCCTACCGGCCTTGTGATCCGTCCATCGGCTTGTTGTATCCACATGTCGGTGGGCTTCAATTTCGTCCTGGTGTTTAGCCTTAGGAACATAGAGAGAGGCATGAGGCTAACACTAGCCCCTAAATCCACCAACGCCTTTTGTAGAGGGACGCCGCCTAAGGTGCAAGGAATTCGAAAACTCCCCGGGTCTTTGAATTTAGCCGGCTCCTTCTCTCTCTTGGTGAACCAAGAGCCCTCCTCGGCGAGCATAATTATCTCCTTCCTCTTTCTCCCCGAAATCAAATCCTTTAAAAATTTAGCGTATGTGGGGATTTCCACGATGGCGTTAAGGAAGGGAATGTTGAGGCTAACCCCTCTCAGATACTCGAGAAACTTTGCTAGCCTTTTCTCCATTTTTGCTCTAGCAAGCCTCTGGGGGAATGGGACCGGTGGCATAAAGCGCCTCTCTTCAATCAATTGCTCCGCCCTCGATTTCTCCTTTTCTTGCGGCTCATTCTCCCTCTCAACTTCAACTACCGGCTCAATTGGCTCTACACTTTCCTCCACGGGCTCCTCGGTAGGAATCATGGCGGGGGTGGTATCCTTCCCGCCTCTAGTTGTAACGGCAACCACTGCATTGATGTGGCCGGTGTTGCCCCATGGGTTTTGCTCGGGTTGAGCCGGCAATTGTTGAGTATTTCGATTGAGCAACGCCAATTGCTCCGAGATTTGAGCTACAACGGTTGTAAGGGAGTCTTGGCCCGCCTTCAAGGAAGCATTGACCTTCTTTTGCTCGATCATAAACTCCTCCACTCTAGCTTCGAAGTCGGATCGTTGTTGAGCTTGTGGAGGGTTTTGATTTCTCCACCCTTGATTGTATCCGGGCGGCCTATAGGGTGGAACTTGTTGCTTCGGTGGAAAATTTTGTTGTGGAGGCCCCCTCGGTGGATAGTGTTGTTGTTGGGGTGGTGGTGGTGGTCGAGCTTATTGAGGTGGTTGTTGCGGCGGGTTCAAAGCTCCTTCATTGTTGGCATAAGAGAAACCGGGATGGTTTCTTGCGGCCGGATTGGCCCAATATCCTTGGTTCCCCGCGACATATTGAACTTGCTCCAAGGATCCCTCTCCTTGCTCTCCTCCCAAATACATAGCTTGAGATTGGTCTTGCCAATCACACATTTGATTCGTCGGTGCGGATGTAGAAGGGGTTCCTTGGGGCTCCGTGATATACTTCTCCAGTCTCTCCACTACCTTGTGGAGAGAATCAAACTTGCTTGTCAGCTCCGCTACGGCCTTCGCCTCATAGATGCTAGATGGCTTCAAGGAGGACGTAGAGTGTCCTCGCTCGTCGCCCCATTGTTGATTGTTTGAGGCCATCTCCTCAATTAGGGTCGTAGCTTCGTCGGAAGTCTTCGATAGGATGGCACCATTCGCCGCTGCATCAATAATTTGCTTGGTCCCCGGTTGGAGACCATTGTAGAAGCTATGAACTAGCTCCCAATCTTCAATGCTATGGTGAGGGCATTGATGCTGCAGGTCTTTGAAACACTCCCAAGCCTCGTAGAGTGTCTCTTGAGGTCCTTGCTTGAAGGACATAAGAGCACTCCGAATCTTTACCGTCTTGGAGGGCGGATAGAACTTGTCAATGAACGCACTCGCCAACTCATCCCATGTGGTAAAGACTCCCTCAGCTTGCGTCCTCAACCAATAAAGTGCTTTGTCCTTTAATGTGAAGGGGAAGAGGCGCAGTCTGATGGCATCGATGGAGACCACCGTCATCTGAAATGTGGCGCACTTCGACAAAAATAACTGGATGTGGTAGTGGGGATTTTCGTGGGCATTCCCATGAAATGGATCCTGCTGCATCAGAACCACTAGTCCAGTCTTCAGCTCGAAATTCTTGTCAGCCGCCAACTCCGGCATGGCAATGGATGAGGTCGTAGAAGAGGTCTTAGGCCGAAGCCTATCGCGAATAGAAATAATCCTCGCCATTCTTGCCGCTAATTGTTCCGCAGTTTCCGGGTTGGTCATAAACCTCCCTTCCGGATCTTGTCTTCTCTCCGCTCTGATTCTCCGCGCAGTACGCTCAATCTCGGGATCAAATAATATAGCTTCAGGGTCCGCCGTTAATCTCGTGTTCATGCACGGGAAAACAAAGTTTCAAAGAAGTGATTAGCACAATGGAAGGGTTAGATAAAAAAAATAATGAAATAAAAACAAAAAGAAAGAAATAGCTAGGGTGGTAAGATTAAACGCAATCGCCTCCCCGGCAACGGCGCCAAAAACTTGATCGCTCCGGAATGTAACCCAAAAGTGCGAACGTGTAGTTTTACCGCAAGCGCACGGTGTAGCGGCGAGCGGGTTATCGAACACAGGGAGGACGAATGAAAGTTCTTGCTCCGAACAACATGGCTATTAAAAACAGAAAAGAGGGAATTTGCCTTGGGCGATCCTGTCACAATCGTCAGACAAAGTACGGAAATATCAAATCAAATAAAGGACGTCTAGGGAATGGGGAATCCCCGCTACTCACCGTATCTCGTCAATGTGATTCGTTGGTATCAAAATTGCTAGGGTAGAATCTCGGATGAACTAGTTGCAACTGAATGTAAAACCTAGCTCACGCTCTCGCGCTGTTGCCGGTCTATAGCTATCCTAGGTTCGGGTCCAATCTCTTGCAAACCCTAGCCTAGGCAAGCTAGCATTAGGATCAACATCATCGTTCAATCGCGCCCCGAGCCCACTCTCGTGCAAACTCGGGCCGCGACCTATGTTGGGATAGTCCCTACCCGTCCAATCTCTTGCAAACGGGTATTGGCATGGAATTGCAACCGAGAACCCTAGTATCGGTCCAATCTCTTGCAAACCGATACTATGGAAACTCAATTTCAACCCAATTCGGATTTCTAGGGTTTCCTATCGAATTGGGATCCAATCTCTTGCAAATCCCAATCGGTATGAACTCCTAGCCATCCGTAATAAATCGATTCCAAACTAACCCTAATAGCAATTCTAGCAAAATTTCTACCAATTCATCACAAATCTGAAATTGGGCTCGTAGGGTTCATCCCCACGCCCCAAGACGTAAGGACTACTCACAATTCATAGCACAAATACAAAAATAATCAATGGAATTAACAAGAGAATTCATCACAATATTCGAATAAGCAATAAAAATAGTATTTTTAGAGGAGAGGGAGACAAACCAATAGAGTTCTTCTAATAAACCAACAAAAATCAACTTTTCTCTCCTCTCCAATCACAAAAATATAAAGCTAAAAAGTTAATCTAAAAAGCTGCAAAAAGTAAAGAGAAAAGCTCTCTAACCTAGGGTAAAAACAGGGGTTAAATAACCCCCAAAATTGTCCAAAAAAACTGTGACCAAAATGCCCCTGCGCAGCCTGAAAATCGAAATTTTCGCTACAGGCAGCGCGTCGCACTCGGCCGAGTGACAAAAGTCGCTCGACCGAGTGACAAACCCTGAGAATTTCCAGTAAGTCTGGGTCTTCGGGGGTCTTCACTTCGGGGGCGGCTCGGCCGAGTGAGTTGTCGTCACTCGGCCGATGGCTTCAATGTACTCGGGCGGTCGGCATTTTCCACTCGGCCGAGTGGGTCTTCTGAAGCTCAGGCAGACGAAAAACAGTAAGTTGGCGATTTTTGTTGGGCTTCGTCTGCGTGCCACTCGGGCGGACGGGGTCTCGTCACTCGGCCGATGTGGCTTCCGACGCTCGGCCGAGTGCACACATAAAACGTGTCCGATCAGGTCGGCCGAGCGGTGTCTCGCTGGTCGGCCGAGTGACTCCTTCACTCGGCCGAGTGAGACACCAAAAATGCCCAAACAGCTTGTTTTGGCCTCCTCGTCGCTCCTGCGACGTTCTTTCTTCTTCCGCTCCTCTCCAATAGCAAAATACCCCTCGGGGAGGTCATCGGTGACACTCTGGAGTAGGCGTATCTCGAGATCACTCCAAATCGCTCCAAATCTCCTGAAATACGACAAAAACAACAAATCGTGAAAAGCATCGCAATATCGTCGATATATCGTGAAAAACGTGATTTGAGCGATCTAAACAGCATGCAAACATGCGGGAAAAAAGTGTAAAATAAGGAGTGATCATGTATTCCCAGACTTTTCTCAGATTTCCTCTACTTACCCAACTTACGGCCAGTCGACTGTAGTAGGATTTACAGTCGCCTGTTGGTTTAACAATCGACTATTTATGCCTCTTCAGTCGACTGTCCACGTGGTAAGTTACCGTTATGAATTCTCATCTACCCGCTGTCACTGTGCACCAGTCGACTGTGAGTTCTTCAACAGTCGACTGTCGCAGGCACAGATTCTATCCGTTGAGTTTTTCCTCACGGATTTCAAAGGGGTTTTTGGTGATTCAGTTTGAAGGGTTTGAGAAACCTATAAAAGAAGTCTCTCCTGTTCCATTGAGAGGCTAGCCTCTTTGATCATCTCTTGCTCAAACATTCAAGCTTTCATTGGTTAAAGATCAAAGCGCTCAAAATCCAAAAGCCCTAGAATCTCTATCTTTCATCTCTTACTCTTCAACCTAGAACCAAAGAGAAATCCTCTAGGTATTTGGTGCAATCAAGAGAAAGGGCTTTCCTCTCTTCTAAGAGAGTCTTCAACACACAACACACTTCTCCTTTAAGTTCTACTTCAATGCATATGTGATTGTAAGTGTTGCTTAATTTCATATTTCATAACTTCCGTTATTTGATTTACTCTCGGGTTGTGAGAGTGGTTTGCTTACTCCCAAGTTGTGGGAGTCAAGGTCAATCGAGTGTATTTCGATTTCACTTGTAAGGTTGCTACAAGTGGGATTTTAAGGAAACCTTAAGTTAGAATTCTAACTTGAGTATCCGGTTGTTTACCGGGTGGAGGGGATGTAGGATTACCGGGAACAAGTCGAAAAGTGACTTGGGTAATCCGAACCCTTGAAATATCTTGCGTTTGCATTTGTTTCATTTTGGGTTTACACTTATTCCGCATTATGTCACGCCCCGCTTCCCAAAACAGCGGAGGCGAAGCATGACTAGGCCCGCTTAGGCCAGAGTTAAGGAGCCCTGACCCAATAAGCGTCTGTGTGGTACCAAGACGAAGGTACAGGTCCCTGCATGTTAGTACAGAACAATAAGGGTACAAGAAAGGAAAGACAAATCATTTTATTCCAACATATCAAAAGTACTAAGTCTCAACACCCGAAGGGCTACAACAACATAACAGAAATCTAACGGTGCAATCACCCGACCTAAACAAGGAAACAAAAGGTGCTACGCACTCAACTAAAAGTAATGGATATCTCTGGAAACTGCAACGAGAAGTCTCTAGCTCTGGTCCTCCTCAGGATCGTACTCAGGATCAACACTCTCTGGCTCCACGTCGGCTGGCAAGTCAGTCTCCTCGACGTACTCTGACTCGATCCCTGACATACATCACCAAAAGAAGGAACTGTACGTCAGGTAAGGTCTACAAGAAGGGGTTAGACCAAACTGCAAGTGCACCAATTATTTAACAACGTTTTACTGGTTGATTAACATGCTGAGGTTATAACAGGCGAACAAACGAAAGTACACGCAGCAGGAAAGTAAACGCGACAAGTAGTAGTCGTAGCGAGTGCTACCGACTACGGGACTAGCCTACTGGTGTCAAGACAAGACGAAACATGAAGAGCTAGACATGACAAGACAAGACACGAAAAGGGTTCACGCCTTTACAGTTCGAGGGGGATCAGACCCTCTTGCCGCGTGCACGCTCAACCCTACCCCAAAACCCCAAGAATCATGACAGGACAAGGGATCACTTGCTCTAGCTTGACAAGTGCCCTATTGCTCTCTGAGCTGTGTATTAGTACAAGGGATCACCTGCTCTAGCTTGACAGGTGCCCTATTGCCCATCGGGCTGTGAATCGGTACAAGGGATCACCCGCTCTGGCTTGGCGAGTGCCCTATTGCCCATCGGGCTGTGCAAGACGGAACGGGACAAGGTAAGATGGAAGGGACATGACACGACAAAACAGGAGAGGTTGTACTAGGGTGTCCACAACTCACACACACGCATGTCAATCCTATGATGTCAAAACTGTTGGTGTTGGACTCAGACTTCGTTGTCAAGTCTGAGCCATCAAGGGCGTCCCGGACGCTATCATTTCACGTCCGGTTCTCATCGTTTCAAAATTTTAGTTCTAACAAGACTAAGGCCTAAACATGGCCAAGAACCCAAGTGGTACACTTGCCTGCGGTGGCGAGTGCGTCGTCTCCCTGGAACGTCTCGTCCAAACGTCTCTTCGGCGAAAGAACGTCTGAAAAATCGTGACACGGCGACGGTGTCAGATCACGATTTAATAATTCCAATTAGGGTTGTGTCTAGGTTATCGGGACTATCCTAATCGTCAAAATCACATTTTTAATGTATATTAGCCTAATCGACGATCTATCATATGTATACATGCATAATGTCCATTCGTCGATTTATCTACGGTTGCACAACGTTTTAAAGAGAAGCGGAAAGTAAATTTAATTTGATTTTGTTGTTGATTTTAATTAGGGTTTGATTGTCTATAGTGTGGGTTTCTACAAGTTTAGGGAACCAACCTGATTTGACGATCGAACGGAAGATCCGGCGTCAGATCTGGAAAAGGTGGAAGCTTTGCGTCGTCCAGAAGTTCCTAGGCCGCGGGTAGCGCAATGAGGAACGTTGATCGTTGGTGGTGTCGTCGGCCTCCGTTGGTGGTGGAGAAGATCTCAGCGTCTCCCGGGGTCGTCGTCGCTAGAACTGAGGTTGGATCGCCGAGATGGATCTCGGGAAAGGAAACGAGATGGCGGTCGGAGCTTGGCCGTAAGATCCTGATCTGGGGAGATGAGGGGTGGTCGGCTATTTGTGGGGAAAATCGAAAGAGGAAGAAGAAACAGGAGAAAGAAGTGAGAGGAGAAAGGAGAAGGAGAAAAGAACCTTGAAGGAGATGGAGGCGCAAGGAGGAGGAAGGAGAGGTAGGGAAGGAGAAAAGAATAGGTTGGGGAAGAAGATGGCTCAAAATAATGAGGAGAAAAGAAAGAAGGCCGCACGTTTAAATAAGAAAAACAAACGGCGGCCAGGTCAGAAATTAGGGTTTCTGGGTCAATTAGTCGGTCAGTGAAGGGCGGTCGACAGACTAGTTTGAGAACTAGTCGGTCGGTCGTCCAACTGAGACCGACTAAAAGCAAATAGAGAACAGTGTCGATACAGGGTTGACAGATTTAGTCGGTCTGTGAAGGCTCATCGACAGACTAGTTTGCAACCTAGTCGGTCGGCCAGTGTTCATTGACCGACTAAAGGATAAAAGTGGTCGACAAGAGGTTTTGAAAATTAGTCGGTCAACGAAGAAAACTTAACCGACTAGTTCGTCAACTAGTCGGTCGGTATTCGTTCTTAAACCGACTAAAGGTAAACAGTAACTCGACTGCATGAAATGATCTCTAACTTAGTCGGTCTGCGAAGAAGTGTTGACCGACTAGTTTCACAACTAATCGGTCGGTGGATGAACTTAGACCGACTAAGCGTAAACAGTAACTCAGTGGAAAAATCAAAGGGAAACTAGTCGGTCCACGAAGAGTTTCTGACCGACTAGATTGACATCTAGTCGGTCGGCCCTTCTTCTTGAACCGACTAAAATGTACACCAAGTCTTTAAATGAAGTGCGAAACTTCGGGATGGGTTCTAGGGACTTCTAAGATGAGTCTGGCTCTAAGATAAGAGCGTCATGAAGCACGCTCAGCTCCAGATAGGGGAAAAAGATAAGGAAAAGAAGAAGAGAGAAGACAAACAATCATATATATATATATATATATATATATATATATATATATATATATATATATATATATATATATATATATATATCATACAAAACCAGCCGTTACACATTATTTGTTGGTTAGGATTTTAATTTGGTGTAACCATCTTTTTAAATTACATAAACACTATTCAGCACCCCTTCTAGTGTTTTCCTCATAGCCAGGGACCTTACAATTGGTATCAGAGCGTTGGTTTATAGCTATGGCATTTAACAACAACAACGTTCCTCCATCGTCTTCGTACAACAATCACGATCGTGATGGAGCATCCACAGTATTCGAACGACAATCAACGGTGCGTCCTTCGCGTTTCAATGGCACAAACTTCGGCTATTGGAAATGCCGGATGTAGACGTTCCTAAGGAGTGCTTTCCTTTGGAGAACCCTCCACAAGGAATACATCGAGCCCACCGAAGAGGATTTTGAAAAATGGATGGCTTCTGAGAAATCCGCCGAAGTCAACAATGCAAAGGCAATGAACGCTCTTCATTATGCGTTGGACCCAGATGAGTTCAACAAGATATGCACATGTAAGAGTGCATATAAAATTTGGAACCATCTCTTCGTTACCTATGAGGGAACGAACAAGGTAAAACTTTCTACACTCTATGTTACCATGCAAAATTTCGATATGTTTCATATGCAGGAAATTGAAAGCATATCATCGATGTACGGACGTTTTACCGGTATCACTAATGAACTGGAAGCTCTCGTACAAGTCTATTCCCAACAAGATAAGGTAAGGAAGATCATAATGGGAATGACCTCCAAGTGGGAAAGAAGAGCTATCGCCATCGAGGAGGTCAACGACTTGAAGACTTACACAGTTGTGAATCTTATCGGCACTCTCATGTCTTATAAAGTATGACGGAGAACCGATTGAAGATTCGAGCTATGATGAACCCTTTGGAGGCCAAGAAGAAAGCTTTAGCATTCAAAGCCAATTCTTCATCCTCCGATAGTGAAGAATCAGAAAATGAGATGTACTTGGAGGAAATGGCTCAAGAAGTTTCAACGCTTTTTTTGCAAAGGTAAATTTCCCTCTAAGAATAGATTTGATTCTACTAATAACACTTCCTCTCTTAACTTTAAGTGTAATAAGCCAGGGCACATCAAGAAGGATTGCCCAATGCTACGAAACAAAGAGAAGTGGAAGGCACCGAAGTACCACAAGTCCGACAAGAATAAGAAAGATAAGAAGAAAGGACTAGTCGGTACATTCGATGACACAAGTGGAGACTCATCAATCGAATCCGATGATGAGAAGGGTGAAAGTGCACACATGTGTTTCATGGCCTGGGGAGATTCACTATCCAATGAAAGTGATTCCGACATGGATGAACCCGAGGTAACTATGGATGAATTGTGTATTGCTAATGAAGAATTAATTGCTAGGTATCAATCTTTAATGCTTAGATATACTATTTTAAATAAATTGAATATTAGCAATCCATCCATTCCATGCATTATCAATAATGACACCATTGTTGATACATTAACACTTGAGAAAGCGAATTTAGCTTCTCAAAATGTCATTTTGAGAAATGAGGTGAATACCCTCAAATCTCAACTAGATCAAAAACATCCTTAGGATAATAGTGATTTAGTTTCATGACACACACAATTGGGTTTAGAGAATGATTCTTTTAAAACCCAAGTGCATGAGCTCAAAGCACGGGTGTCCACCTTGTTGGATCTGGATCCTATCCTAGAGAGGGGTAATAGGCTAATAAAATAATTCGTGCAACCCACGAACAAACTCACGCATTTATAGCAGCAGCATAGTAAATAAAATGTAGACACAGAGTACACAACAGATTTACCCTGGTTCGGTCGCCCCAACGACCTACGTCCAGCCCCAAAGCAGATATTAGTATTGAATAGTGCAATAGGTACAAAACCACAAGTTAGAGCATGCTCAGAGCACCCTCTACGTCTCTACACTCGCCAGGCTCTCAGTACCACACTCACTATGTTTTCTCTAACTATTAATCCTAGTAACGCTTTCTACCAGCTAGTCCCAAACTAGCTGGGTCCCACTTGTCTAGCCCCAACCAGACAAGACCAAAATAGTCCCAAAATGTAGGTAAAGTTTCCCCTACAGAGAACGTTATACTAAGACACGAATAAAAGAGTTTAAGGGTTTAGAAATGCTCAGTTCGTGTCCGTGTAGGCGTCTCTGTCAATCAGCACATCGTCAGCTCCAATTTGACGCAAGTGGTGTCTCAATCCGGCTTCTCAATGCCAAGTTGTGCACTGGTCAGTGCGTAAAGCAATCACAGTTCAATCCTTATATAGTGGCATGTCTGTGCGCTCAGCAACTCCCTTTAAATTGGCGATCGGTGCACAGAGCAATTCAGTTCATCTTTAATAGTTAAGAGGCCTGTGCGCAGAGCAACTCCTTAAATCCCACGTCAGCATCCAATTCGCAAGTTAATTCCTTATAATAACGCACAGGCCACGTCAGCAGACGAATTTGTTTTCGTTTCGATTTCGCTCATAATATCCAATCTCCACCGTTGATTCGATTTGATGCAGCGATCTCAGCCGTCCGCTTTGTTTTCAATCCATGCGACGACAGCGAGGCATCAACGACTTCGAACGACGGCGAGATCCCAACAGCAGCGGCGAACGACGGCTCTCTGCGATGAGCTCTTCCACTTTGTCGACTGTCTCGACACAGCAGCACGAGAGCTCCGATCGCTTCCTTCTTCTCCGACTCGACATGATCGCTCCGACTTCTCCGAGCGATCCCGACAGCGACGTATATCTCCGAGCGGCGAGCTCTCTTCTCCGATGGCGATGGAACGGTGCAGCGGTGTTCTTTGATGGTAGCAGCGTTCTCCGACGATAGCTCACGATGTCTCCTTCGTCCTCTCCTTCTCTTCATGTGCTCGACGGCGACGGTGGCGATTAATTCACGATGGCCATCTGCTTCAACAGGAAACGGCGACGGCGGCGTGCTCGTTGCAGCGATCTCTGTCGTCGTCTTCGACTGCAGCAGCATTGCTCCTTCGTTGATGGCGAAGACACACATGTGCCGGCCTCCTTTGCTTCGCTCCCGAGGTCTCCGGTGATGGGCGACGATGCTCTAGGGTTTTGGAGGTCACGGTCTTTGGAGATGTAGGTGGTTGTGGGCTTTGCTAGATGCCGGCGGCTTAGAGAGATAGGGTTCGTGAACTCTTGGCCTTTGAGATGTTTTAAACAATGTGATCCTTGGCTTGTGGCATTTTTGGCTATGAGGACCAAGTGGATGTTTCTTGGGGAAAGTATTTAGACCGTGGTTTTTTTTTTTGCTTTGAATCTTTCAGCCAAAAAAATGTTTGTAGCCCTGGCCTCTTTTTGAAAAAGATATTGTATGCCGCAAGCCCCTCTATCAATTTTTGATTGCCACAAGTTTTAACCCTAAGGGATGATGCCTTATATATATTTTGTGCTTGGGTTTTGATATAGCCTGGGGGAATCTTGTGTAGCCGCACCCTCATCTTGGGTTAGGGTAAAGAAGAATCCCATATAAATAGGAGTGGTAGATTTGAATCCATCTTTGAGAAGGAAAAATATTGTGATAATAAATTTGAGTAGGAATTGGGTAGAACCAACACTTTGATAATTGATTCGATCACATCCCACATTGATTTGATTCCATCTCTCCACTTTTGACTTATTCCAATTACCAAATAAAATTTGGCTCAATCTCTCCATATTGGACCAAGTCCACTTTGCCTTAGCCAAAGCTCTCTATCTCACCCAAATAGCTATATGAACAGTAGTTTCTCAAATAGTGAAAGATGCATCGTTTCGCCAATCCTGAAACACACTAAGCACACACGTCAGATATAACGACACGTTTCTCATCATCAAACCAAGATCCTAGATCTTTGCTCCCAACAATCTCCCCCTTTTGGTGATGACAAACCCATAAAAGATTTAAGCAATAAGTATGGGTGTGTGAAGTGTGTTGAAGGGTGTAATGCAATATGAATCATGTAATGAGATATTCAAGTATTACATCATGGCATGCACAACATTATACCAAATACAAAAGCATGCTCCCCCTTCTCTCAAGCTCCCCCTTCAACATTATTTTTCATGCTCCCCCTTCAACAGATAATACGGACATCAAATCTGTCTCAAATCTTCCAATTCTTTCTCCCCCTTTGTAATCACCAAAAGTGGATTAATGAAGTCACAAAATTATTCCATGCAAAAATAAACCATTATTAAATATAGAGTGCAACTTGCATGAGTTTTCCACAAAATAGACAATCCAAGCTCATAGAATTTCATAACAAGACTTCTCCACCTTTGTGTAAGTGTAGTGATATAGACAATAAAGTACACGAGGAGATTCAATTTCAGAAAATCCACTAAATCAATCCACATTTTCCAATTTTCATGAATATCACTAGGATTGGTTTTTCTCACCTCATCAAAGATGAGTTCAAGTTACCGAACCCCAAAACATAGCCTATAAGGACTTTTAAATGTGGGGTGGCATTGCTTGACGAGTAATACACACCAACACTAATGATTTCCCATTTAGCATAAGTTGGATACTCGTGGGTTGTGTATTAGCCATGAAGTGTATCCATTTTTCATACGGAGCAAAAATATAGTATATATTTTTATTTTCAATTCTTTTGTGCTCAATTTTAATTCATGGCTAAACACTTCATATCCCTTAGAAAATTCAGAATTTAATCATTCCTACATTCAATTTCCATTATTCTTCAAAAGAGTCTCCAAAAGTACTATGAAGTCAAATATCGTGAACGTGCAAATGTAGGTGCAGAAGTCAAGTTTAAAACTTTTGAGACATGTCATGGCTACTAAAAAGATACAACATGTTCATGTAGCTACAACAATAATGAATTGACTTCTACAAGGGATAGATTTGAACATTCATATAATACCACTTAAGATAAATCATAAAGGGTATTCTTTTAAGCTCAAATTTTTTTTAATTTTTTTTAATTTTTTTCAGAAATAAAAACACTAAAAATCATGCAAACAAGCACACAAACAAAAAATAAATCAAGCACACAACACAATCTATGAAGGTATGCAATGAAATGCAAAGAGGGATAAAAATTATACCTTCTCGTCGCTATTTGACGAAGGAGCTAAAAGAATGAGACATTGAAAAATTTGCTCCTCGCCAAATCTCCATCTTACCTACAAGAAAAGTGTTAAGTGTGACCTTGGTATCCAACAAGGTCCACTAGTGTTAGCCATTAAAGATTTAGGAATCCACACTTGTTTAAACTTGATATTTGTATTCCTAAATTTACAATAATACGATATATGACAAGCACTATCACAAATAAAGCACTTTGCATGTAAGTTCTTTGCAATAGAGGGTACATTGTTGAATTTCTTGAATTTTGGCTTTTCAACGTTTTTCAAACCAAATCCAAGTCCTTTTCTATTATTGCCATATAATTGATTCTCTAAAATGGTATCCAACGATTTTTTTCCCATAGAGAATTTCTTAATGGCCACTTCAAGATTAGAAACTTTAGATTTTAATTGTTTATTTTCTTCCACAAGCAACGTGCATTTACTTATAAAAGCTACGTTGTTTTCCTTTTCCTTCTTTTCAAACTCAATAGTTTTTCTTTTAAAATCATTATCTAGCATGCAAATCATTAAGCTCTCTAATCACATAGTCTTTTTCAGTTTCGAGCTTAATCAAATAAAGTTTAAGCATGCTAATATTATTCAACAAGGAAGGGCAAAAGAGACAAGGTGCTTCATCATTAAAGCTTGATTTTTCCTTTTTCAATATATCAATAATAGAGTCGCGAGCAACAACTTCAATTTTCAATTTTTCAATCTCCTTAGACATATCATATTCAGATTGTTGCATTTCAAAGTTCTCATTTTGATAATCATCTATAGTGGACTCAAGCTCTACTATTTTATCTTGCATTTCTTTACAAAGAGTAAGGAGTTCAGTTTTGCTACCAGAAATTACATCATCGTGTATTCCCATCAATGCCATGCATGGGATGGCTACATGATCATCCTCCTCACTCTCAGCTTCGCTATCCATATCCCAAGTTAGCACCTTGGATTTTCCTTTTTCTTTAGCGACCTGAGCTGTCTCATGTGGGCAATCCTTCTTTCGATGTCCTCTTTTCTTGCATTTAAAACAAGTCATTCTATTAGTAGCATTCTGATCATAAGTTTGCTTAGAAGACTGGAAAAAGTTAGAGCGATTAAACCTGGGTGCCATTTCTGTTCTTCCTTGCTTGGTCTGGACATACTTTCTGAAATTTCTGACCATTAGTGCTATATCCTCATCATCATCTTCACTTTCGCTAGCTTTCAGAGCAAGTGGCTTTGTAGCTTTCTCCTTTTCCTCAGGTTTCTCTCTTTCATCAATATTTTGCAATTCAAGCTCGTGAGACATTAGATTACCTATTAAGTCCTCCACCCTCATCTGTGATAGATCCTTCGCTTCTTGGATGGCAGTGACTTTAGGTCTGAAAGAGCTTGGCAGTGCTCTTAATAATTTTCTCACCTGTTCAAGGCTAGAATATGGCTTACCGAGCGAGCTAGACTTGTAGACGATGTCGGTGAACCTCGCAAATATCTCTGATATAGTCTCTGATGGTAGCATGCGAAATCCCTCGTACTCTGTGCTCAGAAGTGCAAGTCTAGACTCCTTCACCTGTGACGTTCCCTCGTGCGTCACCTCCAATGTATGCCATATTTCCTGTGCAGTTAAACAATGTGAGATTCTATTATATTTAGATTTATCAAGTGCACAAATGAGAGCATTCATAGCTTTAGCATTTAAAGAATAAGATTTCCAATCATTATCATCCCATTTGTCATTTGGTTTTTCAATCTCAACACTGTCTACTTTAATAACATGCAGTTTATATACTTTTTCAATTATTTGCCAAGCTTTATAATCAACAGAAATAAGGTAGATTTTCATTCGATTTTTCCAATAAGCATAATCACCTCCATTAAACCTAGGGGGCGTGAAACAGACTGACCCTCTGCAAAAGCACTATCAATGTGATCCATGGTCAATCCTAGGCTAGATCCCAAAACCTGCTTTGATACCACTTATTGGATCTGGATCCTAGCCTAGGGGGTGAATAGGCTAATAAAATAATTCGTGCAAACCACGAACAAACTCACGCAGTTATAGCAGCATCAGAGTAAATAAAATGCAGACACAGAGTACACAACAGATTTACCCTGGTTCGGTCGCCCCAACGACCTACGTCCAACCCCAAAGCAGATACTAGTATTGAATAGTGCAATAGGTACAAAACCACAAGTTAGAGCACGCTCAGAGCACCCTCTACGTCTCTACACTCGCCATGCTCTCAGTACCACACTCACTGTGTTTCTCTCACTATCAATCCTAGTAACGCTTTCTACCAGCTAGTCCCAAACTAGCCGGGTCCCACTTGTCTAGCCCCAACCAGACAAGTCCCAAAATAGTCCCAAAATGTAGGTAAAGTTTCCCCTACAGAGAACGTTACACTAAGACACGAATAAAAGAGTTTAAGGGTTTAGAAATGCTTAGTTCGTGTCCGTGTAGGCGTCTCTGTCAATCAGCACATCGTCAGCTCCAATCTGACGCAAGCAGTGTCTCAATCCGGCTTCTCGATGCCAAGTTGTGCACTGGTCGATGCGTAAAGCAATTACAGTTCAATCCTTAAATAGCGGCCGGTCTGTGCGCTCATCAACTCCCTTTAAATTGGCGGTCGGTGCACAGAGCAATTCAGTTCATCTTTAATAGTTAAGAGGCCTGTGCGCAGAGCAACTCCTTAAATCCCACGTCAGCATCCAATTCGCAAGTTAATTCATTATAATAACGCACCGGCCACGTCAACAGAAGAATTTGTTTTCGTTTCGATTTCCCTCGTAATATCCAATCTCCACAGTTGATTCAATTTGAGGCAGCGATCTCAGCCGTCCGCTTCGTTTTCAATCCATGCAGCGGCAGCGAGGCTTCAACGACTTCGAATGACGGCAAGATCCCAACAGCAGCGGTGGACGACGGCTCTCTGCGGTGAGCTCTTCCACTTCGTCGACTGTCTCGACACAGCAGCACGAGAGCTCCGATCGCTTCCTTCTTCTCTGACTTGACGTGATCGCTCCGACTGCTCCGAGCGATCCCGATGGCGGCGTATATCTTCGAGCGGTGATCTCTCTTCTTCGATGGCGATGGAACAGTGCAGCGGTGTTCTTTGATGGCAGCAGTGATCTCCGGTGACAGCTCACGACATCTCCTTCGTCTTCTCCTTCTCTTCGTGTGCTCGACGGTAACGGTGGCAATTAATTCACGGTGGCCGTCTGCTTCAACAGGAAACGGCGACGGCGGCGTGCTCGTTGCAGCAATCTTTGTCGTCGTCTTCGACTGCAGCAGCACTGCTCCTTCGTTGATGGCAAAGACACATAGGTGTCGGCCTCCTTTGCTTCGATCACGAGGTCTCCGGTGACGGGCGACGATGCTTTAGGGTTTTGGAGGTCACATGCTTTGGAGATGTAGGCGGTTGTGGGCTTTGCTAGATGCCGACGGCTTAGAGAGATAGGGTTCGTGAACTCTTGGCCTTTGAGATGTTTTAAACAATGGGATCCTTGGCTTGTGGCGTTTTTGGCTATGAGGACCAAGTGGATGTTTATTGGGGAAAGTATTTAGGTTGTGGTTTTTTTTGGCTTTGAATCTTTCAGCCAAAAATAATGTTTGTAGCCCTGGCCTCTTTTTGAAAAAAGATATTATATGCCACAAGCCCCTCTATCAATTTTTGATTGTCGCAAGTTTTAACCCTAGGGGATGATGCCTTATATATATTTTGTGCTTGGGTTTTGATATAGCCTGGGGGAATCTTGTGTGGCCGCACCCTCGTCTTGGGTTAGGGTAAAGAAGAATCCCATATAAATAGAAGTGGTATATTTGAATCCATCTTTGAGAAGGAAAAATATTGTGATAATAAATTTGAGTAGGAATTGGGTAGAACCAACACTTTGATAATTGATTCGATCACATCCCACATTGATTTGATTCCATCTCTCCACTTTTGACTTATTCCGATTACCAAATAAAATTTGGCTCCATCTCTCCATATTTGACCAAGTCCACTTTGCCTTAGCCAAAGCTCTCTATCTCACCCAGATAGCTATATGAACAGTAGTTTCTCAAATAGTGAAAGATGTAGCATTTCGCCATTCCTGAAACACACTAAGCACACACGTCAGATATAACGACCCGTTTGTCATCATCAAACCAAGATCCTAGATTGTTGCTCCCAACACACCTTGGATACCAATATTTCTTCTCTTAAGGAGAAATATGAGCTCATGTCCTCCCGTATTGTGAGATTTAATAAGGGGAAAGGACAATTGGACGATTTGCTCACAAATCAATATCAGGCCACACATCGTATCAGACTTGGTTTTGTGGAAGCAAATGCCTCCAATGCTCGCACCTCCTATAGTGGTGTCACTGTAGACTTTGTGAGGCCATCCTCCGTTGCATCCACAAGTGGTGTCAAAGACACTATAGGTAGCAAACCTACCAAGAAAGTCACCACTCCACAATCTCTTCCTTTTGGTAAGGAACCCACTAAGGGTGGAAACCAAAAGAGAAGCAATGCTTACATGTACACTAACCTTCATCCACGTAGGAAATCTCCCACTTCACAAGTGGATACTCATGACACCTTCTATGCTCCACACCCACAGACACATGCAAAATACACACATGAGAAATACTCATGTACATGCTCATATACACCCATATATTCATGCACATCATTCTTACATGTATGCACACCCTCCACATGTCATACATGCCCCATATATTTCATACAACATGCATGTTCCTAAGCATGCATACAATCCTCATATGTCTAATGCATATCCACTTCCTCATTTTTATGCTAGAACCTATGTTCCTAAGAAGCATGCACCACATAGAAATCTAACAATTATGCATGCAACTAGGAAAAGGACTCCCAAAACATACACTATTTGGGGTCCTAAGAACACTAGCCTAAATGATAGGAATGTCTATGTTGATTCCTATTTTCATGATATTATTAATAGTGGAAATTATGTTGGAAAGCGGAAGTCCACTTGGACTTGGCTTCCAAAGGGCTAATCCATTTGGACCCAACAAAAATTGGGTACCATGAGCTTATGATATACTATGTAGGTACCCAAGAGAAAGAAAGAGAGCAATAAAGGTCAAATTAGCTCTAAAAGAAAAGGATATAATCTCGACAGTGGTTGCTCCAAACACATGACGGGAGATCCCTCATTGCTATCCGAAGTGATTAGCATCAAGGATAGTGCAACTGTTACTTTTGGAGCTAACCAAAAGGGAACCATCATTGGAGTAGGTATAGTCGGAAATTCCTCCAAACCTCTAATTACTAATGTATTTTTAGTTAGTGGTTTGTGTCACAACCTCATCTCCATTAGGTAACTTTGTGACAAAGGTTACAAGGTACTTTGGAGAAGGCTTGTGTAAAATTGTTTATTCTAATTCACATGTTTTATTTACCAGTATTAGGCGTAAAAATATTTATTATTTGAGCCTGCCCAAAACCGTAGAACATTGCTTAGTTGCTAATACAAATGAACAACTATTATGGCATCTCCGTTTTGGTCATATTCATTTCAAGCACTTATATAAGTTAGCTAAGCATGATCTTGTCAAAGGTTTTCCAAAAATTACTTTTAGTAAGAAGGCATAACTTCTAAGAGGCCCCTAGAATTACTTCATCTAGATTTGTTTGGGCCAACTAGAACCGCTTCTTTAGGCAATGCTCATTATGGATTAGTTGTCGTTGACGACTTCTCTAGATTTACTTGGGTTTCATTTTTAACTAATAAGAATGAAGCTTTTCAAGAGTTTATAATATTCGCAAAGAAGATTCAGAATCTTTTAGGATCCACTATTATCATTATTCGTAGTGATCATGGAGGAGAATTTGAGAATGAGTCTTTTACAAAGTTTTGTGATGACACCGGGATAACACACAATTTCTCTTTTCCTCGTGCACCACCACAAAATGGTGTTGTAGAGAGAAAGAATAGGACTCTTATTGAGTGTGCTCGTACCATGCTCCATGATAGTCATCTTGGACTACAATTTTGGACAGAAGCGGTGCACACGGTATGTTATGTGCTCAATAGGATCCTAGTGAAACCCCGAACGAACAAACATGTTTTGAGTTATTTTATGACAAAAAGCCTCAAGTTAAATATTTTCGAGTTTTTGGTTCAAAATGTTTTATCAAGAATACTTTTGGTAACTTAGATAAATTTGAGCCAAGATCCGATGAAGGGATTTTTGTTGGATATTCCACACGTAGTAAAGCCTACCAAATATACAATAAAACCTCTTCAACAATCAAGGAATCAATATACGTATCATTTTATGAAGATTTTGATTCTCCTCATGTTATAGATGATAGTGTAGATGCTATATGTGATTCTCTTAGTAATTTAAGATTAATGATTCAATTATTGAGACTAACCTACTAATGAGATTGTTGAAGATGTTTCAAGTGATGCAGGAATTCCCAAAGCTTACCCAACCGTTTGCAACCACCCTCATGACCAAATAATTGGATATATTGGTGTGGGTGTTCGAACGAGGTCAAGAATTGAAGAATTCTTTCATTGCGCATTTGTCTCTACCATTGAGCCAAAGAACATCCAAGAAGCATGTGAGGATAGCTCTTGGATAATGGAAATGGAAGAAGAGCTCATGCAATTTGAGAGAAATGAAGTTTGGGAGCTCGTTCCTCTTCCAAGTGGTCACCAAGTTATTGGTACCAAGTGGATCTTCAAGAACAAGACCGATGAGAACGAGATCATCACAAGGAACAAAGCAAGGTTAGTAGCTCAAGGCTACCGGCAAGAAGAAGGTATCAATTTCGAAGAATCCTTTGCCCCCGTAGCTAGATTAGAAGCTATTAGATTGCTTTTATCTTTTGCATCTCATAAGAATTTAAAATTGTTGCAAATGGATGTTAAAAGTGCATTTAAATGGTATTGTTAATGAAGAAGTTTATGTTTCTCAACCACCGGGTTTCATACATGAAAAATTTCCAAACCATATTTTCAAACTTAAGAAAGCGTTATATGGGTTGAGACAAGCTCCTAGAGCCTGGTATGATCGACTCAAAACCTTTCTTTTGAATTTAGATTTTAAAATGGGTGAAGTTGATTAAACAATTTTTATTAAAGATTATGACAATGACATCCCATTGATTCAAGTTTATGTAGACGATATTATATTTGGTTCTACTAACTTTAATCTTTGCCAAGAATTTTCTAAGTCTATGAAGGATGAATTCGAGATGAGCTACATGGGTGAGCTCAATTACTTCCTTGGACTACAAATTCGGTAAATGAAGGATGGAACTTTCATACATCAAACCAAGTACACAGGGGAGCTTATCAAGCGATTCGGGATGGAATCGTTTTCAAGCAAAAGGACTCCCATGAGTACAACAACCCATCTACACAAGGATGAGAACAGAAAAGATGTAGACGTTCGTCTGTATCGAGGTATGATTGATAGCTTACTCTATTTAACTGCTAGTAGGCCCGATATCATGTTTTTCGTATGCTTGTGTGCTAGATATCAAGCTAGACCTAAGGAGTCACACTTGATTGCGGTTAAACAAATTTTTCGTTATCTCAATCATTCACTAGATTATGGGTTACTTTACCCTAAATCTAGCACATTTGAGTTAATCTCATATAGTGATGCCGACTTTGCTGGATGCAAATCCGATAGGACGAGTACTAGTGGCACTTGCCATTTTCTAGGAAATTCCCTAGTCTCTTGGTTCTCCAAGAAACATAACTCGGTATCATTGTCTACGACTGAAGCGGAATATATTACCGTGGGTCTTGCATGTGCACAAGTTCTTTGGATGAGACACACTCTTAAGGACTATGGTGTCAATTGTGATACTTGCCCTATCATGGTTGATAACCAAAGTGCTATATGTCTGTCCAAGAATCCGGTATATCACTCCTGTACTAAACACATAGATGTGAGACACCACTTTATCAATGATCATGTAGCTAAGAAGGACATCATCTTAGAGTACATTGAAACCCAAAAGCAAATCACCGACATCTTCACTAAACCTTTTAAAGAAGATTCATTTGTGAGGTTGCGTGGAGAATTAGGGATTATGGGTGAATCTGAGATTTAGGAGTCCAACTTTCTTGTTATATCATCTTTTGAACTCATATCATCATGTTGCCTCTCTCCATTTGATAAATTATATATTACTCATATATTTATTTTAAGAAAGGCTATTGAGATTTCGTTGTTTCTATGTGTCTTCGGATTGTTTTAAGAGATTTGTGTAATAAATGATTTATATCTTGATATTATTTTCGTGATGAGTTTTGTGTTAAAGTATAGGTCCTAGGGTGAGTTGTGTCTATCCTATGGATTTTAACCTCAGTGTGCATTAGAACACACGACTGTCATTCATTCGACAGTCGACTGCCCTACTCTATCTTCTCTGTCAGCAAACTGTATCTTTCGCCCAGGCGACTGATGACGACTTTACAGTCGACTGTTGGATCAACAGGTGACTGCATTTTGGTCATCAGGCGCCTGCCCATTTCATCAGTAGTCTCTGTTTCTAACATCGATTTTATTGATTCTCAGTCAGTCGAATGGTGAGTAAAATACAGCCGACTGTCTCACGGACAGGTGACTGTAAGTTGCCCAACAGTCGACTGTCTGTCAACCTAAGCTCATCTCTTATCATTTCAACCAGTCGACTGACTATTGTTCATCAGTCGACTGTCTCCTATTGTGGCGGTTCGTTAATTTGATCTGAGCCGTCATTTTCTTCGATCCAACGGCCCAGATTCATTTGACCCCTCGTTATATCATCAAGATCCTTCGATTCGATCGAACGTTTTCTCTCTCGTCCGATTGAAAAACTCCCTCGTCTCCCCTTCGATGTTCACGGTAGATCTCTCCTCTGTCAATTTCGAGCCGAGACGAAGCCGCTCTCCTTCGATTGTTTGCTCGATTGACTCTTGTCAGTCGATCGACAAGTCTAAGGTATCATCCTCTTTCGATTATCGACACTTTCTTAACCTAGCTTATGTCATTCATATTTCATGGATCATACTGGTTCTCCATCGTCAGGAGAAACCTTGAACATCTTTCTTGCTAAACCCTCTCCTCCACATACTGAGCAGCTACCCTCTTTGCTCCATCTTCTGGGGAGTTCTTGGATATCTTGGTTGGTGATCATATTCCCTCAGCAAATGTCGCTGAACCCTCCTCTCAGCCAGCCGATCAACCTCTCCATACTCCACCTTCAGTTCCGCTAGAGGACTTTCTTCTCGGTCGACTATCTGACCATGTCACTGCCATCGAAAAGATTGCTTCCTCAATGGATTAGAAGCTCACTCTTCTTCTCGAGCTTCAGTACAAGTCTTTCGTGCTTCATGGGTTCCCCATTCCTACCGAACTTCAGGCCATATTTCCTCCGTCTGAGGATACTGCCCATGTTGCTGTCCCCTCTCCTCCAGGCTCTATGCATGTGCCTTCTGAAGTCCTGACCCCCATACATGCTCATGCGGAAACCTTTGCTACGGGTGCGTCGTAATCCAAGAGGAAGGCTACTGCTTACCCTACTTGTCGCTCTGCCAGGCTGATGTTCCATCAGTCTGGTCGCCCCTCAGACCCGACAGTCATCTATATCGACTGATGTTGCTGTTGCTGCTCCTTGTGACACTCACCCTTAGACTTAGTTTTTTTGTTAGGGTTCAGTGTTTGAATATTTGTATGGATGATGTTGTCTGGATTTTGTTTTTATAACTGCTGATGATATGTATTTTGATCATTTTGTATGAATGTACATGAGTAGTTTGCTTGTATTTTTGTACCCATGTGATCTTATATATATATATATATATATATATATATATATATATATATAGGAAAATTTTCAAATGAGAACATTTCGCACCGTGCGAAAATGTTTTTATCTTTTTTTTGAAATTTTTTTTTTCAAAATTTCTTTTTTCCGCCCTCATTATATGTTGTTATACCCCACTCAAAAAATAATGGTTGAGAAATAATGTCATTTGGCCTTCGATCAAGCCATTTCATCAAATTCGCACGTTTTGAGACCGTTAAATTTGTAACGGGTGGATGGGTGCTCTAATGCCCAACGGGTTCACCCATTATTTTCCCTGGGGTATATAATTGTATGGATTAAACATCAAAAAAAGAATTTTTGAAAAAAAAAATTTCAAAAAAATAAAAAAAAAAGTTTCGCACGGCTTTCGCACGGGATTTTTCGCACCCGAAGATTGCCATATATATATATATATATATATATATATATATATATATATATATATATATATATATATATATGAACATGAAGTCTCTTTGTTCAGTCTCACACATTGTATAATTGTCTATCATATCTGTGTGAATTTTGTGATATTGTCTCCATGTATGCTATATTCTCTATGTGATGTGATTTGAGACGATATTTTTTCTTGTGTCTCTCAATGTTGATATTGGACTCTCATTCCTCTTATCAGCTTAGTTTATCATGTGGTTTATGAGTTTTTAATATGTATATCTTTAAACTCTTGTAATTTTTGTTAGTTCTTATTTAGCACGAGTGTTGGTGTTATTTTACTCCCACCTTTTGGATAATTCCATTGTCACGCCCCACTTCCCAAAACGACGGAAGCGAGACGTGACTAAGGTCCGCATGGGCCGGGGTTGAGAAGCCCAGACCCAATAAGCATCTATAGGGATACCATAAAGTTACAGGTTCTTGCATATAAAAGTTCTGAACAAAGAAGTCAGAGTACATGAAGGAAATTGCATTCATTAATATAAAGAGATATATCCAGCGAGTACAAAAGTCTAACAAAAGAGGCTCAGCAAGGCTACAATTACTAAAAAGAAACTAATGGTGTGAAGCACCCAACCTAAGCAGAAAGTAAAGTGGTGCTACGCACCCAACTAGAAAGTAGTAACCTCTGTAAGACAACGACAGGAAAGACCTCTACGCCTGGTCCTCGTCTGGAAAGCACTCTAGTCAACGTCCTCCGGCTCCAAGTCCTCAGGTAGCTCTGGCTCATCCACGTACTTTGGCTCAGTACCTGACGTACAACACCCAAGATAAAAGGAACTGTACGTCAGGTGAAGTTTACAAGGAAAGGTTAGACTCTACTGCAAGTGTACGGTAATTAAGGGCAACATTTTACTGGTTGATTACATGCTGTTATTATGACATGGCAGTTATATTATGTAGAAAGTAAAACGGTGCAGGAAAGTAAACATGACAGATAATAGCCGTAGCGTGTGCTACCGGCTAAGGAACTAAGCGAGACTGGACAAGACAAGACAAGAAGTACCGTGTGTGTCACGAAGAGTTCACGCCTTACGGTTTGAGGGGGATCAAACACTCTCTCCGTGTGCACGCTCAACCCTACCCCAGCCCAAGTGCACAAGACAAGACAACCAGAGATCACTCTCGCATGGAGAGCACCTGAAACGCCCGCAGGCTTTTCGTAACATGGAGATCACTCTCGCGGGAAGAGCACCTGAAATGCCCGAAGGCTTTTTGTAACACGGAGATCACTCTCGCGGGGAGAGCATCTGAAACGCCCGGAGGCTTTTTGTAACACGGAGATCACTCTCGCGGGGAGAGCATCTGAAACGCCCGGAGGCTTTTTGTAACACGGAGATCACTCTCGCGGGGAGAGCATCTGAAACGCCTGAAGGCTTTTTGTAACACGGAGATCACTTTCGCTTGGAGAGCATCTAAAACGTCCGAAGGCTTTTTGTAACAGGACACGACATGACAAGTGTAAGGGATAGTTCTTTCTAGGGGTCCACATGCATGCACACACAGAATAGCCCTAAGGTGTCAATTATTGTTGTTGTTGCGCTTAGACTTCGTCGTCAAGTCTAAGCTATCAAGCGGGGTCCTGAATGCTATCATTTCACGTCCAGTTCTCTTTAGTCATACTTTTACAGTTTAAGGAAAGGTGGCATAAACGTGGCCGAAAGTACGCAAGTGAGAAACACTTGCCTGCGGTGGCGAGTGCGTCGTCTGTCTGAAGCATCTCATCGAAGCGGTGCGTCAGCGAGGGTCCGTCTGAAACGGGTCAACGGCGATGTCAGATTGCGTTTTTCATCAATCATATTATGGTAAGTTTCTAAGTTTGGCGGGACTACCCTAACGGTCAAAAGTCACGGTTTTTGCACAGATATTGAGTCCTTCGTCGATGTCTAAGGTTGAACAACGTTTTAAAAGAGCAGAAAGTAAACTTTAATTATCGTTGATGATTTTTAGATTAAGTTTTTAATTCGCTACGGTGTGGGTTCTTACTACGCGTTAGAGGGCTATCCTTTTTGACGTTTGATCGAAGAGCAGATGTCGGGTCTGAACGGCAATGGATCTGCATCGTCAGCAACGTATCGGCCACAGATAGTGCAACAAGATACTTTTGGAAAGCGAGGTGGAGGCACGAACATCAAGCAAATGTCGATCTTTCTCCCGTTGCGGGTAGCGCAACAGATCTACACGACGGCAGCAACGTCGGGGGAAAACACGTGAGTTCGGCGACATGCGTGAACTCCTAGGAGCAAAGGGGGCTTCCGGGGATTGAAGGAGGTTAGTGGGGGTTGCTCGGCCCAGTGGGTGGCCGACGGTGTCAGTGCACGGCGGTGGGCGGCCGTGAGATGACGAAGAGGATAGATTTGTGCAACGGTCGTTGTTGCACGTTACATCGGAAAAGCGGCAACTAGAGGGGTCAAATAGGACTTGCAGTAGATAAAGAGGTTCTAGGGGGATCTAATGGTGGTGGATTGGTCACTGGAAGTGGCCAGAAGTGGCCAGGCGGTGGCTTGAATGGCAGGGCGCAGATCTGCCAAAACTGCCGTTAGGGGCTTGGTTTCATGGGGATTTCGAAGAGATCTAGATGAGATAAGAGAGCGAGTAGGGGTGTAGATGATACGGGGGTTCGAGGGGAGTCCAAAGGTGGTATGGTGGTCACCGGCGGTGGCCGGAGGTGGCCGGGTGCGGCGTTTTTCCGGCGATGGACAGATCTGTCCAAAACCGGGTCTTGTTGTGTTTGGGAGGTGTTTTGAGGGAGATAGAGAGTAGAGGAAAGGGGGAGAAGAGTTGCAGGTGATAGAGGTGCTTGAGGGGAGTCGAGTGGAGGTGGAGATGGTCATAGGGGGTGGCCGGAGCGGTGGCGGCTCCAATTTCTGGCGAGGTGCTGTTGCTGTCAATAATGGCGGCCAGGGGCTAGTTTGTTGCGATTTTGAGGGGAGAGAGAGGAGAGAGGAGAGAGAGAGGAGAGGGGAAGGAGGAGGAGTTGTCGGACTTTGGGGGTTGCTGGTGGTGCTTTGCCGGCTGCGAGGAGGGCACAAACAAAGGAGAGAGGCGGTCAAAGATGGGTTTGCATGAGAGGCTAGGGTATGAGCTGGTTTGGTTTTAAAAGAGATGATATTTGCTAAACAACATAGGAAAGGGGGTATAAGTTGGGTGATGACTAGGAGAGAGGGTGAGTGAGGGGGTGTACAATGTGGGGGAAAGTTAGGTGAGAATAGACCCAGACTCCTATTCATGGTACATATGGATCTCTTAAGATTTGATTAAGGGTTTGAAATTTGAAATTTGATTAGGCTTAATGGGCTTGATTTTTGATTAGTGATTTGGTTGGGCTAGGGGTGTCCGAAAATTACGAAAAAAAATATCGGGACGACCGTGACGAAGAGAGGCTCGAGGGTACGGTGGTCAATCACGTGTTTGGTCCATGGAGAATGAACAAAAAAAATAAAAAGATCTGGCGTCGAAGTCTAAAGCTACGACATCCCTCCAATCAACCTGATTTGTGGGAGAACGACCCATGAAATGACGTTCACTAAAAATCCCACAAATAACTACTCTTCCATACGGGCACAACGACATATAACATCGCGTATTTCAGATAGAAGAGAGGACCAAGAAAAAAATACGTCTACCAAAGAGGAAAAGTACGCGCGAAAAACGAACGGTCGAAAAGCGGCCGTTACATTCTACTCACCTTAGAAATGATTCCGCCCTCGGAATCACTTATACTAATAGTAATAATATCTATATATACTTATGCCTACAACTCCCATATCTACACATAATGATCGCTAATCCCATAACTTCAAACATCGTTCCTCAAATAATCCATCATAACTCGTCTATCCACTGGCTAATGCTACAACTAGAATCACACCCTAGCACCTGACTATAGATCCACATTATTGTGTACAAAACAACATTCATCTCGTCCCCAATATATTCTCCATCATATCGGCTCATAAATTTATTCTCCAAAAATCAATGAACCAAAAACTACATCTATCCTTACCATTAACATCTAATCTCCTAATCATACTAAAATCCATCTTCATAACATCTCATTCCTCTCAACACGTCGTGCTATCTCCAATTTCTTCTCACCCCTAACTTAATAATCAAGTCTTGATGCTTTAAATGTTCTACTCATTCTCATGATTACTCTAAATCATACTATCCCTTCCTAGCTACTCCTATCCACCACTCGTCTAAGCTCTCAGATCTGATTAAGTTCTTATCTCCCTGTATATAATTTCATCCAACCAGAATTCTCCATTGAGTCCGTCACACTTTGGTATTATAAATAAGTCTTGGACACCTCGTTCTTTTCATCCGAAAGAAATTTAATCTATTATCTTTGTGTTCAAAATCTACCAATCCCCGCTACGACATATCTCATCTCACCCTATGCCTACCCGTAAACATAATCCTATAGTAATGTTAACTAGTCCTAACAATATAACAACATATAAAAATAACACTTCAAAGAGGGAAGAAGAGAAAAGAAATTTTAAGGCCAAAGACGTATTTTAAAAATAACATGTGGGAAAACGTGTGGTATCGTGGTAATGGATGAGGGAAGATAGGTGGGTTGTGATCTTGTGAGGTAGTTTCCAAAACTTTAAAGATTTGGTTTAAAAGAAACAAAAGTTTTGATACAAACGCATGCAGCCGAAGATAAGACGTACTATAATATGGAAGACTAAGTCTAAGGGGCTACCTGCAATGACGCTATCCACACATATATGAATACCATCATTCATACAATTTCCTGCATATAACACGAGTAATACTGAGTATACATCCATGACAAGAGACAATCATTAAGATCCTAAGGGTAGCACACCCAAACAGGTCCACACATTCTACCTATATACATGCACCACGACAACGTCACGAAAACCAATGGGCCCACTACTAAACTAGAGTGGACACAGGCAACGACAAGCACTAATGTCTAAACAATAGAAATGAAACCGAAACCAAAAGCGAACGAAACAAGATCAGAAAGAACGAGTTCGAATAAGGCGAGGATATGAAGATAGCTGGTTAGATGGAACAAAATATTGCTCAAAATAATTAAAGAGATGAAAGAAGGATTACGTGTAAAAGATGGTATCATATATATTTATACTTATAAAAATATGCAGAAATAGCGAGCAGATGGTAACATATTACAATTCAGAAAAAGAGTTAGACGAAGGAAAAAGGGTATGGTGAGGTAGCGATTGTTTTGCAAATGAAAATAAGTTTATACAAAGATTTTTTTGAAGTATGAGCACGATGAACATAGGACTGATGTATAAAAAAATAATTAGAGTTCTCTTTCATTTAGAAAATACTCTAAAAGTACGTATGGTAAGTGGTTAACATAAATTTTGTAGTTTAGAAAAAGAATGATATATTGAATTTATCAAAATGGTAACAAGGTTTTAAAACTGAAATACGAAAGATACCGGATAGAAAATTTACGACCAAGAAAGTTTCAAAATAACAGAAAGAATTTTAACTCAACCGAAAAGTAAGAAATTTAAATATATAATAAGGGGTTTTCAAAGAAGTTAAACCAAGCAGAGAATCTAATAAGGGATTTCGAAAATACTTTTAGAGGAAACAGAATTTGCAAAGGGAAAGATTAGAAGGATTAACGATAATCGTCACGAAGCGATCACGTGAGTCGAGGGCAAGGAAAATGATCGCATAATGGATACGCATATGATATGATTCATGAAAGCTACGATGGAATTCTACAGTCGATAACACAGAAATGTAATGATTGGAAAGATGCTAGAAATCAGGGGTTCTAATTATCAGGCCGTCTAAAGATCAGGAAAACTCAGCACTATGACTTCCTAATGATCTAGACTGCCATAGAGATCTCAGGGAAAGGTTCCTAAGAGAACCAAGATTTCGTTCTGCTGGGCCCGAAGTTGATGGACCCGAGCAAACGACTAAAAGAAAGACTCTAGAAATCTAAAATGGTCAGAACCGGGTGAAAGGCCACTACGGTATCCTAAGACGACTATGAATAAATCTTAACCAAGAAGCCTGACTATCAGACCCGGATGTCTATCTAAGTCTTCCTACCATCTAAGACTGGGAAAGCCTAATTTAGACTTATACATGGATATTAAATGAATGCGATACTCTTATTGTTCCAAACTTTTACATGACCTGCATGGGCACCACTAAAACCTGTCACGCCCCGCTTCCCAAAACAATGGAAGCGAGACGTGACTAAGGTCCGCATGGGCCGGGGCTGAGAAGCCCAGACCCAATAAGCGTCTGTAGGGATACCATAAAGTTACATGTTCTTGCATATAAAAGTTCTGAACAAAGAAGTAAGAGTACATGAAGAAAATTACATTCATTAATATAAGAGATATATCCAGCGAGTACAAAAGTCTAACAAAAGAAGCCCAACAAGGCTACAACTACTAAAAAGGAAATTAATAGTGCGAAGCACCCAACCTAAGCTGTCACGCCCCATTCCCATAAATACTTTGTAAGGCAACGCAAACCATGGGAAGGGAGGGTGGAGCTTGACAAGCCACAGTATTACACCAAGCGTGAATAGAAAAACACAATAAGCAGGCCACTGCGAATGCTGGGATCATACATCACACATATGTAAAAGAAAGAAGCAACACATATACTGCCATCACAGAAAGTACAAACCTACAGAACTGCATAACCAAAGAGCATACTACACACCAGCATAGAGTACAAAGTGAAACTAACTCAAGTTTACATGAGAAGTACAACAAGCCACCAACATTTATCACAGCTACAAAAGACCATCCACTCACCACTCGACCCATCTCACACTAAAAAACAAAGCCCAAAAGGAGTGGTGTCCCTCCCAAGTCAGAAACTCACGTCTGAGAAATCTCCTGAGGGAGATTCTGCTCTGGTGTCGCCTGCTCAAGTCCTGAAAAGTAAAATGAGCATGTCAAACATGCCCAGTAGGAAACTAACTAGGGTAGGAAAAATCATTTAGGGGTTATGAGTATAAAGGCAATAGGAATACAAGCAACCAAGGTAAAGAGTACAACACATAAGTGTGCAACAACAACAACCCATATATGGTTCATTAGTTAGTTGATCTTAGTGATTTTTGGAAGACTGGGTATCACCTAAAAATAAGGGCCTGGACTTCACTCCAGATTTGGGGTGAATACAACACACGACGCAGTGGACACGAGCACTGTACGCCGGGCCTCTCAGCTCCCCCGTCCCTGGCAGGAGTGAGGCGCTCCACATAATAACATAGCCTCCACATGTCCCCTCCACTCCCGGTAAAGGCAAGTGGGTAAAATAATATCACGTAACACATATCACTTTCCCCAACTTCTCAGTCCAGCCCCTTATAGTTAAGTTATACCCAATTCCCCCATCCCAATGCTAGGATGTTCACCCGCCTTAGAGCAGATCGAGACATCCCAGTTAACATGTCATATGTCATAATATTCAATGGCCATACACAAGTTCACAAATGTAATACTTGTCACAACAATTCAATGACCATTTTCCAAGTTCTTCGATTTCACATTCATTTGGGCATTTTAACAAGCATATAGCGGTCGACATGCAAACGAAGAGTGCCACACCATCAATTTTAGTAACAAATCTCATTATTAAACTTCTTAAAGATATCAACAACATTCAAGCATGTTAAAATGAAGAATTTAACAACAATCACAATTTTAACTTCACCCAAAAATAGTTCAACTTGCTGAAAGTGCAGGAACAACTATAAAGTCATCACATTTAATCAATTTCTCCTATGAATTTGACAGAACTCACTGAATGAAAGTTAGAGATATACTAGTCCTGGATTCACCCATAAAAGTTCATGCAGAAATATTAAGTATATGATTTATAGTGAATTATTTAGTAAAGTGTGTCAAATCTGTTCTTCAGACAGATTTCTGGATCCGTCTTCAAAGCCAATTTTAAGCATGTTGGAGCCAGAATTACGACATATAAGCAATCTGATGAACTTTTAGAAAAACTTCTTAAGTTTCCAACAAGACCAAAATTAGTAACATCCATGGAGTGTGCAGGTAATAGTGCTCATTTTGCTGAACTGTGTACAGCTTGACAGAATTTCAGACATCTTGCAAACATGGAATTATTTCTCCTACTTATTGAACTCAACATATGACAAATTTTATATGAATTTGGGGTAGGAATTCAAGATCTACAGCTAGATATTTTTTTCAGCAAGTTATTCCAACTACAGAAATCAAAATTGATGTGTAAACACACATACAGAATTTCTGTTTTTCAAGAGAGGGTGATTTGCTAGGAAAACAAGGGAAAGATTGAATCTTTTGGGCTAATACAAACATGATACATGAAATTCAGATCATAAACAACATAAATAACATCCCAACAGTCTCATATCCCTAAATTAAAATTCCCAAGTCATAGTTAGAATCCTGCCTCAACAAGTCTCTTTCTTTCTCTCTTCTCTTTCTCCTCCTTCCTCCTTTCTTTCTCCTTAAAGCTAGGGGGTTTCTTGGAAATTTTTGGAAGCAAAAGCTAGGATTTTTGGAGTGTTGAGGGACTGAAATTGGGGAAGGGGAATTTCGTTCCCGGGGGGGGGGGGGGGAATGGGAGGAGAAAAATGAAAGAAGAAGAAAGGAGAAGAAAGTTAAAGAAAGGTGTAGAAAAGCTATAAAAAAATCTAACTCTAGAATTCTCTTTAGGATAAGCATGCATATGCTAAAATGACCTTGATACCCCTCCAAAATTACCCCTCAAGTTTCAAGTATTTACAAGTTTGTCATTACTTTATACACACACAACTTCAGGATGTACGCTTAGCAGCTTTAGGCCAAAAAGACTGTTTTGTCCCTGGCCTTTCTAAAAATTTACGGGTGTGCCATTAAACCCATCCCTATTCACACTAGCCCCTCTCACACTAACCTACTCTTTCAAAATTTTTACAAGGATGACATTACTTTACACACCCACCTTTACACTACATACACACTTCCACTCATTTGCCAAATGACCAAAATACCCCTACACTTTTCACGGAATTACACGACTGCCACTAGCCACATTCACGCCCTATCACATCTTATCAACTCATTATACTTCCTCTACTCGTGTATAGAGGACTACCACGTCAGTCGCCGTAAAGGGCTAAACAGGCCTTGACATAAGCAGAAAGTAAAGTGGTGCTACGCACCCAACTAGAAAGTAGTAACCTCTGTAAGACAGCGACGGGAAAGACCTCTACGCCTGGTCCTCGTCTGGAAAGCACTCCAGTCAACGTCCTCCGGCTCCAAGTCCTCAAGTAGCTCTGGCTCGTCCACGTACTCTGGCTCAGTACCTGACGTACAACACCCAAGAGAAAAGGAACTGTACGCCAGGTAAAGTTTACAAGGAAAGGCCAAACTCTACTGCAAGTGTACGGTAATTGAGGGCAACATTTTACTAGTTGATTATATGCTGTTGTTATGACATGGCAGTTATATTTTGCAGAAAATAAAACGGTGCAGGAAAGTAAACACAACAGACAGTAGCCGTAGCATGTGCTACCGGCTACGGGACTAAGCTAGACGGGACAAGACAAGACAAGAAGTACCGTGTGTGTCACGAAGGGTTCACGCCTTACGGTTTGAGGGGGATTAAACCCTCTCTCTGTGCGCACGCTCAACCCTACCCCAGCCGAAGTGCACAAGACAAGACAACCAGAGATCACTCTCGTTTGGAGAGCACCTGAAACGCCCGAAGGCTTTTTGTAACACGGAGATCACTCTCGCGGGGAGAGCACTTGAAACGCCCGGAGGATTTTTGTAACACGGAGATCACTCTTGTAGGGAGAGCATCTGAAACGCCCAAAGGCTTTTTGCAACATAGAGATCACTCTCGCGGGGAGATCATCTGAAACGCCCGAAGGCTTTTTGTAACATGACACGACATGACAAGTGTAAGGGATAGTTCTTTCTAGGGGTCCACATGCACGCACACACAGAATAGCCCTAAGGTGTCAGTTGTTGTTGTTGTTGCGCTTAGACTTCGTCGTCAAGTCTAAGATGTCAAGGGGGGTCCCGGACGCTATCATTTCATGTCCAGTTCTCTTTAGTCGTACTTTTACAGTTTAAGGAAAGATGGCCTAAACATAGCCGAAAGAACGCAATTGAGAAACACTTGCCTGTGGTGGCGAGTGCGTCGCTTGTCTGGAGCGTCTCGTCGAAGCGATACGTTAGCGAGGGTCCGTCTGAAACGGGTCAACGGCGATGTCTGATCACATTTTTTATCAATCATATTATGGTAAGTTTCTAATTTTGGCGGGACTACCCTAACGGTTAAAAGTCACGGTTTTTGATTCGTTACGCCTAATCGACGACTATCATATGTGCACAGATATTGAGTCTTTCGTCGATGTCTAAGGTTGAACAACATTTTAAAGGAGCAAAAAGTAAACTTTAGGTATCGTTGATGATTTTTAGATTAAGTTTTCGATTCACTACGGTGTGGGTTCTTACTACGCGTTAGAGGGCTAACCTTTTTGACGTTTGATCGAAGAGCAGATGATAGCAAGGTGGAGGCATGAACAGTAAGCAAACGTCGATCTCTCTCCCATTGCGGGTAGCGCAACGGATCTACACGACGGCGGCAACGTCGGGAAAAAACACACGAGTTCGGTGACACACGTGAACTCCTAGGAACAAAGGGGGCTGCCAAGGATTGAAGGAGATCAGTGGGGGTTGCTCGGCCCAGTGGGTGGCCGACGGCGTCAGCGCACGGCGGTGGGCGGCCGTGAGAAGACGAAGAGGACAGATTTGCGTAACAGTCGTTGTTGCACGTTACAGCAGAAAAGAGGCGACCAGAGGGGTCAAAGGGGACTTACAGTAGATAAAGGGGTTTGAGGAGGATCTAATGGTGGTGGAGTGGTCATCGGAAGTGGCCGGGCGGTGGCATTGAACAGCAGGGCGCAGATCTGCCAAAACTGCCGTTAGGGGCTTGTTTCAAGGGGATTTCGAAGAGATCGAGATGAGAGAAGTGAGCAAGGAGGGATGCAGATGATAGGGGGTTTGAGGGGAGTCCAACGGTGGTAGGGTGGTTACCGGAGGTGGCCAGAGGTGGCCGGGCGCGGCGTTTTTCTGCTGATGGACAGATCTGTCCAAAACCGGGTTTTGTTGTGTTTGAGAGGTGTTTTGAGGGAGATAGAGAGTAGAGAAGGAGGAGAAGAGTTGCAGGTGATGGAGGGGCTTGAGGGGAGTCGAGTGGAGGTGGAGATGGCCGAAGGGTTGGCCGGAGCGACAGCGGCGCCAGTTTTTCAGCGAGGTGCTGCTGCTGTCAATAATGGCGGCCAGGGGCTGGTTTGTTGCGGTTTTGAGGGGAGAGAGAGGAGAGAGGAGAAATGAAGGAGGAGGAGGAGTTACCAGACTTGGGGGGTTGCTGGTGGTGCTTCACCGGCGACGAGGAGGGCACAAACGAAGGAGAGAGGCGGCCAAAGATGGGTTTGTGAGAGAGGCTAGGGTATGGGCTGGTTTGGTGACGTGTGCCCCGGCTTGCAATCCGCAAATGGCCAGGGGACCCGCGTGGGGGTTTAGATATTTTTAACCGCAAGCGCACGGTGTTGTAGTGTGGATTGGGGGTCGAACACAGGGAGGCTAGGATGTGCTTGTGTCAAGGAGGACCAAAATCACCCCGTGGGCGAGCTAGCCCGAATCGGTAAATGGTTGTCACGGAAAGGAATGAAGGGTATGAACAATAAGAAAATAAACCCGGGACTTTGGTTTCCACTCCAACGAGCGACTCTCGCCGATACGGCCTACGGGTAGGATAGCGATCGGAATTAGGGTCTAATGGTGGGACGTTGCCTCTGAAAGTGGTACCGGCATCCCATGGGCCCGATATTCCGGTCGGTGCCCAGGATGATACACCGGACTTCCCGGATTCGATCAGTGGGCACTCCCGTGTCCATTAACACTGATCGATTCCGGGAGCACTAAGCTCACAACGATAACTCCCACCGTCTCATCCTGCCGCTCCCGCGTGCTAGGATTCGGCGTCTACGCTAAGGGCGTGAGCTATGGCTAGGGAGTCAACCGCCAAGTTTATTCCCCCTTGGCCCAACGGTCAAAGGCGGTCTTTTTCCCGCCGATGACAATGAAACACCCCGCGTAACCGTTAGATCCCTAATCCATATCGATTTCCTAACCCTATGGACGCATCGGGAAGAGCCCTCGAAGGGGTTTCCACCAAAATCCCATATTTGGGAACTACTCACAAAAATTCATTAAAAAGCGATCTAAATGAAAATTAACCGTTGGAATCATAATCAGACGATTGGAATGCGGAAGTAATAGAGTAATTAAGACAATACTAAAATTTGAGAAAGATCCGAAAACTTACAAAAGAACAGTAATTACAGCCGTCACAATAGGAGAAAACAGTAAAAACTAGCAGCTCCCCCCGTTTCTGGAACCCTAGGGGTTCTATTTATAGACTCTCGTATCACCCGATCGGTTGATAAGTCAACCGATCGGGTGATCCGTTACAGATAATGAACAGAAAACGGCGAGCTTTCACCCGATCATATGAACCGGTCGGGTGAGTTCTTGGAGTGACCGGTTGGATCTTGGCGCCATCGGGTGAAGTGATCGGTTGGGTGCCCGTGTCTTCAGCTCCTCAGCATCAGCTACAGATGAACCGATCGGGTGAGAGTCACCCGATCGGTTGGAATTTTGCTCGAAAAGACAGAGAACAGGCCCCCGCTGAACCGGTCTGTGAACCGGTCGGGTGACTTCCACTTGAGCTCCGGCTGAGACCGGGTGGTGCACGCGTGCATCACCCGATCGGTTGGAGATGGCCACCCGACCGGGTGAGGGGCTGAAAGATGTATTCTTTGACGTTTGACCCCCTGGATCACGCATGACTCCTCCCGTTGCTCCGGGGACTTGAGATATCGTCGTTAAACGTCCCCTACGCGGTCAATCTCCTGGAAACATGGAGAAACAAAGAAAAGTGAAAGAAAACGAGAAAATACGAGAAAATGAATAAAAGACGGTGGAAAACACGGAGAAACACAAAAGAAAACGTGCGTGAATATATGAAATATAAACGCACGTCAAAATCCCCCAAGCTGAACTCTTCCTCGTCCTCGAGGAAGACGAGTGAGAGTAGGAGCTCGGAGGGGAAAAATAGAGAGAAAGAGAGAAAAAGAAAACTCTATATCCTAGATCGTCCGTCAGAGCCAACAAAATCAAAAACGACACACCAAGCAAGCAAACGTCAAGTCACATCACTTAAACCTAGGAAAATGAGTCCCAATAAGTGTCGTGGGCCCACGCGGTGAAGCGCGTGTGAGTGCGGTCGTGTGCTAGCAAATGGTGTCGCTTTCTACAATGTGCTATGAGCTCATATACGCAATCCAGGAAATGGCCCAAATACCGATTCGAATTTGAAATTGCGGTGAATATTAGTTCGAGCATGCATGAGAAGAGTATAAGAAGTGAAACGTATCATGCGTCGGGGACTCCACAACTAGGGTTGAGGAAATCACGCCACTATAGCCTAGATACTAGCTAAAAAGTTCCTAAGCCAAGTGTTTTCGAAAACAGCGGGGGTTGAGATGATGTGGAGTAGAACACTCGGTGCAAATTCTCGCCTTCCCTTTATTCTTGGCAAGTAGGAAAATATTCACACGAGAATTTTTTGGGTTTTGGGTATTTGTATATTTTTTTGGCTTTTTGGCTATACAATTTTTCTTCTTTTCTTTCCTCATCTTTTTGGGTTTTTCTTTTCTTTTTTTTCTTTTTTTTTTGGATTTTTGGGTTTTTGGCTATACACATGTGTACTCTCCCAAGTGGGAGAACGGTACACGACGAGGGGATTTGCACCAAGTAAAACAAAAAAGAAGTCGAAATCTAAACACTTGGGCAAAGGAAACTATTCTCGCTAAATAGAGCATATGCTAAATGGGTTATCCTAGTCCTTAATTGTGGAATCCCGACGCATGCGAATTGAAATATACGATATAAATATAGCATGCATATAGTAGAAGCAAATACCGCATATTCAAATCGAAGCATGATAATCTCGGGGTCATTCCTGGACATGTATATAAAGTAAAATCACAAAGTAGAAGCACACCAAATAGCTAGGCACGATGTACGACTCACAAAAAGCTAAGTGGACCCACGATGCGTGAAATGCAAGAGGACTCGAAATCCTAGGGTCAGTGAGTGTGATTATTGATGCCATGCTAGGTGTGTGTGATTTTGTGGCGATTCATCATAGGGTTCATCTCTAGGAGAAAGAGATAAAAAGAAGAGAAGAGAAAAAAAGAGAAAAAATAAAAAACACGATGAAAACGACACAAAAACGAAGAGGAAAGACTCAAATGACGCACACAGTGCGACTCCCCCAAGCTGAAGCTTGCATTGCCCTCAATGCAATATGAGTGAGTACATGAGGGCAATGAAGATGAGGGGGAATACGCATTGACACAAAAAGAAATGAAAACGAGGAAAACACAGAGATGAAACTGAAAATAAAGAAAGATCAAAATCAAAATCAAACGACACAGAAATAGAAATAAAACCACATGACACGACACTCAAAATGGGAAAAACAAGCACACACACAAAAATGAGAAAAACAACAAAACACGACAACACACCAAAATAGACGTCCCCACAAGCTAGTCATGACAGTGCTAGCGAATAAAATGTGATCGTGAAATGCAGAGATATGCAAGGGGGAGTCAAAAACAAATAAGGTGAAATCAGAAAGCAGGAGAAGGTGAGTCCTCGTCCTCCTCGGAAGAGGGTGTGGATGGGTGGTCGGGGGAGGCGGGGGGGGGGGGGGGTGCGGAGAAGTGGGGAACGAGGTGGATGAATACGGGCAGCGGTGGTGTGAACGATAGAAGGAGTGTCGGTGGAGGTGGGTGGTGGTGGTAGGACGGCGATCAAGGCGGTGGTGAGAGGAATAGGAATGGGGGAACAAGATGCGGTGGTGACGGTGGTGGGTGGTGGTGGAAGAGATCTGGAGCGCACCGGTAATTTCCTCCGACGCACGTATGCAGTGATGGAGGAGGAGGGAGGAGGTAGCGTGGGTGCGATGGAAGTGGTCGGGAGGGGTGAAGTGGATACCGGGATGGGAATAGATGAGGGAGGAGAAGAATGTGGTGAGGGAGGTGATGGATGTGGGGATGTGTGTGAGGGTGGAGGAGAAGATCGCCGAGGTGGTGAAGCTGGAGGTGGTCCGTGGATGTGAGTGAGAAGGCGAAGAATGGCGGCCACGTTCCTCTCAAGTGCGAGGAAACGTGGGTGATCGCTCCGAAATGCAACCCAAGAGCATGACCAAAAACTTGATCGGCCCCGGATACACGTCCCGGAGAACGATTGTAGTTTTACCGCAAGCGCACGGCAAAGTGGTGAGCGGGTATCGAACACGAGGAGGTGGTGTTGGCTCCAATCTATCCTAGGTTGGTTTGACTACGAAGGTATTATTGGTGGAGATGGCGATGGTGTGATATAATGGCAATGGTGATGGATGTCGGTGTCGATGATAAATAAATCGGTCAAATATCGATTCAAATACAATATAATAAAAGAGGAAATTTGCCTTGCGGCCATCCTGTCACAATCGTCGGGCAAAGTATGGGGATATAAAATCAAATAAAGACGTCTAGGGCTAGGCAATTCCCACTACGGATCGTCATACATCATCGTAAATAGTGAATCTCAATATTACTAGACTTGTGTTGAGGTGAACTAGTCACAACTTAATGTAGAACCAAGCTCACGCTCTCGCGCTATTGCCGGTCTATAGCAAACCTAGGTTAGGGCCCAATCTCTTGCAAACCCTAACCTAAGCCACTAGCATGAGGATCGACATCATCGTTCAATCGCCCCTCGAGCCCACTCTCGTGCAAACTCGAGTTACGATCTAGGTTGTGATAGTTCGTATTCGTCCAATCTCTTGCAAACGAATATGTGTATAGATTTACAATTAAAAATCCTAGCTTTGGTCCAATCTCTTGCAAACCAAATCTAGAGAAACCCAATTGTAAACCTAAATCGAATATCTAGGCCTTCCCATCGATTAGAATCCAATCTCTTGCAAACCCCAATCGATGGAAATCCCTAGCTATCCGTAATAAATCAATCACAACCTAACCTCCTAGCAATTCTAGTAATTTAGAAATTCATTCATCACAAATCTGAAATTAGATCCATAGGGTTCATCCCCATGCCCTAGAACAACAAATCTACTCTAGCATAGCAATAAGGATATAAGAATCGATAAAAACCATAGCTTGCATACAAAAAGATATCAAATCAAAGATTCAAAGAATAAGAACAAAGATACTTAGCTTTGATGAAGAATTCCAATCCAAATACAAGCTTTTTGATCCAAGAGGGGGCCTAGGGCATGGCCTAACCTCTAAAATAATCAATAAGAAAACATCTTGGGAACTAAGAAAACATAATGGGGGATCCCCTCTAATGGTGGCTACAAAACCCTTAAATACTCTCCCAAAACCCTAGCAAATAACCCTAGAAAACCACTCAAATTCGTGCCCAAAAACAGCCCAAACCGTAACTTAAAATCTGGGCCCAGGTCGCACTCGGCCGAGTGGAATATGTGACCCGGCCGAGTGGAAATTCCAGAACTGCAGCATCAACTTGCAGAAATTCCCCAGATTTCATCCGACCTCCGATTTGTGCGTTCTTGGCTGCATTGGAACCGTCATGAAGTCTACTATCCATAAAAAATATGAGAAAAATACTTTGCTTGCTGAAATGATAGCAGATTTCAAAAGAGTGGGAGGCTGTCTGCAAATCTGGGCGCTGCATGTCCTCGGCATCACTCGGCCGAGTTGACTTCTCTACTCGGTCACGTGGGCTTCTCTACTCGGCCGAGTGATAGACCCTGTAAAATTCCAGTAAGTCAGGGGTCTTGGGGGTCTGTCTTCGGAGGTGACTCGGCCGAGTGGCTTTACTCACTCGGCCGCGGGGCATTCGGTACTCGGCCGAGTCGGAACCCTCAATCGCCTGACGGATTCCAGTAAGTCTGAGATTTTTGCTTGCCGTCGTCATGATGCCACTCGGGCGGGTGGTGTCTCCGTGCTCGGCCGAGTGGGCTGGCGATGCTCGGCCGAGTGCACGCTGATACTCAATCTGCTGCGTGTCCGATCTGGCCGGCCGAGCGGGCTTCTTTGCTCGGCCGAGTGACTCCTTCACTCGACCGAGTGGCATGCTAAAATGCCCAATCTTCTCCGTTTCTCCTCCTCGTCGCTCCTACGATGTTCTTTCTTCTTCCACTCCTCTTCCATTGCAGAATAACCCTCAAAAGGGCCATGGTTGACACTCCGGAGTGGGTGCAAATCCTCTTGATCTCACAATCGATCCAAATCGCTTCATATTTCCTGAAATACGACAAAAACAAGAAATAGTGAAAAGTATCGCAATATTGTCGAATAATCGTGAAAAGCGTGATATGGTCGATCAAAACGGTATGCAAATATGCAGAAAAAAGGTGTAAAATATGGAGTGATCAGTGGGTGAGTGAGAAAAGAGGACGGTGATGGGTCCGAGGAGGCAGAGGACATGGCGAGCTCACGAAGGGCAGCGACCTCCCTTTCAAGACCTAGACGGGCAGAGACCTGACGGCGACCAAAAGATGTGGACTGACGTGAGGCAGAAGTGGTGCCGGCAGATAAGGTCGAAGTGGTGCCGATGGAAGTGGTCATGCCGGCATAGGAGACAAGGCCAGAAATGGCCGCAAAGAGGTGCTCAGATGTGATGGGTCCCGGAGCAGAAATAGGACGACTCGGGCCAGCCCCTATATCTCCCCGAAACGCAGGGATATCCTGCTCGCCTAAGTGGGCGGCAGGGGACGGTGGTCTACGTGCGTCCGCGGGGAGGAAAGGAAGGTTCAACCCCGCAAGGAAGTTGGGATCAGGTGGGAAGGTCCAATCTCCCACAAGAGCAATGGTCATGCGAGCGGGGTTGGGGAGAATGGTGTAAGGGGCTGGGGGGTGGCCATAATTGAAGATGAAGCGGCCATCGGAGTGGGGTCTAATCATGTGAATGTGCCGCAGGACATCAATATCTAGCTGTGAGGGTCCTGCGACAGCGGGAAGATTATTGGGGATGAGAATATTAAATTGGGGGCAAGAGCAAATGATAGTAATGATGCCCCCACAACAAAACTTCCCCTTACCGGCCCGGCTGATCTCGAGAAGCTTGTAAACAAGCCAATCGCCGCCATGGATGGGGACGGTAGGGGCCCTGAAGCTAATTCCATCATCGTCCCGGACAAAAGGGAAAGTCATGGCCCAGAGGATAAAAAGGTCAGGGATAGTCACGGTGCCGGACTCGTCCCTGGGAAAAAATGCAGATGATATGATCCTGTGGGCCAAACGAAACACGTGATGAATGATGGAGGAGGCCTTGACCCTGCCTCGGGGATAGTCATGGAACAGTATGAGGCGGAACCAGAATTGATCGACATTAAACTCGGGCGTGTACCCGTAGTGTCGGATGGAGTCATCCCCAAGATTTGGGAAACCAAATATATCGTTAATTGTGTTCAGATTTGTGGTGACACTCCTGTTACGCACCCGGAATTTAATGATCGACCCGGACTCCCAAACAAGTGTAGAGAGAAATTCGAGGGTGAGTGCCGGGTAGGATACGGCAGATGTATTAAGAAAGGCCAACCATCCTAAGTTAGCGAAAAGAGATTCGACCTCGGTGTAGACACCGAGATCGACAAGTGTTTGTGTGTGCGGGAACTTAGTAGATAGATGCCCCCGAGCATCGAGCCTACGGTAAAAATCCTTGTGCTCCTGGTTCCTAAAGATATACCCATGCGGGCCCAACATTGGGTCCACAGGGGGGATAACAGGCGGGGGAGGGCCAAGTGTAAGTGCTCGTGTGTGGGAAGGGGGACATGTTTGTTTTCGTCTCTTTCGAGACGGTTCCTCTTCCCGCATAATCCCCTTCCCCTTGTCTTTATCCTTAGCCATGCGTGAGTGTGCGTGTAAGAATGAGTGCAAAAGTGATGAATGCACACTAACACAAGCAAAATGAGCAAGCACAATTTATAGGGCAAAAATAGAAATATGAGCGTAGGAGCGAGTGTACCCAAGTGAAATGGCGAAGCTTGCTCGTAGATGTCCCCACACTGTGCAATGAGAGTAGCGTGGAGCCGCGACGACCTCTTTCAGCAAGAATTTTCGAAGTGGGCGTTGTTTGGGGGGGGGGGGGAATTAGGTCAGAAATTCGAAATGAAAGGAGAGAGGGAGTGAAGATGATGGAGAGATCAATGGAGGGGGTGGGGAGAGGGAGTATTATAGGAGTAGAGGACGTGGGGGAGTGAGAATCGGCCGTTGGGGAGGAGAGGCAGTCGAAACGACGGTGACAATGGCGATCGGGCGAGGGTGAAAACGAACGGGTGGTCGGGGGTTTATATAGGGTTTTAAGTCGAACCGATCGGGTGACTTGTCACCCGATCGGTTGACGGTTAGGTCAAAAATTCTTGCCGAAGAAGTGCTACAGGCGAACTGGTCGGTTGACTTGTCAACCGATCGGTTGGCCGCTCCACTCATTTTCCCGAGAATTGAGGGCTGCTCACCCGGTTGCTTCAACCGATCGCGCTCGAACTCAACCGATCGGTTGATGTTCCCCAAAAATTTCCCGAGAGTTCTCCCCAGCTCACCCGGTCTGTCACCCGGTCTCTTCATTCTTCAACCGATCGGTTCATTTGGGGACAGATTTCGGCTTGTATCTGATACATCCCAACCGATCGGGTGAGCTATCAACCGATCGGTTGGGGCTTTGCTTCCTGCAAAAACCAACAGATTGTCTAAGTCCCTGAACGGATGTTCTCGCGGATGATTTTATTTATAAAAATAGATAAAATAAAGTAGAAAATAACACTAGAAAGTGGGGAAAAAGTTTAGAACATGGGTTGCCTCCCATGAAGCGCACTTGTTTAACGTTGTTGGCTCGACGCCCGCAAGAGATGTTCACGGTGGTTGATACGGGTGATGCCCGAAGTTCGGCATCTCTTCTTCATCGGAGTTTAAGGCCTTTGGAGTAGTCAGTGGCTGGAGAAAGATTTGCTCGACTACCCTCTCCTTGTTCTTGGGATCCGGGGGCTTCTCTTTCGTATTGGCGCTTACCGCCATCTTCTTAAGGATCTGGACCTCGTCTTTGGTGAGGCCCATGGGTTCTTTCCCCGCTTTCCTCACAGGAGGATCTTTGGGGAACCCGGGAGGGGTCGTTCTTGCTGCACTCGCTTTCCCAGCAGCATCATCGTTCTTGGGGCCGTCTTGGTCTTCTGAATCCCCCAAGTCATGGGGGGGGGTTTCTTAAGAGAATCTCCCAGGAGCTCTCTTCAGCAGCTTTCTCTTCTTCTACCTCCAGCAAATTACACCGAGGGTCGTCTGGGGGATCGGGGTACTTCATGGACAACCCCAGATCAAATTCAACTTTTTCTCTGCTGACGTTTAGAGAAAGTTTTCCGTTCTTCACATCAATCAAAACGCCAGCAGTGGCCATGAAAGGCCGTCCCAGGATGATGGGGGTGTGTGCGTCTTCAGGCATGTCCATGACTACGATGTCCACTGGCATATGCACCCCTTTTACATTGACGGGGAGGTCATTCACAATCCCCACCGGATATTTGACCGACCGGTCAGCAAGTTGGAGGGTCATACCGGTGGGCTCCAGATCACCCATTCCTATCCTTTTATACATCGACAAGGGCATCAAACTTACACTCACTCCGAGATCGACGAGTGCACGATGAATCTTTACTGCCCCGATCGTGCAAGGAATTGAGAAGCTCCCCGGGTCTTTAAGTTTCGGTGGATTTGCCCTCTGGATAAGAGCGCTACACTTCGCCGTCAACACTACTTTCTCCTTTCTAGACCCTCTCGTCACCAAATCTTTCAGGAATTTCGCATAGGAGGGGATTGTTTCGATTGCTTCCAGGAAGGGGATTTGCAAGCTCAGGTCCTTGACCATGGCGAAGAACTTGCCATATTTCTCGTCGATTTTGGCCTGAGCTAACCGTTGTGGAAATGGCACAACGGGTTTGAACACTTTCGGGCTCCCTTCCTCGTTCTTCTTCTTCTCTTCTTCAGAGACTCCCTCCGGAGTCGTAGGATTTGATGACGAAGCACCGACGTCGTTTGATTTTTCGATCGGTCGCTCAACGACCAACGGTGCTTCCGGTCTGTTAGGGGGCACTCTAGTAGGGATTTGTGTCCCGCTTCTCAGAACGATAGCGGACACATTTGCGTGCTCGTGCACGAGTGCCGATGTTTGGGTTGCTCCCCTCGAGTTCACCTCCGGTTGTGGCGGCAATTGGTTTTGTGACCTCGAAAGGTTCGCCACTTGTAACCCCAGCTGAGTTACTTGGTCCGTGAGGGCCCGTTGACCCATTTCTAGCTTCTGATTGATCTTCTCCTGGTTGGTTATATATTGAGTCAAGAGAGACTCAACCGGAGAGATGGCCCTCTGTTGGCCATACTGCTGCTGCTGCTGGATTGGCTGCTGATTCTTGGGGGCGTAAAATTGTTGCTGAGGTTGCTGCTGATATTGTTGCTATTGAATCTAACTCTGCTGTGGCCTAGCCGGCCGATATGTTTGTTGCTGCAGCTGCTGAGGCGGCGAGGGCTGAAATGGTGGCCGGTAACCAAAATTAGGGTGGTTCCGGTTGTTTGGAGAGTAGGCCGGGTTGGAATTGGTTCTTGGCGGATACGGCACATTTCCCGTGGGGTTGTAAAATAGTGCGCTCGCCTAGTCCAACGGTGGTGAGACGTCACCACCGTCGAATTCCCCAAAGAATTCGGATTCTACCGCTGAAATCTGCTGTGTACCGGTCCCACCGGCTCCTACCATTAGTGCGGAGATCTGGGTTGAAAGCAAGTCGAACTTGCTTGAAAGTTTGTCGACGTCCTCGACTCTGTGTATACCCCCAGACCTGGGTGTGGCTCTCTCGTCACACCACCGCTCATTGTTGGATGCTATATTTTCCAGAATATGTCCGGCATCTTCCTCGCTCCTTGACATGAAGGAACCCCCAGCCGCGGCGTCCATAGAAGATTTCAGGTCATCCCTCAACCCATTGTAGAACAGATTAATAATCTGCCACTTCGGAAGCTCATGGTGAGGGCATCTTCTTTGCATCTCCTTGTACCTTGTCCAAGCTTCATGCAAGGACTCGTGGCTGGCCTGGGAGAAGGAGGAGATCTCACTCCTCAACTTCATGGTCTTCCCCGGAGGAAAGAACTTCGTCAGAAAAGCGTTGGAGAGCTTCTCCCAGGTATTGAAAGTGTTGGGGTCCTTCCCCCTAAGCCATTGCTTGGCTTTGTCTCGCAAAGAGAAGGGGAACAGCTTCAGACGGATCGCCTCAGTCGTGACACCATTGATCCGAAAGGTGTCACATTTCTCCAAGAAGGAGTCTAGATGCTCGATCGGGCTCTCCATGGGTGCACCCGCAACTGATCCTGCTGGATCCATGTCACCAAGGACGGCTTTGGCTCAAAGCTTTGGGCCGCAATAGCTGGAGAACGGATGGCGGAAGTGGACTCGATAGATGGCATCGAGTACTCCAACAGGGACTTGTGAGGCGGGGTGTTCTCCTCCATGGATTCGAGATCCTCTCTTCTTCGCTTCTCAGCGGCCAAACACCTAAGGGTGGCGTTAATCTCTGGATCAACGGGAATCAAGTCGTCGAGACTTCTTGAACTCCTGCGTATGAAAAACAACAAACACCCGTGAAGCGACAAGTGGGAAAGAAACAGATAAAATAAGAAATAAAAATAAGAAAAATAAAAAGGAAAAAGGAGAATGCGAAAATTATCGCGAGGTAGGGATAAGAGCTAGACACTAGGGTTCAAGAGATCCTAAAATAACAAGCACGTTGCCTCCCCGGCAACGGCGCCATAAACTTGACGTGTGCCCCGGCTTGCAATCCGCAAATGGCCGGGGGACCCGCGTGGGGGTTTAGATATTTGTAACCGCAAGTGCACGGTGTTGTAGTGTGGCTTGGGGGTCGAACACAGGGAGGCTAGGATGTGCTTGTGTCAAGGAGGACCAAAAACACCCCGTGGGCGAGCTAGCCCAAATCGGTAAATGGTTGTCACGGAAAGGAATGAAGGGTATGAACAATAAGAAAATAAACCCGGGACTTTGGTTTCCACTCCAACGAGCGACTCTCGCCGATACGGCCTACGGGTAGGATAGCGATCAGAATTAGGGTCTAATGGTGGGATGTTGCCTCTGAAAGTGGTACCGGCATCCCATGGGCCCGATATTCCGGTCGGTGCCCAGGATGATACACCGGACTTCCCGGATTCGATCAGTGGGCACTCCAGTGTCCATTAACACTGATCGATTTCGGGAGCACTAAGCTCGCAACGATAACTCCCAACGTCCATCCTGCCGCTCCCGCGTGCTAGGATTCGGCGTCTACGCTAAGGGCGTGCGCTATGGCTAGGGAGTCAACCGCCAAGTTTATTCCCCCTTGGCCCAACGGTCAAAGGCGGTCTTTTTCCCGTCGATGACAATGAAACACCCCGCGTAACCGTTAGATCCCTAATCCCTATCGATTTCCTAACCCTATGGACGCATCGGGAAGAGCCCCCGAAGGGGTTTCCACCAAAATCCCAGATTTGGGAACTACTCACAAAAATTCATTAAAAAGCGATCTAAATGAAAATTAACCGTTGGAATCATAATCAGACGATTGGAATGCGGAAGTAATAGAGTAATTAAGACAATACTAAAATTTGAGAAAGATCCGAAAACTTACAAAAGAACAGTAATTACAGCCGTCACAATAGGAGAAAACAGTAAAGACTAGCAGCTCCCCCCGTTTCTGGAACCCTAGGGGTTCTATTTATAGACTCTCGTATCACCCGATTGGTTGACAAGTCAACCGATTGGGTGATCCGTTACAGATAATGAACAGAAAACGGCGAGCTTTCACCCGGTCATATGAACCGGTCGGGTGAGTTCTTGGAGTGATCGGTTGGATCTTGGCGCCATCGGGTGAAGTGATCGGTTGGGTGCCAGTGTCTTCAGCTCCTCAGCATCAGCTACAAATGAACCGATCGGGTGAGAGTCACCCGATCGGTTGGAATTTTGCTCGAAAAGACAGAGAACAGGCCCCCGCTGAACCGATCTGTGAACCTGTCGGGTGACTTCCACTTGAGCTCCGGCTGAGACCGGGTGTTGCACGCGTGCATCACCCGATCGGTTGGAGATGGCCACCCGACCGGGTGAGGGGCTGAAAGATGTATTCTTTGACGTTTGACCCCCTGGATCATGCGTGACTCCTCCCGTTGCTCCGGGGACTTGAGATATCGTCGCTAAACGTCCCCTACGCGGTCAATCTCCTGCAAACATGGAGAAACAAAGAAAAGGGAAAGAAAACGAGAAAATACGAGAAAACGAATAAAAGACGGCGAAAAACACAGAGAAACACAAAAGAAAACGTGCGTGAATATATGAAATGTAAACGCACGTCATTTGGTTCTAAAAGAGATGATATTTGCTAAACAACATAGAAAGGGGGTATAAGTTGGGTGATGACTAGGAGAGAGGGTGAGTTAGGGGGTGTACAAAGTGGGAGAAAGTAAGGTGAGAATAGACCCAGGATCCTATTCATGATAAGTCTGGATCTCTTAAGATTTGATTAAGGGTTTGAAATTTGAAATTTGATTAGGCTTAATGGGCTTGATTTTTGATTAGTGATTTAGTTTGGCTAGGGGTGTCCGAAAATTACGAAAAAAAATATCGAGACCGTGACGAAGAGAGGCTCGGGGTACAGTGGTCAATCGCGCGTTTGGTCTACGGAGGACGAACAAAAAAAATAAAAAGATCCGACGTCGAAGTCTAAAGCTATGACGTCCCTTCAATCAACCTGATTTGTAGGAGAACGACCCGTGAAATGATGTTCACTAAAAGTCCCATAAATAACTACTCTTCTATACGGTCACAACGACATATAACATCACGTATTCTGGATAGAAGAGAGGACCAAGAAAAAAATACGCGTACCAAAGAGGAAACGTACGCGCGAAAAACGAACGGTAAAAAAGCGGCCGTTATAGCCATAGGAGGAGAGAAATAAACAGATTCATAATGAATGTGCTAAGTAAATTCTAATTACACTTGAATCTAAGATTGAAGTTGCCTTAGATTCAGGGGGGTAAGATATAATGAATATTGATTATAAATCCTAGATTTCATGGATTCATTTCTTTCATGCATATCTTACTCATTTGCTTCATTTGATCTATAGATGCCCCAATATTTATTGTCTAACTTGATTGGCATCTAAGTAGGGGGAGTAAGTTTTTGTTAAGCACAATTATTTATCTTTTTGTTTATGTTTGTTTGTCATCATCAAAAAGAGGGAGAATGTTGAGTATTGGACTTCTCCCTACTTGGTGTTAATGATGAGCAAACATAAATACTTGTGACTAATCCCCTATTTGCAGTTAATCCATTGCCTAAGCATATCATGAAAATCAAATTGCAATGGATGGCACTCAAAGATCATTGAAAGCAAAGGAAGTGGATTGGATGATCATAGATGGTGATTGAAGCTCCTAGAAGACTTCAAGCTCATGCATTAGATAGAAGAGAGGTTCTTCAAATGTAATTCTCTTATTTCTCTTCTAATATGTAGCTTAGAAGTAGAACTTTATTGGAGCACACACACATCTTCATTTCAGTCTTAGGATATCATTAGATCAACCTTCCTTAGACTCCAATTCATTTCTATCTAGATTGTGCATGTCATGTTTTTAACAGTCGATTGTTGAACGATTTACAGTCGCCTGTCTCAAAACAGTCGACTGTGTTTTGTTCTACAGTCGCCTATTATGCACAAACTTTTTCAGTCTAGTTTTGGGCTTCGTAGCTTTAACTCCTTCAGGTGACTGTTGTACATTGCACAGGTGCCTGTCCAAGTGACAGTCGACTGTGTTTCGTTAATCAGTCGCCTGTCTATCCTCAGCCCAATTCTATTTCTCTGTTTGATCTGGCCAGTCGATTATTGTTGGATTTACAGTCGACTGTCCAATGGCACAGTCGACTGTCAATGCTTCAACAGTCGTCTGTCTTTGAGCCTCTTTGATGACTCAACTCTCTGGAAAATGTCAGGGGTTTGACAGTCGTTTGTAGAAGGAATTACAGTCGCCTGTTTGGCTTTACAGTCGACTGTCTTCTCCTCATCAGTCACCTGTCCTGTATTCACAGACTTTTCTCAGATTTCCTCTACTTACCCAACTTACGGCCAGTCGCCTGTAGTAGGATTTACAGTCGCATGTTGGTTTAACAGTCGACTGTCTACGCCTCTTCAGTCGACTGTCCACGTAGTAAGTTATCATTATGAATTCTCACTTACCATCTGTCACTGTGCAGCAGTCAACTGCGAGTTCTTCAACAGTCGACTATCGCGGGCGCAGATTCTATCCGTTGAGTTTTTCCCCACGGATTTCAAAGGGGTTTTTGGTGATTCAGTTTGAAGGGTTTGAGAAACCTATAAAAGTAGTCTATACTGTTCCATTGAGAGGCTATCCTCTTTGATCATCTCTTGCTCAAACATTCAAGCTTTCATTGGTTAAAGATCAAAGCTCTCAAAATCCAAAAGCCCTAGAATCTCTATCTTTTATCTCTTGCTCTCTAACCTAGGACCAAAGAGAAATCTTCTAGGCATTTGGTGCAATCAAGAGAAAGGGCTTTCTCCTTTTCCAAGAGAGTCTTTCAACACACAACACACTTCTCCTTCAAGTTCTACTTCAAGGCATATGTGATTGTAAGTGTTTCTTAATTTCATATTTCATAACTTTCATTATTTGATTTACTCTCGGGTTGTGAGAGTGGTTTGCTTGCTCCCAAGTTGTGGGAGTCAAGGTCAATCGAGTGTATTTCGATTTCACTTGTAGGGTTGATACAAGTGGGGTTTTAAGGAAACATCAAGTTAGGGTTCTAACTTGAGTATCTGATTGTTTACCGGGTGGAAGGGATGTAGGATTACCGAGAACAAGTCGGAAAGTGACTTGGGTAATCCGAACCCTTGAAACATCCTTGTGTTCGCATTTGTTTCATTTTGGGTTTACACTTATTTCGCATTATTTGTTGGTTAGGATTTTAATTTGGTGTAACTATCTTTTTAAATTACATAAACACTATTCAACCCCCTTCTAGTGTTTTCCTCATAGCCATGGACCTTACAGAGCTCGGCCCAGATACCTCTCCCCGCCTAAAAAACCACTGAAGAGGAAAATATAGGAGAAATATCATTAACCTATGTATGTACTAGGGAGGTACTAGACAGAAAAAGCATAAACATCGATGATAACTTCGCGTTCATTATTGCTAATCACGTCGCTGAATATGACGATGATATCAATCCACGCTCTCTAGCAGAATGTAAACGTAGAGAGGATTGGCCAAGCAGAACAAGGCAATAGGAGTAGAGCTGGACTCACTCTCGAAACACAAATTTTTTGGACCTGTAGTCCTAACATCAAAGGGTGTTAAACCTGTGGAATATAAATGGGTATTCGTACGAAAGAGAAACGAAAATAATAAGATCGTACGCTACAAAGCGTGCCTTGTTGCACAAGGCTTTTTCCAACGACCAGGAATAGACTATGGTGATACATATTCTCCGGTCATGGATGCGATCACTTTCAGGTTCATAATTAGCCTAGCAGCTACGGAAGGCCTGGATATGCAGCTCATGGACGTTGTGACTGCATACCTATATGGCAATATAGATAAGGACATCTATATGAGACGTTCGGACGGATATACACTTCTAACAAAAATGACAGAAAGACCTCGGGCCATCTATTCTGTCAAACTCCAAAGATCACTGTATGGTCTGAAACAATCAGGAAGAATGTGTACAACAGACTCAGTGAATTCCTCGTGCAACAAGGATTCACAACCAATGAAGTCTGCCCTTGCATCTTTATAAGAGCAAAGGGAACAAGATTTGTAATAATTGATGTCTACGTAGACGACTTAAACCTCATCGGATCTCCTGAAGAGATAACTAAGATATCCAAGAGACTTACACAGACTTTAAGATGAAAGACCTTGGAAAAACCAAATTTTGCCTTGGGTTACAAATCGAACACCTCAGTGGAGGAATCCTGTTACATCAATCCACCTACACAAGGAAAGTGCTGAAAAACTTTCTTATGGACGAATGCCACCCGCTGAGTACACCAATGGTTGTCATATCATTGGACAATCTACCTACACAAGGAAAGTGCTGAAAAACTTTCGTCAGATCATTGGACAATCCACCTACACAAGGAAAGTGCTGAAAAACTTTCTTATGGACGAATGCCACCCGCTGAGTATACCAATGGTCGTCAGATCATTGGATGTGGATAAGGACCCCCTTCCGGCCGTTAGAAGGGGAAGGAAGCACTGGGTCCCACAGTACCCTACCTAAGTGCAATTGGAGCACTCCTTTATCTGACAAACTGCACGCGTCCTGATATAGCGTTCGCAGTTAACCTGCTAGCCAGATACAGTTCAATACCCACAAAGCGCTACTGGAACGGAGTGAAGCACCTTTTGCGCTACCTCCAAGGGTCAGTTGACCTTGGACTATACTACAAGAAAGACATATCCTCCAACTTAGTTGGTTTTGCAGATGCTGGATACAGGTTTAACCCTCACACCGTAAAGTCCCAGACCAGCTTTGTATTCACCTACGGCGGAACAACCATCTCATGGAGATCAGTGAAGCAGACCTCAACAGCAACCTCATCCAACCACTCTGAACTCATTGCGATCCACGAAGCTAGCAGAGAATGCTTCTGGCTTCATAGTGTCATCCACCACATCCTAGTGACAACTGGCCTGAAGACAGGAGATCTTGAACCAACCACTATTTACGAAGACAATGCAACCTGCATAGCTCAACTACGAGGTGGCTACATCAAAGGTGACATGACGAAGCACATTTCTCCCAAGCTCTTCTGGACGTATGAACAATAAGAAGACAAACAGATCGACATCCATCAGATCCAGTCTTGCAACAACCTGGCAGATCTATTTACTAAAGCATTACCTCGCTGTATCTTTAGAAAACTTGTAATAGAAATTGGGATGAGACAGTTGAAAGATATACAAGACTAAATCTTGTACGCAACAGGGGGAGTTACTGTTGTGTTGTACTCTTTTTCCCTTAGCTATTGGGTTTTCCCATTGGATTTTCCATAGCAAAAGGGTTTAACGAGGCAACCACGTCAACTCTGGATCCAGCAGTATCCACCCCTGAGGATATCCATCGATCATGGGGAAGTCAAGGAGACGTGCACTCTTTTTCCTTAGCTATTGGTTTTTTCCCACTGGGTTTTTCATAGCCAAAGGTTTTAACGAGGCAAGACCCCTTAACTTAGGATCCAGAAGTATCCATATCCCCATGCTCAGACAAGCCCTATGAACCCCGAAGTGTTCATATACCAAGCTTACAACAATGGATGGATAAGGGGAAGTGTTATGAGTGGGCTTTTGTAGGCCCGCATGGTACCCATTAGTGTATTGAGTATCCACCAATTATGTAACCTTATTCTATAAATACAGGGCTATGGGTTCCGTAGCCAATAAGCTCATAACAGTATTGTGATTTTTCGAGTGAAAGTGAGGTTGGAATGTGGAGATGAGAATTTTTTGTGGGTCACATCAACTTTATTGTGTTTTTGGTTGTAAATGTTCTTGTGAGCCTTATTAGTAAAAAATGCGAATTTTTATGTTTTTACGTTTAAACCCTTCTAAAATGGTTCCCGTATTAAACGTCCGTCCATTTGAATTATTCGAAAAAATACGCGCTTTTTAGGGGGTTGACGAACAAAACGCGTTTTATTCCCGTATTACGCATTTTATGCGTTTTAAACGCGTTTAGGGGCACTTTTAAATTATTTCGAACTACGATTTAATGATCATACTTTGTTTTAGTGCATGCTATATGGAATATAATAGTATGATGATGTCATTTTGGTTAGAATAATGAATACAATTTACATCATGAATATAGAACTTATTTTACTCTTATTTCATATTGATATCGTTTATTTTTTGAGTTCATTTAGATGAATGATATCTTGACAGTATTCGTATTTTAGTCGCGTTTTTATCTGGGTTAACGAATTAAACACAATTTAACCTGTTTATATATTATTCCCATATTGCGCATATTTGACTGAATTTTTGACCAAACGTCTTTTGAAATTGATCAAATTAAACACGTTTTATTCACGTCCCAAATATTTCGCGTATTACGTATTGCTAACAAGGGTTATGAGAGTTAGAGGGTGAATGTGGTGAGTGTGATGTGGTAAGAATAAGGGAACAATGACCCTCTTGAATTTCTTGTGTAAATGCTATAAAACCCAAAAATCCCAAACTCTCAAGGCTGATCCAGAATATGAAACCATACGTGAATAAAAATCAAGAGAAGATACAAACTATGCAAGCATCAGATTGCCCAACTCCAACTCAATTCCCTCAAAAAAGTTAATCCAACATTCAAAACAACAACAAAAACCCAAATTCCCACTGATGATACATAATATGATACCATACAGGAAATACAGAAACATCAACCCACATGAAACACTACTGGAAAAAATCCCAAGTCATGCTAAAGACAATGCAAGCATCGGAGTTCCCAAATCCAACTCAATTCCATCAAAAATACATTTTCCAATCTTAAAAAAGCAACCAAACAATCCCAATTGACCACTGATGCTACAAAATATGATACAATAATGGTAAATACACCATTGCAAGCTACAACACAATGTAAGCTTCAGAATGCCATACTCCAACTCAATACCATCAAATAACACAACCCAACTTTAAACATGTAGAACTAAAAATCCCACCATCCACCTGCTGATACAACAAATATCCACTAACAGTGTTAAACATCAATTAATATTGTTATACATCAACATTACATAAAAACCAAATCCAACTAATAGGGATATCAGTCCGACCTTAATGGAACGGTAATCGGATACGATGCTATCCAATTGCATAGAGGTCCTCTCAAGTAGACCTACAACCATATCCATCCGTCCCTCCATCTCTAACAACCTACTCTCGGTTAAAGGCGTCGTCGAACTTACATTAGTGGGCCTTTTTTCACTCTCATCCATGAAAAGCAGGATCACTATTCTGGACAAATCAGTGTCAGGGGGATCCTTCCATTCGAAGAATGTGCATATATGCTATCGAGCTGTATAACTCCAAAATCTACGACCTGGGTTTGCTCTTGTCCATGACGTCCTCCTCGACACCCAAATCCCACAATTGCAAATCTTTTAGTCATCGAAATCGGCATCAAAGTCGCCACGACTCTCATCTCTATGCCGAGATCGACAAGTAGAGCTCGACTGTTGACTCGTTTGTACCTAGCAAAGTTGAAAATAAAATACAGTTAACATATAAGATCGATCAAATAAAAGATTGATAATGTAAGGAGATTTTAGGGTTAAAAGCGTACATATGAAAAGGAAAGTTTTTAGGGTGACAGATACATCATACCAATATACAAATCACATTGCAGAGACATGACAGTACCCAGAAATCCATAGGTATAGGGGTGACAGATACAACATGTCATGACACAAAACAAGATGAAACAAGAAAAAAAGACAGCAATGACAATCAGTCTGCAGTTTGCCACATTCCTAGCCAACTTCCACACCTACTTCATATAGATTATCAAACATAAGCTCTCAGATATTTTTTTCCATTTCCCCATCTGGTTGCTTGGCAATGGCTCCTTCATTATCTCCCCACACATTCCCAAGCCAAATTCCTTTAAATATCCATATCAACCCATTTCATTGCCAACCAACCAACTCATAAAAGCCATTGCATACAGAATATGAACCAAATTGGGGAATGAAGGATCCTGAGTGCCAGCCTTCCAGCATGAGGTATAATCAATAAGCCCCATTGTCATCATAGGGCTTTTTGATATAATTTTGCAAAAAATGTGATATCCACCATTCATATCATTAGGGATGACAGATACAGCATGACAGGACCCAAAACAAAATGAAACTAAAAAAAATTGCATTGCCATGTAGTCTACAGTTTGCCACATTCCAAAAAAATTGCATTGCCATTCAGCCTGCAGTTTGCCACATGCCAAAATGAAACAAGAAAAAATAGTTTGCAATGGCAATCAGTCTGCATAGGGGTGCCAGATACAGCATGACAGGACCCAAAACAAAATGAAACTCAAAAAATTTGCATTTCCATTCAGTTTATAGTTTGCCACATGCCAAAATGAAACAAGAATAAATGGTATATGGGTGACAGATACAGCATGCCAGGACACAAAACAAAACAAAACTAAAAAAAGTTGCATTGCCATGCAGTCTGCAGTTTGCCACATGCCAAAATGAAACAAGAATAAATGGTATAGGGGTGACAGATACAACATGACAGGACCCAAAACAAAATGGAACTCAAAAAAATTTGCATTGTCATTCAATTTGCCACATGCCAAAATGAAACAAGATACAACATGCCAGGAACCAAAACAAAATGAAACTAAAAAAATTGCATTGCCATGCAGTCTGCAGTTTGCCACATTCCAAAATGAAACAAGAATAAATGGTATATAGGTGAGAGATACAACATGACATGACCCAAAACAAAATGAAACTCAAAAAAATTTGCAATGGCATTCAGTCTGCAGTTTGCCACATGCGAAAATGAAACAAGAATAAATGGTATAAGGGAGACAGATACAGCATGCCAGGACCTAAAACAAAATGAAACTAAAAAAAATTGCATTGCCATGCAGTCTGCAATTTGCCACATTCCAAAATGAAACAAGAATAAAAGGTATAGGGTTACAGATACAGCATGACAGGACCCAAAACAAAATGAAACTCAAAAAATTTGCATTGCCATTCAGCCTGCAGTTTACCACATGCTAAAATGAAACAAGAAATGGTATAGGGGTGACAGATACAGCATGCCAGGACCCAAAACAAAAAGAAAATAAAAAAATTGCATTGCCATGTAGTCTGCAGTTTTCCACATGCCAAAATGAAACAAGAATAAATGGTATAGGGGTGACAGATACAGCATGCCAGGACCCAAAATAAAATGAAACTCAAAAAAATTTGCATTGTCATTCAGTCTGCAGTTTTCCACATGCCAAAATGAAACAAGAATAAATGGTATAGGGGTGACAGATACAGCATGCCAGGACCCAAAACAAAATGAAACTAAAAAAATTGCATTGCCATGCAGTCTGCAGATTGCCACATTCCAAAATGAAACAATAATAAATGGTATATGGGTGACAGATACAACATGACAGGATGCAAAACAAAATGAAACTCAAAATTTTTTGCATTGCCATTCAGTCTATAGTTTGCCACATGCCAAAATTAAACAAGAATAAATGGTATAAGGGTGACAGATGCAGCATGCCAGGACCCAAAACAAATTGAAACTAAAAAAATTGCATTGCCATGCAGTCTGCAGTTTGCCACATTCCAAAATGAGACAAGAATAAATGGTATAGGAGTGACAGATACAACATGACAGGACCCAAAAAAAAATGAAACTCAAAAAAAATTTGCATTGCCATTCAGTCTGCAGTTTTCCACATGCCAAAATGAAACAAGACTAAATGGTATAGGGGTGACAGATACAGCATGCCAGGACCCAATACAAAATGAAACTAAAAAAAATTGCATTTTCATACAGTCTGCAGTTTGACACATGCCAAAATGAAAGAAGAATAAATGGTATAGGGGGGACAGATACAACATGACAGTACCCAAAACAAAATGAAACTCAAAAAAATTGCATTGGCATACAGTCTGCAGTTTGACACATGCCAAAATGAAACAAGAATAAATGGTATAGAGGTGACAGATACATCATGCCAGGACCCAAAACAAAATGAAACTAAAAAAATTGCATTGCCATGCACTCTGCAGTTTGCCACATTACAAAATGAAATAAGAATAAATGATATAGGGGTGACAGATACAGCATGACAGGACCCAAAACAAAATGAAATTCAAAAAAATTGCATTGCCATGCAGTCTGCAGTTTGCCACATGCCAAAATGAAACAAGAATAAATGGTATATGGGTGACAGATACAGCATGCCAGGACCCAAAACAAACTGAAACTATAAAAATTGCATTGCCATGCCATCTGCAGTTTGCCACTTGCCAAAATGAAACAAGAATAAATGGTATAGGGGTAACAGATACAGCATGTTAGGACCCAAAACAAAATGAAACTAAAAAAATACATTGCCATTCAGTCTGCAGTTTGCCACATGCAAAAAATGAAATAAGAATAAATGGTATAGGGGTGACAGATTCAGCATTCCAGGACCTAAAACAAAATGAAACTGAAAAAATTGAATTGCCATGCAGTCTGCAGTTTGCCACATTCCAAAATGAATCAAGAATAAATGGTATATGGGTGGCAGATACAGCATGATATGACACAAAACAAAATGAAATAAGAAAAAAAATACATCAATGGCAATCAGTTTGCAGTTTGCCACATTCCTAGCCAACTTCCACACCCACTTCATATAGATTATCAAACATAAGCCATTAGATCTTTTTTCCATTTCCCCATCTGGTTGCTTGGCAATGGCTCCTTCATTATCTCCCCACACATTCCCATGCCAAATTCCTTTAAATATCCATATCAAACTATTTCATTGCCAACCAACCAACTCATAAAAGCCATTGCATACAGAATATGAACCAACTTGGGGAATGAAGGATCCTGAGTGCCAGCTGATTCATGGTAAATATTACATATTTAATCCCTCATTTAGCCCCATTTTGTGCATATAAGGTACTTATTTGGTCTCTAATATAATCGTATTTTGAATATCGTTATTTAATTAGAGCAAACCCCTATTTTATGCACAAAACGGCAATATACTGAGTAATTCTACGCTTTTTGTATTTTTAGTGCAAAGATCTTGATCTAACGATTCCAACGACTATTTATTTGTATTTTTCTGAGGTCTGTGCTAATTTCTATGAATTTTTGAATGCAGAATATCATTTAAATTGAGAAATACGGAAGAAATACGCTTTAAATACGGAAATACGGTCCACCCCGCTCTACGCGCAGGCCACGTGGCTGCTTGAGGATCGTTAGATTACGATCCAACGGTTCAAACTTGAAGACGAGAGCCGATCAGAACGGACGCTTGCGAAGGTGACGTGGTGCACTGAACACCATACGATCATCATCCAACAGCGCATGAGCTCTCTGATTCGAAGTCGGATCGACCAAACAAAGCAGGCGAAATACATACCATGCAGGGACACGTGGCACGATCTCCGCCACTTCCCGCTCAATCCAACGACGTGGAGTGCTGCTCATACATGCACAACGGAGCGGGATTTTACGGGCGACGTGGCTTAGCGGTGGCCATCGGATCTGCATCCGACGGTCGAAAATGAACCAGCAACGGACTCTGAAAGGGGGATTTTACGGGCGACGTGGTATGATCTCAGCCGTTAGCCGCTTGATCCAACGATCGACATCGAATCCGAGGCATACTCAGACGCAGGTAGCAGATGCGGGCTTGCAAGCTGGCGCGGATCCGATCTGCTGGACACGTGGCAAGCCCACAAGCGATCCCGCTTTGATCCAACGGCCAGAAATTGCGCCAACAGTAGGGTTACGGGTTTAATAGATTTTAGAATGGGTTTGAGCGAAATTTTAGGATCCGAACCGACTTAAAATTCCTATAAATACCCTAGTATTCCAGAGGGTATTCACACTAGTTTTTGAGCGTATTTTGAGCGTATTGGAGGGGCTACAGAGCGTATTTTCGTGAGTTTTTCTGGGGCTTTGGAAACAAAGATCAGAGGCTCTTGCAGAAGAAATTTAGAGGCTTTTCGAGGAGTTTTGGTGACAGAAATCTCAACTTATATCTTGTATTTCACATATTTAGCATGTATTTTGACCTTTTGATCATGTATTTGCTAATGAAATTGAGTTTTCTTCTCTCCATGCGTGGCTAATACCCTTGTGTATTGGTTGTGATGTAGTTAGGGTGTTATAATCTATGGTTTCTATGTCTTTTTGCCCTATTTCACATGTTATATCACGTATTTTGCTAGATTCTTCACGTATTATTCAAGTATTCTCTTTGTTGGTGTACTTGAATCGAATCTGATCCTTGCGGATTTATTCGTGGCGTGATCCTTGCAGACATCGCCGTGACCCTTGCGGGCACATGAATTTAAATTTTTTAAGAAGATAGTAAATTACGTGATTACATACGGCATTTTGAATGATCTTTTATTGTTATATTTTCCGACGTTCTCATACCCTTGCGGGGCGAAATGTTGAGTTATAGAAAATACGTTGATAACCATTGATTACACGTACTCTAACGAAATCACAACCAATACATGCTCCTCTCATTGGTTTCATTTTTCGACTCTCCGTACACGTTTTAATACTACTCTTTCATTTACTTAAAACCACAATCACGATTATCTCACCTTCGAACGGTGGTAGTTTTTCATCGTTTTATTAATCTTAGAAACTAATTCTTTTAGTTTACAAGTCGACTGTCCCACGGATTCGACACATGACTCTCCAAGTTTACTACTTAATCGATCTCCTACACTTGGGAGTAGCGCTCACATATTTTGAGATGAGCCAAGTTATTGGCACCGTTGCCGGGGACATCGGTATTTGTGATCCATACTTTCAGTTTCTCTCGAGGAATATTCAGTGAGATCTTTTCATTTTTTAGTTTTGGTTTCTATTACATAAAAACGCATAAAAAATATAAAAACATAAAAAAACATCTTTTTCTGCTAGTTTATGTGGCATAGGTCTCCTATTTCACATAGACTAGTACGAACTGAAAATATGGCTAACAATGATGATGGAGCACACATCACACCTGTACAAGAAAGGCCTTTATTGGAAATTTATATGCCATCTAGGGTGGTGTGTGATTCATGCATAGTTCTACCTGTAGATGCTCATAATTTCAATTTGAAGCAAGGTGTAATTCAACTCTTACCATCTTACCATGGCATTGAAAACGATAATCCTTATTTGCATGTCAGAAATTTTGAAGAAGTATGCTCAACACAGTTGGATGGAAAAATTAGCTCCAATTCTGTTTATCTTAAATTATTTCCATTCTATTTGAAAGATAAAGCAAAGCATTGGTTTAATTCTTTGCCACCTTGATCTATCTCTACTTGGTTACAATTGCAAACTGAGTTTCTTAAAAAATTCTTTTCTTTGCAGAGGACCCACGCCTTGAAGCAACAAATTTTGTCCTTTTCGCAGAAGGAGAGGGAGTCGTACGACCAAGCATGTGAGAGATTCAAGGACCTGTTGATCGCCTGCCCACACCATGGATACGACAAAGGCCGTGCCATTGGATTCTTTTACGACGGCATGTAGCCACAAACTAGGCAATACATGGAGATGATGTGCAACGGCGGGTTCTTTCAGAAAACTTCTACGGAGGCATGGGATTACATGGAGACCATAGGGGAGCATGCGAGGAGATATGAGTCGTACGACCAAGCATGTGAGAGATTCAAGGACCTGTTGATCGCCTGCCCACACCATGGATACGACAAAGGCCGTGCCATTGGATTCTTTTACGACAGCATGCAGCCACAAACTTGGCAATACATGGAGATGAGGTGCAACGACGGGTTCTTTCAGAAAACTCCTATGGAGGCATGGGATTACATGGAGACCATAGCAGAGCATGCGGGGAGATGTGAGTCTACTTCAGAGTTTGACAGATCTGAGCCACTTCTACCATCTAAAGGAGGCATGCACTCATTGAAGCCAGACGATGCAATAAGAGCACATGTGGGTGCATTGCTGACGTAGAGGCTACAAGGCCTAGAGTTGAGAGCAGCAAAAGCAGTCGAAGATGGACCGTTTTGTGCCATTTGTGAGCAGCCCACTCATGACACGTCTGTTTGCCCCGCGATCCTTGCTATGAAAGAGACCATAAGGAACCCACAAACTGAAGTGAATTGGGTGTCAAATCAAGGGGTAAATTCGAACACTTTCAACTCTTCTGGGAAGAATAGCCCAAATTTGAGATGGGGACCACAGCAGCCGGCGCAACAGACGATCGCTCCTTACCAGCATCCAAATCATGCGAGCAATCAAGGGAAGAAGGAGCAACGCGCTGATATTGTAGTGACCCTGTGCTATGAGGAATAAACACTAGAGGGGGGTGAATAGTGTTTTATTGAATTATAAGGAATTTACGCCATATAAAACCCTAATTAACCAACAAATGCGGAATGAAAGAAGTGATCAACAACGTAAGGAAGAATGCAATGCAAACATGCAATCTATCTTGGTTCGGTGCCACCCAAGTCTCCCTGACTTGTTCCCGGTGCCCTAATCCAGCAACACCTGGATCCCCTTCGAATACTCTAGTAAAACCACCAGAGCTTTCCTTTAGCCCACTTGCAGAAACCCCACAAGTGTAATCGACCTGCAATCGATGTCCGTGTATCCCACAACCCGGGAACACGCAAATATCTTAATCCCACAACCTGAAACTAAGCACACTCTCACAAACCGAGAGCAAAACCTATATCTTGATTCCCATAACCTGGGATCAAGCCAACCCTCTCAGCAACCGAGAGTATACAACAATTTATATGTATAGAGAATGAAATGTAAAGCTCTTACCACAAAATCATATGCCTTGAGAAATACTTACCAATTTAGGGCAAGAATGGATTTTGAGGAAGTAGTTATCACCAAACCCTAGCTCCACCAAGATGGACAGTAATAGATGGCTAGGGTGAAGTTGGTGACTTTGATTCAAGCTCTTAGCTTGAGTAGCTCACAAAGAATGAGAATCTCTCTTGAGGAATTAGGGCTCAAAGAGTAAGGGAGAGATTCTTGTGAGATGAGAGAGCATAGAAATGAGTTGAATGGCTCTTTTCTTGGATGTGAAAATGTCTCTAATATCAGCCTTGGATCTCTGGTTTGAAGCAACTCAAACTTATATAGGAAGAGACAAAAACGGTCACAAAAATCGTGGCAATAAATGCCCAACGACTCTATTTCTGAAGCTGCTTAATCGGTCTAAGAAGGATCACTGACCGATTAGTTTTGCAACTAGTCGGTCGGTGAACCTTCTTGGACCGACTAGAAGGTTGACAGCAAAGATAGTGAAATACTGAAGAAGAAGAACTAGTCGGTCTAAGAAGAAACATCAACCGACTAGTTTGACAACTAGTCGGTCGGTGAGCCTTCTTAGACCGACTAAGTAGTTGACAGTAAAGAAGTTGAATTTCACTAGGAGAACTAGTCGGTCTGAGAAGGATTCCCAACCGACTAGTTGGACAACTAGTCAGTCGGTGAACCTTCTTGGACCAACTAATTGGTCAACAAATAGGCTTGAATTTATTAGGATAACTAGTCGGTCTGAGAAGGATTTCCAACCGACTAGATCGTCATCTAGTCGGTCGGTGAACCTTCTTGGACTGACTAGTTGATCAAAAGTGAATGGGCTGAAACTAGCAAGGATGGCTAGTCGGTTCAAGAAGGATTTCCAACCAACTAGATCGTCATCTAGTCGGTTGGTTCTTCTACTTGAACCAACTAAGATGCATATGAAGCCATGAAAAGAAGCGATAAGCTTCGGGAAAGTTTCTTAGGGCTTCTAAGGCAATCCTAGAGATAAGATATGAGAGTTATGAAGATTTCTAGGCAAGTACTACTCAAGGCTTAACAATCTATGAGATGAAGCTAGAAGACAATATAAATAACATGACGAACCGTCTTCAAAGCTTCAACATGGAGAATCCGAATCCCTTGACTTCATGAATAACTCCTTGAGCTTCAACGAAGCTCCAGGAACAACGATTATATGTTCTGAGGAAGTCTTGGGACGTCGCTTGAGATGAACAAAGTAATTTGGCGACGATCTCCATAATTCTTCAAGGTCTTGAGTTTTTTAGTTGAATGTCTCCAACGTCATAGTCTTTGATCCTCAAGGTGTCTTTGACGCTTTTGAATCATCCATTCCTTTGTTCTCTTTGGATTGAATCTCCATTCATTTGTTGATGCCATTGGCTTGAGGTTTGAGGTAGCCTTTGAGTTCTTCAAGCCAATGCTTCACCTTTGTTGAGCTACCAAGTCCTCCACTTGAATCAACACGTGTAGTCACTTTTGATCTTCTTGAATCTAATTGGTGACATTTTAGCTAACTGCAAACACATGAGTTAATCACAATGATTTGTGTTTGATCATCATCAAAATCAAGGTGGAGAGTCCAATACTCAACATTCTCCCCCTTTTAATGATGACAAACCAAATATAAACAAAATAAATAATTGTGCATTAAATATACTTACTCCCCCTGCAATGATGCCAATCAAGTTAATATTAATAATCAATAGCATCATTCAGCGGTTAATAGTGTGTGTATTGTAATGCCCTACCAGCTACTGCACAAGTACTAGCGGGGGGGGGGGGGGGGGGGGGGGGGTGGGGGGGGGGGGGGGGGGGGGGGGGGTGAATAGTACTTTAAAATAATAAGGAGTATAATTCCAAATTAAATTGCAATCAACTACCAAATCAATTTGCGGAAGCTTAAATTGAATGACAACAAAGAAATTAACAATGCTAACAAACGATGTTAATGGGTTCGGATCCACCCAAGTCTCCCCGACTTGTTCCCGGTGATCCTACGTCCCAACCACCCGGATCCCCTCTGGATACTTGAGTTAGAAACCCTAACTCAAGATTTCCACTATGAATATCTTGTGAAAAACCTTCACAAGATCAAATCATACATGCAATGGCAAAGTGAATCCCACAACCCGGGATCACAAACTTCTCTCACAACCGAGAGAGCCAATAAGCAATATAAAAGAGTTTAGATGAAATAAATACTCTTACCACAAAATCCTATACCTTGAGTTTTTCTTACCCAATAGGTGGAATGAAGGATTTGAGGAAGATGAAGTCACCAAGCCCTAGCACCAAGGAAATGAGCAGCAATGGGTGCCTAGGGAAGAGTTGGAGACTTGGATCAAGCAATAGCTTGAAAAGCTCACCAAGAACAAGCTTCTCTCTAGATCTAGAAATGAGAGAGAATGGGTTTCTTGTGAGGAAGAGAGCTTTAGATTTGAGGGAGAATGGCTATCTCTTTAGAACTCAATGAATCTCTTAATGGCAGCTCTATTTAAGATAGAAATGACCTAGGTTCGTATTTATAGGGTCCCATAAAAACAAGTTAGGTCATTCACCAACGGATAGAAATCTGTGAGACTTAGTCGGTCAAAGAACAGTCACTGACCGACTAGTTCATCAACTAGTCGGTCAGCCAAACAACGTGGACCGACTAAGAGTAGATCTGAGAAGAAAGAGAATTTCAGACCTAGAAATCTAGTCGGTCCAAGAACACTTTCTGACCGACTAGTTTCACAACTAGTCGGTCAGTCAATGAACGTAGACCGACTAAGAGGCAAAATAACTTAGTCTGAATGCAAAGTGACTTAGTCGGTCCAAGAACAAAAGTTGACCGACTAGATTGTCAACTAGTCGGTCATCAAACGTTCTTAGACCGACTAACGGTAAACAGTAGCTCAGGAGAAATTTAGAGTGAACAGAAAGTCACAACTAGTCGGTCAAAGAAGCATCACTGACCGACTAGTTCACAAACTAGTCGGTCGGTGAGTCAACGTAGACCGACTAACTGTAAACAGTAAAGTCCAAGAAATTAAGGAATCAAACTAGTCGGTCCAAGAACAGTTGCCGACCGACTAGATCACCATCTAGTCGGTCAGTACTTGTTCTTGTACCAACTAACATGCACAACAAAGTCCGAATCGAAGCGCGACGCTTCGAGGAAGTTAGAATGAACTTGTGCAAGGATCCTAGAGCTACGAAATGAGCGTAATGAAGATATAGACGTAAGATATACTCAAGGCTTAACATTCTATATATCGAAGCTAAAAGACTATAAATAAAACCTTAATAAACGGTCTTTGAGAGCTTCGATTGAATCTTCATATCTTCCAAAGCATCGCAAGAGCTTCAACGAAGCTTTAGGCATGAATATGAGCTTTGGGAAGTGTTGAGATGTCGCTTTGAATATTCTCGTGAAATTGGCGACGATCTCCAATACTGCGCTCACAAATTGTTAGTTCATGAATTATTTATGTTTGCTCATCATCCAAAACCAAATCCGGGGAGTCCAATATTCAACATTCTCCCCCTTTTTGGTGATGACAAACCAACATAAATAATAATCAAAGATAATAATTCAAATGTAAAATACTTACTCCCCCTGCATTGATGACACGTTAATTCCAAATTGAATATAAATGAATTGCATCAAGCAGACGAGTAAGATAAATAAAGTGAATTGATTTTTGAAATATCGGATTTTGAAAATCCTTATATATATCTTAACTCCCCCTGAATCTAACATATCAAACTAGATTCTTGGAAATTGAGTTAAATTTTCATTTGCGCTATTTATTATCATTATCTCTCCCCCTTTGGCATTATCCCAAAAAAATGGGGGGCATACAACGACAACAATTAGGAAATGTAAAATCCAACATCGGGAGTCGTAGACAAAGACAATGGACCAACTTGACACCAAGGGAAAATTGTGGAAATCAAAGCAAGGTGTGCCAAATTTTCCATTATCAATAAAAATCAACGATAATCAAAATCATCAAAAATACCAAATGTTTATTCATTTCTTGAATAAAGAAACATACTCTTCAATATTCAATATTCTTGGTTAAATTTGTGCATGGAAAACAATTCTATACAATTATAGAATTTAAATCTATTTAACCAAGTTTTCATGCGACGAGCGACGAAATCACATTTCATATACATTCAACGAATATTAAAATGTGCACGACGAATTAAGATAAAGACAACGACGATGTATATATATTAATGATAACATCAAGAGTACATCCAAAAAGATATCAATCCATCAAAATACAACATACCCATCAAGAAGAAATACATCATCATCATCCTCATCAAAATAAGTACAACATCATAGACAACATCCAAAATACATCAAAACATCATAACCCTCATACTCTATCCTAACCCAAAATACTCTCGCAAAGATAAATCATCCAAAGCGTATATGGAGAGTCCTCGGAACAACGATCACGAGGAGGAGGCTGGATCTGCAGCGTCCGTGGGTCCAGTCGACGGAGTGGACTCAGGATCTGCAGGGAGTAGAGGTGTCTCAACAGATGGAATCGTCGGGGCAGGAGTCGAGATCTCAGGAACAGGCTCTACAGCAGCATGGGTCTCGACAGCAGATGTGTCAACTGGAATATCAGCAGGCACGGCAGCAGGGTCAGCAGCAGGCTCAAACGACTGAAGTGCTGAAGCAGATTGCTCTGGAACACCGGAAGTGGTGCCATCTCCAGGAGCAGAAGTAGAAGTACCAGCAGCAGCAGCAGCAGTGGCCTCATCGCCACGGGCAAAAGAAGTGACAAGCTCGTCAATCTCCTCATCGTCCATCTCCTCGGCCTCAGAAACTGAAGGAGGAAGATCGATCCCCATCAGACGAGCCATACGACAAACGACCTCCTCGGTACGAGCCAAACGTGACTCGTGCCGACGAAGAAGGCGTACGACATCGTCCAATGTAGCAGGACGAGAGGGGGCTGCGGCAGCAGACGGAGAAGCCTGAGAAGCAGATGCGGTAGACCTCTGCACGTGACGAAGTGCCGCTAGAGATTTCTTCACGGCCGTCGCGTTCAGAGGCGTACCCAAGGGACGCTCATCGTCAGGAGGGAGAGGGACTCGGAAATGACGAAATACGAGAGTCAACAGGCAAGGGTATGGAATGTGCGCAGACTTATTGGTCTTGCGTATACACTCGAAAGAATCCATCTTATCGAGTATCACGCGAGCCCAATTAATCTCGCACCCCAAGAAAAGAGCGTATATGAGCTTCAAAAACGGCTGAGAAGGGAGTGAAGAGGATCCATACTTCGGGAGAAGACAAGACTTCAAAATTAGGTTAAGAACCCACGCATTCGGCTTAAAAGATTTCGATGGAACACCAATGAATGCGGAGGGGATAACCTGGAAAATCTCAGAAAGAACAGTCTGATCCAAGGAAGAGATATCGTCTACGGAAATGTCCGAAGGGAGGAGACCACACGATGAACAACCAAGGATCTCCCCCAAGATTTCTGCCGTGAGAACTATAGGAGTTCCCAAGACAGTCGTCTCAATGGAGTGGCTGGCATCGTACTGGCCTCGAATGCGATTGGCATAGAACAATTTCACGAGGCGAGGATACGGTTTGGGATTGGCTTTGGGGTCGTATCGGAGATAATCTAGAAGACCACTATAGGACAGAAGATCAGCAAGGCCGAGGAAATCAGAAAACTGAACGTAATGCTCTAACAACAGTGGACAGTGCTCTATACGGTTGTACGCTGCGAGACACTGAGGGTCATCGCGGCACAACGATATGTCTACACCGCCAACTGGCATAGGAGCTTTACCCTTGGCCTTACGGGTCTTCGGAGGTGGGGTAGGTTCCCTAGTAGGCTCATCCTCAGGGATAAAATCAGTATCGGAATCGGGAGGAGTAGCCGGAGATTGGAGAATAGGCTTTTTGGTCTTGGATTTGCGGGGTTTAGCTGTGGCAGTCCTAGGCTTCTTAAGAGGAGGCGACGATGGAGAGGCTTGGGTAGACTTGGCACGACGCTTAGGCTTCGGGGGATTCCTAGGGTCGGAAGGCCCTACGGTCATAGGAGAAGCCCCGGAAGAGGCGATAGGAATACGAGTCTTAGCCATAGCACTACGAGCACAAGCAATCGAAGATTAGGTCACTAACAACCTAGAGATCACAAGCTAACAACCCTAGAGATCAAGAAAATTCGAAAATCACAAGCCCTAGGTTAGAAATTGAAACCCTAGGATCTAGAGCTTGAAATCAAGGAGAGACAACCCTAGAATAGGAAATCGACCTAGGAGAGGGAGGGAGATACCTAGGAGGTGGAGTCGACGGCGGCGGATGGCGGCGATCGACGGAGAAACGGCCGGAAGACGAAGGGATTCGAGTTGAGGGTTTTGGGTTTTCGGGCAGGAGCAAGTGAGAAGACCGACTAAATGAGAATTTAGTCGGACGAGATCGAGTATAAGTCGGTCGGGAAGCGAAAAGACTCAAATGCCCTAACACACTTAGTCGGTCACAGTTCAAGCACTGACCGACTAGATTACGATCTAGTCGGTCGGTCAATGAGCTTGAACCGACTAAGTCGAAACAGTAGCTCAGATGAATTTCTAGGGCAAGAATTAGTCGGTCGCAGTATACTTACTGACCGACTAGTTTTCAATCTAGTCGGTCGGAAAGTGTACTATGACCGAATAACGAAAGAAAATGATAGGAGATGGATATTTGCTTGATCTAGTTGGTCTGAGTTCATTTGCTGACCGACTAGATGAGCATCTAGTCGGTTGACAAGTGTACTGAAACCGACTAGAAGAGTCCAAAAGTAGAAATTTGATTTCTCTTCACAAACCACTTGGATGAAACATCCTAACTCACTCATTAGACATCTAAATTACCCCCATAAAACGTCGAAATCTTAAATACGACATTGAAATACGAATTCGAGCAATAAATTCAAATAAATCACATAAAATTCCCAAAAATTCAATTAATCTAGCATGAATGAAATATCGCGAAATATATTAGCATGCAAGATGATTGTATTTAAATATGAATCCTATATCTCGGAGTCACCCATAATCCCCAATTCTCGACGCAACCGCACAAAGGAGTCCTCCTTTAGGGGTTTCGTGAAAATATCGGCGATTTGCTTTTGGGTTTCAACGTACACTAAAATGATGTCCTTTTTAGCAACATGATCATCTAAGAAATGGTGTCGGACATCTATGTGTTTCGATCGGGAATGGTGCACCGGATTCTTTGAAAGACAGATAGCACTTTGGTTATCCACCATGATAGGGCTAGTATCACAATGAATACCAAAATCCTTCAATGTGTGTCTCATCCAAAGAACCTGGGCACAAGCGGCACCGGCGGCAATATATTCCGCCTCGGTGGTTGAAAGTGAAACCGAATTTTGCTTCTTGGAAAACCAAGAGACAAGAGAATTTCCTAGAAAATGGCAAGTGCCACTAGTACTTTTCCTGTCGGATTTGCATCCCACATAATCAGCGTCACTATATGAGACTAACTCATATGTGCTAGATCTCGGATAAAGTAATCCAAAATCTAAAGTGTAACTTAGATAGCGAAAAATACGTTTTACCGCTACTAAGTGAGAATCCTTAGGTTGAGACTGATAACGAGCACATATGCATATGGCAAACATAATATCGGGCCTACTTGCGGTAAGATAAAGCAAACTACCTATCATACCTCGATATAGACGAATGTCTACATCCTTACCGCCCGTATCCTTATCAAGATGCGTAGTCGTGCTCATTGGAGTCTTTTTCCCGGAGGCATTCTCCATTCCAAATCGCTTTAGCAACTCCACCGTGTACTTCGTTTGGTGGATGAAGATTGCATCGTTCATTTGGCGAATTTGGAGACCTAAGAAATATTTGAGTTCGCCCATATGGCTCATCTCAAATTGTTCCTTCATAACATTAGAAAACTCTTCGCAAAGAGCGAAGTTAGTAGCACCGAAAATGATATCATCAACATAAATTTGAACTAATAAAATATCATTATTTGCATGCTTAATAAAAAGTGTTGAATCGGCTTCGCCCATTTTAAAATTTAAATCCAAAAGAAAATTCTTTAGGCGATCATTCCAAGCTCGAGGAGCTTGTCTCAAACCATAAAGAGCTTTCTTTAGTTTAAAAACGTGATTTGGAAATTTTTCATTTATGAAGCCCGGAGGTTGAGAAACGTAAACTTCCTCAACGACATCTCCGTTTAAAAATGCACTTTTAACATCCATTTGAAATAATTTAAAATTCTTATGGCATGCAAAAGACAAAAGTAATCTAATTGATTCTAATCTAGCTACCGGAGCGAAAGATTCTTCGAAATCGATACCTTCCTCTTGACGATAGCCTTGAGCTACTAACCGAGCTTTGTTCCGGACGACGACTTGGTTTTCGTCGGTTTTGTTCTTGAAGATCCACTTTGTCCCTATGACGGTGTGGTTCTTCGATGGCAATGGAACAAGCTCCCAAACTTCATTCCTCTCGAATTGAATGAGCTCCTCCTCCATGGCTAAGATCCAAGCGCTATCTTCACATGCTTCATTAATATTCTTTGGCTCTATCGATGAGGCAAAGGCACAATTTGCGAAGTGGTGGACTTGTGATCTCGTCTTGACACTATCTTGAATATTGCCAATGACTTGCTCATGGGGATGGTCACGAACGGTATGAAGACGTTTGGGAATACCTTGATCACTAGGAACATTCTCAACAACTTCATTAGTTGGGTTAGTCTCAATAGAATCAATAGAATCATTAGACTTAGAATTATCAAAAGAATCACATAAAACATCCAAAGAATCATTATCATTTGAAATTCGAGTTGGAACAAATCCTTCATTAAATGAGACATGAAGCGACTCCTCGATCGTTGAGGTTCGTTTGTTGAATATCCGGTAGGCTTTGCTACGCGAAGAATATCCGACAAAAATCCCCTCATCGGATCTTGGATCGAATTTGTCCAAATTACCATATGTGTTCTTAATAAAACATTTCGAACCAAAAACACGAAAATGTTTAACTTGAGGCAACCTACCAAACAACAATTCATAACAAGTTTGTTTAGTGCCGGGCCTCAAAAGTATTCTATTAAACACATAGCAAGCGGTGTGTACCGCTTCCGCCCAAAATTGATGGCCAAGTTGGCGATCATCAAGCATAGTGCGAGCACACTCCACTAGCGTCCTATTCTTTCTCTCAACTACACCATTTTGAGGAGGTGCACGAGGGAAAGAGAAGGTGTGAGTAATACCAACTTCATCACAAAATGTCTCAAAAGACTCATTCTCAAATTCACCTCCATGATCACTACGAATAGTGACAATGGTGGTTCCAAAGAGATTTTGTACTTTCTTAACAAAAATTGTGAAGTTTTCAAAAGCTTCATTTTTATTACACAATGAAAATACCCAAGTAAATCTTGAATAGTCATCTACGATGACAAGTCCATACCTTGCATTTCCTAAGGAAGCTACTCTAGTTGGCCCAAATAAATCTAGATGTAATAGCTCTAGTGGCCTTTTAGTAGAGATGCTTTTCTTAGGTTTAAATGAAGATTTAGGAAGCTTGCCGCGTTGACAACAATCACAAAAACTTTTCTTTTCAAAAACAAGCTTCGGAAAACCTTTAATAGAATTCAATTTTGAAAGCTTATATAGTGTTCCAAAGTTCACATGTCCAAAGCGTCGATGCCATAAGTGTTGTTCACTTGTGTTGGCAACGAGACATTGTTCATATGACTTAGGAAGATCCAAAATATAAATGTCTTTACGACGAGTTCCGGAAAATAATAATTTTTCATTATCCTTTCTTAAAATATGACACAATCCTTTCGCAAAGCTAACTTTGTAACCTTTGTCACAAAGTTGACTTATTGAAATAAGATTATGATTTAAACCACTAACAAGATAAACATCACTAATTAATGGTTTAGAAGGGTTGCTGACTTTACCAACACCTATGATGGTTCCGCTCTCGTTGCCTCCAAATACGACGCGGTTTCCATTCGCAATGGGAACCACTCCGGAGAGCAAACGAGCGTCACCCGTCATATGTTTTGAACACCCGCTATCGAGTATCCAATTCCCTTTGGAGCTAAATTTAAATTTGTTGCTCCTTTTCTTTTTCTTTTCCTTGAGTACCTAAAGATAGAAACTTTCATATCATGGTACCCAAGGTCATTGGGTCCAAGGGATTAGATCTTTGGAAGCCAAGTCCAAGTGGACTTAGACTTCCCCACATAATTCTTACTATGTACAACATCCGAAAAATAAGCATTCATGTACATTTGTTTTTCGTCCATGCTTGTGTCCTTTGGGCTCCAAATAGTGAATATTTTGGGAGCCATCATCCTATTGGGTGCATGCATGCGACGTTGATTTCTACGTGATGCATGTTGTGGATAGGCATAAGGGACATGATGGAATGGTGCACGACGAGAATTATTCATATGATGAGGTGGGTGTACATATGCATGTGTGGGAACACGTGCGTGAGGATGTCTCACATGGTGTGCACGTGCCCGAGAATGTGTTGCATAAAAATCATCATATGTGTGAGCCGGTGGAGTAGGACGTGTGTTCCTACGTGGCATGGTATTGGTGTACATGTAAGCATGCCCCTTCTTTGGAGGACCACCCAATGTGGGTTTCTTTCCGAAAGAGGGTGTGGACGAGGTGGAAGCACCATTGGAAGATGAACTTCCAATAGAGTGTTTGCTCCCACTCGTTGAGGCTTCGGAAGTTGGCCTAACAAAAGTAGTGACCGACTTGGATGAATTTCCCATCATATACCCCAAACCAATGTGGTGATTGGCCGGAAGTAAGTCACTTAGGATTTTATCCAAATGGTCCTTACCTTTGTTGAATTTGTTAATTCGGCCCAATGTGTTCTCATATTTCTCTTTGAGAGAACGCATAGAAGTATCCAAATTGGATACTTGCGAAGTGAGCACATAAACACGAGATTTAAGATTCTCGTTCTCAATACTCAAAGTCGAGTTTTGAGAAGTTAAATCCGCTATCTCATGTTCTTCCGCATCCTCAATGCTAGCATGTTCAAGTTTAGATTTGAGATTCACAATCTCATTTCTTAACTCTTCAACAACGGTGTCGTTGTTGGTGATGATAGTCTTAGGCGATGTTTGAATGCTAGCTAGGTCATCTTTTACCTTAGTATATCTATTTACTAACTTAGTGTATTTTGACCAAAGTTGAGAGTTAGCATTTCTAAGATCATCCATTGTTACCTCATCGCTTTCTTCATCACTATCATCGGAAGAGGAGGATCCTTGATCGTGCTCCTCTCTTGCCATGAAGCACATGTGTGCTTGCTCCACTTGCTCATCATCCGACTCTCCGCTTGAGGAATCCTCGGAGTCGGTGAAGGTAGCTCCGACAAGTCCCTTCTTGTTTCCTTTCGTGTACTTCTTGGACTTGTCATACTTTGGCGCCTTCCACTTCTCCTTGTGCTTATTGAGGGGACACTCCGCTTTCATGTGTCCCGGCTTATTACACTTGAAACACAAAGGAGAGGAAGAGGCGTTAGTAGAACCAAATTTAGCTTTGTTATTGAAGTTACCTTTTCGAAAGAAACGGTTGAACTTCTTGGCCATGAGTGCCATGGACTCCAAGTCCAACTCGTTTTTCGATTCTTCATCATCGGAAGATGTGGATGAAGCCGCCTTGAATGCAATCGCCTTTTTCTTAGGCGCATCTAGGTTCAAATATGACTTCATCTTTTCTTGTAGCTTCACCTTGCTATCTTTGCGTACCTCGTATGACATCAAAGTACCCATTAGTTGAACTACGGTATATTTGTTCATGTCATTACCTTCCTCGATGGCGAAGGTACGTTTTTCCCAAGAAGAGGGAAGTCCTTCAATAAGCTTTAAGCACTTCTCCTTTTGAGTGTAGATCTTGCCGAGGGCCTCTAACTCGTTTATTATGTCAACGAAGCGAGCGTAATATTCTTTCATCTTCTCGCCCTGTTGCATATGAAACATTTCGTAATCTTTGGTTACGACTACGAGTTTAGAGTCTCTTACCCTACTCGTCCCTTCATGTAGAATGAGGAGGGAGTTCCAAATTTGATATGCACTCTTACATGTGCATATCTTATTGAAATCCTCGGGCTCCAATGCACATTGCAAGGCGTTCATTGCCTTGGCATTGCTTACCTCCGCGGCGACCTCCGCGGTAGTCCATTTCTCAAAATCTTCTTCTTCGGGCTCGATGTACTCCTTCATTGTAGTCCTCCATAAAGATGCACTTCGGAGGAAGGTTTCCATCCGACATTTCCAATACCCGTAGTTGGTACCGTTGAAGAATGGAGGCCTTGTAGAGGAATGTCCTTCCATCACCGATGACGCTCCTTCACGGTTCCTGAAGGTGTCATAGTTGGAAGGTGGAGGCACGGTCTTGTTGTCGTTGGCAGACATAGCTGAGTATCTGGCTCTGATACCAAATGTAATGCCCTACCAGCTACTGCACAAGTACTAGAGGGGGGGGGGGGTGAATAGTACTTTAAAATAATAAGGAGTATAATTCCAAATTAAATTGCAATCAACTACCAAATCAATTTGCGGAAGCTTAAATTGAATGACAACAAAGAAATTAACAATGCTAACAAACGATGTTAATGGGTTCGGATCCACCCAAGTCTCCCCGACTTGTTCCCGGTGATCCTACGTCCCAACCACCCGGATCCCCTCCGGATACTTGAGTTAGAAACCCTAACTCAAGATTTCCACTATGAATATCTTGTGAAAAACCTTCACAAGATCAAATCATACATGCAATGGCAAAGTGAATCCCACAACCCGGGATCACAAACTTCTCTTACAACCGAGAGAGCCAATAAGCAATATAAAAGAGTTTAGATGAAATAAATACTCTTACCACAAAATCCTATACCTTGAGTTTTTCTTACCCAATAGGTGGAATGAAGGATTTGAGGAAGATGAAGTCACCAAGCCCTAGCACCAAGGAAATGAGCAGCAATGGGTGCCTAGGGAAGAGTTGGAGACTTGGATCAAGCAATAGCTTGAAAAGCTCACCAAGAACAAGCTTCTCTCTAGATCTAGAAATGAGAGAGAATGGGTTTCTTGTGAGGAAGAGAGCTTTAGATTTGAGGGAGAATGGCTATCTCTTTAGAACTCAATGAATCTCTTAATGGCAGCTCTATTTAAGATAGAAATGACCTAGGTTCGTATTTATAGGGTCCCATAAAAACAAGTTAGGTCATTCACCAACGGATAGAAATCTGTGAGACTTAGTCGGTCAAAGAACAGTCACTGACCGACTAGTTCATCAACTAGTCGGTCAGCCAAACAACGTGGACCGACTAAGAGTAGATCTGAGAAGAAAGAGAATTTCAGACCTAGAAATCTAGTCGGTCCAAGAACACTTTCTGACCGACTAGTTTCACAACTAGTCGGTCAGTCAATGAACGTAGACCGACTAAGAGGCAAAATAACTTAGTCTGAATGCAAAGTGACTTAGTCGGTCCAAGAACAAAAGTTGACCGACTAGATTGTCAACTAGTCGGTCATCAAACGTTCTTAGACCGACTAACGGTAAACAGTAGCTCAGGAGAAATTTAGAGTGAACAGAAAGCCACAACTAGTCGGTCAAAGAAGCATCACTGACCGACTAGTTCACAAACTAGTCGGTCGGTGAGTCAACGTAGACCGACTAACTGTAAACAGTAAAGTCCAAGAAATTAAGGAATCAAACTAGTCGGTCCAAGAACAGTTGCCGACCGACTAGATCACCATCTAGTCGGTCAGTACTTGTTCTTGTACCAACTAACATGCACAACAAAGTCCGAATCGAAGCGCGACGCTTCGAGGAAGTTAGAATGAACTTGTGCAAGGATCCTAGAGCTACGAAATGAGCGTAATGAAGATATAGACGTAAGATATACTCAAGGCTTAACATTCTATATATCGAAGCTAAAAGACTATAAATAAAACCTTAATAAACGGTCTTTGAGAGCTTCGATTGAATCTTCATATCTTCCAAAGCATCGCAAGAGCTTCAACGAAGCTTTAGGCATGAATATGAGCTTTGGGAAGTGTTGAGATGTCGCTTTGAATATTCTCGTGAAATTGGCGACGATCTCCAATACTGCGCTCACAAATTGTTAGTTCATGAATTATTTATGTTTGCTCATCATCCAAAACCAAATCCGGGGAGTCCAATATTCAACATGTATCACATGAGGTTGTGTATATATCGCATGAATGACCAGATATAATATGCGTACACAATACAAATCATATAGGTGATACACATCATAAACATGAGCATGATTACCAATATATATATAATGTAATCAATATAAACCAAGGTAATCACCAATGCTCCCCCTGAATCATATACATGAATGATCAAACATAAAGTCCATATGATTCAAGTTATTGTTTAACACTCAACATTTAATAAGCACATCCTTTGTTTATTTCTCTCCCCCTTTGGCATTATCCAAAAGACATGGGGGTATAGAAACAACAAAAGCAAAAATAGAGTGGAAAACTAAAAGGTATATCTAATCTAAACTAGATAAGCTACCAATTTAAAACAAGATATCAAAATGATGATATCAATTGCAAGAGCAAATATCCAACAACAACTCAACTACCCTCAATTATCACAAGAAGATAAGCAATAAGTATATGTGATAAAAGATTACAATAGATACTAATTGTAAAGAGTAGTGTGAGTAGTGTTAGAAAAGTGACAATAGCATAATTAGCAGTAGCTACTAGCTATAAATATGATAAAAAATACGGATAACAATGCAAAAATTATGACATCACTTGTGAAAGAAAAACAAGTGATCAAATAGTGTCAAGTACACAAACAAACTCAATTATCACAAAATTTATAACATTAAGCATAATGTGATAGACTGTCCTTGAGCAATGGCGTGACATATGACATGAACATGATTAAATACATAATGGTGGAATCAAAATCATCACAATAACATAAATCAACAAATAATATCAATAAACTGAGATCTAAGTCAAATATAAAAAATGCAACGAATATGACTATGGAAATTTTTAACCATGTGTACAAAGTTATGTTATGAAATAATAACTCAAAATAAATTCTAATGGCATGTGCTGAACTCCACAAAGTATCACCAAAAGTAAGCATACCAAATCTAAGTGAAGTATGCGATGTGGGCATACACAAATATCTATATCATGCAAAAGTGTTATGCCAAATAGAGATAGTGTAACGACCCGATTCCCGGGCCTGTTACTTTTTTGATATTTGCACAGGTCCTGCAGTTAACCAGTGAAAACAAAATAGCCACGATGCAGAGATGTACAAAAATACCCAAATAGTGTCCAATTATTACATCCATATTGTACAAAAATGGTCCAACAATCGTACATGAAGGAAAGTAAATACAACTGGAAATGACTCTGAAAGCTGCGGTCTCAGGGTCGAACTCTGGCGCTATTAACTCTAGAGAATCTACCTCATATGTGCGTCGTCTGCGGTGCCACAGAAATGGAACCGTAGGTAAGGCACAACAATTCTAGCAATAGAAACAAAGTAGTGCAAAAGTATGGAACATACTATAGTAAACAAAAGATGGTCATACTGGTGCAAAAAGTAAAGTATGGGCAGACAGGTATGTTAGAGAATAAGTAAAGTACTGGTAACTGCTCAGGTGTGGTAAAAGATGACTGTACAAGTGCAAAAGTAACAACTGTGGCGTGGCATGTGGTAGTAACAATATTTTAACCAATGGGATGGCAATAGTAAGACAACCAGGTTAACAATGTTTTGACCAATCGGTAATATGATGAAATAGGTAGACCTAGTAATACTTAAGATGAGCGTCGCTTGACTATCTAATAGTGTAGGATGGCCTAATAATAAGAAGTCTAACTTAACTTCCAAATCAGCCAGTCAGTCAGGCTTGAAGGCACAGGTAACTTCAAAGATCGCAGGAACAAGTCCCTTGGTTGACCAAACCCCTTCCCATTCCTTTCTAGACACTGATTCAGTCGTAATTCAAGACCGCTCATTATTAAACCGTTCTATCACGTTCGAGTAGTCTCGACTTAGTCCGTAGAATAGTAGTGGTCGTGACTGAAGCTATGGTATCAATCAATTATCAATTAGTGCAACATCAATCAAACTAGTGCATCAGTCTTAAATGCCGCAAGGGCCCAATAGTGTGCTCCGTAAATGTGCTCCGTAAATGCCCGAAGGCCCAATAGTGTGTTCCGTAATGTGCTCCGTAATTGTGCATCAGCCTTGGCTCGAGTGTACGATATGCAACCAGAAGTGCACCCATCCCACGGAGCAACTCGTGGAATATCTACCTACCATTCCTGCAGGGTGATGGTACAGCTTAACTAATAAGGGTGGACCCGGTCACTCCCGCACACTGCGTAGCTCAAGACTACCCCGTATCCCGTGTATTATCATATTCCAATGTTCATAGCAGTGTTCGTATCAATATGGCCTCATGGGCCCTATAGCAATCAGCTAGTGCAACAATCTTAGCTCGAGTGTACGATATGCAACCAGAAGTGCACCCATCCCACGGAGCAACTCATGGAATATCTACTTACCATTCCCTTTAGGGTGATGGTACAGCTTACCAAATATGGGTGGACCCAGTCACTCCCGCACACCTCGTAGCTCAAGACTACCCCATAACCTGTGTTGTATCACATTACACATTTATAACCGTATCGGTATCCGTGTCTGTATTCATATCCGTATCCGTATCCGTATGGCCTCATAGGCCCATCATTTCGTACATCCAACAATGTGTACAACAATACATCCATCAATGAGTACAACAAATACATATATATATGTGGTATTTACTTGCTGAAAAGTCAAGGCAGAAGCCTCAACAGAGAATATCAGTCCTGAGCAATGCTTTGAAGTCCAACAACTATGATATTTATGTTGGATCCTGTCAAAACAGCGTTGTTAGGATCGAAATAAAGTAGAGACTTACGTTTGCGTATGCGACACGGTAGTCTCTGAACTTTGCCCTCGGATTCGCCACAACGGTCGATACTTCGTCACGGAGGATCGAAGCAGAGTTTCACCGCCTAAATCTCTAACTAGAAGAGGATTTTAATGGAAGGGAGAAGAAGAACATAAGGATCCCTTATGCAAACTTATGGCATGGAAAATGTGAATGAATGCCTTACCCTTGGGTCCTATTTATAGGCTTTAGGGGTAGTTATTGTAGGAAATAACTAAATATAAGCTTATTAGCCTATATTAGCACATTCATTTATCTTCTTCTTTATCCACTTATCAAGTGCCATTTTACACTTATAAAGTGGCTTTTTCCACTTATCGAGTGGCTTTTTCCACTTATCGAGTGGTCCTTTTCACACGAGAAAAGGTTCCCTTCGTGCACGCCTTCGTGCACGTGACATCTGAGGTCCGTATACCCTCAGACATCCCCTCATGGGTGTATTTATGTCGTCCATATCCAACATCTCCCACTCACACTTGAGGGGATTGTAAGGAAACTTATTTTCCTCTAACTCTTCTATTTATCATACCGAGAAATAGGCCGTGTGACCGTCATGCGCATAGAGTCCGCTGTTGTGCACTTGTTAGAGATACACAACACTCCTCGAGGTGCAAAGTTGAGTAGATCAACGCATGCTTTACCTTAGATTATTTCTTCACATTTCTTATACTTTATATTCAACAATTGAATCCCATCTGGATTGTAATTGGCTGGCCAGCTTTGAATCTTTATAAAGTCCAAATGTGAATGCGAAATTAATCTTCCTCTTCTTGCGATCCTTTAGATCTTGACTTGACTTGCTTTTCTAACATGCCCCGCCGAACCAAATTAACCATAGTCCATAAGTAACATGCTAAGATAGCAATCACCCGGTCAAATCTAAAGGAACCAATTAGAGTCCATAAGGGTAATGAATTAAGACCCATGTGGTCTTTGGGTCTCACATAATAGTAAACTTATTTACTATTCTAACCCAATGGTCAAAAAATGCATACGTAGTATGAATACGTATTACAACATCGCTCCTTTCCCAGGGAGTGTATGTCTCAATGATGTTGTAAGGATGATGATCAGACACCACAATGTCTGACTTTGAGTCCCTTTTTCTACTCAAATAATCCTTTTGACTCACATCCCGCGTTTAGACAGATAGGATTTCAAAATCCTCTCAGATCTTCTGTAAGCATCCATATGATGCAGATCTTTCATGCGACCATTTTGTTTACGTCATGACTCTAAATCATCCGTCTGATGATTTTGACTTTAAACAGGTCTCATCTCTATTCTATCTGTCTGATAGAATAAGGCGGTTGCTCATGTGAGAGAGCCAACCTCAATCTGTCCGACATACTAGAAAGTATAGCTGAGATTTCAAAAAATGTACACAAACATTTCTCAAGAAATTCATATGCAATGTTTGAAAAAGAACATATTCTTTTATTAAATTTGATCATTTACAGACATGGGAATTTACATTGGTACAACTCAGCTCTTACACAATCCTTGGGATGATAATTGTTTGTAAAACACATCTCTGGGGATCGCCTTCGTGAGCGGATCCGCTATCATCTCATGCGTAGATATGTACTTTATGTCCACCTTCTTGGTCTTATCATAGTCTTTTGCAAATTTGTAGCAGATATCAATGTGTTTGGTCTTACAATGGAATTTAGGATCTTTGACATAGGCTATAGATGCTTGACTGTCGCTGTGTATAGGTACAGCACTTGAGTCACTTGCATTAATTAGCCTGTCTAAGAACTTCCTAAGCCAAACAGCCTCTTGAACTGCCATGCTAAATGCTATAAACTCGGCTTCCATAGTTGAAAGTGCGATGCAGGATTGTTTCTTGCTACTCCAGGATATCGCACCAGATCCGAGTAGAAAAACATATCCTGAGGTCGATCGTTGCTCATCGAGATCACCCGCCCAATCAGCATCAGTGTAGCCTTCGAGCCTCAAGGCATCTCCTTGATAGCATAAAGCAAAGTCTGCAGTTCCTTTGAGTTACAACATTATCCTCTTAACTGCTTTCCAGTGTAATTGCACTGGGTTAGATTGGTAACGACTTACCATTCCAACGGCAAAACAGATGTCGGGTCTTGTACACATCATAGCGTACATAAGACTACCAACTGCACTGGAATATGGAACTTTTTCCATAATCTCTTTCTCCTTTTGGTTCTTAGGACATGATTTCAGACATAAATTATCGCTTTTGCTTATAGGAGTATCAATGGACTTGCAGTCCTGCATATTAAATCGCTCTAGAACCTTCTTTATATAAGTCTCATGTGAAAGAGAAAGAAGTTTCTTCGAACGATTCCTTGAAATCTTAACTCCAAGGATATATGCGGCTTCTCCCATGTCTTTCATCTAAAAAACTGATGAAAGCCAAGCCTTGATATCCATCACAAAGCCCTTGTCATTTCCGGCTATTAAAATGTCATCTACATATAGAGACATGATAACATACTTGCTTTTAATCCTCTTGATATATACGCAGTTATCTTCATCAAGCATGGTAAAACCATTTGATAAGACAACTTCTTGAAATCGTATATACCATTGCCTCGAGGATTGTTTAAGACCATATATGGATTTAAGAAGTTTATAAACCTTATGTTCGTTTCCTTCTTTTACAAACCCTGTTGGTTGTTCCATATAGATCTCCTCGTCCAATTCTCCATTGAGAAAGGCAGTCTTTACATCCATTTGATGTAATTCGAGGTCTAAGCAAGCTACCATTGCCAGAATCAGGCGAATCGAGGTAAAACGAACAACAGGTGAGAAGGTCTCTTCGTAGTCTATCCCTTCCTGTTGCGTAAAACCTTTCGCGACAAGGCGAGATTTATATCTGTCAATAGAGCCATCAGCCTTATGCTTGATCTTGAGAACCCATTTGTTTCCAATAGCTCTACGTCCTCTGGGTAAGTCAACTAAGTCCCAGACTTGGTTAACTTTCATGGATTCTAACTCCTCTTGCATCGCTTCCATCCATTTGTCTTTAGCAGGGCAAGATACGGCCTGTTTGAAAGTAGCAGGCTCGTCATCTTCTTGTAGTAAAGTCATAAAGGTTTGCGGAAATTCATCCTCAAATCTTAGAGGAGCTAACCTTGTACGACTACTACGTCGTATTTGAGATTCTTCAAGTCCTTGTTGACTCGAATTTAGATCAATTCTAAAATCACTCCCACTTGGAATGTCGTTAGAATTGCTCCCACTTGGATCATTATTCCCGTATGGAATAGGATAATCGTCATTCGTATAATCCATTGGTGAAGGTTGAAACGTATTTTCGTTTTCACCAAGAATTCTCCCACTCGAATGAGGTAATCCTTCTTAATCATAAATTTCAAATAGAGATAAGTCCTAACTTATCTCGCCCTGTCTTGGAAACTCGTTTTCCAAGAAAGTGACATCCCTCGACTCAAACTCAATTAGCCCACCATTGTCTTCCTGACTAACAAAAACATAACCTTTGGAGTTTTCTGCGTATCGTATAAAGATACATTTCCTTCACCTTGGCCCAAGTTTGCCATACTTATGGGAGGAAATATGTGCGTAGGATGCACAACCCCAAGGTTTCAAAATGTTTAAGTCAGGAGACCTTTGGTTCCACAACTCATAAGGAGTGGAGCTAACTGATTTCGAGGGTACGCGGTTTAAAATGAAAGCGGCCGTCAATAATGCATCACCTCAAAAGGTGATTGGCAAGTTAGCTTGCGCCATCATTGAACGGACCATTTCCATTAAAGTCCTATTTCTCCTTTCTGCAACACTGTTTTGTTGAGGAGTATAAGGCATAGTTACCTGATGTACTATGCCTTTTTCATCACAAAGTTCCTTAAAACTTGTTGATTGATATTCACCGCCCCTATCGGTTCGCAAGACCTTAATCTTGCGATCTAATTGATTCTCCACTAAACTCATATAGTTTTTAAAGCAAGCCAATGCTTCACTTTTGTGGGATATCAAATAGATATGTCCGAATCGGGTGAAATCATCAATAAAAGTGATGAAATAGGACTTCCCACGTCTTGTCTTGACATTCATCAGACCACATATGTCCAAATGGATAAGCTGTAATGGAACCTCGGCCCTTGTGCCGGTTCCAAACGGCTTGCGACAAGATTTCCCCACTAGGCAATGTTCGCAGGTCGACATTTCAACCTTTGAAACATTGGATAGAAGGCCACGTTTGGCAAGTCTATCCATACGCGTTGGTCCAATATGACCAAGCCTTGCGTGCCAACAAATCACATCAGACTCATAAGTCTTAGAATTTGCAATAAGGAAATTTTCATTACATGAGGAATCATACATTGTACTCATTACAATAAATCCTTTAAATACAAACCCAGTACCAATAAGAGTATTATTACAACTTAAGTCCACATTACAATCATGAAAAAACCAGTTATAGCCAAGACCCATTAACACGACCACAGAAATTATATTCCTTCGAATATCTGGAGCGAAGAGGACATCATGAAGTAGGAGAGTGCGGCCGTTGTCCAAGACTAGCTTGCAAGTCCCAACGCCTTTCACTTCAACACGTGTGTTGTTTCCTACATAGATCCACTTCGTTCCTTGGGGTATCCGGTGATACTCCACGAAGGACCGTCTGTCCCTTGCTATGTGGTCGGTGGCACCTGAATCAATTATCCAAAATGGATTAGATTCCACAAGAAATATTGAACTAGAAACACATATGTAACTAGTATATTTACAAGTTACCTCGTCGCCTCCACTCGTACACGAACGAGCATAGTGACCGAGCTTGTTGCACTTGAAGCACTTGATCCTCTTCAAGTCTTTCTTCTTGTGCCATTTCTTGTGCCCACCCTTATGTTTGGGTTTCTTGGTAGACTCAGGTTGCTTATTACGTTCATTAGGAGACTTTGAACGATCTTTCCGTTTCTTTCCCCCGTGTGAGGAACTAGCAACTATGTGCACTTCTGCACTAGGCTTGGCAGCCGCAAGCTGCTCTTCCTCTAATTCAAGGTGCTTGGAAACATCTCTGAAGGTCTTGATGATCTCATTGTGAGTGAGATGCATCTTCATTTGGTCCCACCCATTTGGTAGGGAATGTATGACTGCTTGGATTTGTTGCTCATTAGTGAGCACATGACATGCGTCCTTTAACTCTGAGATTTGATTTTCCATATGTCGCAGATGTTTCCCCATGGAATGATCTGGACGTTTCTTGTATGAATCAAATTTTATAGTTAAGGCGCGAAGTTTGGACACCGATGTGCCACCAAACTTCTCCTCTAGCTTGGACCATATTGTTGGATCCTGTGGATGGCAAGCAACACTAGAAGGGGGGGTTGAATAGTGTTGATCAAATACTAAAACTTTTTCGCTCAACGATATTAACACAAATAAATTCCTTCTAACGTTGCCTAAGAAACCAAGTAGAGTGATCTACGCTTGGTTCTTAATCAACAATATAATTTTAAAGTGCACAGCAAAATTTCACAGCAGGTAGTCGACTCCTTATGAGCAGTAGTCGACTCCCAGAGAATATGTTAGAACAAATAAGATTACAAGTATGAATTTCAGCGTATAGAAATAGAATTGATCTTTGCTGTAGATAGAAGAAATAAATGTAAAGATAATCAAACACAGAAAATGCAAACGCAAAGACAAGGATTTTTATCCTGGTTCCCCGCAACCCGGGTACGTCCAGTCCCTGACCAATCTGGTACGAGATTTCCACTATCTGCCTTGGCAAATACAAGCACCTAACTTCACTCGTTAGGATTTCCAACGACCTAGCCTTGACCAGGATTTCTGAACACAACACCTAGACTTGTCTAGGGTTTTACCCTTGCCTCACAAACCGAGGACTTTCCAACTGGCAACAACTAGACTTGTCTAGTGTTCCAACAATCAACACAATAAGAGATTTGTGCAATACTCTACAATAAATGATAGAGATTGGTAAATACACCCGATTCTATAGCCAATCAAAAGATAGACAATTTGTGTAGTGGCTTAATAGAATGATAGTCTAGATCACACAAAGATACGAGATAAGTTCTTTGTGATCTAGAGCTTTTTCAAAAATCCTTCAAATAAAATTAGAGAGAAATAATAGAGAGGATTTTGAAAAACAATTTAGCCAATAAAAATAATAATATGATCTTCAAAAAGAATTGAGAAAATATTGCAAGATCAAAACTGAAATTAAACTGGCTAGAGAGAAAATTAGAGAGCTTTGATTCACGAGAGCTTTTACGAATTTTGATTTTCAATGTTGTTGTTTTCACAAAAGAATTAAGCTCTATTTATAGGGAAAAACTGAGATTTGAATTTCAAATTTCGTTTGACTTTTGTCCCAAAAATTTCGGAGTAAATTGCTCAAAAGATTTTAAAATTCAAATTCAAAACGTCTGAAAATTTCCAGCAGGTAGTCGACTCCCTCCTATAGGTAGTCGACTCCCAGAGAGATCTAGGAAATTTTCATCCCTGAGAGGTAGTCGACTCCCTACTTTTGGTAGTCGACTCCCAGAGGAGTTTATCCTGTTGTTCTAGTCAAAAGGGTAGTTAGCTCCAGGGTGCGTGGAGTTTCACTACGAGAATTATGAAGTGACTAGAAAAGCTCTTGAAAACTATTTTTGAAGATAGTTAAAAATTGTTTCGAAATCATTTGTGTGTGTGTGTTGTCTATTTGATATGGCTTTGACAAATACCCTAAAAGACACGACACAGTCACACTAGACTCTGAACATGTCTTCGGAAGTTTAGTCAACTTGATGAAGTGAAGGTGAGCTTCTCTTTGAGCTTCTTGTTCTGTTTGAGCTTGAGCTTCATCACTTGAGTTTAGCCATGTTCGTCTTTGTCGTGGAGTATTGATGCGTGCTTCTTGGAGTATTAGTAGAGCTTCACGAAATCTGCATACTTAAAGTGTAGTGTAGTTAGTACACTAAGCATTCATTTGGTATGCTCATCATCAAAATCTCTTGGGGTGGAATTCAATTTCCATCACTCTCCCCCTTTTTGATGATGATACCCAAATGAAATGAAATGAAGTAAGATATGAATATGAATAATATTTCAAACTTACTCCCCCTGCTTTGATGCGGTTCTCCTCCTGCATCGAAGCAATACACAAAACTAAACAGTATACATATGATTTTTCATTTCATTTAACATTGCATGTATTGTATTTTTCTCCCCCTTGTCATCAACAAAAAAACAAAAAAATTTATAACTGAGCATTATTCAATTCTTTTTCTCCAACAATACCCAATTCTCGTCGTAATCTGGAGAAAGTATCTTTTTGTAAGGGTTTTATGAGAATATTTGCAACTTGAAACTCAGAGGAAACAAATTTAAGTTCAACATCCTTTTTGGCACAATGATCATCAATAAACCTGTGTCTAATATCAATATGTTTTGTTCTCGGGTGAAGAACTGAGTTTTTAGTGAGGTTTATGGTGCTTTTATTATCACAATAAATTATACATGTAGATGTATTAACACCATAATCGACGAGGACTTGTTTCATCCAAAGTATTTGAGCACAGGCAAGTCCGGCAGCTATATACTCTGCCTCAGTGGTGGATAGTGAGACGGAACTTTGCTTTTTGCTAAACCACGAGACAAGGGAATGTCCAAGGAAATGACATGTTCCACTTGTGCTTTTTCTTGTGGCTTTACAACCAGCATAGTCTGCGTCACTAAAAGAAGTTAAATCGAATGTGCTTCCTTTGGGAGAGAAAAGTCCAAAGTCAGATTTGGTTTTAAGATATCTAAATATGTATTTTACTGTTTTAAGGTGTGATTCCCTAGGATCACATTGAAATCTAGCACATGCACAAACACTAAACATGATGTCAGGTCTGCTGGCGGTTAAGTAGAGTAAGGAACCGACCATACCTCGATATGTTTTCTGATCAACCTTTTTACCTGCTTCGTCTTTGTCTAAGGATGTGGATGTTGCCATTGGTATGTTCTTTCCGGATGCGGTTTCCATTCCGAACCTTTTGATCAAGTCTCTTGCATACTTTGTTTGATGAATGAAGGTTCCTTCTTTTCCTTGTTTGATTTGTAATCCGAGAAAATATGTTAGCTCCCCCATATGGCTCATTTCGAACTCTTCCTGCATTAACTTGGCAAACTCTTGGCAAAGATCCTCATTAGTAGATCCAAAAATGATGTCATCTACGTATATTTGGATAAGAATGATATCATTATGAACTTTCTTAACGAATAAGGTTGAATCTATTTTTCCAACAGTGTAACTTGAGTCACTTAAGAATTTTCTTAGTCTTTCATACCAAGCTCTTGGAGCTTGCTTTAGCCCATATAAGTCTTTGTTTAACTTGTAAACAAATCCTGTTTTCTTATCATGTTCAAATCCTGGAGGTTGTTCAACGTAGACTTCCTCCTTTATGAATCCGTTTAGGAAAGCGCTTTTTACATCCATCTGATAAAGTTTAAAATTCTTATATGATGCAAATGCGAGTAACATCCTAATAGATTCTAGTCTAGCAACAGGAGCAAAGGTTTCATCGAAGTCTATACCTTCCTCTTGAGAGTAACCCTGTGCTACTAACCTTGCCTTATTCCTTATCACATTTCCATCTTCATCTAGTTTGTTCCGGTATACCCATTTGGTACCGATAACGGGACGATCTTCTGGTCTAGGCACTAACTCCCATACTTGATTGCGTTCAAATTGTAGGAGTTCTTCTTGCATAGCCTCGATCCATGCTTCATCTGCAAAAGCTTCTTCTACCTTTTTCGGCTCAATGTTAGAAACAAATGCAACATGTGTTAGTGTTCTATTTGAGATCTAGTTCTAATTCCTGCATCAATGTCACCTAAGACTTGTGTGTGTGGGTGATGTGTAATTTCAGGAAATGATTTAGGCAAAGAACTAGGGATATCATTGATAGATTCATTATTAGGAGTGGGTGCAAAGAGCATGCTTTCATCATCATCATTATGAGTAATATTATGAGGTACAGATTCATCAAATATTACATGTAGAGTTTCAACAATAGTTCCAGAACTTTTATTGTAAATTCTATATGCCTTACTACGTAAAGAGTAACCGATAAATATGCCTTCATCCGCTTTGGAGTCAAACTTATCTAAGTTATCTTTAGTATTCAGAATATAGCATTTACAACCAAAAAATCTGAAGTAAGATACTTTTGGAATTCGTTGGAGCAATAACTCATAAGGGGTCTTTTCAAAAGGTTTTCTAATTAAAACTTTATTTTGAATATAGCACGCGGTTGCTACAGCTTCCGCCCAAAATTTCTTTGGAAGGTTGCTTTCACACAACATTGTTCGTGCACACTCTTGGAGTGTTCTGTTTTTCCTTTCAACTACCCCATTTTGAGGAGCAGCTCTGGGAAAAGCAAAAGTATGAGAAATGCCCCGTTCTTCATAAAAAGATTTAAAATGTTCATTTTCGAATTCACCACCGTGGTCACTTCTTAAAGAAATAATTTTCATGGAATATAAACGTTCAATCCTTTTGAAAAATATTTCGAATTCACGGAAGGCATCATTCTTATGAGTTAAGAATAATACCCACGTATATCGAGTAAAATCATCGATTATTACAAATACGTATCTAGAGTTGCATAAAGATGGGGTTCTAGTTGGGCCGAACAAGTCCATATGAAGTAGTTCAAGTGGTCCATTAGAACTAAGTGCTCCAATATTTTTAAATGAGCTCTTATGCATTTTGCCAAATTGATATGAGTCATATATTTTATCTAATTTAAAACTTATCTTAGGAAGTCCTTGCACCAACTCTTTCCTAGAGATCTTATCCATGTTTTTGATGTTTACATGTCCGAAGCGTCTATGCCAAAGCAGCGGATCATTTGTTGAAACAATTAAACATACATTTGATTCATACTCATTTAGTCTAAGTACATAGATATTTTCTATTCGCTTACCTTTAACAAGGATATTTTTCATATCTTTGTCATATACTAAGCATGAGTCAAGAGTAAATATAACTTTCATACCTTTGTCGCATAGTTGACTTATGCTTAATAGATTATGCTTTAATCCTTTCACCAAGCTTACATCTTTGATGAGCAATTTTGAGTGATTGCCGATATTGCCAATTCCGACAATTTTACCTTTCTTGTTGTCACCAAATGTCACAGTTCCGCCATCATACATTTTTAGATTGCTAAGTAATTTTGCGTTCCATGTCATGTGTGCGGAGCATCCACTATCCATTATCCAAATGTCCTGAAATAAAATAATCTCTACACGTTTGGTACCCACTCTTAATTGGGTCCGATATGTTAGAAAGTAGCAACAAAAATTTATTTACATATCAGTTTATGCGTTCGGGTATCAAAATAATATACATAAAGCATGTAGATACCCTAATGTTTGAAACAAATAGAGTTACTTATTTGGAACCCAAATTCGATGTGAATTTGTTTTCCTATGAGCAAATGAATCTTTATAAAATCCATGCATACTTTTGGTCAAATTTTGGATATAAGTATTTTTATCATGCACGCCTAAGTGTTTAGGCACCCATATCATGTTATTCCTAGCATTGTGTACTTTGTGTACAAAGTGTAAGCTTTGATGTGCGTTGTGTACAACATTTTTGTGTGCCGTGTTGTGGGATATAACATGAGGTTTATTGTGTACACTATTGTGTCTAGCATCTTTACCATACATAAAGGCGTATTTTTTAACATTAGCATGCGCGACATTTACATTTCTACTCATATCTTTAGAAATAGAAGCTTTAGCATGAGTATACCTGTTAACAATATTTTTAGGAGAAGAGATAGATTTATTCTTGATACAATCAAGTTTGGCAACTAATTCTTCATGCTTTATTCGATTAGAAGCCATAATATTTGCAAGTGATTCTATTTTATCATTTAGACAAGAAACATACAACGCATGTTCATTTTTCAATAAATAGTGATCACTCGATAAAGCATCAAACTTGTCCTTCAAGCACTTATGATCATGTGGTGAAACGTTTGAACTAGTAAAGTTATTTTTCAAAACATCATAATCATCCAATAAGTTATCATGCTTGCTAGATAAATTATCATGGTCATTAAGCAAGACTTTATACTTATTATTTAGGCTTTTGAATCTCTTTGTCAATTTTCCGTATTCTATGTACAAATTCTCATAAGCACTAGCAATGTCAAAATCATTCTCATCGTCAGAACTGGATTCACATACCTTATCTTTATCATCTTGACAAGCCATCATGCACATATTATTTGTGGGTTGTTCTTTCGTTTCTTCATCACTTGAGTTATCCGAATTTGGATCATTCTCTTCTTCGTTAAGTTTGCTCTCTTCTCTTTTGGTGGCTTCAAAAGTCCATTTTTCAATAGTCTCCTTTCCATACTTGACTTTAATCAAGTTCCATATTTGAAATGCCGTAGTGGTCTCTGAAACGTACTCAAAGATAGAATCGTCAATATTAAATAATAATAGACTCATTACCTCAGAGTGAAGAACGGCTTTTTCCATGTCTTGGTTTGACCATTGGGATGGAGGAGTGGTAGGCTTGATGTACGGGAACTCGATGAAACTCCATGCCATATGTCCAAGGGATTCAATGTCTTTCAACATCCTCTTTCTCCAATCTGCATAATTTGTTCCATCAAATCGTTGGAGGATGGATGCAACCATTGTTGATGCCATCTTGAAACCTTGCTCTGATACCAAGTGTTGGATCCTGTGGATGGCAAGCAACACTAGAAGGGGGGGGGGTGAATAGTGTTGATCAAATACTAAAACTTTTTCGCTCAACGATATTAACACAAATAAATTCCTTCTAACGTTGCCTAAGAAACCAAGTAGAGTGATCTACGCTTGGTTCTTAATCAACAATATAATTTTAAAGTGCACAGCAAAATTTCACAGCAGGTAGTCGACTCCTTATGAGCAGTAGTCGACTCCCAGAGAATATGTTAGAACAAATAAGATTACAAGTATGAATTTCAGCGTATAGAAATAGAATTGATCTTTGCTGTAGATAGAAGATATAAATGTAAAGATAATCAAACACAGAAAATGCAAACGCAAAGACAAGGATTTTTATCCTGGTTCCCCGCAACCCGGGTACGTCCAGTCCTCGACCAATCCGGTACGAGATTTCCACTATCTGCCTTGGCAAATACAAGCACCTAACTTCACTCGTTAGGATTTCCAACGACCTAGCCTTGACCAGAATTTCCGAACACAACACCTAGACTTGTCTAGGGTTTTACCCTTGCCTCACAAACCGAGGACTTTCCAACTGGCAACAACTAGACTTGTCTAGTGTTCCAACAATCAATACAATAAGAGATTTGTCCAATACTCTACAATAAATGATAGAGATTGGTAAATACACCCGATTCTATAGCCAATCAAAAGATAGACAATTTGTGTAGTGGCTTAATAGAATGATAGTCTAGATCACATAAAGATACGAGATAAGTTCTTTGTGATCTAGAGCTTTTTCAAAAATCCTTCAAATAAAATTAGAGAGAAATAATAGAGAGGATTTTGAAAAACAATTTAGCCAATAAAAATAATAATATGATCTTCAAAAAGAATTGAGAAAATATTGCAAGATCAAAACTGAAATTAAACTGGCTAGAGAGAAAATTAGAGAGCTTTGATTCACGAGAGCTTTTACGAATTTTGATTTTCAATGTTGTTGTTTTCACAAAAGAATTAAGCTCTATTTATAGGGAAAAACTGAGATTGGAATTTCAAATTTCGTTTGACTTTTGTCCCAAAAATTTCGGAGTAAATTGCTCAAAAGATTTTAAAATTCGAATTCAAAACGTCTGAAAATTTCCAGCAGGTAGTCGACTCCCTCCTATAGGTAGTCGACTCCCAGAGAGATCTAGGAAATTTTCATCCCTGAGAGGTAGTCGACTCCCTACTTTTGGTAGTCGACTCCCAGAGGAGTTTTTCCTGTTGTTCTAGTCAAAAGGGTAGTTAGCTCCAGGGTGCGTGGAGTTTCACTACGAGAATTATGAAGTGACTAGAAAAGCTCTTGAAAACTATTTTTGAAGATAGTTAAAAATTGTTTCGAAATCATTTGTGTGTGTGTGTTGTCTATTTGATATGGCTTTGACAAATACCCTAAAAGACACGACACACTCACACTAGACTCTGAACATGTCTTCGGAAGTTTAGTCAACTTGATGAAGTGAAGGTGAGCTTCTCTTTGAGCTTCTTGTTCTGTTTGAGCTTGAGCTTCATCACTTGAGTTTAGCCATGTTCGTCTTTGTCGTGGAGTATTGATGCGTGCTTCTTGGAGTATTAGTAGAGCTTCACGAAATCTACATACTTAAAGTGTAGTGTAGTTAGTACACTAAGCATTCATTTGGTATGCTCATCATCAAAATCTCTTGGGGTGGAATTCAATTTCCATCACATATGTCCATGGCTAGGTCATGCACTCGAAAGATGCGCATTATTTCATCGGCCATACTGCTCAATAACGTAATGCGGGCTATCTTATTCTTCCGAGACCAAGCATCAAAAGCTTCCTTGTCTCGTCTGTATTGGGCCGTAGTGCCCAACTCGGGTTCAATCATTACGTTCTTTAGAGTTTCGAGCACTTCTTGCTCCTCTAAAACGTATTGTATCTTGATGGACCAAAGTTTGTAATTATCACCGTTGAGTTTTTCACCTCTGTTTAACTCAGCGACGATATTCTTTGAAGTGGAAGACATTTTACTTTTAAAATGCTGCAAAAGACACAAAAAAACGAAGGTTTGATAAAAAACTTTGCATTGAAAATTCATAAAATAAATACAATTCCCACTTGAAATGATAATAGAATATCCCATTTGGATAGTTCTAATTTCAACTCCCACTTGGAATGATATTTATAATTTGATAAGTTACTTTCGAAAAATATTGAAGATGTTACTCTAGAATCGGAAAGGTTACTATGTTTCTAATCACCATCTAGAGTAACTTTCAATATTTCCCCATCACTTTATCAAATAAAAAATACTCTTATAGTACTTTGCAGCGGAAAAGCGTTTTTGAAAACGTATTTTTCAAAACATTAGAAAACGTATTTTTCAAAAAATGTATATTTCAACTTAGTACCCTTATGATACTAGTGAAATATTCGGCACTTCCTGCCATTTGCCGGGGTAGAGCCGTAGCCGTGCCAAGGCCGGATCCCCCTTGTGGGGATTTCTCTGCAAGCCACCGTCGCCGGTTCCCGTATGGATCCAAGCGTTCCCTCCTTCAGGGGAATTTACCGCAGAGAATTTCCGTCGGACCCGTAGGGGTTGTCCATGCAAGCCACTGCCATGCATGCCCCCCCTTTCGGTCACGTAAGCCCCGTCCCCAAAAATTTGGATAACCAAGGCTCGGCAATGGCCCCATTCCCTCGGTCAAGGGCCTCTGCCCTGACCGGGGCCGGCCAACGCCGGCCAAGGGCATAAGACTGGCCGGCCAGGGCCTCTGCCTTGGCCAGCCAGGGACCATGGCCCCTCGGCCAGGGCCTCTGCCCTGGCCGGCCAGGGGCCCTGGCCCCTCGGCCAGGGCCTTTGCCCTGGCCGAGGGCCGGCCAGGGCCGGCCAGGCCCTGGCAGAGGCCAGGGCGCCGGCCCTGGCCACTGGCCGAGGCCGGCCAGGGCCTCCTGGCCCTGGCCTGGCCGCGGCCAGGCCTGGCCATGGCCGCGGCCAGGGCTCCCTGGCCCTGGCCGGGGCCGGCCATGGCCGGCCCTGGCCTGGCCGCAGCCGGGGCCGGCCGGCCATGGCCCGGCCATGGCCTATTGGCCTAGGCCGGCTATGGCCCTTTGGCCATGGCCGGTCTCCCCCCTTGCATAGGGTGGTCGCATGCACTCCTCCCCCTCGACGGGGTGGTCGTTTTCGTCGTTATTGGCCGTAGCCAACCCCCTCCGCATGGGGAGGGGGGATGCATTGCCTCCATTGCCCATATGGCTATAGATTTCATGCACCAAAATTCATCTTCCCCGATGGGAATAACCACCATCTTCTTCTCCGGTGAAGCACCCGTTCGTCGAGAAAGTAGTTATCCTCCAATGACAGTGTGCCAAAAAAAATAACTTACTTCAAAAAGTTCGTAAACTACGCGCTCCACATGAAGAGAGTGCCCATTCCCTATGAATGGAGACTCAGCATCCATGAAGATAGCGAGTTCGACGATATGAACGGTCGGTTCTTCCCGTCACGGAGAGTTCCTGCCATATCCGTAATGGTAGGAGACCCTAACGTGAAAAGAACAACCGCTGCGTTCTCTCCGTCACAAAGTGTTCATACCATATCCATAATGGTAGGATACCCATTCGTGAAAAAGACAACGACTCGTTCATAGTTTCGACGGGGCGACGGTCTGACCGGAGCGAATCCGTATGGCTCTGATACCAATGTTGGATCCTGTCAAAACAGCGTTGTTAGGATCGAAATAAAGTAGAGACTTACGTTTGCGTATGCGACACGGTAGTCTCTGAACTTTGCCCTCGGATTCGCCACAACGATCGATACTTCGTCATGGAGGATCGAAGCAGAGTTTCACCGCCTAAATCTCTAACTAGAAGAGGATTTTAGAGAAGAAGAACATAAGGATGCCTTATGCAAACTTATGGCATGGAAAATGTGAATGAATGCCTTACCCTTGGGTCCTATTTATAGGCTTTAGGGGTAGTTATTGTAGGAAATAACTAAATATAAGCTTATTAGCCTATATTAGCACATTCATTTATCTTCTTCTTTATCCACTTATCAAGTGCCATTTTGCACTTATAAAGTGGCCTTTTCCACTTATCGAGTGGCTTTTTCCACTTATCGAGTGGTCCTTTTCACACGAGAAAAGGTTCCCTTCGCGCACGCCTTCGTGCACGCGACATCTGAGGTCCGTATACCCTCAGACATCCCCTCATGGGTGTATTTATGTCGTCCATATCCAACAATTTAATCCCATAAAAGTGTACTATCTCAGTTTAGTCCTTTGGTTATTCCACTATCGATTAGTCCTCTAGTTAATTAGGTCTCAAATCATTGGTTCAAGTCAATGGCTGTTCTGAGAATATATATGAGGTCCTAAGTCCGTACGAGTACACTGGCTAAATTTCTAAAGTTAGAATTAAAGTGACTTACGGATTTTGGGACCGTCGTAGTAAGCCGATGCTGGAGCTAAGGCTTTTAAGGGTGCTCGTGCACGAGAAACAATACCTGCAAACATCAGAAATAATTGGTTAACGGTCACACTATTTTCTATCTATTTTTCTTAACATGTTCGTATTTTTATAATAGCTTAAAACGGGTTAAAACACTCTCTAATAATTTTTAGATAGGCTAGATATGATGAAAATAATTTTATCAAGAAAGAAAATATTTTTCTGAAGCTCACATGTGTTTTTAGTAATTTTTGAACGCTTTAAAACGATTTTTAGAAATTAAAATGAATTAAAGCTAATTTTCTAAATTATAAAATAGATATTTTAATGTTCAATAATTTATTTAAAAATCTATACTCGTCAGAAATTTTCATGTGATATGTCAAAATGTTCGTCTTAACTAGTATATTTATAGACAATTGTATTACACCTAAGTTTACGTAAAATCCGGAAGAAATAATTCATTAGGGTGATTCAGATAGCTTTAAAAATTTATTACGGGAGATATACCTTCCTGATTCCAACGAAACCAGTGCCTACGTGTTCGTGGCGAAGGTACGGATCTTCTGGTGGTCTCCATTCACTCGTCCAACACCTCTATCAAAAAAATCAATAATCATATCAAACGTATAAACTTATTTAGTTTTATAATAATATTATTTATTTCCATTATTTCCTTGTAATATCTTCGTTCACCTGTGCACTCACAGGATACTGTGCATTCAAATTCATACACCTATGTTTTATATTATGGTTTATATAATAACTGTGCAAACACGGAATACTGTGCATTCAAATATTATTACTGGGCACTCACGTCTCTCCTTTCTTTCTTCTTGCCGTTACTTGCGCGCGCTGTCAAGCTTTGGGGGCAGAGGCAGGTTGAGGGGTGGTACCGATAGGGAGGCGGCTGGTCAGAGGAGGGGCGGTTCGGCGGTGGCGAGCGACGGTCGTGGGCGAGTGGCTGAAGGCGCGGGCGAAGGCTGCAGTGCGGGGTTCTCGGCTGGGTTCGACGAAGCGGGGAAGCGGCGGTTGAGCCGAGGGAGGTGGCGGTGTGGAGGACTGTCTTCGGGGCTACCTGAGCTCAGGCGGGGCAACGTGGTGGAGGGGGGTAGCAGCGAAGCGCTGTCGTGGGGGTCTCATCGGGGGCGGAGAGCGTGGAGACGACGCCGTTGGGTCCGACGAGGCGGTGTGCGTGGCTTCATGCGGTCGGAGAGGGTGGTGGCCGAAGTCGCGGTGGTCGGAGCTTCGAGCTCGGGGCTCGGAGAGAGAGAGAGTGGCTGAGAGTGAGAGTGAGAGGGCGGGGTGAGCCTGCATGCGTGCGTGAGTCGGAGAGAAGATGGGTTGGGTTTCGGCGTAGATTGTATGAGGGAGAGGGGGAGAACGAGAGGGTGCGGGCTTGGGCCTGAGGATCTGGGTGTGTGAGTGCATGGAAAATGAAGATGGGGGTTTAAATAATAGATAAAAATTATTTTTTTATAAGTATGAAATTAATACTTAGTCAAATCATTAAATAGGTTAGGTTAGCCTTATGACTAAGTGAAGAAATCTTTAAACGTGTTCTACCCACGTTTAAATCCTGGTTTAGGGTTAAAATCTGGTTAGGTTAAGGTAATTAAGAGGGGTTTAAAAAGTCATTAGTGAAAAATCATTTTGTAACGAAATTACGATTTTGCCCCTACTAGTAAACGTGTCCGAAAAATTACGAAAACATACCCACGGGATCGTATCGTCGCGAGGATTGCGAATACAAAGTCCGTTTCAGGGTTTGAGCTACGGAAATACTAGTTTTTGGCTAAAACATTTAGGAAGCGGGTTTGCAGGTTCTCTATCGATTTGACTTCAGAAAATTACGAAATAAATATGGGAAGCCCTAAATGATCATTGAATGTTACTGTAAAAGTTTGAAATCGTTTTGATGATGTTTGTATAGAAAATAAATTCATAAAGCCAAAACGGTAATATTTGAAAATGAATTTTTATCAGATTATTCGGAGGTATTTGATGAAACTCGAACTTACTAAAGTACTTCATAGCTAGTCTGATATCTCAAAATATTTTTATAAGAAATTTTTGAAATCGTAAAAATCCTTACAAACCATTATAAAATAGTTTAAAAATTGAAAAATTGGTCAAATTCGTAAATAGTTTGTCTTGATGAAAACAAGCCGTTACATCCTACACTCCTTAAAATAATTCCGTCCTCGGAATTTATAAATCTTTTTGAAATAAATAATTGATGTTTATGAAGAAGCTCAAGCAAATAAATGATAGAAAAGATAGTAATCTAGTAAATCAGGTTGTAAATAACATGAAATATAATGTGATATCACATCATCAAGAAAACAAGAGATGTTATATATAAATACATACTATTGACATCACCATAGCTTTCGTAACTATTCCTGAGACCAGTATCATCATAATAGTTACTTTGGCTTTCCAAAATTAACATGAGATAATAACATCACATGAAAATGAGGGCTATTATGATGACAACATCTGTTCGAACTTGGAACCTGAGGTGATAAGCCAGTAGCAAGCTATTTAAACCACATAAACCGGAAGACCATAAAGTTTATTCGTGCTACTGGTGACTAACTGGATCTAGCCACAGATGTCGTTCATAATATAGAATGTAACGATTAATCCATGGGTACCAACAACATCAATCTCCATAATGCCCAACCACATGCTAACGTTCAGATCAATGCCCAAAGTTAAGTACAGGGCCAACACCCAAAATCAGTACTCACTTCCAGTATTCCTTCCATCAATCTCCATAATATCCCACAATAAGGCAAGATCCAAGCTCTCATCCAGAGCCAAGCACAAGGCCTACATCCAACTTCAACTCCCAAGGCCAATACCATGCCAATAAGCATCACCATCACTCCTTCCGTAGACCAATACTCGACATTCGCAACACCCAACATTACCCAACAAGTAAACAACCAAAAACACACTTTTCTGCAAACCAAAAGGAGTAGCCGCAAGAGGAAGCCTAAACGGGACATCAATCTGGGTGAGACCCAGGGCAAAGAGCTCAAGAGAAGCCTAAGGATCATGGCTTCCCAAGATCTCAGCCATACAGCGGTAGCGAAGGTGGTGGCGAGGGTCGTCGCCAAGGCCAAAAATCCCAAAACATATCGTCGGAGGGCCATCGGTGGTTGTCGATTTATGGTGGCTGTGACTGCTTGACGTGGTGGGTGTTACCGGAGTAGGGTGGGGTGGTGGAGCTTCGGGTGAGGTCGGAGGAGCTTGAGGCGAGATGGGTCGAGTTCGCTTGGGGAAGAGGCCGGGAAGAGGAGTGGAAGTCGATACGGCGTAGGGGAAACTACGGGGTGGCTTGATGAGGAAGAAGAGTGGGGTCTTTTAAAGAAGAAGAGGGGCACCAAAAGTCGTCGGTAGGGTGGGGTAGGGTTAGGCATGAACGGGGCTTGAGGTGAGGATGAGGACAAAAAGCAATAACGAGGGGCAGGTGGTAGGTGGGAAAGGAATTCAAACTTATGGAAAATCGGGCACAAGATAGAAAGTAGTGGTTAGAATAGAAATACGATCTCAAGAAGACGTAACTACCTATACTTGCACGTCGGGTTTGGCTCGTCTCAAATCCTTTAGCATCAGCCTCCAATACTTCTGAGTGTCCTTCAATTTACTTCCGTTGCCGAGCTACCCTCCTTAAAATAGACGTAGCGAGTTTTCAAGGTTAATCGAAAGGTCATCAAGTTAAAGGAAGAGTGATGGGAATCAAGGAAGTCCTAATGAAGATGGCAATAAGGACGCTTCACCCGTATATTCAATACGGATGAACACTCGAGACATCCTGTACTCGAGAGTTCTATTTGAGTATTTTATACAGTACACCCTGATCTTGCTATATTGTTCACGAGGTAGGTAGCGCGGACCTACGTGGGCCACCAAAGCTGTAACGACCCGATTCCCGGGCCTGTTACTTTTTTGATATTTGCGCAGGTCCTGCAGTTAACCAGTGAAAACAAAATAGCCACGATGCAGAGATGTACAAAAATACCCAAATAGTGTCCAATTATTACATCCTTATTGTACAAAAATTGTCCAACAATCGTACATGAAGGAAAGTAAATACAACTGGAAATGACTCTGAAAGCTGCGGTCTCAGGGTCGAACTCTGGCGCTATTAACTCTAGAGCATCTACCTCCATATGTGCGTCGTCTGCGGTGCCACAGAAATGGAACCGTAGGTAAGTCACAACAATTCTAGCAATAGAAACAAAGTAGTGCAAAAGTATGAAATATACTATAGTAAACAAAAGATGGTCATACTGGTGCAAAAAGTAAAGTATGGGCAGACAGGTATGTAAGAGAATAAGTAAAGTACTGGTAACTGCTCAGGTGTGGTAAAAGATGACTGTACAAGTGCAAAAGTAACAACTGTGGCGTGGCATGTGATAGTAACAATATTTTAACCAATGGGATGGCAATAGTAAGACAACCAGGTTAACAATGTTTTGACCAATCGGTAATATGATGACAATAGGTAGACCTAGTAATACTTAAGATGAGCGTCGCTTGACTATATAATAGTGTAGGATGGCCTAATAATAAGAAGTCTAACTTAACTTCCAAATCAGCCAGTCAGTCAGGCTTGAAGGCACAGGTCACTTCAAAGACCGCAGGAACAAGTCCCTTGGTTGACCAACCCCCTTCCCATTCCTTTCTAGACACTGATTCAGTCGTAATTCAAGACCGCTCATTATTAAACCGTTCTATCACGTTCGAGTAGTCTCAACTTAGTCCGTAGAATAGTAGTGGTCGTGACTGAAGCTATGGTATCAATCAATTATCAATTAGTGCAACATCAATCAAACTAGTGCATCAGTCTTAAATGCCGCAAGGGCCCAATAGTGTGCTCCGTAAATGTGCTCCGTAAATGCCCGAAGGCCCAATAGTGTGTTCCGTAATATGCTCCGTAATTGTGCATTAGCCTTGCTCGAGTGTACGATATACAACCAGAAGTGCACCCATCCCACGGAGCAACTCGTGGAATATCTACCTACCATTCCTGCAGGGTGATGGTACAGCTTAACTAATAAGGGTGGACCCGGTCACTCCCGCACACTGCGTAGCTCAAGACTACCACGTATCCCGTGTATTATCATAGTCCAATGTTCATATCAGTGTTCGTATCAATATGGCCTCATGGGCACTGTAGCAATCAGCTAGTGCAACAGTCTTAGCTCGAGTGTACGATATGCAACCAGAAGTGCACCCATCCCACGGAGCAACTCGTGGAATATCTACCTACCATTCCCTTTAGGGTGATGGTACAGCTTACCAAATACGGGTGGACCCAGTCACTCCCGCACACCTCGTAGCTCAAGACTACCCCATAACCCGTGTTGTATCACATTACACATTTATAACCGTATCGGTATCCGTGTCCGTATTCATATCCGTATCCGTATCCGTATCGCCTCATAGGCCCATCATTTCGTACATCCAACAATGAGTACAACAATACATCCATCAATGAGTACAACAAATACATATATATGTGGTATTTACTTGCTGAAAATTCAAGGCAGAAGCCTCAACAAAGAATATCAGTCCTGAGCAATGCTTTGAAGTCCAACAACTATGATATTTAATCCCATAAAAGTGCACTATCTCAGTTTAGTCCTTTGGTTATTCCACTATCGATTAGTCCTCTAGTTAATTAGGTCTCAAATCATTGGTCCAAGTCAATAGCTGTTCTGAGAATATATATGAGGTCCTAAGTCCGTACGAGTACACTGGCTAAATTTCTAAAGTTAGAATTAAAGTGACTTACGGATTTTGGGACCGTCGTAGTAAGCCGAGGCCGGAGCTAAGGCTTCTAAGGGTGCTCGTGCACGAGAAACAATACCTGCAAACATCAGAAATAATTGGTTAACGGTCACACTATTTTCTATCTATTTTTCTTAACGTGTTCGTATTTTATAATAGCTTAAAACGGGTTAAAACACTCTCTAATAATTTTTAGATAGGCTAGATGTAATGACTGGTTTTCATGTATTTGGATTATTTATATTATATATATATGTTTTGGTGGATTTTCTCCTCATGTGTGGTTTTCGTCTCCGTAGCTTTCATTTTCGATCGTTTCGTCTTGATTTACTAGCTTCTTCCTTGGAATCGTCGATTTTGGAGTAAGTCATTCATGACGGGCTTCATATCGGTCATATCTTATTGTTAGATCAAGCCTAGGAGTCTTAGGAATCGATCCCGAAGCTTCGCGCTCCATTTCGGAACTTTCTGTGCACGTTAGCCGGTACAAGAAGGGGAACCGACCGACTAGATGACGATTTAGTCGGTCGGCAAATCTTCATGGACCAACTAGTGGGCTTTGATAATTATTCAGGAGTTACTGTTTACTTTTAGTCGGTCTAAGAACAACAACCGACCGACTAGATGCGCAACTAGTCGGTCAGAACATGCTCTCAGACCGACTAGTTTCTGTCAGTAAATTTCACCTAAGTTACTGTTTATCGTTAGTCGGTCCATGAACACGCACCAACCGACTAGGTTGCAAACTAGTCGGTCGACGGGCCTTCACAGACCGACTAATTCTTTACCCAGATATTCCCTACTTTTGCTGTTTGGATTTAGTCGGTCACAGTTAGCCGACCGACCGACTAGTTCTCAAACTAGTCGGTCAGCCAACCTTCTTTGACCGACTAATCAGTGTCGAAACCCTAATTTTTGGGCAGCCGCCAGCTATTCCTATTTAAACCCCCCAAACGTTTTTCTTTCTTCATTCATTTCTCCTGAGCCTCCTTCTTCCCCAAATCATCATCCATCTTCCCCTAGCCTTCCTCCTTCATCATGAGCTCCTCCCCCTCTCCATTTTGGCCGGCCACCATCTCTAGATTGCCGGAAAACCCCCAAAAATCCCCAAAACCCCATTTCTCCAAACTTATCCATCCATTCCAGATCTGAACCCTAGTTCTCCGGATCGTTTCTTCCGTCGCCGTGCTTGCTCGGTATCGTTCTTCCGCTTCCTAAGGTAGTGATCGATCCTTTGATGTTCTCATAACCCGATTTGTGATTTTTGTGAAACCCTAATAAAACTAGGTTGGATGTTGTTCTAATGTTGTTTTGCCATGGCAGCGACCTCTTCCCCGTAGATTAGCGTCCGTGAGACGAACCTTCGTGATCGTCATCCTCGGAGCTAGGCAAGTGAAACTTGCCACTTAGGGTTTTTGGGCCATGTCTTAGGCCATTTGCTTGTGTAGGCGTAAAAGAGACTAGGCGACAAAATGATACTTGCCTAGGCGCAATTTCAGGAACTAGCTTGACAACGAAGCTAGATCCGTCATTTATCATGTTGTATAACTATCATGTCATGTTTAATTTTAATTAACGGTACGCGAATTAATTGTCATCCATGCTATCCATGTTGAATGTCGCATTCGTAGCACACACTACAATACTTGTGTTTCCTGGCTCGTGTCCCAGAAGTGGGCTATGTTAGTTGGTTGATAGCCAATGCCCGATCTACTTGTTTCCGGCTAGGCACCTGCGTTGCAGGCATAACCCTATGCCATACGTGTTAAATACAAATCTGGCTTGTGGTCCAGAAAACGAGTTGAATCCAGCCTGCGGGCAATAGGGCACTCACCTGTGTGTGAGTGATCCCTTGTACTTGAATCCAGCCTGCGGGCAATAGGGCACTCACCTGTGTGAGAGTGATCCCTTGTACTTGAATCCAGCCTGCGGGCAATAGGGCACTCACCTGTGTGTGAGTGATCCCTTGTACTTGAACCCATCCTGCGGGCAATAGGGCACTCACACGTGTGTGGGTGATCCCTTGTACTTGTTACTTGACATTACATGTCACACCTACCACTTGTTACTTGCTACTTGTACTTCACTTGTAACTTCCGTACGATACTTTCCATGCCATGCATTATACTATAACTGCTAGGTTGTTAGTTTACCTTACTTTCAGTTTCCTTGCCCAAGTCTTTTAGACTTGCTGACATGTGCCCCTTTACTCTTTTGGGTGACACATGTTAGATCCTGAGCCTGAGTCCATTGTTGAGGACGAGGTGTTTGCTGACGCCGAGCCCGAGCCTGTGTTTGACGAGGAGTACGTGGACACTGGGGACCAGTCCTATTGTCTTCGTTGAGCTTTCCCCTTTTGTTTTAGACTGCTGTAGTTGTCGGTGCGCATCACCTATACTTTGTTATGTTGTTCCTTTTGTTGGCCTTGTTCTGGGCCTTAGACTCTTTCTTTTAGCCTGGTGGCTTTTCTGGATGTTGAACTTAATTTTCATGTTGGACAAATTCTGAGATTTGAGATTTTATTTCTGTCTCTCCTTGTGTCATTATTGTTGTTCCGTTTGTGGTTACAGGGACCTGCGTATGTTTTATTGACGCTTATCGGGTTTGGGGCTTCACAGCTCCACTCTCGTGCGGACCTTCTCACGTCTCGCCTCCATTTTAGGGAAGTGGGGCGTGACAGGTTTTGTTGGTGGCCCATGCAGGTCTCTTCTGTAACTGCGATTATCGGAATAACGATAATAATATTAGAATGTCCAATAAACTAAGTTCGACATCCGAGTCATAAGCTATGAGTCTAATCTGCGTCGTTTTCTGTGTCATTAGATGGCAGGAAGGCGATTCACCTGTGGTGGAGGTAGTGGTGCACCCCCTCATGACGAGGAGCCTGAGCGGGAACCCACCAATGGAGAGATGATGCAGATGATGCTTTAGATGATGCAGGTGCAGCAGTGCGTGCTCCTGCAAGTCCAGAATGCTACACTTGCTCGAGCTGGTCGGGCAATCCAGGATGCCCCTCGTTCCGAGCCTGTAGCGAAGAAATTTCGGGAGCTGGGTCCTGCATATTTTGATGGGTCTGAGGGTCCTCTGGCTGCCGATGAGTGGATTCGAAACATAGATGATAATTTGAAGATGGCCAAGATCACCCCGGCTGGATGGGTTGATTTGGCGAAGAGGCAACTCAACGATAATGCTCGAAACTGGTGGGATGCAGAAGAGAAGATGCTGGTGGAGCCGATAGCTTGGGCTACCTTTAAGTCCAGGTTTGATGAGGAGTTCTTTCCGAAGGCTGCTAGGAAGGAGATGCTGCAGCGCTTTATTGATCTGAAGCAAGGGAGCTTGACGGTGGACCTGTACCACCAAGAGTTCACTAGGCTGAGTCGGTTCGCACCGAAGATGGTGCAGGATGCTGATGAGAGGGCTCAGAGGTTCCTACAAGGACTTGCTTTGGAGCTTCAGAGTTTTGTGTCTTCCTCTGATCTGGACTCTTATCAGAAGGTTCTGGTCGCTGCGAGGAGGCAGGAGCTGAACCTGAGCCAGAGGAGGGGACATGTTTCTGGTGCTGGGAAGAGGCCTATGGAGCAGGCCAGAGCGGTGGTTAGGCCTGGTTTCAAGCCTAATCAGCCAGCTCAGTTCAAGAGGCCAGGAGGGCCTGTTCAGAAGACTTGCCATTTCTACGGCAAGATCGGGCATATCAAGGATCAGTGTAGGAGATTCCTGGGCCAGTGTGTTGTCTGTGGAGATCCTGCCCATACCATGAAGGATTGTCCGAGGTCGAAGCAGCCTTGGAGGGCACCTGTTGCAGCACAGCCGTTGCAGCAGAGAGCATCTGTTCCTGCTGGACGTGGAGCAGCTCTTGCTCCACAGAGACAGGCTTTTCAGCAGGCTTTTCCGTCGAGGAGGCAGGCTTTTCTGATGACCGCTGTGGAGAGCGAGGCTGTGGATAAGGTTATCGCAGGTAATCCTCAATCTAGCTGTTACTTTCCTAGCTAGTTTTGATTGTTAGATTATGTTGTTTGCTTGGACATGATTGTTTGCTAGACTAGGGTTTGATTGTTAAATTGCTTGATAGGTGTGATTTTGGTGTGCACATTTCCTGCACGAGTCCTCTTTGACTCTGGTGCATCGATGTGCATTATTTCTCGGAGCTTCGTGGAGAAGCATTCCTTGTCGACGTCCCCTCTTTCCAAGAGTTGGAATATCATTACAGGGAATGGCGTAGTCTCGGTGCATCGTGGTTGCAATTCTTGCTCGTTGGTGGTTTGTGGACATGAGCTTTACGCTAATTTCATTGTCCACGACATCATCAACTATGATGCGGTCCTTGGGATGGATTGGCTTGCGAGCTTCTATGCTACGATCGACTGTCGGAGGAAGAAGGTGGTGTTCGAGATTCCCGGACATCCAGTGTTTGAGTTCAGCCGGGGTAGCAGTTCGCTTGGTCCTGTAAAATTTCGGGCCAGGCCGGTGGAGATTGTGGCTATGCAGATGGAGCTGGAGAGGCCAGTGGTTGTGCGGGACTTTGATGACATCTTCCCCGAGGAGATGTCTGGTCTGCCACCTGATCGAGCTCTGGAATTTTCTATTGATCTTGTTCCGGGAGCGCAGCCGATTTCGAAGGCGCCGTATCGTATGGCACCCGCTGAGTTGGAGGAGTTGCAGAAGCAGCTGGATGAGCTTTTGCAGAAGGGTTATATCAATCCTAGTGTGTCTCCGTGGGGAGCACCAGTGCTGCTGGTGAAGAAGAAGGATGGTTCGTGTCGCATGTGCGTGGACTATCGGGAGTTGAATGCTGTGACCATCAAGAATAAATACCCGTTACCTCGCATTGATGATATTTTTGATCAGCTTGGAGGTTCGAGGGTGTTTTCGAAGTTGGATCTGAGGAGTGGTTACCATCAGTTGAAGGTGAAGAAGGATGATGTTTCGAAGACAGCGTTCAGGACGAAGTATGGACACTACGAGTTTGTGGTTATGCCTTTCGGTGTAACCAACGCACCCGCAGTTTTCATGAATCTGATGAACCTTATTTTCTATGAATTTTTAGATAAGTTTGTCATTATCTTTATTGACGACATTCTGATCTATTCTAAGTCAGAGGAGGAGCATGCATCGCACTTGAGGACGGTGTTGGAGATTTTGAGGAAGCATCGGTTGTATGCTAAGTTTTCGAAGTGCGAGTTTTGGCTGGACAGAGTTGCTTTTCTCGGGCATGTGGTGACTGGAGATGGTATTTCAGTGGATCCCGAGAAGATCAGGGCCATCAGAGAGTGGCCTGTTCCGCAGTCAGCGTCTGAGATTCGGAGTTTCCTTGGACTTGCTGGTTACTATCGGGGCTTCATTAAGGACTTCTCTCGTATTGCTGAGCCGATGACCAGATTGACGCGGAAGGATGCACTTTTTGTTTGGTCGGGTGATTGTGAGAATGCTTTTGGTGTTCTGAGGGAGAGATTGACGACTGCCCCTATTCTTGTTGTGCCTGATCGCAGTGGAGGATTTGAGATCTTTTGCGATGCTTCTGGCAAGGGTCTCGGTTGTGTTTTGCATCAGCATGGACATGTAGTGGCTTATGCATCTCGTCAGCTCAAGGTTCATGAGAAGAATTACCCGATGCATGATTTGGAGTTGGCTGCTGTTGTGTTTGCTCTTAAGATTTGAAGGCACTTCTTGCTGAGTGAGAAAGTGAAGATCTTCACCGATCACAAAAGCTTGAAGTATATTTTCACTCAGAAGGAGCTCAACATGCGACAGCGTCGATGGTTGGAGCTCATGGCGGATTATGAGATTGATTTGCGGTATCACCCTGGCAAGGTGAATGTGGTTCCGGATGCGCTGAGTAGGCTTCCAGCGGTGATGATTTTGACCTCGCAGTGGAGATTGCAGCAGGATTTTTGCGAGTCTGGTGTGGAGATTGTTCTTCCTGGGGAGGCTTCTTCATTGATGAGTATGCAGATTCAGTCGACGATCGTGGATCGGATCAAGGTTGGCCAGGCTGAGGATCCGAAGCTGGTGAAGATTCGGGAGCAGGTGGAAGCCGGTCTGCGGACTGACTTTTTGATTCATGAGGATGGCTCGCTGAGGTTTGAAGCCAGGTTGTGTGTGCCAGCTGGGGATATTAGAGAGGAGTTGATGGTGGAGGCACACAGTTCGCCGTATTCTGTGCATCCTGGTGGGACCAAGATATACAAGGATCTTCGTCTGAACTTTTGGTGGCATGGTATGAAGAGGAGTGTGGCTCGGAGTGTAGCCAAGTGTTTGGTTTGCCAGCAAGTGAAGGCGGAGCATCAGCGTACGGCAGGGTTGCTACAACCGCTTCCGATTCCGGAGTGGAAGTGGCAGCACATCACTATGGATTTCGTGACTGGACTACCTCGGAGTCCGAAGCAGAATGACGCGATTTGGGTGATCGTATATCGATTGACCAAATCCGCGCACTTTATTCCATTCCGAGTGGGACAGTCCACTGAGGCGCTAGCGAGGAGATATATGGAGGTAAATTCTTTTGCTCTCCGTTTTATTTCCTTTTCCTAGTTTAGATAGTGATGTAACGTGAATCGTGCAGGAGGTCGTACGACTTCACGGAGTCCCTGTGAGTATCGTGTCGGACAGAGACACGCGGTTCACATCTCAGTTCTGGTAGAGTTTGCAGAAGAGTTTGGGTACGCGTCTGAGTTTCAGCACGGCGTACCATCCGCAGACGGATGGCCAGTCCGAGAGGATGATTCAGATCTTGGAGGACATGCTGAGGGCGTGCATGTTGGATTTCAAGGGTTCTTGGGAGGACCATCTACATCTGGTGGAGTTTTCTTACAACAACAGCTTCCAGGCGAGTATTGGCATGGCGCCTTTCGTCGCATTGTATGGGAGGAAATGTCGATCGCCATTGAGTTGGGATGACGTTTGTGATCGGGAGCTGTTGGGACCTGAGATGATTGTGGAGGCCGTGGATGTTGTCAGGAACATTCGGGAGAGGTTGAGGATTGCTCAGGACCGTTTTAAGCATTGGGCGGATGCTAAACGCCATCCTTTGGAGTTTCAGCCGGGCGACCATGTGTTGTTGAAGATTTCCCCGAATCATGGTGTGATTCGCTTTGGGAAGCGAGGGAAGTTGAGCCCGCGATACATTGGACCGTTTGACATTCTGGAGAGGGTTGGCGAGGTAGCCTACCGCTTAGCCTTGCCGCCACCTTTGGAAGGAGTTCACAATGTTTTCCATGTGTCGCAGCTTCGTCGATACATTAGCGACCCATCTCATGCTGTGGATTTCTCGGAGATTACCGTTCGCCCTGATATGACGTATGACCAGCAGCCAGTGCAGATTCTGGACAGGCGTCAGAAGTCACTTCGGAACAAGGTTGTCAATATTGTGAGGGTGATGTGGCGACATAGCTCGCCAGGAGAGTCTACTTGGGAGAACGAGGATGAGATGCGAGAGCGTTACCCACTTTTGTTCCCGGACACGTGAGTGTTGGGAAATTCCGAGGACGGAATTTTTCTTAAGTTGGGGAGGATGTAACGACTGGTTTTTATGTATTTGGATTATTTATATTATATATATATGTTTTGGTGGATTTTCTCCTCATGTGTGGTTTTCGTCTCCGTAGCTTTCATTTTCGATCGTTTCGTCTTGATTTACTAGCTTCTTCCTTGGAATCGTCGATTTTGGAGTAAGTCATTCGTGAAGGGTTTCATATCGGTCATATCTTATTGTTAGATCAAGCCTAGGAGTCTTAGGAATCGATCCCGGAGCTTCGCGCTCCATTTCGGAACTTTCTGTGCACGTTAGCCGTTACAAGAAGGGGAACCGACCGACTAGATGACGATTTAGTCGGTCGGCAAACCTTCATGGACCGACTAGTGGGCTTTGATAATTATTCAGGAGTTACTGTTTACTTTTAGTCGGTCTAAGAACAATCACCGACCGACTAGATGCGCAACTAGTCGGTCAGAACTTGCTCTCAGACCGACTAGTTTCTGTCAGTAAATTTCACCTAAGTTACTGTTTATCGTTAGTCGGTCCATGAACACTCACCGACCGACTAGGTTGCAAACTAGTCGGTCGACGGCCTTCACAGACCGACTATTTCTTTACCTAGATTTTTCCCTACTTTCGCTGTTTGGATTTAGTCGGTCACAGTTAGCCGACCGACCGACTAGTTCTCAAACTAGTCGGTCAGCCAACCTTCTTTGACCGACTAATCAGTGTCGAAACCCTAATTTTTGGGCAGCTGCCAGCTCTTCCTATTTAAACCCCCCAAACGTTTTTCTTTCTTCATTCATTTCTCCTGAGCCTCCTTCTTCCCCAAATCATCATCCATCTTCCCCTAGCCTTCCTCCTTCATCAAGAGCTCCTCCCCCTCTACATTTTGGCCGGCCACCACCTCTAGATCGTCGGAAAACCCCCAAAAATCCCCAAAACCCCATTTCTCCAAACTTCTCCATCTATTCCAGATCTGAACCCTAGTTCTCCGGATCGTTTCTTCCGTCGCCGTGCTTGCTCGGTATCGTTCTTCCGCTTCCTAAGGTAGTGATAGATCCTTTGATGTTCTCATAAACCGATTTGTGATTTTTGTGAAACCCTAATAAAACTAGGTTGGATGTTGTTCTAATGTTGTTTTGCCAGGGCAGCGACCTCTTCCCTGTAGATTAGCGTCCGTGAGACGAACCTTCGTGATCGTCATCCTCGAAGCTAGGCAAGTGAAACTTGCCACTTAGGGTTTTTGGGCCATGTCTTAGGCCATTTGCTTGTGTAGGCGTAAAAGAGACTAGGCGACGAAATGATACTCGCCTAGGCGCAATTTCAGGAACTAGCTTGACAACGAAGCTAGATCCGTAATTTATCATGTTGCATAACTACCATGTCATGTTTAATTTTAATTAACGGTACGCGAATTAATTGTCATCCATGCTATCCATGTTGAATGTCGCATTCGTAGCACACGCTACAATACTTGTGTTTCCTGGCTCGTGTCCCAGAAGCGGGCTACGTGAGTTGGTTGATAGCCAATGCCCGATCTACTTGTTTCCGGCTAGGCACCTGCGTTGCAGGCATAACCCTATGCCATACGTGTTAAATACAAATCTGGCTTGTGGTCCAGAAAACGAGTTGAATCCAGCCTGCGGGCAATAGGGCACTCACCTGTGTGTGAGTGATCCCTTGTACTTGAATCCAGCCTGCGGGCAATATGGCACTCACCTATGTGTGAGTGATCCCTTGTACTTGAATCCAGCCTGCGGGCAATAGGGCACTCACCTGTGTGTGTGTGATCCCTTGTACTTGAATCCATCCTGCGGGCAATAGGGCACTCACACGTGTGTGGGTGATCCCTTGTACTTGTTACTTGACATTACATGTCACACCTACCACTTGTTACTTGCTACTTGTACTTCACTTGTAACTTCCGTACGATACTTGCCATGCCATGCATTATACTATAACTGCTAGGTTGTTAGTTTACCCTTCTTTCAGTTTCCTTGCCCAAGTCTTTTAGACTTGCTGACATGTGCCCCTTTACTCTTTTGGGTGACACATGTTAGATCCTGAGCCTGAGTCCATTGTTGAGGACGAGGTGTTTGCTGACGCCGAGCCCGAGCCTGTGTTTGACGAGGAGTACGTGGACACTGGGGACCAGTCCTAGTGTCTTCGTTGAGCTTTCCCCTTTTGTTTTAGACTGCTGTAGTTATCGGTGCGCAGCACCTATACTTTGTTATGTTGTTCCTTTTGTTGGCCTTGTTCTGGGCCTTAGACTCTTTCTTTTAGCCTGGTGGCTTTTCTGGATGTTGAACTTAATTTTCATGTTGGACAAATTCTGAGATTTGAGATTTTATTTCTGTCTCTCCTTGTGTCATTATTGTTGTTCCGTTTGTGGTTACAGGGACCTGCGTATGTTTTATTGACGCTTATCGGGTTTGGGGCTTCACAGCTCCACTCTCGTGCGGACCTTCTCACGTCTCGCCTCCATTTTAGGGAAGCGGGGTGTGACACTAGATATGAGGAAAATAATTTTATCAAGAAAGAAAATATTTTTCTGAAGCTCGCAGGTGTTTTTAGTAATTTTTGAACGCTTTAAAACGTTTTTTAGAAATTAAAATGAATTAAAGCTAATTTTCTAAATTATAAAATAGCTATTTTAATGTTCAATAATTTATTTAAAAATCTTTACTCGTCAGAAATTTTCATGTGATATGTCAAAATGTTCGTCTTAACTAGTATATTTATAGACAATTGTATTACACCTAAGTTTACGTAAAATCCGGAAGAAATAATTCATTTGGGTGAATCAGATAGCTTTAAAAATTTATTACGGGAGATATACCTTCCTGATTCCAACGAAACCAGTGCCTACGTGTTCGTGGCGAAGGTACGGATCTTCTGCTGGTCTCCATTCACTCGTCCAACACCTCTATCAAAAAAATCAATAATCATATCAAACGTATAAACTTATTTAGTTTTATAATAATATTATTTATTTCCATTATTTCCTTGTAATTTCTTCGTTCACCTGTGCACTCACAGGATACTGTGCATTCAAATTCATACACCTATATTTTATATTATGGTTTATATAATAACTGTGCAATCACGGAATACTGTGCATTCAAATATTATTACTGGGCACTCACGTCTCTTCTTTCTTTCTTCTTGCTGTTACTTGCGCGCGCTGTCAAGCTTTGGGGCAGAGGCAGGTTGAGGGGTGGTACTGATAGGGAGACGGCTGGTCAGAGGCGAGGCGGTTCGGCGGTGGCGAGCGACGGTCATGGTCGAGTGGCTGAAGGCGCGGGCGAAGGCCGCAGGGCGGGGTTCTCGGCTGGGTTCGACGAAGCGGGGAAGCGACGGTTGAGCCGAGGGAGGTGGCGGTGTGGAGGACTGTCTTCGGGGCTGCCTGAGCTCAGTCGGGGCAACGTGGTGGAGGGGGCAGCAGCGAAGCGCCATCGTGGGGGTCTCGTCGGGGGTGGAGAGCGTGGAGACGACGCCGTTGGGTCTGACGAGGTGGTGTGCGTGGCTTCAGGCGGTCGGAGAGGGTGGTGGCCGAAGTCGCGGTGGTCGGAGCTTCGAGCTCGGGGCTCGGAGAGAGAGAGAGAGAGAGAGAGAGAGAGAGAGAGAGAGTGGCTGAGAGTGAGAGTGAGAGGGCGGGGTGAGCCTGCATGCGTGCGTGAGTAGGAGAGAAGATGGGTTGGGTTTCAGAGTAGATTGTATGAGGGAGAGGGGGACAACGAGAGGGTGCGGGCTTGGGCCTGAGGATCTGGGTGTGTGAGTGCATGGAAAATGAAGATGGGGGTTTAAATAATAGATAAAAATTATTTTTTATAAGTATGAAATTAATACTTAGTCAAATCATTAAATAGGTTAGGTTAGCTTTTAGACTAAGTGAAGAAATCTTTAAACGTGTTCTCCCCACGTTTAAATCCTGGTTTAGGGTTAAAATCTGGTTAGGTTAAGGTAATTAAGAGGGGTTTAAAAAGTCATTAGTGAAAAATCATTTTGTAACAAAATTACGATTTTGTCCCTACTAGTAAACGTGTCCGAAAAATTACGAAAACATACCCACGGGATCGTATCGTTGCGAGGATTGCGAATACAAAGTCCGTTTCAGGGTTTGAGCTACGAAAATACTAGTTTTTGGCCAAAATGTTTAGGAAGCGGGTTTGCGGGTTCTCTATCGATTTGACTTCAGAGAATTACGAAATAAATATGGGAAGCCCTAAATGATCATTGAATGTTACTGTAAAAGTTTGAAATCGTTTTGATGATGTTTGTATAGAAAATAAATTCATAAAGCCAAAACGGTAATATTTGAAAATGAATTTTTATCAGACTATTCGGAGGTATTTGATGAAACTCGAACTTACTAAATTACTTCATAGCTAGTCTGATATCTCAAAATATTTTTATAAGAAATTTTTGAAATCGTAAAACTCCTGACAAACCATTATAAAATAGTTTAAAAATTGAAAAATTGGTCAAATTCGTAAATAGTTTGTCTTGATGAAAACAAGCCGTTACAGATAGAAACATCATAAAACATATGGCATACACAATTCTAGCACACTAGGATACTAATTGAAACAATGTTCAAAAGAACCATAGTACTAGCATGCATTCCAGAATAGATACTCACATAAGGAGTCAATGATAAGCATGGAATGCCATGAGCATAAGGAAGATAAGCACTATATCACAAGCTCAAAACTAGCATCAAGCAAGAGCATGTAAAGATGATATCCAATATAAATAGTCTAACACAGTGTGCAAAGCAGGCAAATAATGTCAAGATCATGACATCACTTGAGAAGGAAACCAAGTGAACAAATAGAGACATGATCTCATCCTAGCTCAATTATCACAAAGGATTCAACATGAGGCATAATGTGACAAAACATCTTTTGAGCAAAGGCATGAAGATAGTCTACGTTCAAAGTCACAAGGTAGGACATAAACGAATAAAGTTATCATGAACATCGCATGCATGCATACCAATTGTGCGAATAGAATAAAAAGCTTGTGTAAGCACAATATAATCGGAGGTAGCATCAAAGAAGTCATAGTGCATCAAGATATATTCATGGAAGAATATCTATGACAGAATATACATATCATTAAACATAATATAAAGCTTATATGATCGTGTATAGCACAAGTTATCTCTAACATCTCATAAAAATAGCATAAAATATGAGCATGAGAAGAGAGATGACATAGTGAGAAATATAGCCTGAAGATCACTAACTAATATGAATGAGAGTTATGTCACTTGTAAAAATATTATACATGAAAGATTTAGCTATAGACATGAAAGATCTCTTGAATAAAATTATAGCTAAACATCAGTCATGAAGTAATTAAAATGACAAGTAACATACATTGATCACCCCAAATCATATCAATACGTCTCATAAAGATAATCATCCAAACTATAAGAAAAGTATGAGATGTGTGGTGATACAATGAACAAATATGCATAAAGATCCTAAATCATTAATCTTATTCATGGCATGAAAAAGATATGAACATCAATAAGCAACTAACCAATTCATTATATGAATGTTATAGCTACCATGGTTCATGAGTCATAATAAGACATATATGACATACATGAACAAGGTAGTCACATAAACAAACAATCTTCATGAGGGTGTGACAAGAATGAGCTAATGAAGAAGTATGCTATATTACACAAATCGAATATCTTAAAATACCAATTGTAAACATGGTAGTCAAAACCAATATATTAAAATACCAATTGTACAAAACACATACTTACAACCATTTAGCTCTCCCTATATGTGTGCATCTCCAATGCACAATCCTTTCCTTTGAATTGATCCTTCATTTGTAAACCAAGGAGTGTGTAGGGTAGGCATCTTGCACAACAATCTGACAATTCAACAATTGGTGGTATCCAAAAACTTTTTGGATCCAATAGGTTAAGGAACAAAATCAAGTAGTCCAATAACCAATCATTTACCAATTGTAAATAACACTCATCAATAGAAATGCATGACATGCATTAATAGGAGTTATTATAATCACGAAAATCATACATATAAGGAATTAACAATTTTAAATCATTAGAAATTAGATACACCTAGACTAATAATTCCTAAGCATATGATTTAATCACAATACATTATAAAAGCAATCATCATTATGAATACACACATCTAATACAATAGTGTGTGCTAGAAATATTCCTCGTTCAATATGCACATGTGCACAAAATAAACATTCACGGCACAACACATATTTCAGGTGGACAAGTTCTACTACCCCGTCGATTTCATCATCCTAGACATACATGGGCCACCTTCTGGTAACATCACTCCTTTCATTTTGGGACGTCCATTCTTAGCTATATGCAACGCTGTAATCAATTGTAGGGATGGACATTTGAAAATAACGTTGGGTAACATGAAGCTTGAATTAAATATCTTTAAATCATGTAAGTTGCCAATAGGTGTTGAAAGTGTTGAAGAGGTATATTTTATTGAAAATTTGATCGAAGACTACTTTGAGGCTGAGTATGAATATGAATCTAATTATATTGATTATAATTTTGATGATATTAATTAGTCTTATTTTGTGCATGTCACTCTTGAAAAATCAAGGGAAGCATGTGAACCAAGATTTGAACTATTGCCAGCTGGACTGCCACCACAATTACCCTCTGACATGGAGCATCCAAAGCTTGAGCTAAAGCCATTGCCATACTACTTGAAGTATGCTTTCCTTGGAAAAGATGAGACTTTCCCCGTGGTAATATCATCCAAACTTACATGTGAGCAGGAACACTCATTGCTTGATGACTTAGGGAACATAAAAGGGGCCATTGGATGGTCCATTGCAGACATCAAAGGTATAAATCCCTTAACTTGTTCACATCATATTTATCTTGAGGATGATGCAAAACCTACGCGTGAAATGCAATGTCGGTTAAATCTGACGTTAAAAGAAGTGGTAAAGGGTGATGTTCTTAAATTACTTGATGCTGGAATTATTTATCCAATCTCTGATAGCAAGTGGGTTAGTCCAACTCAAGTTGTCCCTAAGAAATCTGGTTTAACTGTGGTTAAAAATGAAAATAATGAACTCATACCTATGCGAGCCACTACTAGATGGAGGATGTGTATTGATTACAGGAAGCTTAATTCAAAAACAAGAAAAAAGAGCACTTTCCTTTGCCTTTCATAGATCAAATTTTAGAGAGAGTGGCTGGTAATGAATATTATTGTTTTCTAGATGGCTACTCAGGTTATTATCAGATAGAGATTGCTCTAGAGGACCAAGAGAAAACCACTTTCAATTGTCCCTTTGGAACTTTCGCATTTAGGAGGATGCCATTTGGATTATGCAATGCACCTGCAACTTTTCAACGTTGCATGTTATGCATATTTAGTGATATGGTCGAAAAGATAGTAGAAGTATTTATGGATGATTTCTCTGTATATGGCACTTATTTTGAAAATTGTTTATCTAACTTAGCCCTTGTTTTGTGCAGATGTAAAGAGAAGAACCTGACACTCAATTGGGAAAAGTGCCAATTCATGACTACAGAAAGTTTGGTACTTGGTCCCTTAGTTTCTAAAGCAGGTATTCAGATGGACATGGCGAAAGTTGAAATAATAGTGAAGTTGCCAACGCCAAAAAGCGTCAGAGATATTCGTTCCTTCTTGGGTCATGCAGGATTTTATAGACGCTTCATAAAGGATTTCAGCGCTATCTCTCAAGCTCTTTGAAATTTATTAACTTCAAATACTGAATTTATTTAGACGCAAAAGTGTCAAAATTCTTTTGAAAAACTGAAATCCTTACTTGTCTCATCGCCTATTTTGCAGGTTCCAGATTAGACTCTTCCTTTCGAGATTATGTGCGACGGGAGTGATTACGCAGTGGGGGCGGTTCTTGGGCAAAAGAAAGAAAAAGTTTCTTATGTGATTTACTACGCAAGTAAGACCATGAACAATGCTCAAAGAAATTACACGACAACGGAAAAGGAATTACTTGCGGTGGTATTTGCGCTGGACAAGTTCAGAAGCTACATCTTGGGATTGCCTATCTTCATCTGTACGGACCACTCTGCACTCAAATATTTATTATCTAAAAAGGATGCAAAGCCTAGACTTATACGATGGATTCTTCTTTTGCAGGAGTTCAACATCGCGATACAAGACAAGAAGGGAGTGGAGAATCATGTTGCAAACCACCTCTCTCGATTGAAGGTAGGCACAGAATCAGCAGATACACCGTTGAGAGATTCCTTCCCCGATGAGCAACTTTTGGCCGTCTCTACTCTACCATGGTATGCGGACATTGTAAATTATTTGGTGACAGGTAGAACTCCATCACATTGGTCCTCTCTTGATTTTAAACATTTCAAACATGAGGTAAAATCTTTCTACTTTGACGATCCTTATCTTTTTAAATATTGCGGAGACCAAATTGTGGATGTATACCCGATCATGAATTAGTAGTGTTTTACAATTTTGCAATGAAAGGATATGTGTATGACATTTTTCTGCTCATAAAACTGTTTCAAAAATTTTATAAAGTGGATTTTTTTGGCCCACCATGTTTAACGATGCATATGCTTATTGTAAATCATGTGTGCGCTGTCAACAGTTGGGGGGAATCACAAAAAGAAATATGATGCCATTAAATCCAATGTTAGAAATAGAAATATTTGATTGTTGGAGGATGGATTTTATGGGACATTTTCCACCTTCATTTGGTTATGTTTTCATACTCGTTGCAATTGATTATGTCTCTAAATAGGTGGAGGCTATTCCTTGCAGGTCTAATGATGCATCCATCGTGCTAAAGTTCTTGAACGAAAATATTTTCACACGTTTTGTAGTGCCAAAGGCCATTATTAGCGATGGAGGTTCCCACTTTTGCAATTGGCTCTTCGCAAATTTAATGAAGAAGTTTGGGGTGACGCATAAAGTTTCAGCTCCATACCAGCCCCAAACAAATGGACAAGCTGAACATGTAAATAGTGTGTTCTTTCCTTACTTAGTAGTAGTAGATTTTCTTTTCTTTATTTTACACTTTTTATTTTATTTTATTTTTTAAAGGAATTTTGCCTCTAGTTTGCTCTTTTCAACATTGAGGACAATGTTTGTCTTTAAGTTGGGGGGAGTGTATTATACTTTTTGTTAGGATTTTTATTATCTTAGTTTTTCTATTAAAAAAGATAAAAAAATAAATCACCATCACTAATCTTCTAACTATCGTTTAAGCCCTCTTAAAGTGTCACTTTATCGGATGTTTGTGTATCAATGACATTCTAAAAATTGTTTATGGCTTGAAATCATTGTTTTACTCTTCATGGAATGAACCATTAATATGCCCCTTATGAAAAGTTTCAAATTTCATGATTAATATCTCGAAATGGTTTGAATTAATTTCATGCAATTCGTTGTGATGCATAAGTTTAAAGTAGACATAATTAATAGGAATAATTTTCTTTTTGGAATGTGGCCATGAATAGGTGCTAAAATGTGAGTCTAATTAATCGGTGTGAGTTGCCTTTAAAAATGATTGAAAAAAAATTGAGAAAAAGAATAAAGTGCATCGTTCCCTTGAGTTTATCAAGTAGCCGGGTCTTCGTCCTCAGGAAGCATTGGAGATTCACGTCGAAAGATGGATGTATAGGGAGTGCACTCACAAAAAAAGAGAGAATAAAACTTAAATGATTCGAGTTATTAAGTTCGAGGGGCTCTTCTAAGCCTAATGCCCGAAGGTCGTCTGACCTAGGAGTCATTAACTGAAAGCTCATTACATGAATCATTCTAAGTCAAAGTCAAAAAAACAAAAAAATGGCAAACTCAACACCCATGAATTAGATGATCTTTATATAGTGCCGATTCCTTGAAAATTAGAAAGTTATGAATTGATGTTGTTATACTTTCTGTCCACGCAAAACGATGCTCGTATGTTATGTATTTAAACTAGATTAAAGAAAATGACATGGATTTGATCTCATTTGCTCGTATGTTATGTATTTAAACTAGATTAAAGAAAATGACATGGATTTGATCTCATTCATAATTGCGTATATTCGTGGTAAATATTATGATGGAAAGTGCGTTATTGAGCCAAGCCCTAAACAATTGGAAGGATTTAATATTTTTCTAAATATCCGATTTAGTCGCTCTTTTTGCTAGAGACTAGCAAAACGCTAGTTGGGGGGTGTGATTCATGGTAAATATTACATATTTAACCCCTCATTTAGCCCTATTTTGTGCATATAAGGTACTTATTTGGTCTCTAATATAATTGTATTTTGAATATCATTATTTAATTAGAGCAAACCCCTATTTTATGCACAAACAACAACATACTGAGTAATTCTGCACTTTTTGTATTTTTAATGCAAAGATCTTGATCTCACGATTCCAACGATTATTTATTTGTATTTTGCCATATTACCATGCAGTCTACAGTTTGCCACATTCCAAAAAAATTCGCATTGCCATTCAGTCTGAATTCAGATTATCAAACTTAAGCACTCAGATTATCAAAGATATGCCAATACCCAACCCACCTTCCACTCTGACTCCAAATGCCCAAGGCATAGAAAGCTAAGAAAACATAGCATGTTCATAAAAAACTAAGATACAACATTATACAGAATTCAACTACATAGTCATGGATGAAGCATATACCTAAACAAGCACTACACCATAAATAAACTAAGATAAAACATTATACTGATATGACATAAGCTACCACACATCATGCATCAACTGGACCATAGTCTTAATCCACCCACCCTTTCAACATCACCAGTCCGTTACATATAATATTACACAAGGTTAATCTTATCATGGCACGAAAAAACCCAAAACATGCTATTTGACTACCCCCATCCACATCTTTTCCATTCACAACATAGGCCAACCTTCGTCACCCCAACCAATACTTTACATATTCCATTCTTCGTCATCCTCGTCCCCATCTCCTGTGGCCTCAGTCCTAGCCCTCCCCATCGCAGCAACCGTCTTTTCTACGAAGCGCTTCCTAGCCACTTCGGGCAAATTGACAAATCTCTACCCGGTTTTCTAATTGTCACTAAGTTGCATATACAACTTATCCACCATATGTGCGGGCTACTCGGTAATTGCATACAAATGTTGAGAAAGAAGTGCAAGAGTGTTGGGGTGGGCTCCCTGTATAGCTAAGGCGACCTCTCTGACATTGGCCACCATTTCATTCATGAGGTCGGGCTCATCCCTCAATAAAGCCCAACGACGCATTTTCTTTTTACCCATGACGTATGGGCTTGCATGGCTTGTCCCCGCCGGAGATGGCATCAACGACGTAGGAATGGGGATGTCGCATAAGCATCAAAGTAGGTTGATGCTTGCGAGAAGGTTGATGGACTTTGCGTGATCGTCGTCACCCTCATTATATGAGCCCCCAAATTTGTTAAACACAGTCTTGTAATAATCACCCTTCGCGGCGTCGTCTCCTATAACAAGCTTAAGATCGTCAAGCCACGGTATGGGTGGTTGACATACTCTTTTAATCTAAAGTTTGCCTGCATCAATAATGAACAACCCATTATGAATAATAAAATTACGTAATCCAATTTTATTTTCATATTTGGTTAATGGATAAGTAAATACAGCGGCCTATGTGGCATAGGTATCACCGTCGAAAACTATCATCTGCAGTTCCTCTGACCATCCAGCCCCACTAATTTCCAAGCTAACATCCATAAGCCGCCGATGAAGACCTTTCATATGATTCTTCACATTCAACCAGCTATACTCTGTGCCAAACTTGTTGTTTATATGGATAACAGCATCGGTGAAAGCCGTATTCTTGAACGTCTTGTCGGCTCTAAGGCCTTGACGAGCTTGGTACGCAAGGAATGGAATTAATGCAATGTCATGCTCCAAAAGCCAAACTTTATTCGTCGGCCTTTCTTGGTTGGGTTCTTGCTTTTTTTCCTGGGACTAGACACAGATATATCCATGTCATCATCTTGACGTCCAGACTTCTTGGACGAGTCACTGCCACTTGTTGTGCCATGCCCGCTTTGTAGTGAAGGCATGTCAAAAACACTTTGTATTGCTTGGCTACCAAAGGGTGGTATAGCCCCACCACATTGTAGCATTTGCATGAAGCCCGGTGGATGCGACATGTGCATGGTCATTGGCATGTTGTATGAAGAGTATTGTTGAAACGACATGGATAATCCACCTACTTGGTAGCTAGGCATATGATATTGATAATCACTTGTCCTACGAGGCATTGGCCTACCTAGCAATGGATCATTCCGTCTTGATTCCTCTGCCAACTGTGTACAGTACGCCGGGTCATAGTATAGAGGCATATGATCACTTCCTTGTCCTTGATGAGATGACCCGTCCATGCCTAGAAAAGCATTATTTCCATAATAAAGCAATATTTGCCACAATGACATGTATCCACATATAGTTAATGAAATAAAAATCAATTAATGTAATATTGACTACCGCCTAAATCATCAGACTCCAACTCAATAGTAATAAAGTAAACAGATAAATGGATTATATTGTCACCACATCTCATGCATCACCTAGCAAATTCAACATTTAGATCCCATTGTTATACAATTCATTCAACTTAACAGAATACAACAAAATTATTCATTAAACTCTTCCCTCATAGCCCATGTTCATTGCTGTTCCCATGGTTATATATGTTACAATAGTCCACCCACATTTCCCACGCTAACTGATCCCTGCGACTTTTCTACTGATCCCTTTGTAAAGCCTGTTCACGTATGGGCAACTGTTGGGAAAGATCCATAATCGATTCATCCAGTTCATCAATCACAGCCCCATCCTCATCAATCACAGCCCTATCCTCAAGTAACTGGGGATCATGCAGATCTGCTATTTGGATATAATTATGCAACACTGTGCAAGCAAGGATGGTATCGACCTGAGATTTGAATGGATAGTGAGGCTTTGAAGTCAAAATTTTAAACTTGTTCTTTAGTATGCCAAACGTCGACTCGATCTTTGTTCTTAATGAAGAATGTCTTAGGTTGAACATCTCTCTGCGATTGAGGCACTCTATCAATATGGTCCTTCCGATGGTATCTAACGCCCCAGTATGGAGATATGAAACCAGGTATTGTTGTATATCTAGCATCGCATAGGTAATATTTTTCCTACAACCGAAAAATGAATCCCGATTTATAATCACAAGGTTTCATACAGACGTATACATGATATTTACGAAAGAGTTTGCATATTACCCTCATTCACATGCAACCCGTAGGGTGGGGGTAACGACAACGCATGTTTCAGGACCGTGAAATCATTCGCTGATCCTTCCCACCCGGCCATTACGTAAGTGAATCTTTTGTTAAGAGTTACAGCTGCAAGTACATTTTGCATAACCCCTTTACGTCCTCTAAATCTTGGTACGAGTTTGGCAGGCAGCATTGCATCGATGTGTGTCCCATCAATAAGACCAATGCAATCCTACACCAGAATCAATAACTAATTAGGATTATTGATATCACGTAAAGGTCACGTTGATATCACCATAAATCATTTAACGCTAATGCCAGATATTCATAACTACATTGACCTTGAAATATGGGAACCAATTAGGATTATTGATTATCTCTGGTGGTGTCTCATTCGGGGCTTGCTTCATGAACCTATCACGAAGGGTACATGCTGCAAACATAACTTTGTTAAAGCAATTGCTAACCGTCGCCTCGGCCCTTATAAAATCAATTTGCATCACTCTGTTCTTTGACTTATGCCCTACGATGTGAAGAAACATTGCCAACTGCTCCTCGATTGACACATGCTTACTGTCTTTGAGACTACTGCTTTCTCGCATTAACGTAGAAAGATTCAGGAAAGCATGTCTCTGCATTCTTAAGTAATGTAAACAACTACTATCAGAACCAAATAGAATTCGACGCATGTGTGATTTTCTATAAATATCACGCATCGCTGACGGCTCCCTAGGTAGAGGGGAAGCACTATCATCATCGTATAACTCCATGAATATAATGGTAAAAATGATAGCCGCCGCGACCGAAGTACACGTTGAACAACCCTTTTCTCCACTTTCATCCAACTAACTCTTATTTGCATCAAATATATATTCAACCATACGATGTACAAGACATTTGCTTTTATCATAAAATCGTGCAATTTACATATAGACATACAAACTTGCAAAGTGATAAGGCATCACAAAATTCAGAAACATCAACCCACATGAAACATATACAATCCTAACAAAATTCAGAAACATCAACATAAAAAAATTCTGGGAAATCATTTATATTACATTTAAACATATACAATCCTTTTTAAAATTCTCTATTTCAAGCCAATACATTACCTTGCATACAGTATGAAACATCAACCCACCAATCATGTCCAAGCCAATAATGAATCCATATAGAATTGCCCCCAGATTATTAATCATTTAATTATCATTGCTGGTTTCTTGACTTACTTCAAGCATACCCTAGCAATGTACCAACATTACATCATCAATCCAAAACCTTGCACACTCTATATTCACTGTACTTGTCTCATCATTGGGCTCTATTATGTATGGGTCATAACTTTAGGGACATCGTAATACTGATGCGACTTTATGAAATGTCACCCAACATAAAGTGAAGCATATAATTTATCCTCCACATCCATACAAATTTCACACATTTCATGACTCCTTACACACGAGTCCTCCGAAGTCCAAAATACAAAAATGCATTTTATAAAATCCAACATATCAGCAATAAGTTGGGTGTATCATCATGGGGCATTAATAGGAATGTACCCGAAATATTTACTGATTCATGGGGCTTGTAATTGATTGGTGAGTTTCAACTGTTGCAATGAATTTCATTCGACGTACACATGCTAAATGGCATGTGGAAATTGGGTTGGAATGTGGCAAACTACAGACTGAATGGTAATGCATTTTTTAGAATGTGGTAACCTGCAGACTGCATGACAATGCAATTTTTTTGAGTTTCATTTTGTTTTGGGTCTTGGCATGCTGTTCTGTCACACCCTATTGATTTATGACTTTTTATATCCTTTGGATTCTTTACTGTCACTGAAATTGGTTTTTTTTCAAGCCTTCCCGTATGAATTTCATTTGATCAAGCCCACATTTTTTATTCATGCCTTCCCGTATTGGATGCTGTCAAAAATTTCTCCCACCATAGGTTGCAAGAACCCTTTGTCATTCACAATATACCCACATAGTATCAAAATCAATGCATGAATATGTTCAGAAATCACATCTCTATGACCATCAAATATCACATATTACTGAAATTAAAAGAGAAATTATACCTCAGGTCGCAGATCCAACAACCTAGCAAAGAGTAAGCAAAGACCCAAATATACCTCAGATCCAACAGTTGATTAACCCCTCGCACAGCCCCAACGTCGTCTGCACCAAATAATCCCAACACAACAACCCTATTTGCAGATTAAGAGCGCCGACGAGCCCAAATAACCAACCCTAGTTGTAGATCTAGAGCGCCGACTTCTAGGGTTGCAATAACACAAAAAACCCTAGTTTTTCTGCCGTATAAGGTTGCAAGAACTCATAAAATTGCATCGTTGAAGGAGCCGTTGGGGGAGATGGGTGATCTGAGGTAGCAGCAGCGGGGAGAGAGAGGTGATCCGAGCTCGTAGGACCCGCACATGCGAGAATCACAATGAAAATCACCGAAAAACACGGAGAATGTGAGATCGAGATTCTCGTTGCCACGACGACGACATCCACAGAGTGAGAAGCGGAGCGAAAAGAACACGCAGAGTGAAAGTGAGGGGTGAAACGAGTGAATAGTGGGCTGAACAGTGGAATCAGCCCACTTTAACCCCAACATAAACCCAAAAGAACAACCCCTTATATGCACGAAGGCCAGCCGATAGCTTATAAAAGCTGCAAGTTGAATGATGCAGAGCGGCGCTCCATGGTCTAATAGAAGGAGATGACCGTGGTAGTCCACTGTTTTGTCACGGCTTGGCCTACTCTTCACCAACGACCAAGCGGCATTAGCTCTTGCTTCACTTGAAGAACGAATTCGGTCTTACTATGACGTTGCACGAAAGATGTAGAAGCTAGATGGCTTCGAACTTGAGAAGAACAATGGAAAGAACACTCAAGATTAGAAGAACTCTCAAAAAAATCTTTATTAATCAATATTGTTATCCAACCTTAGATGGTTTAAAAATGAGCCATGCTCCCATATTTATCGGCCTCCTCCTCCAAAATGGATGGTCAAGATTAACTTAATCTTACGGTTACAGATGAGCTTCTTGAAAGTTATACTAAAATATCTACAAATGAATAAGTCTAATACTTTTTATAATTCTCTATCATGTAAAAAGCTTTACAAAACCATCTTGGACTTAGGCCTTCAAGAATATTCTTCATGATTCCTTTTAGGCCATGATGATCTTATAAGGCTCTTGCGCCTCTTTCAACCCATGTGGACTTGATGGAAGTCTTGGGCCGTGTCATTCTCACCAACTCAATTGGGCGACGTCCCAGTCGCATCGGACTTGTACTCATTGATCTTCTCCAGATGATTCCATAGTGTGAGTTCATGCTTCCAACTTGCTTCACTAGTTGGCAATCCCGTCCACTTTATGAAGTACTCTATGTAGCTTAGATCGGAGCCACGCCTTAGTATCACCAAATGCGCCAATATTTCTTCAATTTCTTTCTCCAGCATACTTGTGATTGCAGTTGTAGCTCTTCGACACTCGTTCCTGCTAGGCTCTTGTTCATCAGCATGGCAGGGTTTCAGCAGGCTAACGTGGAACACATGTGCGGGATCCTGTAGACGACAGAGAACACTAGAAGGGGTGCTGAATAGTGTTATATATAAAGTAAAAAAATTTTCACGTAAATTAAACCCTTCTATTTGTTACCTAAGTCTCCAAGGAGAGTTACCTCGCTTAGTACTTATTCAACACAAATTTATGAGCATGTAATAAAATAAATATAATGAGCACATCGAAAATAAAGATTACAAGCAGAGTAGAGAGACAAAATTGAGTAATAGCGCAAATACCGAGATTTTACACTGATTCGAACCAACCTTGGCCTACGTCCAGTAACCGATCCAAACCCAAGAGCAATCTTACATCAACCCAATGAAGAGAACTTGTACAACCACCTAGCTTCACTTGCTAGATATTTCGAAACACATATTTATAAACCAACTAGAAATTTCCAACACAAAAAAACAATCCCTTTCTCTAGAGAGTACAACTTACTAAGCTGTCTCCAAAGGCTTTACAAACCTTTTGACGATGAATTTAATACACACTTTGATTCCTATAGCCAATATATGAAGCTTGTGATTTTAGTGTGGCTATACAAAATACATATCTTTTTGATAAAGAAAAATAATGAAAGTAAGTACAAATAGATTAAAAGAAAAACTTGAAAATTAAATCTCCAAAAATAAAAGCTTTGAGCTTTAGAGATCAAAATCAAGCTTAAATAAGGTAAGAGATGATTGTAAAAGTATTTGAAAATTTTCACAAAGAAATTCAAAACAATGACCGAAGAAGAGCTTTAAAATGACAGCCTTTGAGAATTTTAGCTTGAAAATCTATATATTAAAACACAACTGTTTTTGAATTCTAGGGCTGACTAGGACAAGCTGACTAGGACAAACAAGTTGATAGAAAGACGGCTTGAATTTAATCTTGAGTAATGAATGGTTGCGATCAGATTTTGTGGAAAGTTTTGAAGGGAAATGAAAGTTTCTGGGGAATGAAAGTTTCTTCGGAATATCAGAGTGCACGCAATTAATGCATTTGAAAAAAAACATTAACTTGCACTTAATGCTACAGATCAAATGCTGCTGCAGATCAAATGATCTCTCGCTCAACGCGGGGCCCACCGTCTCTTTGACCCATGAGACAAAAGATGAGAATAATTTCTCGCGCCGCAAGCACCCGCTAAATATATATTATATTTAACAACTGTTTTTGAATCCTAGGGCTGATTATGACAAGCTGACTAGGACAAACAGGTTGATAGAAGGATGGTTGAGATTTAATCTTGGGAAATCAAAGGTTAAGATAAGATTGTGTGGAAAGTTTTGGAGGGAAAAATATTTCTAGGCAAATGAATGTTTCTGGGGAATGACAGTTTTTGGGGAATGAAAGTTTTTGAAGAATAGCAGAGTACACACAGTTAATGCATTTGGGAAAAAACTTAATGTTGCATATCGAATACTGCTGCCGATCGAATACTGCTATAGATCGAATGATCTCTCCCTCAACCTGGGGCACACCGTCTCTTCGATGCATGTGGCAACACGATGAGAATATTTTTCCGAAGGCGCCCGCTAAATTTTTTACGATAAATTTTTTACGCTAAATTTTTTTTCCAGGCCGAATTTATTATTCTACGCCGGATTTGTTGTTCCGTGTCGAAGGCACATGCGCCGAATTTGTTGTTCCATACCGAAGCCGCTCGTGTCGAATCCGCTCGCACCGTATTTGTTGTTCCACGTCGAAACCACTCGTAGCGTATTTGTTGTTCAGTGTCGAATGCGTCCACACCGAAGATGCCCGTACCGCTAAATATTTTTACGCTAATTTATTGTTCTTTTAAATTTTGGCTGTGGAAATAAAGTTTTGGAGAATAAAGATTTTGCGGGGGAAAATCTTTAATGAACCGTGTCTGCAGGCACGGGTTATGCCTAGTACTAGAGAATTGCTCAATTACTATATAAAAATTCTGAAACATCTAGTATTTATAGAGTGGAGGAATAGCTCAAAACGTGCTAAAAACTCTTCTCCAACAGCTAGTAACGGCTAGAAAACGCAAATCACGCTTTTCACAAAAACTGACAGTTGACCCAGATAGTCGGCTATCTCCAGGAGATAGTCGGCTATCTCCAGGAGATAGTCGGCTATATTTTTCCATATAGTCGGCTATTGGAGGGATACTTAACTACTACAGAAACTCAAAAGTTCTAGTAAAATCTGCTTTCAAATAGTCAGTTATCAGACGTGGATAGTCGACTATTTTCTGATACATTGGGTTTTCTTCATCAAAATACTTTGAAATTAATTATAATTAATTATTTACTAATTAAAAATATTTTATTACACTTTAAAATTATTTTTCAAAGATTTTTGTCAGTGTGTATCTTCATGAAATTGATTTTAACAAAATTGTACTACTACCTTACAATATACATATTCTTTGATTCTTTAAGTCTCGTTCCCTTGTCTTGAGCCATTGAATCTTGATTTTGAGTCCTTGATCAAATCTTTACTTGCTTCATTCTTTGACTCTAAAGTTAATGGTGAGAAAGTTATAAATTACCGCAAGCGTACGGTGTAGTATGCAGCGGGTGTCAAACACAGGGAGGTGAAGGCTCAATCAGTGACTAGTGTCAAATTTTGTTAGTTATGGGAATCGATGTATCAAGAGTAGAGAGAGATTGAACTAGGGGAGAATCAGCTATGGGAAAGTGCTAGGGCTGGCGTGTGTCGCTATTGTAGGTCTTGAGCTAGGTAGATCTGGCTTCTCAATCCAAGTATTATAGTTGGTACAGGTCAGATCCGCCTAACAATGAGATTTGTTTAGTATGGAATGAAGGGTATGGTGATTACAAGTTAAATGAGGTTTTCGTAGAGGCTAAAAAGCCTTAGGACTCGATCAGTGGCCGAACGATCCAAGGTCACCGGAAGGTCGCTGACTACTAGGGAGTAGCGTCGATCTTCCTGCACAACGAACAGCTCGTCAGAAAGGCTGGGTTGGCTGTCAACCCTTGGCCTCTTCGATGGTTAAGTCAGTTGGTGACTTAATACAAAGAGGCGTGATACACTGGCCGATCTAAGTGTTGAGCGACCTAACATGGCGAGCTTGAGTGGAAGGCGCATATATGTGGACAATATCCAGCCTTGTGTATAATTGAGAGTTTAAGATTTCTACCAACCAACCCCCTTCTCGATGGATCGAGGGGGTATTTATAGTGGAGAGAGTCGGTTGAGCGCCATTTAATCAGCAATCGCTTCCGCTTAACTGGATCCCTGCTGGAGCATTAATGGGGATGCGATTGGTCTGCGAGAATGTCAGAGATATTCTCGCACCACCTTAACCTAGCACTGATTAAGTGTAAGAGAACGTCAGAGATATTTGTGTATTAATGGAGACGCGATGGGAAGCCATCAGTTCTCGTTTTTAACCTCTGGCATTATTTGAAGGCGTAGGTGGCCCTATGTCACCGTGTCAGAGATATTTGTGCCTACTAGGTCACCGAGGGTCGCCCTTGGAGAGAGTCGAGCTTGGCATCTGAGCTCGGGGTCCCAAGCTTCCTCCTTCCGCCCTTCTTGTTCGGTCAGTAGGCGAGCTTTGTAGTTATCCAGATGATCTCTAAGTTTGGAGGCGGGCTCACTGCTTGACTAGGTGGGTGAGCCTCTCTCACGATTTGTCGAACCAGCTCCCTACGCGATTAGGTAAGCTTCTTGCTAAGGGGTCGGGCTCCTCGTCTGGGCTTGCTCTTGTCCACGCTGGTCGACGAGCTTATTTGCTTGGGCTTCGGCTATTTGGGCCTTTATTTTCTGGGCCAGCCATCAGGCCGTAACAGTTGTCCCTGTCATTCGAGTTCGAACCGGGAAGCCTGGCTCCGCTCGGATGATGTGTCACATCCTCATTGGCCGTGGCCAATCGGCGGCATTAATTTGAATCGACCGCCAAATCACTTTAGGTCATCATGGAGATTTGGGGGAAAATCGAGGCGTTAGTTTGCTCTGAGCGTGACACGTGGCCAATCTGACTGATGGGGAAGTCGAGGCACCGGACTCACCTGGATCATGCCATTGGCCCGCCTCAAGCAGCTGAGATTAGCCACTTCTCCGTATAAAAAGAGATGAGGGGGCTATCGAGAGGGACTTTTCTACACCCTTTTTGAATTTTCGTTGCCCTCGTCCGTGTCGAGAGCTTACACTGCCGTTGTTGTCGCCGTCGTCACGCCGTTGCCGTCAAAGTTTCGGCTGTCTTTTCTTCTTCTAGGTATCCCTTCGATCTTTTCAATGGCCTCACCCCCTTCCTCTATTTCTGATTCTGTCGCTAAGCAGTTGTTCGGTGGTTTCCGACAATGAGGGGGAGGCTTCCCTCTGGCTGGCAACGAGCAGAGTCAGGAGGAGGTGTAGTCGGGGAAGGCAAGCTATTTGATGCCGGGCCGGCATTGGAGCTGGACTTATCCTGCCATTTTTGTTTTGGTTTAAGTCCGGAGGACTTTTTGTAAGAATGATGTGTAATCAAAGTGACAATTAAATGAAAAATTTGCTGTTTGCTGTAAAAAAATTTCTGTTTATTGTCGTACGCCTTGTTCTACCCTATGTATGAGAGCTGTGTAATTGACGAGCTTCAGGTCGAAGAAAGGCGGAATGTTGAGTAAACACTCGCGAAATTTTTTGCAGAGAACTTACTCGTGCAATTAAGTTGGCGCCGCCCCTTACTCGATCATGTTGGTCGTCCCTAGAATGAGTAGTGGTCCGACCTCAAGGGAGACTCGTGGAAGCGGAGCCTCGATAGGGAGGGGGCGCAGTCCGGAGAGCTCTGGTCGACCTATCGGGGGCGCGGCTCGGAAGCGTGCCCCAGATCTTTGGAAGGGTATGGGTGCATCTTGAAAGCCTGCCTTAGGTCCTTCGGCGACATATCAGGGGCGTGGCTCGAAAGCTTGCCCCGGATCTTTGGAAGGGTAGGGGCACAACTCGGAAGCCTACCCCAGGTTCTTCGGTGACCTATCGGGCATGGTTTGAAAGCCTGCCCTGGATCTTTGGAAGGGCAGGGGCGCAGCTTGGAAGCCTGCCCTAGGTCCTACGGCGACCTATTGGGGGCGCGGCTCGGAAGCTTGCCCCTGATCTTTGGAAGGGCAGGGGCGCAGCTCGGAAGCCTGCCCCAGGTCCTTCGACGACCTATTGGGGGTGTGGCTCAGAAGCCTGCCCCGGATCTTTGGAAGGGTAAGGGTGTAGCTCGGAAGCCTGCCCAAGGTCCTTCGGCGACCTATCTAGGGCGCGGCTTGGAAGCCTGCCCCGGATCTTTGGAAGGGTAGGGGTAGCTTGCTCCCAACCGTCAAGTCGACCCACATGGAAGTGTTCTGATCTTTTGGGGAGGAGCTAAAATTCAAATTGAGACAACACAAAAAACAATTTAGGCCATAATTCATTAATAATAGTTGAGCAAGTGCTCGATGTTCCATGGGTGAGCTAACTCCTCGCCCTCCATTGTTGCCAATATGTAGGTCATTGGCCCTATAACGTCGATTATTTCGTAAGGGCCTTCCCACTTTGTGGCGAGCTTTCCTTTGCGACTGATCTCTGGTTTGAAGGTCGCATCTCTGAGGACGAGGTTGCCGACCCTGAAGTTCCGCTTCTTTACGCGGGAGTTGTAGTATCGGGCCATACTTTGGCTGTGCTTGATGAGGCTTGTCAGAGCCCGATCCCTTACCTCATCGATGAGCTCGATGTTGATGTCGAGGCCATCTAGATTGGCATCTTCATTGAAGTACCTTAGTCGGATGGATTCCTTGCCAACCTCTACCGAAACGGCAGCCTTTGCTCCATAGGCAAGCATGAAGGGGCTCTCACCGGTCGAAGCTTTGTAGGTCATGCGGTAGGACCAAAGGATACCGGGCAGCTCGTCGGGGCAAGATCCATGGGTACTGCCGACCTTCTTCTTCAGGGGCTCGAGGATGCATTTGATCGTCGCTTCCTCCATACCATTTCTTTGTGGATGCGCCACAGAGGCAAAGTGGTGGTTGACGCCCTAATCCGAGCAGAAGCTTCTGAAGTCTCTGCAATTGAACTGCTTCCCGTTATCCGTCACTATAGAGCGGGGTATCTCAAAGCGGCATATAATGGACTTCCAGACAAAGTTCTTCATCTCCTTCCAGGTGATGCACACTAGTGGCTCCGCCTCGATCCATTTGGTGAAGTAGTCATGGAGGTGACAAGATACTTCCTCCCTCCTGAAACAGTTGGGAACGATTGCAGGATGTCGAGGCCCCATTTGACGAACGAGACGGGGCTGAGGATTGGAATTAGGTTGGCTGGAGGGGAAGTGGTGTGCTTGTAGAATCTTTGGCACTCCTCGCACCGCTTGACATACTTGGTCGCATTGTCCACCATGGTCGGCCAGTAATAGACGTGATGGATCGCCTTGTGTGCTATGGTGCGATCGCTGTAATGATTCTCACAGAGACCCTTTTGTATCTCGCGGATGACCTGCTCAGCTCTGGTGGGCTCGAGGCATTTCAAATAAGGCAAAACATTGTATCTCATGCGACACTTTTGATAAAGCACGCCACCGAAGATCACGAACGTCAAGGCCCATCTTTCGATCTTCCGTGCTTCTAGCCGGTCTTCAGGGAGGGCCCCGGTCTCCAAGTTGGCTATGATCGAGCTCATCCACGATGGTTCCTGGCTGACGCACATCAGCTCGCCTTCTTCAATACTTGGTGTCAGTAGGTTCTCAATGTAGATGGCCTTCCCTATCTCGGCCGGAGAAGAAGATGCCAACTTTGAGAGTGCGTCGGCCCGAAGATTGTTTGATCGGGGCAGATGCTGGATCTTCGCTCTTCTGAACTTTAGGAGCTCGGCCCGTGTTCACTTTAGGTAATGCTTTATCAGATCCTCTCTAGCTTCGAAGCTGCCTTGTATTTATTGGACGATGAGCCTTGAGTTGCTAATCATCAGCACATTCATTGCCCCAAGTGCTCGACAGAGCTTTAGACCATTGAGGACGACCTCGTACTCTGCCACATTGTTGGTCGCTGAAAAATTGAAGCGGAGTGCATACTCCAGCAAGCTCCCTTCGGGGGTCCCTATCACGATGTTGGCTCCGCTCCCCGACCCTGTGGCCGATCCATCTACGTGAATGATCCATCGCTTGCCTTCAGATTGTGTGGATGTTGAAGGGGCATCCTCGACGGTGGGATTTTATTGTTTCGTGCCAGGTTGAACATTCGGCGAAGCTCCAGCAAGCTCTTTGATCGTGCATTCTACCACGAAGTCTACCAGCGACTGACCCTTGATCGCCACCCTGGGCTTGTAGACGATGTCGAACTCGCTAAGTTAGATGCTCCAATTCTGCATCCAGCACGATCTCTCCAATCTCTTCAGATTCTTCTCGAGTTGCGAGTTGGTGTAGACCAAGATGGTATGCGCCTGGAAGTAGGGTCGGAGCTTCCTTGCCATCAGGGTAAGCAGTAGGCGAACTCTCTATTGGGCTGTAGCAGGTATCCGCCTCCCGAAGCACCCGGCTGCCATAATAGTCCGGCCTCTGGATGCCTCCATCATCTTTGATTAGGACCGAGCTGACGGCTTCATCGGTGGCGACGAGATAGAGGCTGAGCCGCTCTCCTTCCTCCGGCTTTGTGCGCAGTGGTGGGCTTTGCAGATAAGCTTTCAGCTTGCCAAAGGCTTGGGCGCAAGAGTCGTCTCACTCGACTTCCTTCATCGTGCCTTTCTTTATACTGGGGGCCTTCCGCAAGACCTTAAAGAATGGGAGGGACCTCTCGATGGACTTTGACATGAATCTCCCCAGTGTGGCGATCCACCCATTCAGCCTTTGTAAGTCTCTGATCGTCCTCGGATTTCTCATGTTGATGAGTGTGGATATCTTGTCGGGGTTTGCCTCAATCTCTTGCTTGGTGATCATAAAGCTGTGGAACTTTCCAAACTGAACGTCGAATATGCACTTGGCGGGGTTGAGCCGTAGGTTGTAGCGTCACACCTTTTGAAAGGTCTCCTCAAGGTCAACGAGATGATCCTTGGCCTTCTTTGATTTGACCAGTATGTCATCAATGTAGACTTCGAGATTCCTTTCGACCTGGGGATGTAAGATCTTGTTTGCCATCGTTTATAGGTCACCCCTGCGTTCTTCAGTCTGAAAGACATCTTTGTGTAGCAGAATATCCCTCGGTTGATGACAAATGACATCTTCTCCTCGTCGTGTGATGCCATTTGAATTTGATTGTAGCCAGAAAAGGCGTCCATAAAGGTCAGTAGCTCATACCCAGAGGCATTGTCAACCAAATGGTCGATCCTCGATAGAGGGAAGCTGTCCTTCGGGCATGCATTGTTGAGGTCAGTGAAGTCCACGCATATACGCCACTAGCCACTGGGCTTCTTCACCATCACCACATTGGTGAGCCAGTTTAGGTAGTTGACCTCTCGGATGAATATGGCCTCTAAGAGCCGATCTACCACCTCGCCTGCAGCCAGCATCTTTTCTCCTCCCATGCTCCGCTTCTTCTGCCGGATGGGGCGAGCATCCGTATCTACATGTAGCTCATGAGCGATCACTTCTAGGTCGACTCCAGGCATATCTACGGCGACCATGCGAAGATATCTGCATTCGCATTGAGGTGGTCTACAAGCCCTGCCTCCAGCTCGACGGGTAGCTTTGTGCCTATAGACACGACCTTGTCGTCTTCCTCCTCTACGTCCTCCACTGTAGTCGACCGTCGATCAACAAAATCCTCCCGATCGCCAAAGAGATCGATCATCAGGGCTTGTTTGTTGAGTATTGGTGTTTCATAGCAATGTTATTTTGATGATGATCACACCATTATGTTGTTGCTAATGAATCTCTTGTTTTAGTCTCATAGTTAACATTTCAAGAATAATATTTTTGGAGACTAAACACTTGGTGCAAGGATGGATATCAAGAGGAGCAATGCCAAAGCTTGGACTCAAGGGGTGCCAAAGCTTGGAGATGTTAGAGAGCATCAAGGTTGAAGCCATAGACTCTAAGGGAAGCAATGTAATCTATATAATATTTCATTTATTGCTTTTCTCGTTTTGAGTCTAGGTTTAATGTAATGCCTTAGATGGATTAACTCATTCTTGCATATGCAATTTCTATCTTAGTGAGCCTTAGGATTATCATAGAAATCATCCCAATAGGTTCATCTTGCCTTAAACTCAAACTGGAGTTTTTGTCTCTCCTACAGTCGACTGATGAAGGCACGTCAGGCGACTAGGTGATTCCAGGTGCCTGCCCAGCCTGCCCAGCCTTCTACAGCCGAATGGAATGCATAGCTCAAGTCAAACTTTAATTGACTTCTACTTGAGCTTTCACATCAGTCGACTAAAGTTCGTTTTACAGGCGCCTGTCTTCCAACAGGCGCCTGTGAATTGTTCTACGGTCGTCTGTGTGTAACTTGCACTTTCTGGGCGTCATCCCACTTTACATGTCAGTCGACTGATGAAGTATTTATAGTCGCCTGTCAAATTACAAGCGCATGTGAAATGGTCATCTATCGTCTGAAGATGCTAGTGCAAAAGTTACATTTTCCAGCTCCGTTTCCATCCCAAGTGACGGTCGCATGCTTAAGGTTATATAGGCACCTGCTCATTGAGAGGCACCTGTGTAGTCTTCTACAGTCACCTATCCTGGCTCAAATTATGGCCGTTGGGATTTTGATAGCCGTTGACTAGTCCACTGTCAGTTGTTCATCAATCGACTGTCTATGCCGTAAACTGCCAAAATAAAGTCGTTGTAGATTTATTATTTTGGGGTTTTTCTTTGGGTTTGAGGGTTCCTTTGGGCTTCCTATTTATAGGAGATGGCTAAGTTCATTAGAACTTCATAGAACTATTAAGATCATTTTAGAATCATTAAGCCACTCTCAAACTCTCTCATTTCCCTATTAGAGCTCTAAATCTCCTTCATGAATTGAAGTCAAGCTCAAGGGAAATCATCCAAGTGCTTTCAAGCTAATCTCATCCCTTGGAGATCCTCTTCCATGCCTTGCATTCATTAATGAGTACGTTCATCATCAAGGCATATGTAAGAGTATTTTTTTATTTTGTTATTTCATTGAAACTCTAGCTTTCTGTGTGAGAGCTAGTTACTCTATGTGTGAGAGTATAACCTTCTGTGTGAGGGTTGGTTGAGATCTCTATGTGTGAGAGTCTGAGTCTCTCTGTGAGAGAGCAAAAATCTTTCTGTGTGAAAGGAAGGATTTCTCTATGTGAGAAATCCTCTGTGTGAGGTATCTCTGTGTGAGATTGTATTCACTTCTCTGTGTGAGAATTATAGTGGATATTGGTGTGACTGGATGTACCCAAGTTTGGGGAACCAGGGTAACATCTTGTGTATGCGTTTGGATTTTTGTGGTGTTTAAATTCCTCTTCCATTTATAATTCCACAATTGCAAGTTTAATTTTTAAATACTCAATTTGTGCCATTACACTATTCACCCCCCTCTAGTGTGTTGTTGTTAGTATTGCAAGGGTAAGTTGATCCTTATAATGTTCGGTCCTTTTGTGCTTGGTGGAGCCGACGTAGCAGCTTCGAGAGAGCTTCTGGCATCCTCGCACCTGTTCAACTCCCTGCGGAGTCTGGAACTTCACCATCTGATGTAGCAGCGAGTAGAGAGCTTTAATGGCGGTCATGTAGGGTCGCCTGATAATGCCCTTATACGCCGAATCAACGTTGACGATAATGAACTACGTCATCTGAGTGACGACCTCGGTTTCTCCCTTAGGGTCACGGGCAAGGTTATCACTCCGATAATGGGCACCGAATGGCTGGTGAAGCCGACGATTGGGCCGTAGCATGGCTTTAGCTCTTGATCCTTCAGCCCCATTTTCTCGATTATGGAAAAGAATAAGATGTCACACGAGTTCCCAGTGTCGATCAAGAGCTTGCTTACGATGGCTGGCCTAATGAAAGCCTCGATGACGATGGCATCTTCATGTGGTAGATCGACCCCATCCAGGTCGTCATTAGAGAAGAAGATGGGGGGACGGGTACTCTACTTTGCTTTGCCCATGCACCGTGTCCATCATCATGATCTGTCGAGCGTAGGTCTTTTGGGCCGATGCTGATGCGACACCTGATTTCGGTCCGCTGCATATTACATTCACGCGCATGGCCGGCTCGGTCATTTGGTGGGCAACTTGCTTGGCGGTCTGGGCCGGGTTCAGCCAGTGGCTCTTATGGGTGCTTCTCCCTCGCGCCCCAGCCTTCTTTTGTCGACAAACCTCCTGAGATGCCCGTCCTGAATCAGTCGCTCAATGTCTCTCTTCAAGGAGTAGCATTCATCGGTATCATACCTGTGGTCTCGATGACACCGATAGTACTTCTGTTGATTTCTCTTATCGGGCGTTGTCTTCATCTCCACGGGTACCTCTCTGAGAAGCCCGACTTCCATAGCCGCCATTATCACTTCCACCAAGGGGGCGTTAAGCCTCATGTAGTGAGCCTCTGGCGCTCTCTCGGGCTTGTTCTTCAGAGCGGGGGTTCCTAGGGCCAGGGAACCCCCTCAGTGGGCTAGGGCGGTCTTACCCTCGTGGCTCTTCTTGGTCGCACCATCGGTTTCTTCCTTGGTCTCGTCCTTTGGGGGCGGTCTTGATCATGCCCTCAGGGGCTGCCCTCCTGCCTCGGCTGATCCCTTGGTCGTGTTTCAGCACGAGATGCTTTGGCTGGTATGACCTCCTTTAAAGCCCCCAAAGCCTCCTCACTAAGTATGAACTTCTCCGCCCAGCAAAGGAGGGCATCAAGGTCGACTGGCGGATCATGGAGCAGCGATTTGAGTAGACTTCTGTTGGCCAACCCCTTCTTGAAGGCTACCATGACGATCTCATCTCTGCAGCTCGTCATGCTGAGCCTCTCTTCATTGAAGCACTTCAAGAACTTTCGGATGGTCTCCCCTCCTTATGGATTACCGTGAACAGATAGTCTGAGGCCTTCCTCCTTCTTCATCTGGCCAACAACTGCTGACAGAACTTGCAGGAAAGGTCGTCGAACGAGTCGACAAAATAGTTGGGAAAGCTGTTGTACCACTCCACGGCCGACTTCTTCAACATTGTCTGAAAAGCCGTGTAGAGAAGCATGTCATCCGCTTCGTGAATCTCCATGACTCCTCTATACCACTACACGTGCTCTAAGGGATCGCCCAAACCATCTATAGTTTGAACTGGGGGGGGTGTTTGAACTAATGAGGCACCGGGGTTGAGATCACCCTCTTGGTCAGCGGGTTGGCCTCTTCGGGGTAGGGGAGGCGTAGGTGACCTCCGGGAGATGTTTCGGCCGCCCTAGCCTTCTCACCACTGATTGGAACCACCAGATGAGGCCCCTGATGCTCAAGGGTATCCCTCTCTCGCTCCTTGGGGGTCATACTCCGGTCTTGGCTTCGTCTTTGCCGATCATTATGCCTAGGTGAACGACGTCTTGATCGACGGAGGCTTCTGCTCCGATGCGAGCATTCTTGTCTCGGGCTCCGTGACCTCATGTGTCGATGATTTTCAGTAGGAAGATCTGACCTAGGGGAATTTTGTACTCCCAGGGGCGCCTCATGGGGGACTCCTTGGTTCTCCTCTCAGAGCCTCTCTCTTGTGGCGGCGGTCAGCTGTCGCGGCCGAACAACATCTTCCTCACCAAGCTGCCTTTGTTGAGCGGCTGCTTATTCTTCGAACAAAGGGAGGAGGTCCTGTCTCATATTCGGGGGTCTAGGGAGGCCTTCGAGCGGAGGGCACCCCCGGGTCTAGAGGCAACCAAGTTTTCCATCAACTTGGTGAAGGCCACGAAGTTCGCATGGACATCGCGAGCCGTGGCTTGTATGACGGTCGCCGACCCCTCAAGAGGAGTGTGGCTCAGAGTGTAGCCAAGTGTTTGGTTTGCCAGCAAGTGAAGGCGGAGCATCAGCGTACGGCAGGGTTACTACAACCGCTTCCTATTCCGGAGTGGAAGTGGCAGCACATCACTATGGATTTCGTGACTGGACTACCTCGGAGTCCGAAGCAGAATGACGCGATTTGGGTGATCGTAGATCGATTGACCAAATCCGCGCACTTTATTCCATTCCGAGTGGGACAGTCCACTGAGGCGCTAGCGAGGAGATATATGGAGGTAAATTCTTTTGCTCTCCGTTTTATTTCCTTTTCCTAGTTTAGATAGTGATGTAACGTGAATCGTGCAGGAGGTCGTATGACTTCACGGAGTCCCTGTGAGTATCGTGTCGAACAGAGACACGCGGTTCACATCTCAGTTCTGGCAGAGTTTGCAGAAGAGTTTGGGTACGCGTCTGAGTTTCAGCACGGCGTACCATCCGCAGACGGATGGCCAGTCCGAGAGGATGATTCAGATCTTGGAGGACATGCTGAGGGCGTGCATGTTGGATTTCAAGGGTTCTTGGGAGGACCATCTACATCTGGTGGAGTTTTCTTACAACAACAGCTTCCAGGCGAGTATTGGCATGGCGCCTTTCGTCGCATTGTTTGTGAGGAAATGTCGATCGCCATTGAGTTGGGATGACGTTTGTGATCGGGAGCTGTTGGGACCTGAGATGATTGTGGAGGCCGTGGATGTTGTCAGGAACATTCGGGAGAGGTTGAGGATTGCTCAGGACCATTTTAAGCATTGGGCGGATGCTAAACGCCATCCTTTGGAGTTTCAGCCGGGCGACCATGTGTTGTTGAAGATTTCCCCGAATCGTGGTGTGATTCGCTTTGGGAAGCGAGGGAAGTTGAGCCCGCGATACATTGGACCGTTTGACATTCTGGAGAGGGTTGGCGAGGTAGCCTACCGCTTAGCCTTGCCGCCACCTTTGGAAGGAGTTCACAATGTTTTCCATGTGTCGCAGCTTCGTCGATACATTAGCGACCCATCTCATGCTGTGGATTTCTCGGAGATTACCGTTCGCCCTGATATGACGTATGACCAGCAGCCAGTGCAGATTCTGGACAGGCGTCAGAAGTCACTTCGGAACAAGGTTGTCAATATTGTGAGGGTGATGTGGCGACATAGCTCGCCAGGAGAGTCTACTTGGGAGAACGAGGATGAGATGCGAGAGCGTTACCCACTTTTGTTCCCGGACACGTGAGTGTTGGGAAATTCCGAGGACGGAATTTTTCTTAAGTTGGGGAGGATGTAACGACTGGTTTTTATGTATTTGGATTATTTATATTATATATATATGTTTTGGTGGATTTTCTTCTCATGTGTGGTTTTCGTCTCCGTAGCTTTCATTTTCGATCGTTTCGTCTTGATTTACTAGCTTCTTCCTTGGAATCGTCGATTTTGGAGTAAGTCATTCGTGAAGGGTTTCATATCGGTCATATCTTATTGTTAGATCAAGCCTAGGAGTCTTAGGAATCGATCCCGGAGCTTCGCGCTCCATTTCGGAACTTTCTGTGCACGTTAGCCGTTACAAGAAGGGGAACCGACCGACTAGATGACGATTTACTCGGTCGGCAAACCTTCATGGACCGACTAGTGGGCTTTGATAATTATTCAGGAGTTACTGTTTACTTTTAGTCGGTCTAAGAACAATCACCGACCGACTAGAAGCGCAACTAGTCGGTCAGAACTTGCTCTCAGACCGACTAGTTTCTGTCAGTAAATTTCACCTAAGTTACTGTTTATCGTTAGTCGGTCCATGAACACTCACCGACCGACTAGGTTGCAAACTAGTCGGTCGACGGCCTTCACAGACCGACTATTTCTTTACCCAGATTTTTCCCTACTTTCGCTGTTTGGATTTAGTCGGTCACAGTTAGCCGACCGACCGACTAGTTCTCAAACTAGTCGGTCAGCCAACCTTCTTTGACCGACTAATCAGTGTCGAAACCCTAATTTTTGGGTAGCTGCCAGCTCTTCCTATTTAAACCCCCCAAACGTTTTTCTTTCTTCATTCATTTCTCCTGAGCCTCCTTCTTCCCCAAATCATCATCCATCTTCCCCTAGCCTTCCTCCTTCATCAAGAGCTCCTCCCCCTCTCCATTTTGGCCGGCCACCACCTCTAGATCGTCGGAAAACCCCCAAAAATCCCCAAAACCCCATTTCTCCTAACTTCTCCATCTATTCCAGATCTGAACCCTAGTTCTCCGGATCGTTTCTTCCGTCGCCGTGCTTGCTCGGTATCGTTCTTCCGCTTCCTAAGGTAGTGATAGATCCTTTGATGTTCTCATAACCCGATTTGTGATTTTTGTGAAACCCTAATAAAACTAGGTTGGATGTTGTTCTAATGTTGTTTTGCCATGGCAGCGACCTCTTCCCTGTAGATTAGCGTCCGTGAGACGAACCTTCGTGATCGTCATCCTCGAAGCTAGGCAAGTGAAACTTGCCACTTAGGGTTTTTGGGCCATGTCTTAGGCCATTTGCTTGTGTAGGCGTAAAAGAGACTAGGCGACGAAATGATACTCGCCTAGGCGCAATTTCAGGAACTAGCTTGACAACGAAGCTAGATCCGTAATTTATCATGTTGCATAACTACCATGTCATGTTTAATTTTAATTAACGGTACGCGAATTAATTGTCATCCATGCTATCCATGTTGAATGTCGCATTCGTAGCACACGCTACAATACTTGTGTTTCCTGGCTCGTGTCCCAGAAGCGGGCTACGTGAGTTGGTTGATAGCCAATGCCCGATCTACTTGTTTCCGGCTAGGCACCTGCGTTGCAGGCATAACCCTATGCCATACGTGTTAAATACAAATCTGGCTTGTGGTCCAGAAAACGAGTTGAATCCAGCCTGCGGGCAATAGGGCACTCACCTGTGTGTGAGTGATCCCTTGTACTTGAATCCAGCCTGCGGGCAATAGGGCACTCACCTATGTGTGAGTGATCCCTTGTACTTGAATCCAGCCTGCGGGCAATAGGGCACTCACCTGTGTGTGAGTGATCCCTTGTACTTGAATCCATCCTGCGGGCAATAGGGCACTCACACGTGTGTGGGTGATCCCTTGTACTTGTTACTTGACATTACATGTCACACCTACCACTTGTTACTTGCTACTTGTACTTCACTTGTAACTTCCGTACGATACTTGCCATGCCATGCATTATACTATAACTGCTAGGTTGTTAGTTTACCCTTCTTTCAGTTTCCTTGCCCAAGTCTTTTAGACTTGCTGACATGTGCCCCTTTACTCTTTTGGGTGACACATGTTAGATCCTGAGCCTGAGTCCATTGTTAAGGACGAGGTGTTTGCTGACGCCGAGCCCGAGCCTGTGTTTGACGAGGAGTACGTGGACACTGGGGACCAGTCCTAGTGTCTTCGTTGAGCTTTCCCCTTTTGTTTTAGACTGCTGTAGTTGTCGGTGCGCAGCACCTATACTTTGTTATGTTGTTCCTTTTGTTGGCCTTGTTCTGGGCCTTAGACTCTTTCTTTTAGCCTGGTGGCTTTTCTGGATGTTGAACTTAATTTTCATGTTGGACAAATTCTGAGATTTGAGATTTTATTTCTGTCTCTCCTTGTGTCATTATTGTTGTTCCGTTTGTGGTTACAGGGACCTGCGTATGTTTTATTGACGCTTATCGGGTTTGGGGCTTCACAGCTCCACTCTCGTGCGGACCTTCTCACGTCTCGCCTCCATTTTAGGGAAGCGGGGTGTGACACTAGATATGAGGAAAATAATTTTATCAAGAAAGAAAATATTTTTCTGAAGCTCGCAGGTGTTTTTAGTAATTTTTGAACGCTTTAAAACGTTTTTTAGAAATTAAAATGAATTAAAGCTAATTTTCTAAATTATAAAATAGCTATTTTAATGTTCAATAATTTATTTAAAAATCTTT